>CM076580.1:989862053-990587240 GCA_034641835.2 Pinus albicaulis | reverse complement strand
AGCTCCGATGCTCCTGCATCACGGGGGCACCAGCCAAAATTTTTCATCCGTACCGCAAGAACCCTCGTAGTGACGTAATGATGACTATGCAATATTTTTTTATCAATTAATAAATATTTTAATAAAAAATAAACACCCCGAGGGCCAAACTATTGGAAATATTGTAAAAGGAATACCATTAGCGGTTGAAATGGTTTTTGGTCTCATGGTTTTAATAAAGGTGAGAACTATATAAATGAAAAGGATTATTATTCGAAAAGGGAAGGTGTGTGGGTTGACGAAGAAGGAATTCCTCTAAGGAATATCTGTATGGACAGACGACGTGCTTAATTGATGATTCCGAGTCCATGATGCACCCATCGAGATATTGATCTAAAGGTGATGAGTCTTGAGATTATTCAACAGAAGAAACAATGAAGAGCTAGCGCATGTCTGCTGAAGAACACATATGGATCCGGTTAGAGTTTCTAAAGATTAATATACACAGAAGGATACACGGGATGATGAATGCATATATTCTCTGAAGTCTGGATCACTTCTGATGTTTAGGGTACAGTGGTCTGCAGTGAGTTTGAGGGTTGAAGACTTCAGTTTGGAAGTAGAAATTTTCTGCCAGTAGAAATTGGTGTTATATTCAGGGGGTTGAAGCTCCCTTCCAGGAGAGGCTGGTAAACGAGAGAAGGTTATAGCCTTTCGCAGGTGGGTGCCTGCGTGCTGGTATAAGTCTGCACCAACATATATTGTAAGAAGTTTTCTCTATAATAAAATATTGAAGACTGAGATTGCAGCAGTGGTGGTTTTCTCCCAAATTGGGTTTCCACCTTAAATCCTGGTGTCCATATGTGTAGTTCATGTTTGATGCTTTGTTCTGTTATTTTTGTTCATGCTTAATGCTTACCTGATGCAATGCTCTAAGTAAAGACATAATAAGATATCTGGACATACATGTTGTATGCAGTACTGTAACATATGGTTTTAAGAGAAAAGAAAGAAAAATTGTTCAGCTTTAAATATTGATTCAGCCCCCCCTAAAGTATTTTTCCCAACAGTATTTACGAAGGTGATGATAAATTAAACCATGTCAAACTCTAATGACATAGACCACAATTTGAATTTTTGAAAAATGGTTGAAATAAAAAATTTTGCAACCTATTTGATCAAAGTACACAAATTTGTTAATGTCATCAAAGGATTAGTTAAAGAATTCAAAGAATCCTTGATCATACAAAAGGTGTTAATATCACTTCCTTTGAGATACGATGCCAAGGTATCTTCCATATATGAAAATAAGGATTTGAATACTATGATAATGGATGAATTACATGGCACCCTTACATCATAAAAAATGAGAAGAGATATAGAAGCCGTATAGAAAAATAGAGAAACAACTTTCAAAGCCATGAGGAAGACAAGAAACAAACAAATCAATGTATAAGGAACACTAAGTGATGAATTAGATGAAGAAGAAAAAAATTTTGTTAGGAAGATCAAGAGGGGAACTAGAAAACACAAAGGTAAGTTACCCTTTAAATTTTTCTGTTGTGATAGAATAGGTCATTATACCAAGAGATGTCATTTCTGAGAAAATAAAAGAGTCCACAAGAAATATCTATATTTTAAAGAAGACAACAATTCTTTAGATGAAAGTGATACAAAAGAAGGGAATGCAAGAGAAGTTCTCTTCATAACCCAAAAAACCCAAAATAATGATCATGATGAAATAGTCATTGATTTAGAGGAAGAAATAGAAGAACAAAACATGAAAATAGTTTCTTTTTGGGGACTTAGTAATGATTAAAATGGAAAATAAGAAGATGAATACCTTAAAGAGAAATTGAAGAATAATGAAAAATATAATGCCAATCTCAAAAACAAAATTAGAGAATTGAAAAGCGTACTTGAAATATGTTATGAAGAAAATATAACTTTAAAGGTCCATATGGAAGATGCAAAAATAGTTTAGGAAGTAATAAATATCCAATTGAAGAAGAAAGAAGAAGATTGTAAGAAGCTTGAAGAAGAAGTTGTGTCATTGAGGGTTGAATTTGATAATATCAATAGGAAATTGAATAGCTCATTAGTGCTTGATAAAATTATCAACTTTTTAAGACCACTAGGCAATAAAATAGGTCTTTACTATCCAGCTGCATCTTCAAGCAAAGAGGACACAAGCTTGAAGCTCATGAAGGAAGAAACTCAAAGAGATTTTATAAATGCTGCTACTTCAAGAAGTCCCACTGATAAAAAATGGTTTGAACAACCTCCAAGAGAGAAAAACTTCAAAATATCACCCTATTATTCTAGGTATGAAACTAATTTCCTTGGTCATTGTTATTCTTGTAGAAATTTTGGACATGAAGCAATTCATTGTAAAATCAATACAAGAGGAAATTATTTGAGAAGTAGGAATGATTATGGATTTGCAAGAAATGACCATAAATTAGGAAATGTTCACGGATCTACCAATAGAAACTAAAATCCAATTGAACCACTAATGAATCATAACATTGTATGCTACAAGTGCAATAATTGGTCACAAGGCACATGATTGTAGGCTTGTGAAGAGAAGGCTCCATTCATAAAGACAGATAAGCTAGCTATGACATGGGAAAGAAAAAACAAGGAATATTGCAATCTATAATTAACCATTTAAGAAAAAGAATATGAATGGTTCATATATAGTGGATGCTCGACCCATATGACATAAGATCAAAACAAAATTTTCAGCATGAAAAGAAAAAGTCACATTGTTACATTTGGAGATAACTCCTCTATCAAGATACCTAGAAAACATGTAGTAAATCTTGGAAGTGAACATGTCAAATAAAAAAATGTTTTTTTGGTTGAGGATTTGAAGCACTATCTCCTCAGTGTCAAAAATATGTGTAATTAAGGGTATAATCTCTTGTTTGATTCCCAAAAATGTGAAAACAGAGAAGAAGACTCAGGAAGATTGGTTGCAACAACTACAAGAAGACAAAACAACATATACATTCTAGACTAAGCAGAGAAAATTAAAATTTCATCCAAGAAAAAGAGCTTTAGGAACAACAAAGAAGGAAATGAAAAGAAGACAAAATTAGTGTTGAGTGCCATGTATTTTGGGGAAGCAAATCTAAAGAAACAAATCACCCTTGATGTCAAAGGCGGAGAAATAGGAAGTGAAGCATGGGGACAAGGGAAGGATGATGACAAGGGAAGCATGAGTCTTGAAATTAATGAAAAAGGGGGATTTTGTTGGAAGAAATTTTCATTGATGTCAAAGGGTGAATGGGACATTAGTTATTTCATGATATTCGTGTGCAAGTTAGTGAATTTAGACACAAACACATTCTAGATTGGTAGCCCTTATCACGCCATTTTGTTTGATACGTGGTATGCCTTATGGGTCCTCTCCGTTGGAGAGATATTAAATATTGAAGTTCGACGCCCAAAAATGGATGGGTGTATCACCAAATCTTGCCCCACAAATTCATGGCCTTAATATTTCATTGCTGCCCCTAGAAGGAGGTGAAAATTGTAATTTAAATTGATCTAAGTCAAGGGTCCAAGATAACTTTAAAATATAACATAAATTAATTTTTAAAAGTAATTTAAGTCTCCTTTGATGATTGACATGATATAGGGTTATTGTGTGGAAAAATTCATGTATTTTGAGGGTAGTTCAGTCCCAAAATTAGGGCTCCCTCCAAATGTATAGATATTCCCTAGTTGTAGAAAACCAAAAGGAAGAATATAAATCTTCTTTTTATAAAGAAATATTCTATTTTATCACAAGCATATCCATAGAACGAAGGATATGAAGAAGGCTGCATCTGATACACCTATTTTGAAGCATATTCAAGAGTATTGATTGATAATTGGATGTGAGTTATTTATTGATTCTGATGCTTAGGATAGACCAATTTCTATGAGTAGAGATGAAATAATTTTGAGCTTGTTTTATCCTTTGTTTATGCGGTATAGTTGGGTAAACTTCATCCCTCTTGAGGTTGATCCGAGCTCTTGAAATGGGGTAGTATGAGGTTGATCTGAGGTTACTTTTGAGGCTAATCTAAGCTCTTGATACGAGGAAGTCCAAGGATAATCCAAGGTTACTTATGAGACCGATCCGAGCTCTTGACCCGAGATAATATGAAGAAAAATACAAATTTATGGGGTAGAATTTGAGGCTCATTCTTGAGGCAGACCTATGATTTATCTTTGGCTCACCCTAAATAGTTTATTCAATATGTTTTGAGGTAATATTAAATCTGAGTTAGGACTGGTCTCGTTACTTATAAAGGATTGTGTTAAAGATTGTGTAAGCAACTATTAGTGGCATGAACTATACTCTTTCTTTTGGACTAAATATTCATGAAGATATTTATAGATTGTATACTAAAAGTCAGAGATATAACAACTAGAAAATTGGACATGACAAATGGGAAAACCTAAAGTTGTAAATGAATTAGAAGAGATAACAATGTTTGAGTGTTATTGTAATTGGGCCACTATCCCTGGTACGAGAGCCCAAATGTTTTTTTTTCTATATTTTATTATAAATGGTGGCAGGGTAGTTTTAGACAAGGAATTTGTAGCTTCCTTTAGGGGGTTTTCATCTCCTTCCAATGTGAGTTGGTAAATAAGGGGTTGTAGCCCTTCCAATTACAGGTGGTAAATCCAGAAGTTGTAGCTTCTTTTCATGATATAAACAATTTGTTAATGCAAACCTTGTGTACTTCTGATGTGATATGATTGGTTAATGTTCTGTGATATTTAATTTGTTGAAATTTATGAATACTGATTCACCACCCCTCTTAGTGTTTCCAATAAAATTCACATCACTTTATCACTACATCAACAATATAGTGCATGATACAATATATAGGTATTTCAAAATATAATTCAACTATAATATGCCAAACAATATTTGAATATGATGGGTATAAAATCATGCCCTAAAAACCGTGTAAATTCCATAAAAATTAATACCCACTATCATGTATTCATACACATTTTATTTTCACTCAAAGAATATGAAACATATTCAACAATATCCCACTTTAACGCTATAGAGAGGGGGGAATGAGAGGTAGCTATACATATAATCAATGACTTAGGGTAGATATACCCATAAATTTCATGCACTATGATAACTTCTCATTATCAATAGGGTTGCAACATTTTTCTAGGTTTAAGCCTTCTCCAACACATTTTGTTATCAACCATGCCTTTCATGAAATGATATTGGAAAACAATATGCTTTGTAATATCATGAAAACCATGGTTCTTTTCTTGAAAGATTGAAATTTTACTATTGCAATATATCCTAACAAATCTATGCAAGAAACCAAAACTTGAACATAGTTTATATAAGCATACAATGTTATTAATTGCATGATTATATTCCATGCAATCAATGTAGTGAGTTGAGAGTACAAACACATCCTGACTCTTTCTCATCCAACATATTTCTCCTCCAAATAGGGTAAACACATAAATACTTGTAGATACTTGACGATCAAGATCTTCAACCCAATCTACATCGACTAAACCTTTTACATTCAATACACTATTTGGTCCAAGGCTTCCTTTGTATAATATTCCATGATCTAAGTGCCACACAAATATATGAAAAATATCATTACAACAATGTAATATTCCTTCCTTGCAATAGACATATATTCACTTAGAACTCCCATTGCACAGACAATTTTTGGTTTGGTATAGACCATATAATATATCAAACTTCCCACAATAAATGCATGAGGAACTTGAGACATGTCTTCAACATCCTCTTGTGTCTTAGGTAATGTTCCATAGATAACTTAAGCAACATGATTAGGAGAAATAACATGTTTACATTTCACTTTCTAAAACTATGTAATACAATCTTAACATATTTCATTTGATTCAACTAGAGTTATTATTTAAACAATCCCTTTTAATTTCCATTCCCATAATAATTTTTGTAGCACCAAGATCCTTGATTTCAAATTAAGATGGTGGTAAAGGCTTAACATCCTTGATAATTTCCTTCTTAGGATTGACCATTTTCATCATCGGAAGTTAAGAGAGGCCTTAGAAATCGAAAAAAGACCCGTTAATCTCAACAGAGATGATGGTTGGAACATCAGCAGGTGTTGGATACCTGCCTTATGTTCCTGAGTGTCCCTTTCCTGTTTTTTTTGTTAATTAATTAATTGATTAATTAATTTATTATTATTATTATTATTATTTTTAAATATTTTTCGAAAGTTTGATTATTATTTTATTTTTGATTTATTTATTTTTTAATTAAATTTATTTTTATTTTTATTTTATTTTGTTTTATTTTTATTTTTCTTATTTATTTATTTATTTATTATTATTATTATTTTTTTATATTTATTTTATTATTATTATTATTATTATTATTATTTATTTATTTTTTTCTTTTTAAAATTATATTTTTATTTTTCAAAAGTTTGATTATTATCTATTTATTTATATTATTTTTGATTGATTTTTTTATTTATATATATTTTTAATTAATTTCATTTTTATTTTTATTTTATGTTTATATTTTTTTATTTATTTATTTATTTTGTTTATTTTTTATTTGAGCCTCTCGCTTTATTAAATAAATAAAATTGGTAATTAATTTTTATATCAACTAATAAAATAAATAAATAATATATATATATATATATATATATAATTAATATTAATTAATAAGTCTATCAATCTATTAACTAGGTGAATAAATTAATTAAATAATTTAATAATAGAAGGGAACTAGCCGTTATTAATTAAAAACATTATAAAAAAGTCAAACTAGCCGTTTTCCTAACGACTAGTTTAACCATATCTACATCTATTTAAGCTTATTGATTTGATCTGATCTCTCACCTAGTCCTGATGATGAACCACAATTGTTGGTTCGAAACACGTCTTCATTGACAATGTTATTTTGCATGTGATTATTACTAGAAGAGTTTTTACTATTTTATATGGATCACAGAAGCGTAGATTCTAAAAATTTCCTTCTTTTTTACCATTCAATATACATAGTGAGATTCATGAAATTCCAAATCTCAATACGTAAGTATCAAATTTATGATACTCCATCCTTTGTGGTTGCTTTAGTCCATAAATATACTTTTTCAATTTGCAAATTAAACATTTTTTTTGTTTCACTATAAACCTTGTAGCTATGACACATAAATTTCTTGTTCAAAATTTTCATGTATGAAAGTTGTCTTCACATCCATTTGTTTTAACTCAAGGGAAAAATGATTAGAGAAAAAAGACATCTAATGAAAGTTAAATTAGCAATCAAATATAGAATCTAAACAAAATAAATTTCCTTCAGATGGGAATACCTATTTTCTACCAAACTGGCATTGTATTTCTCTGCCTTAATTTTTTCATTTATTAAAATAAATTTGAGGTCTAAAATGGGCCCCATGATTAATAAGGTAATCAATGAGTAAGAAATTCATCAAGTAATATAATTTCAAGAAATTGGGTCAATGATAATGGGTGATTTTAAGTTATACAAGTTACTTGCGACTGTCTATCCTACTTTTATTTGAAAATAGTTATATACATATAAAACCCACATTGGTTAAGATCTTGGTGAGATCTTCTTGAGATGCCCTGAAATAATAAATATGTAGTATTTTATATTATTAATACCTCCACTTATTAAAAAAATAAAACTCACTCTTGTTACATTCATAATGGGTTCACATTGAAAAATGATCACCATGGACTATGATGAGTATTTTATACTATTAGTAGATTTAAGAAACATAAATAACATCTTAATTTATGTTGATGATTTTGGAGGAAAAAATACAAAACATTTTTTTTTCACATGTATTTTCATTTTAACTCAATGATGGTTCATTAAAGGTACACAATTGGACTATATGAATATATGAATATATGAATACCCATGATTTGACAATTTTAGTGATATAACAACAGTTAGATACTTTTATTGAACCTATAGTGAGATAAACTGAAAATACCAAAAAACATATATCTATTTTTACTCTATTGGGGTCATACCCAAACCCCCTTAGATACTTTGTTAATATGAGACCACCTTCCTTGATTAGGCCCATAAAATAGGTAGTTAATAGTCACTGATTGTAAAAAGGATCATTTTTTTAATAAGACCCAAATTAGTTAGTCAAACTTGATTATAAGTGGGCCCATACATAGTTAACATTATCAACGGATAAACATATATTGAGTAGAAAGTTTTGTAATTTTTTCTCAAGAATTGTTATTTATTTGGAGCTTTTTTCTTCGAGGTTTCCCACTTTAAAATGCAACTAGACATAATTTTTTATTTTTTGATTTTCACAAGATATTTTTTAGGGTTGATCTATTTTGTCTTTTGATTTTGGGTTTTGCACTACAATTTATGTGATTGATCTAAAATTTTGGGGTTAATTACATGAAAATTGATATTCAATATTTTTCTCAGCCACAAAATGATATATTTTTTTCCCCAAATTGGGAGATTCTCCTTTTCAATCCCTTTTGTTGATTTTTGTAAAAATAAAAGGATAATAGCATTCAAGTCAATTTCCAAAACTATTATGTAGAATTTGGAGAATCCATATCAATATCCAAATTCTTTTGTTGAAAAAACCCAATTTTGGAAAAATATTATCCAAAAGGGATTATGGGAATTGGAAATATTGCTGATTTAAAATAACATTTTTAGGGTGTTTTCAAGGATGGTTCAAATGCCATAGATTATATTTCTTTTGATAGAGTGCATAGATTTTATTCAAAATAGTGCCAATAGATCCATAGAATTTCTGTCATTTTATAATTGAGGTCGTAATACCCAATCCAATAAGTATAGTAGAAGTTATGATCATTTTTTCTCTTCGAATTTAATCCCTATGTTGAACAAGTTATTTTACGATGATTTTAGGAGCTTTTCCTAGGGCCAAAAAACTCCTAAATTTTTTATTTGTTTTCCATAAATGTGCTTTTCCTTCTTTAAATAACACAATGGTCTATGATTAAGTAGGTAAGATTGTGGCCAGGGAAGAAAAAATGTACAAAATACAAGTGGAATCACATAGCTTGAAACTATTGTAACCCCTATTAGTACCACTTTGAGTAGTATCACATCAAACAATACCTATGTATGAAATCTCACTTCCATGTGCCTTTAATTATATAGGGAGGTACCCTGAGTGTACCCAAAACCTGCTTTAGGTAAATTGTTGATCACCTTACTTATATAAAACATCGAAATAACAATGGGGGAGATAACTATCTAGTACTTGGGTAATTGAGTAGTATGAATAAGGACACGATCAAGATTTTTTAGTTAGTTCCATGAGATATTGGCTCAAGTACTAATGTTAGAATATAATTCTCTAAACCTAATGGTAACTCTAACTGTAACATCCTCGATCCACTGTTGGGTCATTTCAACCACTTGATGGGTATATCCATGCCCAATGACCCTGTGTATACTAATTATTGATTATTTTCCCATTTCTTTTTAACTGCAATGATGCCTCTCGCCACTGATTGGGAATTATTATTTATGTGCCTAACATTGTTGTACCTTGTCACCTAGGTATTTCCATTTTTATTACATTTCGTGCATGGTGGTATGCATGTATAAATGCACTATAATGCAGATGTTTATGCAAAGGCATATAAATACTTATTCATTTAATTTTTAAACAAAAAAAATTATAATTCACATACAAAAATTAAAATTCATACATAGCATAGAAAAGATACAAAATAATTGTGGTAGAATTAATTAAATTTCAACAGAAGCATTAATTTGATAAACATCCAACTAGCTATAGAATTTTGATGTTCCTCCTAACCATATACCATGATGTTAATTTTCTCTCAACAATGGGTCACCCTTGAGCTAGGGCTTCAACTCCATGTGGCAACAACGAATCGAAATATAGGTACACGTCTAATACCATTAACTGGCCACTGTACCAAACCCCATGATGGTCCACAATATTTCAACACAAATGCTATAACCTCCAAGGGTCTCAACTCTGATTATCAACCTGGGATTTTTACAAACTTAAGAGGGGTTAAAACTATATGTGTAGTAAGAACTATCTTCTTCCTCTTTCAATTCACATACAGGTGGGGGGCCTTAGAGTGGATTTTAGATGAATAGAAACCAAGTCAAGTTTATGGGATAAGCTATGCTACAAGAAAGTAGATTTGAAGAAATGACTTTCATAAATGAAATGGCACACACTCCTATGCTATTTACATCAAATGAAAAGCACACTTGTTGTAAATAAAAGATTGAAAATATGAAACATAAATTGCAACAAATAACACTCAGAAAGCAATTGAAAAAATAATCTATAGGAAATTTCATGAGATTTATATACTTATAAATTCCACCCTCAACATCCTATACATGTTGTAATATGTTAGCCCCCTAATTTTCTCTTTTTTTACCATTTTCCCCTTCCTAAATCATAACCATTTACCTCTGTTTCACCCTTTTATGCACCCTCATCTTGCACCAGTCCAAGCACGGTGACACATTTCGTATAAACCTTTATTCTTCATGTTTTAATTCAATTTAGCATTAATTAAATATTTATTACATGGTTTCTTACTTTTAAATCACTTTTTTAACTTATAGATATCTCCAAAGGTTATTTGATGGTTAGAGTGCTTACCGTGACCGCTGATCTTAGTGCAGGATTGAATCTTGCACCATTACCAACACAACAGATCTTCATGGCAGATCCGAACCTCCTTGATCACCACCTCGTCTTGAGACACTTCAGCCACGACAATGAATGATTCAAAGGTAGCCGAGACCAATCCGTGAAGGGCGAAAGCTGGTTAGCTACGACCAATTTTGAAAAATCGTCTTATCTTGAAGGCCAAAACTAAATTCTACATTTTGTTATGAATCAGTTGAACGATTTGTTTTGGCCTTCGACCAACAGATATATATATATATATATATATATATAATTTAAAGTTTAAATAGGACTCAGAAGAAGTTCTGGGAGCAGAGTTTTTAGAGTGAAGTTGATAGGCGGTAACCAGTTGTTTTGTTATCGCCCGAATCTGGGCTGGACATTGTATTAAAGCATGTATTCGCCTCAATGAATTAATAAAAAGGTTTTTCCACCTCATGTTTCAGAAATTGTGTTTTTGTTTTTAAGATGATGAATTGACTAGTTTATTGAGCAGTGTTTTAACTTAAAAGGGAAACGCGTTGGTTGGCTAGGGCCCATCCAACCCATCATGTTTACCCCAATTTATGTTTCTTGTAATTTGTGTTCATATTATTAAAGTGTGATTTAACTTTCAACACATGTATTCATGTCTAAGTGAAAACAGATCCGTCACATGAAGTAGATACATTTTCTTTCCCTGCAATTTACTTTCCTACACTTGATTTCAGATTGGCTTTCATCCGCCTGGTACAAGTAGGAGAAACAAAACTGCACCAGTGCACATTGGTGTGATATTTCCTTTTCCTGAAATTCTGTTTAATTGGTTTTTCCGCCTGGTCCAAGCAGGAGAAATGAACCTACACCAGTGCACGTTGGTGTGATGCAGCAAATTTTCTTAATCTACTTTCCGTAATTTTCTTTCTTTCTTTAAATGTCTATGACAGGATAAATGGTTGTTTCTTTATTTTTGCATTTTTTTAAGATCAGAAACATTCGCTTTTATGTGTGCAATTTGATTCGATAGAAAACTAGCACTTGCAATAATTGAACACTTGTTTCAAGGATTAAAAGCTAAGTGCAGGAAGCTCTGATCCGGTGCAAGAGCCAGTTTCTTGCCACAAGATCTGAGTGCTCTGAACCTTGAAAAGTTTGAGCCCTTGCATGAAGTAAAAAGGCTTCAGTAAAGACACTATTTATACCTTCTACATAAATCTCTGATCCTGCACTAGTGCAGGAAAAATTAATGCAAGAAGGAAATATCTAAGGAAGCAGGTTTAAGGGCCCATCTAATGAGATTGCTAAAGTGTCTCTGCTAAGGGAAAACACACACTCAGTAGATTAAACAATCATTAGTTGGAGTGATTGCCTTTTATCTTTAATTCTCTCTTGCAAATGCATATTTCCTCATTCCAGTCTTAGATTATTTATGATGGTTCAAGTTGCCTTCTTCTCTTTTGATTTGATTCTGCAATCTTTCCTTTAAAGAAAGTAGGGATTTACATTAAGAAGATTCATACCATATCTGGCATTGCCTGTGCTTTTTCTCTAAGTTTATGAATCCCCCGCGTTGACAAATCAAGTGTCGAGGAGTTTTCTTAAGTGTAATTCCTGCACCCAAAATTTTGGCGCCGTTGCCGGGGAGGCGATTTGATTTGGTAAGAATTTTCTGATTATACAATAGAGGTAATTTTTCTTTATTTTTGTAGTGTTGTTTCTTTGAAGGAATTTTATTGGTGTTATTAATTTCTGACAACATTTTTTTAGAAGTTGTTTGTTATTTTTCTTTTTTCTTTTCTTTTGAAATGAATGCCTAGGAAAGGTAAGGGTTCGAAACCCACTAAGGGCCGAAAGAATTCTGAAAACAATTTTCATATTGGGTCTCCTTTTGTGAGTAGGAAGCCAAATCCAATTCAAACCCATCACGCAGGAACAATCCACCTGGATTCTGGTGATAACAGCTCAGGTGTGGATCAGCTTGTGGAGAGCGATACAAGTAAAAAGGGAACAATGGTGGACCAAGAAGATCATTTGGAAGGGATTGGTGACAACCATGTAAGTGAAGAACAATCCACTTTTGTGTTTCCAATTGTGGATCCTGATACTGTGTCACAAATGAAGAATATTCCACCATCAACTCTCCCTCATTTCCATGGTAAAGTTCATGAAGATCCTGACTCTTTTTTATTTGAGTTTGATATTCTGTGTAGAAGTTATGATTATGCAACTGAGGCTCAGAAGTTAAGATTATTTCCTGTTACCCTCAAGGACTCAGCTCTACGTTGGTTTATGGGGTTAGGCGGAAACACCATAACCTCTTTGGATCAGATGAAGAGAGTGTTTTTGTCTAAATATCAAGAATATTGAAAAACTCAAGACATGCAGGATGAAATTTTTACAATCATACAAGATGATGATGAAATGCTTGAAGATTATCTGGAAATATTTCTGTATATTTTATAAAGGTCAAAACTTAAGTTTTATCCCAACACTATTAGAACCTTGTTCTTAAGAGGACTTACTGATAATGCTAGAAATAATTTAAATATGTTAGGACAAGGTGATATTTCTTAGCAAACTTTTGATAAAATTTGTGAGTTATGCAAGAAATTTTCAAGAAACTAGTACAGATCCGGTAGAGGAACTCGAAATAGAAATAGAAAAACTGAATCTACTGATGCTATGATTATTGGACTCATAGCAAATAGTTAGACTCCTTAAAATTTCAACAGAAACTCATGAAGGAACAAGAGTCATTATGTATTTTTTGTCCTAAATGTAGAGACAAGCATCCTCCTAAAGAGTGTCCACTTAATTTGAAAGAAACTAATAAGTGTGCTATTTGTGCAGAAGACAATATCACAGAAAAATGTCCCTCTATAACAGGACTTAAAACTGTATTTATAGGGGGACAGCCTAAAGCTGAATACTTGAATGCTATGGGAGAAAGAAGGAATTGGCCTTAGGTAGGTACATGTATGGCTTCTGAATTTTCTCCACACTATTTTGGTTATAATTCACATGCATATTCTTATCCTAACTCTCATCAGCAGTGGCAGTATGGGAATCAATATCAGAATGGGAAACCTTCTCAACCATGGCAACAAGGTTGGAGAGGGCCAACTCATTCTCCATATTCCTACCAGCCACTTATGCAGTCATATCCATCTACACATGCACCTTATTCAATACCTCAACTTCCGAGTCAATCCACTCCACCATTGCCTTTACCTCCACCCTTTCGACCTCCTCCGTTTCCTGCTCAACCTATGCCCAATCCTAATAATAATAAAGCAGTGCAAATGATCTATGTAACATAACCACCTTTATCATTAGAATACCAGTCTATTCCAGTTGGGGTTCATGATATTAAATTAATATCAGGAAGGACTGTAACATCAGAAAATCAAAAGCAACCTATGGTGATCGTTGAAGATAAAGGAGAAGAAGAAAATCTTAACCATTCTCTGAAAGCTGTCACTAACCAACCCTTACCCTCTGAATCCTTTCCATATTCTTCCAACTAGCCTCCCTTCCCAGAGAGGCTATTAATGGAAGGGAGTGAGCCTATTTCTGAGACTAGTTTGGCATCTGAGCTTCAGAATCTTTTCATTAAGATACCTTGCTTAAAGCCATCAAAGAGATCCCCATTTGTACCTATATTATTAAGGAAATCTATCTCAAGAAACCCGGGAGGAAGAGATTGGAACCCTGAACCATTCAATTTTTTGGTAGGGTAGCAGAGTTGATGATGTGATGTGTAATGTCCCTTTTTCAGGAACTTGCTGCTCAATCGGGAACATCTTAGATGTTCCATTTTTCCTTCTTCAGTGAGACACTGCAAGTCCATTTCAGAGATCAAATTTTGGGGAATTTACAGGATATTTCTCCTTCAAATAAGGGAGAGATCCTAAGGCTAGCTGGCCCTTCAAAGAATCTACCTATGGATATGCAATATTCCACCTCGGGAATTTCTGCTACAGCTGCCCATGAGGACGCTGTATAAGAGAGTTGCTGCATAAATAAGGCAAACCACCACTGAGATGCCCTAGAACATGTATAATATAGCTCCCCTGTAGAAAATGAGCTCAAAGAAATAACACTAGATGGGTTATTCAGATCTCCCCAATCTAGGTCTCTATAACAATGCTCAATGAAAGAGCTTACAAGAATCTGCAAAACATAAAACTAGAACTCTACAAATATGAATGTACCATGAGAGGGTAGATATCAAAGCCATAATCTTATTATTATATCAGCAATAATATACAGAAATATCATGAGGAACAAAGCCCTCAAGCATTAGAACCAATCCTCCAATGAATAGACAATGTAATGTCGGAGTAGCTGCAGCTACACAGAAATGACGGAAAACCATAACTGTGCAGTCTCTATGAGAGATGCAGCTTCTGAATACATAAAAAATGATGATAGAGCTGAAGGAATACAAAGAAATTCCCATACATGAGAAAATGGGCTGAATATAGGATTTCTAGCCAATCTCAAGGAGATTGCTAGAAATGCCGGACAAACTACAATAGTGACAAATAAATTGTCATTGTAGCTGGAACCAATGAACATGAGGCTGTGGCTGATCTGAAATAATGATTCCCTCCTTTGATTGAAGTCCTCAAGGGAAAAGGGGTTGATCCCCTTTCACTCAAAGCACTCCTCCTGATGAGCACAAGAACCCCTCACAACACTGCCCTCATGGAAGAACGTAGTTTCTCCAAGTGACTGCGCAGTGGGAGTTGGTGAATGAGTGGCCTGATGCCACAGAACTGAAATATTCTCCAAGAACCTTCTCTACAACTCCTCCAATGAATAAATCCATCCTCCACTGAAAAGGCAAGTAAGGAAGAACTCTATGAGTTCCTTTGTTGCTACCCTAGCTACACATCAACCTGCTATAGGAAAATGCTGCAACTGAAGGAGTAAGCTTGGCCAAATTTTGGAATGAGGCAATGAAGCTAAAATCCTCTCCTCCCATGAGGAAGAGGTGGGGGATCCCCACCGGGAACACCCCCAGTGCTCAAGAGCACTGCAATCCTTCTAAATAGCCCGGATATGCAAGTCCATGGCCTCACCACGAAATATCTGAATCAAAGAATGAATCAAATGAGCTGCTCCTTCATTATTATAAAGAAAATGAACTCTCTTTCACCATAGGCCCCACAATTAAGTTTTTCATTCACTTTTGAATGCTTTCCCTCCAAAAGCTGCGTTATCTTCTCAAGCAAGCTATCCCTCTAAAGCAGCGCTGTTGACTTGGTCAAAATAGCCATCTCAAGGTGATCCTCATCATGTTCACACCATGGGGTGTTTATTTCAGCTGCTTCATTATTCCTCCTTTCACACAAGGAGTGTTATTCTCCATCAAAAGGGGTTAAGGGGCCTCCTTACCCATTTTTATTTAACAAAAATAAAATTATGCCACTATAATGTCCATTTTAGCTTGAGGCTAAAATTGGGACATTACAAATGTGTGTCTGTGGAAAAATATACTGATCTCAGAAACCCTGTTGTCTCAGTTCAGATTGGTAATGTCCTTGTATTTAATGTTATTATAGACCTGGGGGTAGCCATTAATTACATGACTAAGCAAGCCATGGATCAACTTCGGTTATCTCATCTTCGCCCTACTCCCACTGTGCTTGAATTAGCAGATAGATCTAAAATTAATCCAGACGGAGTATTGGATGATGTGATCATCTCATTATATTCTTGGGAATATCCTGCTGATTTCATTGTGCTTCAGCCAAAGAACCCAGTAGGAGGACATCCCTTGATCTTGGGTCGACCATGGCTTGCTACGGTTGATGCATATATTGGATGTCGTTTTGGTGATATGTATATTTCACATGGAGATTCTAGGAAGAAAGTTACCTTATACCCCCTTGCCAGATCCATTTAAGACCTTCAAGATAATTTATGGTTGGATCAAAGTAGTAATGAGGAGTCTCAGTCTATTACCATTATCCATCATTATACTGGGTCTTCATAAGAAGATGAGATTCAATATTTTATGAATAATATAGACACTATGCCTAATTTTGAGCCTTTGAGCCAAATGTTTAGCCTAGATTTTCAAGAAAATCATGATTCTCATCCTTCTGTACCACTGCATTTGACCACTCACTTGAGTACTTCTAAGCTTGACACCACTCTTGTTGAGATTAGCCCTAGTAAATCCTTGCATATCAGTTCAGATTTGGACTCATCTCAGCAGGAGCAGCTTGTGAATTTGTTTCAAAACCATCTTAGTGCCTTTGCTTGGGGCTATGAAGATATGAAGGGTATCCCTCCTGAAACTTGTACAAATCATATCTATATTCAAGAAGGAACCTGACCTGTCTGAAAACCCCAAAGGCGAATGAATCTATCTCTAAGAGATATTGTGAAGGAAGAATTACATAAACTCTTAGATGCCGATTTTATCTATCCTATTTCCGACAGTCAGTGGGTCTCTCCATTAGTACTGGTACCTAAGAAAGATGGAAGATGGCATATTTGTATTGATTATCAAGAATTGAATAAAGCCACTCTTAAAGATTACTTCCCTCTCCCTTTCATTGACCAGGTGCTTGATACCCTTGCAGGAAAGAAATATTTCTCCTTTTTGGATGGCTTCAGTGGTTATAACCAGATACAAATTTCACTCGAAGATCAGGATAAAACTACTTTTACATGTCCATGGGGGAAATTTTCTTATAAAGTACTTCCCTTTGGTTTATGTAATGCCCCAACTACCTTTCAAAGGGAAGTCCTGGCCATTTTTGCTGATCTGGAATTTGTAGAAATTTATATGGATGACTTTTCCGTGTTTGGTGATTCTTTTCAGGAAGCTCTCAAAAATACGGAGAAAGTACTTCTTTGTTGTCAGGAAGCCCACCTCGCTTTGAGTGACAAGAAATGTAGATTAATGTGAAAAGCGGGAGTGGTACTTGGCCATTTGATTTCTGATAAAGGTATCTAGGTTGATCCGACAAAGATTGAAATCATTCTGCATCTTCCTGCACCCAAAACTCAAAGGGAAGTAAAAGGTTTTTTAGGACATGTTCGTTACTATAGAAGATTCATTGATTTTTTTTTTAAGATAGCTGCTCCTCTTTTCGACTTTTAGCTAAGGATAGTGAATTTTCTTGGTCCACAGCTTGCCAGCAGTCTTTTGAAACATTGAAGGAAAAGTTGGTGCAAGCACCAGTTTTGCGAGGTCCTAACTGGTCCCTGCCTTTTCACATTTCCTCTGATGCTTCATATTTGGCTATTGGCGCAGCTTTAGGACAAGAGGAAGATAAACAATCCTATGCTATTTATTATATTAGTAAGAATTTTTCTTCCGCTGAATTGAATTATACAGTTATAGAGAAAGATTTTTTAGCTGTGATTTTTGCAATTAATAAGTTTAGGCACTATATTACTGGATATGAAGTATTTGTACATACTGATCATTCCGCGGTTAAATATTTGATGAACAAACCATTGAAAAGTAGTAGAGTGACTAGGTGGTTGCTATTGTTGCGGGAGTTTAATGTTACTATTGTTGATAGTCCAGGGAAATCTAATGTTGTAACAGATTTTATTTCTAGATTAGATAATCCTAGTGAAGTAACTCCTATTAATGATGATTTTCCAGATGAACATCTTTTTGCTATGTCAACATATTCTCCATGGTTTTCTGAAATTGCTAACTATTTGGTCACTGGAAAAACACCACCTCACTTGTCCGCTCATGAAAAGCATAATATTATTCAGAAAAGTGCTGCATATTCTTGGATTCAAGGAGATCTCTTTTACACTGGTCCAGATATGATTATCCGTAGATGTGTAAGAGAGGAGGAAGTGTTTGAAATATTGAAATCTACTCATGATGAACCTTGTGGAGGCCACTTCGCTGATAAGCAGACTGCATATAAAGTATTACGTGCTAGTTACTTTTGGCCTTCCTTGTTTAAGGATGCCAAACAATATGTCAGGTGATGTGATAGCTGTCAATGAATGGGCTAGCCTAATTAAACCAATGAAATGCCTTTATGCCCCCAAGTTATGATTGAGCCATTTGAAAAATGGGCTATTGATTTTATGGGGCCAATAAATCCAACATCCTTAAGTAAAAGGCATATTTTGGTTTGTACAGATTTCGTTACGAAATGGGTAGAAGCTAAAGCTGTTTCTTTTGCTACAGAAAAAGTTGTTGATTTTATTTTTTCTGAAATCTTTACTAGAATTGGTGTGCCTAGAGAAATTTTTTCTGACAATGGTCCGCAGTTTATTTCTAATCTGGTACATGGTGTGATGGAGAAATACAAGATCCGACACAGGAAATCCACACCGTATCACCCGCAAGCAAATGGCCAGGTGGAATCTACAAACAAAGTGATCGAGTCCATTCTTACAAAGACAGTCAATATGCATCGGAAATACTGGGCTAAAATATTACCAGAAGATTTGTGGGCATACAGAACCACTTGGAGAAATAGCACGGGACATACACCATATGAGATGGTATATGGAAAACAGGTTCTGTTAACAATTGAATTCCAGATCAAAACTTTCAGAATTGCAGTTCAGTTAGGACTAGATCTCTCTGAGGCACAACAACAACGTCTTCTCCAATTAAATGAGTTAGATGAATTTCGTAGAGATTCTGTTCAGGAGAACATCCTAATTCAGTAGCAACAAAAAAGGTGGCATGACAAGTCTATTCAGAAAAAGTAGTTCCAACCAGGTGATTGGGTACTCCTTTCTGATTCTAGATTTAAATTTTTTAAAGGGAAGTTCCATACATTTTGGATGGGACCTTATGAAGTGATCCGAGTATTCGAGAATGGAGCAGTAGAAGTCAAAACTATTGATGGAAACAATTCAATATTCTTGGTAAATGGACATATATTAAAGAAGTATTTTCAGCCACTTGCCAAGAAATATTTTACACAGCAAATCCAACAGCAATTCGGGACGGTAGTGGTAAATGGTAATACCAAATTTTTGAAAACATGAATTCTTCTTCTTCTGAAAGAATTTTTTTTTTTAATAAAACAAGTAAAGAATTTTTTTTTTTCCTGTAATTGTGAAAATCAGTTTGCTGACATGATTTCAGAAGGGTCAACCTGAAAACCAGCTTGCTGGCAGGAAGATCAAAAATTTCTAATAAAAAGAGAATGTTGCTTGATCTTTAGATATGCTAACAACCACTGAGTAAAAGCAGGTTCAGCAGACCTTTGTACATTGGGGTAATTATCATGGATATTTTTATTCAAGTAACACTTAATTCTCGCTGCAGTTATTTTTCTTGCACCAGTGTAGGTAGACCTTCCAGAAAATTTTCTACCTTTCTTCATATCCCATTTCGTAGTATTCCCTCAATTTTCTTATTTAAATCCCAGAATGATTAACCTTCCCACATTCTTCTGATTTACCCTACCTGTTTCGTAAAAATCCCACTTTACCCTTGAATTTTTTTCCTTATCCCACCTCTGTTTATCCCTTCTTGTGGTACTATTCCTGGAATCCCTGTAACAAAATTCCTTCCCATTCTGAAATTTTCCCCTTTCCCACTTGTTTTTTCCCTAATGAATTTATTGCAGGATCTCATACACAAAGAGCAAAAAGATGCTCTGAAGCATCAAGAAAGGGCGAAGAAAATTTCATGTATCAGTTGAGGAAGCCATGTTAGAAGTCCAACCTATATTTTACTTAAATTATCTGATATTTTTCTAGACAATATGCTTGCACTAGTGCAAGCATATCGTCCTATATAATAATATAAGCAGAATGGTACTAGTAGAACAATATAGTAAGCGATGTAAACAGATCGGTGCAAGCATGAATTTTGATAGAAGCAGAGTAAAATTTGTTCATTTCATGAGCATATGTCATAGGAAGTGGTCATCATAAAAGTTTACAAGAAGCCTTTTCACTTATTTGGGGAGTACTTGTCTATTATATTAACTAGGAGAAAATTATTTAAAGTACAAAGTGTTTTTAGTTAAGAATCATGATCATTTTTAAATAAATGCTAAAGTTTTTTTGAATTATGAAGGAGTGCGGAAAATGTATATACCCTTTCCGCCATGTTCCTAAATGTCCTTCACTTCTAATGATTACCTCACTTAGCTGTTAAAAACGTCGCCGTAAGTACCAATCCCGCATGATTCTAAACATGCCACGCATCTCTGGATATTTTAGTGGGATGGATCAGTGATAAGACAGAAGGGATGGTGGACGGTTGGATCCCTATCTATAAAGAGCCAAATTTTCCGGTATTGCATCCAATTTTTGGACTTTTCATAACTGTTAAGCAGATATGCTACCTGTTCTATGTGAACCTTCATCCCTCAGTGAGGTAGACCAGACCACTGAGTTTTGCAATAGTCTTGCACTATTGCGAGACTCAGGCTCTCTTCAGTTTTTGCAGAAATTTTACAAGAACAACAGTGAAGTGGCCCTAAAGTTTGCAAAGAGCTTTTAAAATGGAAGTGTAAATATTGGGCCCCTGAAATAGCAGCAGCGATGGGCTTGAAAAACACTGGTGTGCAGTAATTTAAAAATTAGAAGCTTGAGAGGAAGCACTGGCAGCGTTTCGTCGTTGATAAGGACACGAAGGTAGACTGGAAGAAAGGAATTCCACGCAATGCCCTGCTGGGACAGTGGCGGGACCTCCTTTTCATCCTCCAAAAATTCGTGACTTGTGAGGGAAGGTACTCCCTCACCTTTGTGTATCATTTCAGGATGTTGCAACACTTCAAACCTGGCTGGCACGTCCGGTGGAGGATGGATTTCACTTATTTTTTGCTTAAGAGTTTAGAAAAGATGGCCAAGAGTGTGTAGGGTGCACAGGTAGACCAGGCCGATAAGAAATTATATCACCATGGCTTGATCAAAATCTTGGTCCAGAAACAATTGGAAATTAAGGGCATGACCTGGAAGGAGTTGTTGAAGCAGCTGGATAAAAAGCCCTCTGTAGGAAAGAAGACAACTGCTGAAAAGAAAATAGAGACCCCCACCAGCACAAGCAAGGGTCCAAGTGTAAAGAGAAGTCCTTCTTGCACCAGTGTAAAAAGGAAACGACCTGGGAAATCAACATAAGAAAAGGGCCCATCTCCAAATAAATAGAAGACAACGGGTACACCTGTTGAAGAAACGCCTCCAACGCGACCAGTGCATGAACAGACCTCCAAAGAAGACGATTTGCTATCGGTCCTTACGGACGGAGTAAAATCTATGGAAATTGAAGATGACACTCTGTTGGCCGATTTTATTAAGGGCCAGAAAAAGAATGAAGAACCTGGTGCAGAACCACAGTCCCCACAGAACGTTGAATCCCCACCTGCACCAGTGCAAGAAGAACTAGTGCAAGAAGAAGAAGAACTGAAATAGAAAGAAGACGAAGAAGAACCAGAAGATGCAGAAGAAGAAGAAGAACCGGAAGAAGTATAAGAAGAAGAAGAACTGGAAGATCAAGAAGAAGAAGAAGAACCGAAATAAGTGCAAGAAGAAGAAGAACCGGAAGAAATACAAGAAGAAGAAGAACCAGAAGAGCAAGAGGAAGAAGAAGAATTAGAAGAGGAAGAAGTGTTTACTGAAACCCCAAGGGATACTGAGGTCCCTAAAGAAAAAAAAACCCCTGTTGAGATATAAAAGGAAGAATACTTGGTAGCTCCTGCTGCTCGGATAGTCGAGCTAGAGCTTCAAGTGCAGAACTAAGAGCAGCTCGTAGCTAAAGAATAGGAGGAAAAATAACAGAATAAAGAATAATTCATGGCAGAGATCCAGAAGAAGAAAGGAGAAGTTAGGGTATGGAAGTACAGTGCTTCGCAATGTTTCAGATGACTTAAAAAGGTGACGAAGAAATTGATGAACAACAAAAAGATGAAGTTTGAAACATTGCAGACTGAAGATAGAATGCCGGAGCAGGAGTGAGCTAGAACACTCAAAGTTTTGAAGGTTTTTTGTAGAGGTAAAGAGTTGTGTGAGGACACACAATAGCTTAGGGATGGGAGGATGTTAGCCCCTTAATTTTCTCTTTTTTTACCATTTTCCCCTTCCTAAATCATAACCATTTACCTCTGTTTCACCCTTTTATGCACCCTCATCTTGCACCAGTCCAAGCACGGTGACACATTTCGTATAAACATTTATTCTTCACGTTTTAATTCAATTTAGCATTAATTAAATATTTATTACATTATTTCTTACTTTTAAATCTCTTTTGTAACTTATCGATTTCTCTAAAGGTTATTTGATGGTTAGAGTGCTTACCGTGACTGCCAATCTTTGTGCAGGATCAGAGCTTGCACCATTGCCAGCAAAATAGATCTTTTCGGAAGATACGAACCTCCTCGATCACCACCTTGTCTTGATCCACTTCAGCCACGACAACAAATGATTCAAAGGCAGCTAAGACCAATCCGTGAAGGGCGAAAGCTGGTTAGCTACGACCAGTTTTGCAAAACCGTCTTATCTTGAAGGCCAAAACTAAATTCTACAATTTGTTATGAATCAGTTGAATGATCTATTTTGGCCTTTGACCAACAGATCTATATAATGTAAAGTGTAAATAGGACCTAGAATAAGTTTTGGGAGCAGAGTTTTTAGAGCGAAGTTGATAGGTGGTAACCGATTGTTTTGTTATCACCCGAATCTGGGTTGGGCATTGTATTAACGCATGTATTCGCCTCAATGAATTAATAAAAAGGTTTTTCTGCCTCATTTTTCAGAAATTGTGTTTTTTTTTTAAAGATGATGAATTGACTATTTTACTGAGTAGCATTTTAACTTAAAATGGAAACGCGCTGGTTGGCTAGGGCCCAGCCAACCCAGCACATTTACCCCAATTTCTGTTTCTTGTAATTTGTGTTCATACTATTAAAGTGTGATTTAACTTTCAACACATGTATTCCTGTCTGAGTGAAAACGGATTCATCGCATGAAGTAGATACATTTTCTTTCCTTGCAATTTACTTTCTGCACTTGATTTCAGATTGGCTTTCATCCGCCTGATACAAGCAGGAGAAACAAACTTGTATTAGTGCACGTTGGTGTGATATTTCCTTTTCCTGAAATTCTGTTTAATTGGTTTTTCTGCCTGGTCCAAGCAGGAGAAATGAACCTTCACCAGTGCACGTTGGTGTGATGTAGCAAGTTTTCTTAATCTACTTTCTGCAATTTTCTTTCTTTCTTTAAATGTCTATGACAGGATAAATGATTGTTTCTTTATTTCTACATTTTTTTAAGATAAAAAAAATTCACTTTTATGTGTGAAATTTGATTCGATAGAAAATGAGCACTTGCAATAATTGAAAACTTGTTTTAAGGATTAAAAGCTAAGTGCAGGAAGCTCTGATCCGGTGCAAGAACCAGTTTCTTGCCACAAGATCTGAGTGCTCTGAACCTTGAAAAGTTTGAGCCCTTGCATGAAGTAAAAAGCCTTTAGTAAAGACACTATTTATACCTTCTACATAAATCTATGATCCTGCACTAGTGCAGGACAGATTAATGCAAGAAGGAAATATCTAAGGAATAATGTTTAAGGGCCCATCTAATGAGACTGCTAAAGTGTCTCTGCTAAGGGAAAACTTACACTCAGTAGATTAAACAACCATTAGTTGGAGTGATTTCCTTTTATCTTTAATTCTCGCTTGCAAATGCATATTTCCTCATTCAAGTCTTAGATTATTTATGATGGTTCAAGTTGCCTTCTTCTCTTTTTATTTTATTCTACAATCTTTCCTTTAAAGAAAGTATGGATTTACATTAGGAAGATTCATACCATCTCTAGCATTGCCTGTGCTTCGTCTCTAAGTTTAAAAATTCCTCAGGTTGACAAATTAAGTGTTGAGGAGTTTGCTTAAGTGTAATTCCTGCACCCAACATAATACATCAAGGAGGTTAAGCCAAATTCTTATTGCTATACTGGGAAAGAGAAGGGGACTATTTACAAGATGCTACACGATTCTATGTTTTGTTATAGGAAGAATCTAGTGAGCATGTAAAGTAGTTAGAACACAAACCTACGGTGAGGGAAGGAGGTGTAATACTAGATAATGATGTGATTTAAATAGAAAAGGTTTAAGGAAAAATAATTCAAGCTTCGTAATCATGAAACCAAAAATTTCTTATCTCTAATAGCTACAATCAATTGTAAAAAATTAAAATAAAACTACAAAATTTATAACAACAAAATGAAAAGAATAAGAAAATACTTAAAATTGGATTCGTAAGCGATAACATTAATGGAAAATTACATAAATGACCTAAAATGAAGAAATTTTCAAGGAACCACCTAATTTATTATGGAAAAAACCATGAGACTATAACTTCCATAATTTCTAATGTTAGAATTTAAATAAGATAAATACAAAACACAATATTAACAAAAGTACAAGAGGGATTTGGATCTCCTAGGGTGGGTCTAGACCGAAGATGCGCATAATCCTTAAATAAGAACCAATATAAGAGCTAGAATAAAGCACTGCTTCCATTAACTCAAAATATGCTCTCATATTGCAAGACTACAAAACTTTCTTGAGAATATAAAAACCCTAATCTTTCTTTTTACTTGGTATTCTATTATTCTCCTCTCTGTTGGGCCAATTTGAACCTCTTATTTATAAAACAAGTGGGGAGCACGCTCCTTGAGAGTAGGAGCTACATTTCCCTCCAAAAATCCTAGAAAAGGGGATCCTTTTCCATATCCAACTTGCAAAAATAGGAGGATGCATTAAATTCCTTGAGTCAACTGAGTTTAGGTCTTCCTGCTACATGGAGCAAGTCCCTAAAATATCTCCAGTGTTGGATTCCTTAGAATCTACTCAATATCTCTATAAATATTGCACAATAAACATGTTAAGGCACAAAAAATATGAAAACCACATAAAATTCCTCAAGGAACCCATTAAGCTTGGAAAATATACCATTAAGAATTTTTTTTGAGTTCAGACATCATTTTATATGCTTAGGAGTGGATTGATAAGCCTTATAATTGACCGATTTTGGAGGCCCATAATACCCCCCTAGTGGAACTATTGCTCACCCTTGAGAAAGTAAATATTTTTCTCTTCTTTGTTATTTTTCATTTAGATATCTAATTGATTTCTTGATGTCCCAAGCTAAGCTGGTTGTGGCTACCCCTAATAGGTATAAACCTACATTTTCCTCTATATCCTTCCACTCTTGAGACTCTTCTACTTGGATTGGGTGTTCCTATATCCCTAGAAGTAGAGGTGGATTGAACTTGAGTCTTATCTACTAAACCCCAACTCTTTGGATGGTTCTCTTATATAAAGGTGGTCCTTACTAGGGATCCTTGTAATCTATTGAGAGAGATACTCCCTTATCTTCATGCTATGAGATAATCGTTTCCACCTTCTATAGCAATATTTTGAGATTTCTCCTCCCAATAGTTTGAAAGTGTCCTCAAAATGGAGAATAGATTCCGCATTTTTCTTCTTCCAAATATATTATGTTTCAACATGCTTTGCAAGAATATCATAGGATGATGTGAGTAATGAAGGGGATGAATGTTCATGTCTAATCCATAGTCACTTCTTTAGTTCCCCTTGCAATTTAAGTTTCACTTCCTTTTATTTTATCTCTTCATGTCTCATCCAAGATGCTAGTTCCAGTAGCTATGCATCCCTTAGGTATGGATTGGGTTTCCATATGAACATATTGGTTAAGAAATTGTTGTGTATATAGAAATCAACAAGCTTGGCCCTATCCTCCATGATACATTCTAGGTAAAAGTCTATGAAATGTTTAGTTTCTTGCAGTTGTATTGTTACTCTTTAAGCTATCCAGTTAATCCAACCTACACCATTGTTCTTTTCATAACAATGAGTATGCCTTAGAAGGATGCCTACAGTTGAAAACTTCCAAGCAGAAGTGTGTCACGGTTCCTAAGGATGTCTCTATTACTATTATTTGAGCACCCTTTTCCTTCAACATCTATTGTGCCTATTGCAATTTAGTTATTAGATTTTGATTTTCTCTTTCAAGATGCTCTCTCCTATTTTCCTCATCCATTTTTAAGAGGGCCATTTTCTCCCTCATATTTTTAACTCCATCTTTCATTTTTACAAATATCATGTATAACTTCTTCATGTGAAATCCTCTTCCATTTGTGTGTTTCCACTTTGGCCTTCTCTATCTTAATCATAAAATGGGACACCATTTGTGTAGAAGAAATATTCCTAATGTATTTGCAATAGGGAGTTCAACCCTTACCAACTAGGAGAAGAACCAAGGTGGGTTCCTTGGGGCCTAATGTTTTGTAGTTTTATATCTCTCATTTAGTTCTACATGTTATTCCTATAGCCATGGAAAGATGTTCCTATAGCTACATAAACTACTTTGTTTTCTTAGCTAGTACTATCATCCTCCCCTACTAAATCTCAATTTATTTTACTCGTGGCTCTGGAAGGCCCTATTTTCCCCCCTATGGTAGTTCTTTATATTTAGAACCAAGTGTTTATAGTATTGTGATGGGAGTAGCATAGGGAGGTTTAGGTTTTTCATTGAATCTGATTCCAGTGTTCTTTCTTCTTATGTAAAAAATATACTGGGTAGGCTTACTCACCTTGGGCTTAGTAGGGGTACTTAAACCTGCCATGGTAGTTGCTATTTATTTTTCCTTTTCCTCCAATGTTTCTGTCTTCTAGTTTTTTTAAGGGTTGGATATTTTCTTCCTTTTTATCGTTCTAGTTGTAATTTTTTTTTGTCTATTGAGCTATGCTTGGGGTTCTAGAAATTCCTTCCTATCCACATCTATAAAGTCAACCCAAGGAATCAAATGATTTAGGTATTTATTGAATCTATGAAAATGAATTTGATAAAACAATGAACAACTATAAAATTATGTTTACCCTCCTTTACCTTAACACTCATCTCCTTCATGGAATGTAGGAGTCAAATAGGATGCTTATTATTTGAGAGGATAAAATCCAAGCTTGGAAACTTAACTAATAGAACAAACTGAAATGATAATTGTTGAAACTCAGAAATATCATCTCTCTGTCATCGTTTCTCACCTTTTTCCCTTACTTTCTCATAAGATCACATATTCCAATCAATGATAAATGCCATGTTTTGTCTCAAGGAATGCATCTAAATGACTTCCATGTTATTGTTGGCGAGAGAACAGGTCTCGCAGAGAAGACTCAGGTTTAGGTTAAGGGCGAACAAGGTTTTCCGCCATAGTCTAGATTCATGTCGGCATTTTCACCCTGCTCTGAAGAGCTGAGAGTATCACCCGAGGCGTGCCGTGACCATACTATGGTAGGGAGTCGATCGGTATCACCCCAAAAACATTGATATAGTTGAATCAAAGTTATGTTAAAAGTATAAACAACCATAATACAACGTTCCATAACATATATCTCTCAAAAATAAATTCAGATTTGCAGTAAATAAAATTTTTAAAAGTTCTTGCAAAATCATTCATTCAAAACCATAACAGATATCTAAAACAACACTTCTAAATATATTAAGCATCAACTATTGAAAACAAACTGTTACAAGGCTCAACTACATAAGCATGAGCAAAGCAGAATACAAGAAGTCCTATTGGACAAAGAGAAATACAGAAACACAGAGGAACAAGAACAAGACAACATAGAAAGAGCTCTCATCGCAGCTCCTTGTTGCCTATTCCCGTCCGCACCAACTCCACTATCCGTCGGGCCGGGCCGCCTATTTGTTCTACTCTCCAACACGAATGATGTGCCTTCCTTTCTTCTCGCTCGACCGTCTTCTCGTTTTCCGTTAGTCGTGAGTTCCCCCTGGTCGTTTCTTTCCGTGCTATTCGCCTTTCCGTGCTTGCTCCCACAATAGTCGCGACACCTGTCCTTTGCTCCCTCTTTTTTGGTGCAAACCCTTGACATCTTTCTGCCTATCGTGGTTGTGTTCCGCCACGTACTAGCCGCAACTCAAAAATATGTTGAATTTAAAAACAAGGGCCCTAACAGGCCCTGACCACATCCTATTGACTAGCCTCGAGTCAATTGTCCTACACTGTCTCTACTTCCATGGGTCCGCTCGGTCCTACGCCCTGTTCTGCCTGCCTCCCTTCTCCTGATTGTCCAAACAAGGGCCCCAACTCTGGGACCTTGGTTAGAGATGATTCTTTGAGTTCTTGGAAGGTTGCCATGGCCTGCTGCCATCCTTACATTATCTCATCAGTTTCGGCCGTGATCTTTGTAACAAATTCTTCCCCTACATTCGGCGGCAAGGAACCAAACACGATGTTGATTTGAGTGTTGGCCTCAGAGGCCAATTGCTGCATTGATTGTGCACTGATTTTTACGGGCTGTCGAAGCTCCCGGATGGCTTGCTTGGCCGCCGTTGAGTTCTCCTCTATTTGTTATATCTAGACTTCTAACACGTCTGCCTGTGCATAGAGTTGGTCAAGTCCGCTGGTCCGTGGCCGGATTTCTTCGATATCTATCGTAGCCGTAGCGAAACCGTGCTGTGCCTTCGCGTAGTAAGGATTGTCAAGCATTCTAGTAGACCTCTTCGCAGGTCGAATGCTTCTTTGCTGTAGCACGAACTTCTCGTATTTTGTTACTTGGCCCCGTCTTTCAACCGTGCCGAGCACACAACCACCGGGTCGTGTAACACAAGTCGACCAGCCAATGTCGCCGAGATTCACTTCCTGCCGGAGATTTGAATAGGCTACCTTGAGGTAGACCGCCCGATCGCATTGGTTTCCACATCTCTTTCTCTGCCGGGGTATTCGGGTCGTTGTCGGCTATTACCATAGTCAAACATCCTCGAATACTTTGTCATCGTCTCCGCTTGTTCCCCGTAACTTCCCCTTTTCTCCATCTTTAGTCGTTCTCACGCTCGGCAGCGTGGCTATTTGCCGTTGTTACTGCTCACATTTTTGCTGGAGCTCCGAGTGGAGTCTCTCGGCTTGTTGGGCCACTCTCTGAATGAAATGGTACAGTTGGGCTATCCCCCAAGTTTCCATTCTTTCGGTACCAGAGGTACCCTGATCTGGCATTCGTGCACGGAGTGGCTGTCTGCTGGTGACAGATCTCGCTGACTAGTCCTGTGGTGATTATGGCGGTGTTTGGTGCTGTAGCCAGTTGCTGGAGTCCGCCATCTGTAGATATTGTTGCCCTTGTTGACCTGCTAGGTCAGCTGGGTGGAGCGGAGTCTGCTCGGGGAGTGACCCAACTGTTTCTTCCATTGACTCCTCTAACTGATTAATAAGCTCAATAAAAGTAGTTGGCGAGATCAGGGTTGGGTTAACTGGGGGTACCTCATCTATACCTGAGTTAACTTCCATTCCATGGTCCCCATTGTTTATTATTCTGAAAACTGGATCGGACACGATGGCTAATGAAGTGGATGGTGCAAAGTTGTGGGGTTCCCAGGAGATGGATGAGGTGGTGAGTGGTAGTTGGTGGGTGCGAGGTGGCGATGTGCGGATGTTTAATAAATCAAGTGGGGATATGGGGTTGTGGGATGATAATACTCTGGCCTCTTCGGGTTCAACTATCAGCTCTTCTCAGATTGGTACCCCTACACTCAAATGTCGAGGTGGATCCTCCCTTGTGAGGTTGACCACCGGGCTAGATTTTGCAACCTTGGTCCTTTTTGCCTTCGGTGCCACTGCTGGTTTCGCAGCTTTACGCTTTCCAACCAGCGTTGTTGTCATCGAGGGAGGGGAATTAAACAAAAAATTGGGTATTGGCGCAAATATGGAGGCCGTGCTGGAAGATGGATTAGACTGGAATGCCTGAAATTTGAAAATGTTGGAAATGGAGTGGCATCACTTGCTAGTACTTGAACTACTCTATTAAAGCTTTTTACCTTGGTGTTCAGCTGCTGAATAATCGGGAAGAGCTATAGGTTTCACATCCTGGTCACTACTTCCTCTGAAGTTTCTCTTGGTAGCAGGTTTGGCAGCATTTCGTCAAAGAAGTACTTGTACACCCCATCCTTGATCTCCATTGCCACTCCTAGCCATGAATAGACCTCGGTGTGGAAGGCTACTTTGTCAATCTGGAACTTCAAAGGCCTCATTTGGAACGTTGCTTCTGGTACACATGTAGGCCTGAGAAAAGTCTGCTTATGTGTGATTCTGAACCAGACCTGCTCACTATATCCATCTAGTAGATTTCTTGGAATCCTTTGTTGACTCATCATGACGTCAACCATCTGGCCATACCAGACTCTGAAAGCTTCTGCATTCACTTCCTTTGTGCTTGGGTCTCCAGACACTTTCCACGGCACAAAATTCATTGCCACAGGTTGGTCTTCTGCTATCTCTACTGGTATCCTGATGTTGGGGAAGGTCCATTTCCACATGGCCAGCGCCATGATCAAATATCCATAGATAAACCCGATCGCTCTCTTGTAATTTTCCTCGAAATCTTCGAACAATTATTTTAGCAGGAAAGAGCACCAATTCAGCCTTTTCCCTTGGACATAGTGCTCCAAAAATGAAATTGTATCTAACGTGCACTCCCCTTTTGTATAGTGCCTCATTGTCTTGCTAGAAATTAGGTAGCAAGCAAACTTGACCTCCGGTCTATTAATCAACTCAATATTTTCTCCCTTCCCTCCTCTTCGAGTGCCATACTTGACGTAGTAGTCCGTGTCTCCATACTTCTTCGCCCTCTTAGATATAGTTTGGAACACTGATGATATGTCCCTTCCCTCCTACGACAGTCCAGTTAATCTGTGGATGTTTTCGGCATGAATTGGGATTTCCTTTCCCAGCCATAGAGATCCATTCTGGATCCTGCTTAATAGAAATTTCGTGCACTGCATTGTAGCACCTGTAATCCCGAACACTAGTAAGTTCCTTAAGTTTAGTATCGTGGACTGTTGGATACCCTTGAACTCTGGCAGAACTCTTGCTACTGCCTGCCCTGCTTCTGTTGCATAATGATCTATGTACACCTGCCTTTTCAGTGCAAGAAACTCAAAATAATCTATAAGGTCTGTGTCGATCAGGGTCGCACTGTCGTATTTGCCCACAAGGGGCTCCATCTTCTGAATTCTACAGTCGATCTCCTACTTCACAACCGCTGGGCTTACTCTGGTCATTTTGGCTCGTCGCTGGTATACTTGTAGAATAGTTCTCTCTCTTTTCTCTTGAATTCCTTCTTCCAGACACCTTCTTTGTTCTGGTTCTGGTTCAACTTCCCTTGCTCTTTTGGATTTTTCTGATTCTAACTTGGATTTTTCCGGAATTCTCGCGCTTCTCTGCATGCAAGTTATGTAAGTAACTGGCACAGGTGAGGTTGATGAGACCCCATAACTAATTAATTTTTCCCTGGCTTCTCCCACGGCTAAAATCGTGTGATTAGTTAGCTGCTGGGGTGGGTTCTGACATTGCTGACTGTGGTTTTTGGATTTGGGCAGATGCGACGGCTGGTGGTTATGTCTAATTATGGAAAATTTATAACGATACAGGTGATGCTAATTATGGAAATTATTTCCAAATATTGGTAATCCTACGGACTGACACTGGTATTACACTTAATGATGATGGGCTAATGTTCGGTACACTTTTCTATCTAACATGGATGACATGCTGGACACTACCCCTCCCCGACCACTATTGTTATGTTGCAGTCTCCGCAACAAAACGGTAATTTAGTTTATTATGTGAAATCCTATCTATGCTCATCTCGGGTGCGACAGAGTTATTGACTCTATTCTACCCTGTTGACTCCTCTCGGTTGCGAGAGTTATTGGAAATGAAATGGTTAACTTACTCATGGTAGGGCTTCAGGCGTGCGTCGTTTACCCATCCCTATAGAACTTGGCCCTTCAGTTGTGCCAACCGAACTGCTCCTGAATCTTTTATTTCTATGACATGAAATGGTCCTAGCCAATGCATTTGCAGCTTCCCTGGGAATTTCTTGTATTTTCCGTCATAGAGTAGAACTTTCTCCCCGACCCGAAAAGTCTTGTGCTTAATATGCCGGTTGTGCCAAGCTTTTTGTCTCTCCTTTTGTACCGTCTGATGAAATTCCGCAAGAAATCGTCCTTCTTCAAGTTCTTGCAGCTCCTGCAATCACTCATTTAGGGATTATTCTTTAGATAACTGTAGTGTTGTTGCAATTAGAAGGCTTGGTATGATGAATTTAGCTGGGACTTCTGCTTCTCTTCCGTAAACTAGCTGGAATGGAATTTGGTTGTTTAGTCATTTTACCGTTGTTCGGTATGCCCACAGTGTTGCTGGTATCCGTTCATCCCAGTCATCGCCCTGCGCATTGCATATATTCGTCAGGCCTTTCTCTAGTATCTTGTTGAATGCTTCCACTGTACCATTTGCTTGCGGATGATACAGACTGATTTTATGGTGTTGTATCATGAAGCTCTCTAGGAGGGACTTAATGGTGTCATTGATGAAGTGGGTACCCTCATCGCTGGTCAAGCTTTTTGGACACCCAAATCGGCTGATTATATTTTCAAATATGAACCTAGCAGTAGTCTCTACCATGTAGTTCCTCACTGGCGCTACTTCTTCGCAACGCGTCAAGTAGTCAGTCGCCGTTATTATGTACCTTGCCTTTAAGTACCTTGCAGCCGGTGTAATTGGTCCTACAAAATCGATGGCCCACTTTTCGAATGGTTGCAGTACTTTTATTGGATGAAGCAGTAGCTCATCTCTATGAGATGGTCGTCCTATCCATTGAAAAACATCACATTTATGAACAAAGGCTTTGCTGTCCTTATGCGGTGTTGGCCACCATAAGCTTGCTTGTAGCACCTTTCATGCCCTCAGTTTCACTCCCACGTGCCCTCTCGCAACACTACTGTAGCTTTCCCATAGTGCAGTTTCTCTTTCGTGGTCCAGGATACATCTTCAAATATTGTGGTCTAGCCCCATCTTGTATAGATGACCCGCTATCAGCTGATACTCTGCAGCTCGAACTACCAGGTGCCTTTTTTGTGTTGAAGTATACTCTTGTGGACACTGCCCTGTCGTGAGGTAGGCTGCTATATCGTTCAGGTAGTCTAGGATGGCTTCTACTCTGAAAAGATCAGCATCGGGTAACTGATCATCTAGAGATCCTCCATTTTCTCCATTATCTAGTCGAGATAGGTGGTCAGGTCCTACGTTCAATCTTCCAGGCTTTACAATTACCTCGAAGGTGAACTCCTGAAATAGTAGGAGTCATCTGCAGATTCTCCCTTCTAAGATCAGCTTGTTTACTAAGTATTTCAACGCTGAGTGATCTGTGAAAAATTTGAACCTACTTCCCAATAGGTAGTGGTGGAATTTCTGAAGAGAGTACACCATTGCCAATGCCTCCCGCTCCATTGTTGTGTAGTTCCATTGTGCTATGGAAAACTTGCGATTGGAAAAATATACTGGATGATTGACTGAAGTGTCTCCAGGTTGAGCCAAGACTGCTCCGAGCGCAATGCTGGAAGCATCGATGTGTACATGAAACTGTTTGTCCCAGTCTGGGTGGACTAGTATTGGCACACTCACCAACTTTTTCTTTAGGGTATCCATGGTTGTTCTACAACTATCTATCCATTGGAACTATTCTGATTTATTCAATAGCTTTTCTAATGGCGCTGTTATCTTGGCGTAGTTGCGAATGAAACACCGGTAGTAACCTGTGTGGCCCAGCAGTGATCTTAGCTGTTTTACCGTTTTCGGCGCTTCCATACTGACAATCACTGCTACTTTGGCCAGGTCTACGCAGACACCTTAGTTACATACCACGTGTCCTAGCAGTGTTCCAAATGGTACAGCAGATATACAATTCTTCAGGTTCAACAAGATCTGCAGTTGTCGACATCTATCAAACATTACTATCAATAGGCTCACATGATCCTTTAGTATGATATAAACAGTCCAGTCATCCATGTAGACTTATAAGAAATTGTGGATGTATTCCCGGAATGCGGCTATCACAATGCGAGAGAAGACTGCTGTTTCATTATTCAATCTGAATGGCATCACATTGTATGCGAAAGAGCCCCATTTGGTGGTGAATGTTGTCTTTTTCTTGTCTTCCTCCGCTATTCTTACCTGATGGTATCCTGAGAACCCATCGGTGAAGGAGTATGCTTCGTTCCTCGCAACATTGTCTAGGACTTTGTCACTGAATGGAGTAGGAAACAGATCATGGATACAAGCATTGTTTAAGCTTATGTAATCTACATAGACTCGTATCTCAGGTTTCTCCTTTTTGTTCTATATAACTATGGGACTTACCCATTCTGCTTCTTCTACTAGGAATATTAATCCTGCTTTTAATATTTTTTCGATCTCTGCTTTCACCTTTTCCTTTACTCTTGGGTTCAGAAGATATGGCCTATGTTTCACAGGCCTTGCATCAGGCTTTAGTATTATCTGCATTTCCCCCATCTCCCCTTTTATGCCCTTTAGATCTGTTATGGATGAAGGAAACAAGTCCTCATATTCCTTGAGCAGACTAAATACTTCCCTAGTTGTTTTTTCATCCTAGTAGTCTCCAAATGTCGCCAGTTTAGGCTTGTCCTCTGTTCCAATATTTACTTTCTTGCTTCTTAGAGGTAGTAGATGGATCCCTTCTGTCGTCAGTTCTTCTTTGATGTCCCTCTCCCCCTTTGTTTCTTCAAAACACAGGTGCTTGAGATCCTCCAGATTGTCATCGTCCATCTCACTATTAATTTTTTGACATGCCACCTTTTGTTGGATACCCTGGTATTGAAACGACTAATCGTTCGTCTATTGAATACCTGGGAAGAACATTACCTTCTTGATAGCCTGCAAAGCTTGTGTAACTGGCTCTGTCTTTCCTTCAAACAAGAAACACTATGTGAAGTTTTCTGCAATTTCCTGCCATTTTTTGGTCCCTCTTCTTTTTCCTCCGTCAGGTACCAGGCCTTTGGAATTTCGTCCAGAGAGTGGATAAACTAGTGGACCCATAGTTCTTCCAGATATTCATCGGTTCTCCATTGTGCTTCACATTTCTCCAAATGGTTTCTGGGGTCTGAGTCTGCTTGGTACTTTTCCTTACTTCCGGGTCCTTCTTCTTCCTTAAATTTGGCTTTTAGTGCTGCCGCAACTTCGTCCCATTGCGTCAATGAGTTGCGATGATTACTCCACCATCTCGCAGACATGGATTGTAATGCCATGTCCATAAATGGTACTCTATGACTCTCCGGTACCTTATTTTCTATCTCGGCCCTTAAAAGGTTTACAACCTTCATATCAGATAAGATTGGGTATTCCTGAATCTCGGCCCCGATCCAATTGACTCTTCCAATATTTTCGCACCTCCTTGTATTTGTTTGGTACCCTCCTTGATGCCAATCATCCCAAGCTATTTCTAATCCCAATTCTGAGCTTTGGATGCTTCTCCAGTTTACAGAGCCTTTTGCTGTCGGGTTAATGTAGTCTTCTCTTCTTCCTGCGGTCATTTGATAGAGATGGTCTAGAAGCTGAGCATATTCTCTATTATCCACAGTCTCTGTATATCTCGGTCCTTGGTATGGGTCAAGTGGCTGAGTGACTCTGATCTCCACATCCTCGAAGATCATTAGCTCTTTCTTCAGATCTATTATTGCATAATTTTGAAAGGCCCAATCAATTCCTAATAGTGCAGAGTACGGATATTTATCTCCCATGATGTCGATGACTTCAAAGTCCATAAATGCCTTTACTCCTGCAATGTAAACTTCAACCTCCTCTAGTCTGCCGATGGGAAAAATGCAATACTGGTTTTCCATCCGAAGTTGAATCAGTGAATATGTCAATCTTGGCCTTCCTAATGCTTCCCAAGTTTTTCTTGGCAAGATGTTGACATCAGATCCCAAATCAAGCATGGTGTCTTTAATCTGAAACCCCGCAACTTGTGTGTTCACTCAGAATTCCTTTCCCATCCTTCATTTATTTCTCTTTATTCTTTGTACATACTTCTAGTTTTCCTCTGCTGATTCTCTTGCTCCTGTGTTCTTCTTCAGCACCCCTTCCAAGTTCTGCTTTAGCTGTTCTAGCATTGGTGCATTGTTAAAAACTTTCAGGAATAGATGGAAGCACTCCTGGATCAAAGCTTCAGAATTAATTTTGGTTTCATTATCTTCCTGAATTTTCTGTAACTCAATTCCTTTGCTTCCCCCCAGTTGGGCAAACGTTTCTGCTACTTCCTGAAAAAATTATTTCTGCCGTTCTGGTTTGATCAGGAGTTTTGGGGATGCTGGCTTGATCACTTTTATTGGGCCCATAGTACACACATCTTCTACCGTTATTTTTCCTCCTCGTGTTACTATGGCCACGTTTTTCATTCTCTTAGTTCCCATTAACCTGGGTTCTGCATTTACTAATTTTTTCTCCCTCTGTCTAGCTCTTTCTTCCCATCTTTTGATAAGCTCCAGGAAATCTTCTGTTGCGTGTGTGTTAACTTGACACTGAGAACACCAGGGTCTTCTAGGGAGTGGACATTCTCTAGCTACATTTCCTTCCTGGTTGTAATTGTAGCATCTTACTGGACCTATAGCTCCTGCTTGGCCTCCTCTCATGCCTCCTCCTCTTCCTCGGGGAGCTTCGTTTACTCTGTATGAAGGCCGGTCCATCCGCTCCGCCAGTGCATCCAGTGATTGGAACTACTCTGTGACGTGTGTTGTTGTGGCACATAACTAACAGTATATATTATTTGGAACATTGGAATATTTCTGTAAGATCGGACACAGGTGAGGTTGATGGCCCATATTCTTGCATATTTCATAGTACTCATTGGTGGCTGGACTTTGTTTTGCAGGGAACCCTGTGTATTGTTGTTGTGGTGGATATATCCCTTGGGTGTTTATTTGCGCAACCCCCCTAGTGGTGGAGCTCCTTGTGCCTCTGCGGTTGATGTCCCCCCATTCTGCCCCCGCAACCAGGGACATTCAGTTGCCACATGTCCTTCCATAAGACAATGCATGCACTATACATTTGGTCTTGCCAGTCACATTGGTTGCATTTCCTTGAGTTTTTCTGTCAAACTGGCTATTTGATGCTACAGAACCATTATAAAGGGGTCTTGTGCCGCCTCTCCTCCCTTAAAATCTTTCGGGTAACCCACCATAGCTTCTATCTTCATTGCCTTCTCTAGTGCGTCTTGCAACATCTCGATCATTTGCTGAGTCAATGGAGTTCAGGTCAAAGGTAGTAGAGTTTTAATGAACCAATCCCTTTGATGGTTTGGATCAATTGGATAGCTGAGTTTCCTGATTGCGTCCTTAAATCTCCGCAACAAATCCAAAGCAGTCTCTCCTTCTCTCTGCTTGATTTCCAACATCTCTGATAGGCCTTGTTGGTCTGTTTGAGGCAGTTTGAATTCCTTAATGAAATCCCTCTTTACATCTGCCATCACTGGGTTCAGGTGAACTTCCGACCATTTCATAAACCAGCGTAGGGCTCTCTCCCTAAGGGTGGTTTGAAATTCTATCAACTTCCCAACATATGGTGTCTGTCGTGCCCTTCATATGGTCTCGCAGAGGTACCAGTGCTGTTCGACATCGTCGTTTCCATTCCCAGAGAACTTTGGATACCGAGTAAGTGATCCCGCCATGTTCGCTTGAGTAGGCGTCACTAAAATGAAGCTGTTGGTTCCTGGCTGTGATATTGTACCAATAGAAATCCTTTTACTAATATGTATTACTGTTGGGGACTAAATACTGTGCAACTTACTTAATTCACGCAATTTAACAAAAATTTCACTTAGTGGTTTATTGAGCACTAGCGGAAGGTTGGGACTAGAGCTACTTGAACTGTGGGGAATAGGAATACCTTGAGATATGGACACCGATATTTCTTGAAATATTTGCTCCATTGCAACGTGCATCTCCACATTGGACCCCTCCTATGGGCGCACATCTGTACCTTCTCTGTCATACTTCTTTCCTTTCTCCATCTAGGCTAGACTCCTATACACCTGCTGCACTTATTTAACGGCCCCTCCTATATCATGGGGACCCACCTGACCTTCCATTCCCTTTGTCATCTGAGGCACCTCCTCTTTGTTCTTTCAACCACTTTCCTGTCTCTTCAACTCCTTTATCACCCTCTCTCACCACCTTTCTACAGTCTGCGACCTTTGATGTGCTCGTCACTCCCTGAGCCTGTTGGTTGTCTCGACATCCATAGTCCTACTCCCCCTTTTCACTGTTCTTGTAGCATCTCTCCCTTAATCCCTTCCCATGGCACCAGAGGTTTTACACTTCCATCTTTGCTTTTTGGAACCCCATTAGTCCTTCGTCTACCATCAATGCCTTAATCCACAATGGGATCTCCTTCAGCAGCTTCCCCCTTAACCCGGATCTGAATGTATCTTCTGCTCTTGATAAATACTGGTAGCACTTTGCTGCAAACTCCACTATATATCCATCCAAGGTAGATTCCACCCAAAAAACTATGGCTCGGGTTAAATCGGTGTTTAACCGATGAAGGGCCACCAGATCCTCGTGCGCCCACTTGCGATTAATATTCCGAGACTTTTCCTTGATAGCCTTGGTCTGAAGCCTCTGCAACTAGTTATAGAGTTCTTCTGGGAACTTTCCCCAAAAGATTTCGCAGGTATCACTAGCAGATTCAGAGAATAGAACTAGGTTTTTAATCGTTTTCTCCTTCTGTTGTCTCAGCTCAGCTTGCTGAGCAATGAAATGATCTAGGTGGTTATCCCACCAGATTTGTATTTCTCTTTTGAAGATCTGAGATACCATGATCTAGCTCCCAAATGAAATTTTGGGTCCTGACAACAGAACCATTTGTTGGCGAGAGAACAGGTCTTGCAGAGAAGACTCAGGTTTAGGTTAAGGGCCAGCAAGGTTTTCCGTCATAGTACAGCTTCACTTCGGCATTTGTACCCTGCTATAAAGAGCTGAGAGTCTCACCGAAGGCGTGCCGTGACCTTACTATGGTAGGGAGTCGATCGGTATCACCCCAAAAAAATTGGTACGGTTGAATCAAAGTTATGTTAAAAATTTTAGACTTTTAGTAAATAAAATTTTAAAAATTTCTTGCAAAACCATTCATTCAAAACCATAACAGATATCCGAAACAACACTTCTGATTATATTAAGCATCGACTATCGACGACAAACTATTACAAGGCTCAACTGTGTGAGCATGAGCGGATAATAATACAAGAAGTCCTATTGGACAGAGAGAAATACAAAAACACAGAGGAATGGAGAACAATAAAACACAGACAGAGCTCTCCTATGGCTCCCTGTTGCCTATTCCCGTCTGCACCAACCCCCTATCCGCTGGCTGTCTGCCTATTTGTTCTGCTGCTAGCCTGACTGACAGTTTCTCCTTTCTTCTCGCTTGGCTGTCTTATGTTTCTTTTTGTTAGTCGGGAGTTCTACTGCTCATTTCCTTCCGCGCTCTTCTGCCATTTGTGCTTTCTCCCACAACAGCTGCGACACCTGTCTTTTGCTCCTTCGCAACCTTGACATCTTTCTGCCTACCATGGTTGTGTTCCGCCACGTACTAGCCGAAACTCAAAATCTGTTGAATTTCAAAACAAGGGCCCCAACAATTATATTCTCATGTTCTTTCTATTCGAATAGATTTTTGTAATTTGGCAATATAATGCACCCTATTCTGCAGCTAATCGTGGATTCCGTAGCTACTCTCATGGTCTGACAAGTTCCAGGTGTCAAATGGAGAATTGAGCCACATGGGAATTTCTAGAATCATCTCCACATGGATTTTGTCCTATTCACTTGGTCGATATCGATGAAAAATAGGCCTAAATATCATGGTCAAAGGCATGGTCAAAAGGACGTTAGCCAAGAACAGAACGACCCTTGATTTTCTCTGTCGTAGAAAATCAAGAGTTAAACAGTCCAATTGCAATTCTAAAAGTTGAATTAGCCACATGTAGCAGAATTAACTCATAGACAGTTATGTTTATTTCTTTTAAATACCAGTTGTACAGAACTGAGAACAATTAAGTTTTAAGCTTTTTTTGATACGCTGTGTATTAAGACTTCGTTCTAACGTAATAAAAAGATCGTGTTTCCATATTTAACCAACTAAGAGGTTTTTCATTTATTGTTTTTAGTTTAATTTTCCTTACTCTATTTTTGTTAATTCTGTTTTCTGAGTAGATTAATATTTCATTATAGTTTTGAATAGTAGCATAACGTTAAGTCATAACTGCCTAAGCCTTTTTCTTCTAAAACCATTTCATGAAGATAGGTCTTCCTATTTTCAAATTGAATCAAGTTTTAATTAATAAGAATTCACAGTTATCTGGTTTTCCTTACTGTTCTGTCATTTACTTTCTTAGAATAGAATTATCAATTAATTGTATCAATGGATTTTCCTAAAGCTCATTTCAAGAAGGTGATTCTAAAATAAGTGATTGAATATCTAATTCATACAGTTATTGAGTTTTTCCTTTGCACATTTTATTTGCTTTCTAGTAACTTAGAAAATAAGGTATAATTGATTTCTTACACAGCATCTCAAGAGGGTAATACTTCACATTGAATGTTGGAGTAAATCAAACATACATTATTTGTTTATAGTTAGATTTACATGCTTTCACATTTACTTTTATATCCTCATTTTATTGTATCATTGATGTTCCTAAAGTTCATTCCAAGAAATTGATTCTATCATGTTTCTAAAACTGAATGATTGAATGTCTAATTCATGCAATTACTGAGTTCTTCCTTTGCATATTTTACTTGATTTTCTAAATCATTAAGTATAATTGGTTACTTAACATCATCTCAAGAAGGTGATACCTCATATTGAATGCTGGAGTAACTAAGCATACATTAGTTGTTTTCCTTTGCATACCTTACTTGCTTTTGTAGAACATTAGAAGTTAAGGTATAGATAGTTTCTTACACATCATCTCAAGAAGGTAATACTTCATATTGAATGCTGAAGTAACTAAACATACATTAGCTATTTTAATTTTCTACTTTCACTTATAATAACACTGCAATTTCAATCTCAGTTATAGGAATTAGATCCATGGAATAGGACTAATGCTAAGATAGAATTCATCAAGATAGATACTCTGTTTTTTTTTTTCAGATTAGTTTTTAACTAGCCAACAGTGTTTGATTTATTTTTATGTAAATGAGATTAACTTAGGAACACTTAATTTTCTTCCTTCTTAAAATTAATTAGATTCATTTAATTTATTTCATATTTTTAGATTAAAAATTATTAGATATCAAAGAACAAAACCCCAAAAACAACATAAAATACAAGCAATGAAGTAAGAAGAAGGTTAACTAAGCACACACAGTGCACCACATTTCATCAGTTTACAAACCTCAGTTGATAATTTATGTAAGCAATTTAAGACATTAAATTGACTAAAACTTTTGGCGCCATTTCTGGGGAAGTGTAATTAGGTGACCTCATTTCTTACATCTAAATAAAATGATATGCGTAGAGAAAGAGACTCTAGGGGCAGATTCATAGCTAGAGGTAGGAGTTTAATCCCTAGAAAACCACTCACTCTACCAAGACTAAGAAGTGATACACCTCCATCTCAAACTCATATTCCATACTTCACTAGCCATAGACTTCCTGAAGTTCTAAGGTTAGAAATCCAATTAGGAGGATCTCCTACTTCGTCCACTGAGGCAATCTTAGAGGAAGAAGATCATAGATCTTGAACATAAGGAGTAACCTTTTTCACCTCTACAGGGGAACATATTCTAGCTGAAGAGTTAGAAATTCCTAGTGGAGAGAAAGAAGAAGATCCTTTCTTCAACATACCATTGATAGAAAAACCAGAGGAAGAGCAGTTAACCTTGTAGGTTGAATCTTATATCAGCTCTGAAGAATCTATAATGGCAGGACGAGGAGAAGAAGGAGAAGGAGAAGGAGAAATTCTAAATGGAGAAAATGTAATATTTGGAGGAGGAAGAGGTAGAGGAGGAGATATAGGAAGACGTAGAGGAAATGCAGAAGGAGGTAGAAGAAATCGAGTAATTGATATTTCTTTTGGATTCCCTATAGTTGATGAAGATACAAATGCCACAATGAAAAATATATCACCTTCTTTCCTCCCAAATTTTCATGGATTAAAAAGTGAAGATCCTAAAACATTTTTGTTTGAATTTGAAGTCTTATGTAGAACTTATGATTATTTACAAGACTCTCAAAAACTCAAATTGTTTCATTCAACATTGAAAGGAGAAGCTCTAAAATGGTTCATGACTTTAATCACTCGGTCTATCAGAATATGGAATGACATGAAAAGAGAATTTTTAGAAAGGTATTTGGATTATTTCATACCCATCAATCACAAGGATGAAGTATTTAAAATGAATCAAAAAGAGGATGAGAATTTGGAGGATTTAATTGAAAGATTCAACTATAACATAAAAAGAGCAAAAATGGATAATTTAGATCAAGATACTTTAAAAGCTCTTTTATTAAAATCCATTAGAGATGAATGGATAGAAATTCTCAACATGATGGGAAAGGGGGATATCTCTCAACTTCCATTATCTGACATTGGTGAATTATGTATCCATCTCTCAAGGGGAAAATAAAAAACTAGGAAAATCCAAGAGATCCTTCTCTTGCTAGAGTAAATAGATCTGCAACTGGAACAGTGAGTAGGGCAGAAATTGGAAACATGCTTGATGAATTTAAAACAGACATCTTAGGGAGTCTTAGTGAACAGATAGACACCCTTAAATTACAAAACAATCAGGAAGCTGAGACTAATGCTTTAGCTATTTTCTGTCCCAAATGCAGAAAGAAGCATGCTTTCGGAGAATGTCCTCTTGATGCAAAATTCATAGAGACCTGTATGATTTGTTTAGAATGTCATGAGACTAAGAGTTATCCTTCAATTCTAGGTCTTAAGGCTGTTTTTCAAGAAGAAAAAACTTCAAATCCAATGAAATATCTTTTCTTTGTCTCTAGAAGTCCATGGAAGGGGCCACAAGCTTAAGTATTTAACAATCAAATGTATACTCAGCCCCCACCAAATAATTGGAATTCTTGGCAACAACCTTGGCCTCAATCTCGATCTCAATCTCGATCTTGGGCTCAAGGAATGCAAAATCCATATGGAAGATTCTCTCAATACTACCAATATCCTCCATCATATCCAAACTATCCTCCCCAACAAATTCCTCAACAAAATCAATAACCCCAACTCCAAAACCAAAATCCACAACTTTCACTACCATTTCCATAGAGACCAAATCAGCTACTTGCCCAACCATTACCAAACCCCAACAACAAAAATCCTCAAAATACCTACATGATAGAAGGACAACAATTTCCAACCTACGTGATTACTCCTCTAGATCTTAATGATGTCCAAATTAGATCTGGTAGGATATTAGAAAAGAAAAATCCTTCTGTAGTTATTCAAGAACAGGACAATTTTGAGGAATACTCTCTACAACTAAATAAAATTTTTGAGGAAGGAACATCTTTTCAAAACTAAAATTCTGAAAATTAAAAACAAAAAGAACCAATAAACTCAACTCCTACCATAGAGAAACCATCAGTACCTACTTCTACACCTCCTTTTCCTGAGAGATTGCAAGTTGATAAAGGGGTAGAAAAGCATATTATGTTGCCCAATTATGGTTTTCTAGATGAATTGAAAAATGTCTGTATCAAAATCCTTTTTTTACAAGCCATTAAAGAGATTCCAATTCTAGCCAAAACAATAAAGGAGTTGAGCATGAAGAAACCAGGAAGAAAAACAAAAGAAATAAAAAGAATTCAACTTGTAGGAAAAATTGCAGACATAATGATGGGAAAAATTGTCATACAAAAATATTTAGATCCAGGAATTTCAGTTGTAGAAACACATATCAATGGAGTTGAAATTCCAAATACATTGATTTATTTAGGAGCAACAATAAACATCATGAGCAAAGAAACCATGGAACAACTCAAGCTTCCTAATCTTCTGTATACACCTACATTACGACAATTAGTAGACATATCTGTAATCAAACCAGATGGTGTGCTAGAAGATATTTCAGTATCCTTAGACTCTTGGGAGTATCCTATTGATTTTATGATCTTAACTCCTAAGAACAATCTAGGAGTACATCCACTTATATTAGGAAGACCTTGGTTGGCTATAGATGATGCTTTCATTAGCTGTAGATCTGGTGACATGTATATCTCTGATGGTAACTCAACAAAGAAATTCACTCTATATCTTCCAGCAAGGACAATCATAGAGTTAGATGACAAAGAACGGATTGATGATGAAAATGATATACATTCTCTCTTCACTATTTCAACCATTAGTGAAGATAGTCAAATCCTAAATTCTATGGAAAATTTTGAATCATCTCCAGAATATGAACATGCTCAATTCCAGGAAAAATATAATATTGAATATTTGTCATCTAGGCATATGTCTCTTTATTCTATGGAAGAATTTGGTAGCTCTACAGTTGAAATCTTTCTAGGAAAAACTTTAAACATAAACAATAACTTGGAGAGATTACAATAGGAAAAGTTAATCAAAACATTACAACAACATTCTTCTGCATATGCATGGGAATAAACTGATATGAAAGGAATTAGTCCTAAGACTTGTATACATCACATATACACTGAGGAAAATTGTAAACATATCAGACAACCTCAAATAAGGATGAATCCAAATCTTAGAGAAATATTGGAAGAAGAGTTGCAAAAATTACTGAATGTAAAATTCATTTACCCAATTCTAGACAGTTAGTGGGTTTCCCCTTTAGTGATTGTGCCCTGAAAGGATGGTAAATGGAGGGTATGAATTGATTATCGAGAATTGAATAAAGCTACCCTAAAATATCATTTTCGTTTACCCTTTATAGATCAAGTATTAGATACATTAATAGGTACAAAGTATTTCTCATTTCTAGATGGTTTTAGTGGTTACAATCAAATTCAGGTGGCACCTGAAGATCAAGATAAGACCACATTCACCTATCCATGGGGGAATTATGCCTACCGAGTAGTTCCTTTTGGATTGTGCAATACACCTGCAACATTCCAAAGGGTAGTACTAGGAATTTTTTCTAATCTAATACATGATTGTGTAGAGGTGTACATGGATGACTTTACAGTTTATGGGAATACATTTGAAGAAGCTTTAGAAAATTTGGAAAAGGTTCTTAAAATATGTAAGGAAACAAACCTTTCATTAAGTCATGAAAAATGTTTTATGATGTTTAGATTCATGCTGCTGCTCCTAGTTAGGTCTACTGCTCCTTGACCGCACGCCCCTATGGCTGCTACATACAGTAGCCCTCTCTCTCCACGGCCACCTCCTTGCAATGGATTTCAGAGGGGGCCTGGTCCCCCCCCTCCTCTCCCTCCATAGGTCCTCGAATTGAAATAAATGGTTGCAGCATGGAATAAGCGACCCTCCTCTGCCATGCAACAAAATTTTGTAAAGAAAATGGATAGTATCCCCTCGGTTGCACTCCTTGAAGAAGAAACCTGCAGAGCAACTTTGAATCTAGCAAAGAGAGGTATTATAGGCCAGTTCACTGGTCTTTGGCCTTCACCAAATTCTATTGAAGAGTGGGTACAGAGGAACTGGATCCCATTAACCAAAGAGGGCATAAAAAGCTACTTTGTGGGTAAAGGATTTTTCATGTTCGTATTCGAGAGTGCAGAGGACATAAGTTTAATCTTCAGGAACATACCATATTTCATGGTTCCACAAGTATTATACCTAAACAAATGGTTGCCTAATTTTGATCCCACCTAGGATGTTCCATCTGCTGTTCCTGTCTGGGTACGTCTGCCCCACCTTCCCCTTCATTGCTGGAATCAAAAGTCTCTTTAGATAATTGTCAATGCCCTAGGAAAGTACATAGACCAATCCATAAAAAAATATCAGTATTCATGTGCCTGCATATGTGTCGAAGTCAATCTGGAGGAGGGGCTGCCAGAAGCAATCAAGCTCATGGTTTCTGAATGGACTCATGTTCAAGAACTGGATTACGAATAGCTTCCTTTCTAGTGTAGACATTGCCATGGTCATGGAAATTTTGAAAAAAAATGTAAGAAAAAGGCCGAGGAACAGCTAGAGAAACACAATGGCGAGTAATGGACCCTAGTCTAGAAAGCATCACATCAAAAAAAAGGTAGTGGGAAAGGCATACAGAAGGAGCACCCTAGTAGCTCCAAATCCACTCAAAAGAGGGGTCCAAACTCAAAATATAAAGAAAGCAGCTAGGGCATTCCCGCAGAAACAACCACATAAAAGGTTGAACAGGCAGCACCACCCATCTCCAACAAAGAAGATGAAGAAGCAGCCCAACTAGAAGCTTCCCAAGGTGGCCCCTCCAACCGCTCGTATGCAGAAGTCATAAAGAAAAAGCCAGTCGATAGCTCAGGTTCATCTGAGGATGAGACCTACAAGTGCCCGTCAAAAAGAGCCGGAAGGAAATCTCACAAAGAAGCAAGGGAGGAGGAGGCTGAAAGACTGAAAACCCAAGGCAACTAGCCTACAATAGAGATGTTTATCGAGAGAAATACCAGAGCAAGGCCTCCTAAGGGAGGTTCACACCCCCCCATTGGTAAATAATACGACTCGTCTCTTGGAACTGTAGAGGCTTGGGGAACCCCTTGAAAACTGAAGTCGTCAAGGATCTACTGAAATTTGAACCCCCAAATATTCTCATGCTCCAAGAGACAAAAATCAAAGGGCAAGCCCTTCTCGACATTAGCAAGTCGAAGTGGAATAAAAACATAAGCAAATCAGTAAGCTCAAGGGGATCCTCAAGGGGATCTTCAGGGGGGCTGGCAACCCTATGGATAGATGACCTCTTTCATCTGAACAATTCCTTTGAAACCCAGCATTGGATTTTCACTGAATTAACGCATTGTACAAGTAAGTTGACCATCTCGATTTTCAATATTTATGTTCCAATCCTTTACGTTGAAAAAAGAGAATTTTGGAATTCCCTCTTAGAATTCTTAGAGCAGCATAGCCCCAATAAAATCATCCTTACCAGATACCTGAACATTGTACTGAAATCTAAATAAAATAGAGGCAGAAATAACAGTAGAGACCATGTGTTGCCTTTGGTGGAAGATCTCATCCAACAATGGGATCTAATCGATTTCATCCCGGCAATAGGCCTCTATACATGGACTAATAACAGGACCGGGGAGGATCATATTTCTTCCCACCTGGACAGATTCTTAGTGAAAAGCTCACTGATGATGAATAATAATATAATCGCTACAAAAATCCTTCCTAAATTAACTTCAGACCATAAGCCCATTCAACTGCTCTTAGAGGATGAAGAAGACTTGGGCCCAATCCCATTTCACTTCAGTCCCCTCTGGATTGAAAGGGAAGGTTTCATTGAAACAGTCAAGGTAGCATGGGCCAAACCAATCTCAAGATCGCCATGCTATGTTTGGGAGAAAATGCTCAAGGAAACAAAACAAGCCCTAAGAGAATGGATAAGAAAACATGTCCCAACTCCAACCAGTAAAAGAAAAGAAGCAGTGCAATCTATGGAGGAGTTACAAGTTGAAATGGAAAGCAAGGATATCACCTCAGAGATGATTGAAAAAGAGGTAAAAGCCCAAATTTCTTCTTACCGCTCCTTTCGAATGGAAGAAGAGTATTGGAGAATCAAATCACGCAGCCTGTGGCTAAAGGTCGTGGACCGAAAAACTACATTCTTCCATCATCAATATAGAGCTCGGCTCACTCACAACCACATATCGAAAATATCAACTGCAGAGGGACAGATCTGCAAAGGGTTTACACAAATTAAAGAAGCAGCAGAAAACCACTTCAAAATTATTTATAGCGCAGGGACTCAAGGTAGTGAGGAGGAAAAAACAGATCTCCTCTCAAACATTCCCCTTCTGGTCAGCCCTGAAGACAACCTTGCGCTCATCAAGCCCTTCACAGAGGAAGACACCATCAATGTTATTTGGTCTATGGAGCCTGATAAGGCCCCTGGGCCTGACAGTTTTACCATTCACTTCTATAAGATTTGCTGGGACATCATCAAATTTTACCTTTAGAAAATTATAAGAGGGTTCCAAAAAAAGGCAAAGGTAGGAGGAGGAACCAACTCCACATATCTTTCCTTAATCCCAAAATATGTCAACCCAGAAATTTTTTCCAGATTCATGCCCATATCACTTTGTAACGCCTCCTACAAAATTTTGGCTAAACTCCTGGCAAACATAATTAAACCTTTACTCAAAAGGCTTATCTCCACCTTCCAAGGAGGTTTTGTAGAAGGTAGGCACATCTTGGACAATTTCATCCAAGTGCAGGAGGCCATACATTCAAGTAAACAATGAAAAGCGAAAGGAATGTTGATAAAACTTGACATGGCCAATGCTTTCGACAGAGTTAATCGCTTCTACCTCACCAAAGTCTTACTCTCCTTCGGCTTCTCGCCCCAGTTTATTAGCCTTATCAAAGCATGCATTGATAACCTTTGGATTGCTCCCCTGGTCAATGGGCGCCCTAACTCTATTTTTCAAGCCCAGAGAGGTCTAAGACAGGGCTGCCCCCTCTCTCCTTTTTTGTATATTCTGTTGGCAGAAACACTCAGCAGAAAACTCACCGCTGAGAGAGTTGCTGGTACTCTTCCTGGTCTCAGAATTTCCAATGGCATTGATCCCATGAACCACGCCCTCTTCGCAGATGACTCTCTTCTCCTTGGAGGAGCCTCCCCCATAATTGCAAAGGCCTTCGATTCAGTTCTCAAATTTTACTGCAGAGTTACAAGAGCTTTAGTTAGCGAAAGAAAGAGTGAAATATATAGTTGGAACTTGGAGCAGCATGAGCTCACGAACATTTCACAGCTCCTGGGGTTCGAAGGCTATGCCCATTAGGACAAGATCAAGTACCTGGGATTGCCTATAATGAATGGAGTTAACAAAAGGTCATTGTGGAGCGACATCATCAGTAAAATTAAGACAAAAATCTCAGCATGGGGAGGTCATTAGCTCACAAAAGGTGGAAAATTTATCCTTATTAAAACTCTCTTGTCTGTGTTGCATATCTACCAAGCTGCATTTCTCTTGGCTCCAAAAATGTGATGGATCAAATATCCAAACTCCTTTGAGATTTTCTCTGGCAAGAGGGAAAAGGGAATCAGCACAAAATTCATTTGGTTAGTTGGGATATTGTTAAAAGAAATAATTCTGAGGGCAGATTACAGATTCGGGATCTATCACTTGTTAATCTCGCTCTTGGAGGAAAAATCCTGTGGAAGTTGTATAACGAACCAAACCACCCTGTAAGTAAAATCCTTAAGAAAAAAAACGCAGAAGGAACTTCTATCAGAAGCTTGCAAGTAAGCAACACTATAAACTGCACCCAAGCTTGGAATTTATTCCACAAAAGCCTGCAATTCTTCAAGGAAAAGGTGTATCACATCTCGGGTAATGGAAAGAAAACGAGGCTATGGGAAGACCGAATAATGGACTGTGAACCTCTCTCAGATACTGAGGAAATAGCAGAAATCAAAGACTAGCTCATGCACGCTGGCATCCACAACTTGTATGACCTCTCCACATGGGACAACAAGGGAAACTGGAGCGGCTGGGACTTTCACATAATCCCTGCATGACTCCTCCAAAAACAAAACATCATTATAGATCTGCTCGACAAGGCAACTCCAGTGCATCAAAATATGAAGGACTCTTGGGGCTGGGGTCATGCAGGAAGGTACACCATAGCTACTAGCTACAATGCTCTTCATCCCACAAAAAACAGTAATCATTCTCCCACCTTCTGGAAACAAGTATGAAATCCCTTTGACCTTCCCAAAGTAAATTTTTTTTTCTGAACGCTGGTGCATAATAAAGTTCTAACTGGAGAAAATCTGGCCAAGAGGAGTATTGCTGGACCGCACAAATGCACACTTTGTAAAAGCAACACTGAAACAACTAAACATCTTTTCATTGAATGTTTATTTGCCAAAGAAGTGTGGGACTATATCCTTCATGACCTTCAGATTCCTGCCCCCTCTCATAACTAAGTTTCTGATCTATTTGCCTCATGGAGTCAAATATATCCCCACAATATCACCATTAAATCCCTATGGAACATAATTTGGAATTCCATCCCCAAATATGTTTGTTGGCAACTTTGGTTGGTCCGGAATGACCAGATTTTTAATGAAATATCTCATACTCCCTTGAAAGTAGTAGCCAAAGAAAAATCTCTTCTACTAGAAGCTGCTCAAATTTCTTATTTCAAAAAAGGCCTCTCTCTCCTCCCAGAAGAAAAGAGCTGGCTGGATTCTCTTACACCCCATCCTCAGAAGCATCTCTTGGTTTCCCCCACTGCAAACCCTGAATGGCGAAAAAGAGACACATATATCATTTTTCAAGAGTGGTGGCGGAAGCAACACTTAACCACGATTTTCTTCGATGGGGATTCCAAAGGGAACCCAGGTGCAGCTAGAGTAGGTGGTGTTATGTATTCTTTGGATGGTTCAATAAGGGACTGCTTTAGCTGGGGTATTGGGCAGAAAAATAACAACCAGGAAGAGATCCTAGCCCTCCTCAAAGCATGCAAAATAGCACGAGAAAGAGGCATCAAAGACTTTCAAGCTTTTGGAGACTCATAAATTCTCATAAAAAAACTCAACACAGAGGAACTATTCAATAATGCAAGTCTCAACAAAACTATGAGCAGATTAAAGAGAATCCTCCTCGAATTTGACAACTACAAATCTTCCATATACTAAGGAACTCGAACAATGAAGCAGACTCCATGGAAAACAAAGGATTCACTCTCTTGAAAGGACAACTCAATATTAATGATGAGATATCATTCCAAACTTGCATATTTTGATTGTAATGTAATCTATATCAGCTCAAGAAAGATGGATAGGAGAATTGTACTCTTGGTTGTTTTGGCTAAGGCCCAACCAACTACCTTCAAATAAATAAAAACATATCCATTTTAATTAAAAAAAAATGTTTTATGATTTTTACAGAAGGGATTGTTTTAGGACATCACATCTCAGGAGATAGAATTAAGGTGATAAATCTAAAGTTGAAGTCATCTCCAAACTATCAATTCCAAGTTGTCAAAAGGATGTTAGAAGTTTTCTAGGATTCACAGGATATTATAGAAGATTTATAGAAAATTTCAATAAAATAGCATCCCCACTCTTCAAGTTACTCACCAAAGATTGTGAATTCAGTTGGAATCCCGATTGCCAGTTGGCATTTGAAACTTTAAAAGCAAAAAATTTTGAATCACCCATCTTAAGAGGTCCAAATTGGAAACTACCTTTTCACATTTCAATAGATGCTTCAGATACAGATCTGGGAGCTGTATTAGGACAAAAATATTTGATCCCCTATGCCATCTATTACACAAGTAAGAATTTGACTCCCATTGAGTTAAATTACACTGTAACTGAAAAGGAATTCTTAGCTATTGTTCATGCTATCAACAAATTCAGACATTATATAACAGGCTATGAAACCTTTGTTCATACATACCACTCTACAATTAGATATTTAATGAATAAATATATTACCAATGGCAGAGTTACAATATGGTTATTACTCCTGCAAGAATTCAACATCACCATTCTAGACCGACCTGGAAAACAAAACACAGTTGTTGATTTCTTGTCTAGAATTCAAAAAATCAAAGATGACACTATAGTTGAAGATAAATTTCCTGATGAATACCTTTTTGCAATAACTACTCAAACTCCTTGGTTTTCAGATATTGCTAATTATCTAGTCATAGGAAAATTACCTTCACATTTGTTTCCTAGAGAGAAAAGAAAAATAATTCAATTAAGTGCAATTTACTCATGGATTACTAATGAATTGTATAAAACAGGTCCAGATCTCATTATCAGAAGATGTGTCTGAGAAGATGAAATGCCTGAAATTCTTAAGGCATGTCATGATGAAACTTGTGGTGGACACTTTGCTAACAAGAGGACAACCTATAAAATCCTTCATTTAGGATATTATTGGCCATCCATATTTAGAGATGCCAAAGAATATGTTAGAAGGTGTGACAGCTACCAAAGGGTAGGGAAACCTACTCCTTTAAATGAAATTCCATTACAACCTCATGTACTCATTGAACCTTTTGAAAAATGGGCCTTGGATTTTTTTGAACCAATCAAAACACCATCTAAACAAAAGAGGTATATTTTAGTATGTACTGATTATGTCACCAAATGGGTAGAGGCTAAAGCATTACTTTTTGCTAATGAACATTCTACAGTTAATTTTCTTTCTGAGGATATATTCACTCATTTTGGTGTTCCAAGAGAAACTGTGACATATTAGGGAGCCCATTTTACATCCAAGTTGGTAAAAAATCTCGTGGAAGATTACAAGATCAAGCACATAAAGCCTAATCCTTATTATCCACAAGAAAATGGTCAATTAGAGTCCACCAATAAAGTGATTGAAGGAATTATCACTAATACTGTACATCTACATAGAAGAGATTGGGCAGAAAAGGATTCTTGAGGCCTTATGGGCCTACTGAACTACATGGAGGAATACAACAGGACATACTCCATATGAACTTGTCTATGGAAAACAAGTCCTGTTCCCTATAGGGTTTCAGATCCAAACCTTCAAGATGGCACTCCAATTGGGACTTTATTTATCAGAAGCTCAGAAACATAGATTAGAGCAGCTCAATGAGCTTTATGAAATCATGAAAGATGCAGTTCAAAGAACCAGTGTAGTCTAGCAACAAAGGGATAAATGGCATGATAAATTTATCAGGGAGAAGAAGTTTCAAGCAGGGGATTGGACACTTTTGTTCGATTCAAAATTCAAATATTTTCAAGGAAAGTTTCAGACTCATTGGCTTGGGCCTTATGAGATTGAAAAAGTATTTTATAATGGAGCAGTAAAGATAAGGACAATAGATGAAGAAAAGGTACCTCTTCCTGTGAATGGTCATCGGTTGAAAGTATATCATAAACCAATTTCAAGAGAAGAGTTTATCAAGATTTTCCAAGATAATACTGATATGAAGTTAGTTAAGAAGAATTATTCTTCTTCACTAACTTAGCTTTTATTTTTCCTATATATATAAAATAAATAAACAAAATAAAGTGTATAAGTATGAAAACCAATCAATGATTGGCATACTTATACAAAAAATACAGATTGAAAATCAGAGATTTCTCACATCCTATATTTTCCATTTCTTTTATGCAATAAGTAGTAACAAAAAACTACATTCATATTCCATCTTTTCAACTCATAATCTGAAAATTCAATCCATTTTACAGTTTCATTCCATTCCATAGTCATATTCAATTTCATTCCATTGTCACAGTCATATTCCACTTCCATTCCATTTCACAATCATATTCCACTTACATTCCATTCCATAAACCATACTTCATTTTTTTTTTATAGATTCCATTCTGCAGCTGACTACATTTTGTAGCTGACTACATTCTGCAACTGACTACTTTCTACAACAGATTCCATTCTGTAGCTGAATACATTTTGCAGCTGATTCCATTCTGCAAATAATTTTATTCTACAACCACATTTCATTTAGTAGTTCTGACACAATTGTATAGCCTACAAAAAAATGATGATTATAGGAAATTGAAGGATTATGTTTTGAAGAACAACATGCTAAAGGGTACCTAAAGGATCAACACCAAAGAAACAACAAACAAAAAGGTTAGTTCTAAAAGGTAAAGTGAAAAAAATTATTTTAATAGCAAGGTTAAAATATTAGCATGTATAATATGGATGGTCATATGCTTCCTTGATAGATCATCATTTGATTTGATTACAATTTCCATCATACCATAGATTAGCCACATCCTCTGCATTATGTCTCATAATGATCCATAATTGAATCCCTCATTGATGATTAACGGTCATGACTGACTGACGTGAAATACCCGTCTACGTTTCTTCAAAACCCTTACCACATATTTATTCCTAAACCCTCGATACCTTTCATCAGATCTGTAGCCCAATTCATTTCATAAACAGAGAAGGGTAATTCTGAAGGTTGAGAACTCTGTAGGCATGGGACTGATAGTTAGAACAAAAAAAATGGGAACAAAGTATATGGAAGGATACCCTCAAATCAAGGAAATGTTGCAGAAAGCTAGATGGCTCAAATTCATAGAGAAATTTGATGGTTTCCACATGGAAACTACAAAATATTTTGCTCGGTCTTTTGATGGCACAAAAGTGGAAATTGGAGACATCAAGTTCATAGTTACTGAATCATTCATGGCCAAAGCCACAGAACTTCTAAGGCTTGGCGAAAGGTGGTTCAAAAATAAGGAGTTCCACAGTGGATCATTGAAAGTTATACTCAAAAGCCTAGGTATGGATGTCTCTTTTTTTAGAAAAGGTATCCCCAGCTCAGCTCTTAAAAGTAAATGGAGGAACATGCTCTTTGTTTTACAAAAATTTATCACATGTGAAGGAAGGTTTGGTTGCATGTATGTATACCATACCCGTTTACTAATGAATTTCTTAGAGAATGGTGAAATAAGTCTTCCCTTATTTCAGCTAAATAGCTTAAAAAGGATGTCCACAAATGTGCAAAAGAGAATACAGTTTATATATAACACCATGCATCATCATGGGTTGGTAAAGATACTGGTTGAGTTTCATTTGAAAATCATACGAGATACCTAAGAGAGCTTTCTTATTAGAAACCATTTTCAAGAAGCACCAGAACAACCGAAAAAAGATAATGTCAAAAAGAGAAGAAGGAAGAAGATTGATACAAACGTTGAAGACAGACCTGCATCTTTATTGCAGAATAATGATGAAAATCTCATCTCTGAAGAGCTTGCAGAGATCAGAAAAAAATAAAAACAAGACAGGAGGAAAGATAAGAAATAGGAGCAAAAATACAAATGTGGAAAATATAAATCCTCCACAACTGAGAAGGAGCTACAGACTCCGAGGTTTGATGAATAAAACACTACCAAAATAGACAAAGTTTATAAGTTTAGATGAGGAAACCCCAATGCCATCTCCTGTCAATATTTCTCCTCCACACAGTCCTCAATATTCTCCTATTCATAATTTTGAAGGTAGCCATACCAGAAAATCTCCAGCCATAGACCCAGCACAACAAGAAATATATGATTACATAGAATCATTGGAGAAGAGATGTGTAACAGTGAATCCTATCAATCCACAAGAACCTCTAGTTGAAACCCTCAAACAATAAATATATGAACTAGAGATATTGAATAGGCCTATTAAACAGGAGAATGAGGTCTTGAAGCAGCAGAACAAGTTGGAAAAGGTAATTCATGACAATAACATTATGCATTTAGGACTTTGGTACAAGAAGAATAGGAAGTTGAAAAGAAAGAACAAGTCACTAAACAAGACAATCATTAATCTCAAATACAAGATTCTTATGAGAAAACCTAGGAAATGCAATGAATTCACAATGGGGGTATGTTGAACCTTAGAATTATCCTCTCTCTGTCATCCTTTCTCACCTTTTTCCCTTACTTTCTTATAATATCACATATTCCAATCAATGATAAATGCTAGGTTTTGTCTCAAGGAATGCATCTAAATGACTTCTATGCTATATTCTCATGTTCTTGATATTTGAATAGGCTTTTGTAATTTGGCTACAGAATGCAGCCTATTATGTAGCTAATCGTGGATTTCATAGCTACTCTCATGGTCTGACAGGTTCCAGGTTTCAAATGGAGAATTCGGCCACATGGGCATTTTCAGAATCATCTCCACATCGATTTTGTCCTATTCACTTGGTCGCGATCGATGAAAAAGAGGCCTAAATATCGTGGTCAAAGGCATGGTCAAAAGGACGTTAGCCGAGAACAGAAGGACTCTTGATTTTCTCTATTGTAGCAAATCAAGAGTTAAACAGTCCAACTGCAATTCTAAAAGTTGAATTAGCCACCTGTAGTAGAATTAGTTCATAGACAATTATGTTTATTTCCTTTAAATACTGGTTGTACAGAACCGAGAGCAATTAAGTTTTAAGTTTTAAGTTTTTGTTGATACGCTGTGTATTAAGACTTATTTCTATCATAATACAAAGATCGTGTTGCCATTGATTGCTTAAGTGCATCTTTAACCAGCTAGGATTTCAGCCGAATCAGTTGTAGAGGGCCCCTGCATTGGAGGAGGTTTTTCATTTATTGTTTTTAGTTTAATTTTCCTTTGTTTTTGTTAATTTTGTTTTCTGAGTAGATTAATGTTTCATTATAGTTTTGATCAGAAGCATAACATTAAGTCATAACTGTGTAAACCTTGTTCTTCTAAAAAAATTTCATGAAGATAGATATTCCTATTTTCAAATTGAATCAAGTTTAAAGTAATAAGAATTCACAGTTATCTAGTTTTCCTTACTGTTCTGTCATTTACTTTCTTAGAATATAATTATCAATTATTGTTTCAATGGATGTTCCTACAGGTCATTTCAAGAATATGATTCTAAACTAAATGATTGAATGTCTAATTCATACAGTTCTTGAGTTTTTCCTCTGCACATTTTATTTGCTTTCTAGGAACTTAGAAACTAAGGTATAATTGATTTCTTACACAACATCTCAAGAGGGTAATACTTCACATTGAATGTTGGAGTAAATCAAACATACATTAGTTGCTTATAGTCACCTTTAACACTTTCACATTTACTTTTAGATCCTCATTTAATTGTATCATCGATGTTCCTAAAGGTCATTCCAAGAAATTGATTCTATCATGTTTCTAAACTGAATGATTGAATGTCTAATTCATGCAATTACTGAGTTCTTCCTTTACATATTTTACTTTCTTTTCTAAATCATTAAGTATAATTGGTTACTTAACATCATCTCAAGAAGGTGATACTTCATATTGAATGCTGGAGTAACTAAGCATACATTAGTTGTTTTTCTTTACATACCTTACTTTCTTTTGTAGAACATTAGAAGTTAAGGTATAGATAGTTGCTTACACATCATCTCAAGAAGGTAATACTTCATATTGAATGCTAAAGTAACTAAACATACATTAGCTATTTTATTTTTCTTCTTTCACTTAGAATAGAACTGCAATTTCAATCTCAGTTATAGGAATTAGAGCCATGGAATAGGACTAATGCTAAGATAGAATTCATCAAGATAGATACTCTCTTTTTTTTTTTTTATCAGATTAGATTTTAACTAGCCAACAGTCTTTGATTTATTTTTATGTAAATCAGATTAACTTAGGAACACTTCCTTTTCTTCCTTCTTAAAATTAATTAGATTCATTTAATTTCTTTCATAGTTTTAGATTAAACATTCTTAGACATCAAAGAACAAAACCCCCAAAACAACATAAAATACAAACAATGAAGTAAGAAGAAGGTTAACTAAACACATACAGTGCACCACACTTCATCAGTTTACAAACCCCCATTGATAATTTATGTAAGAAATTTAAGACATTAAATTGATTAAAAAACAACCATAAACTATGCTTAAGCTACTCTCACAAGATATATATTTAGGGATGTCGTATGCCACATCATCCCAAGGACTAGACAAGTTTTCTCTCCTCACTCGATTATAATCTTCATCAAGTTGTTCATTTTGCAAGTAGAATCTCCTCTTGGAAGTGATGACCTCCTTCTTTGCCTCATTTATCTAGTGTAGTCCCTTAGGGAGGGTTGTGATTTTTATTATTAAGTCCTCATTGATTTAAGTCACTCACCCTTTGACTACAGTAAAAAAATCGTATCCTTTAGGGTTCTATATCTTCATGGAAAACTCCATGAACACCTTATTTTCAAAACCTCTGAGTCTCTAAAAGAAGCCTAGCCATTGATAATTCTCAAATATGGTCACAAATTCAGGATATTGATATATTATTCTAGTATTAATGGGCTCTATCCTATTGAAACTGCTCCCCATTTTACCTTCACAAATTTCCTTCAAGCAAGTTTTGAATATAAATTTCACACCCAAAGGTCATCTCCCAAAGATTCGACCAAACTAACAATTTACACTATGGGTATGAAATGGTGGTTTTTATTTAGTTGCTATAGGAGACAAATTTTCTTTTGCAACACTTATGTGGGCTGTTTTTTTGAATGGGAAGGAAAAGAAAAAATTTGACTTTAGATTGTCATCATACGAAGCATCAAAATATGCAAAAGACTAGTGAAACCTTTTCCTTTCTACTCATAGTTTAACAAAAAATAATCTTGTTTGGGTTGATATCCTAAATAACCATAGAACATTATACACTGGCTCAAATGATTTCATGGTAAGAATACTAGGGGTTATTTTAGGGCACTGGCCTCTATGACATGTGAAGGTAATTTGGTGAGAGAATCTGGTAATGAGACTGCGACCCTGTAGCAAACCCTTGTAGTGGATCTTGTAGCACTCTGCAACTTGTAGCTTCCTGCAATACTATACAACCTATAGGTATCCAGAGCACTATGAAACTTATGATAGCACTTGTAATTTTTACATGCAGATCATCAATGGGGAAGACTTTTGTTTTTTTTGAGTTATCCACAACTTGAGCTAGGGATATAACTTAATGTTTGGGGTGGTAGAAATAGTTTTTAGTGTGCAACATTTAGCCGTCCCATCTACCACTCCACTCCCAATGTGATCCTTGGTTGTACTCCCCCACCTCGACCATTTTAGAATAAAATATAATGAACACCTTTTAAAAGAATAACACGTTTTTCTTATTCTCTCCTCACACGTGGGAAGAAACCTTTGAGAAAGGTGAGTGCTAAATGTTGGTTTAGACTTGGTTTCTATCAATTAGATTGCATGTGCCAACTTATTTGAACCATTTTCTTACACAAAATGTAATTTATCTTATGCTTAAATGAATTAAAAGAGAGAGTTTGTGGGTTTCATACCTCATGGTTACTTTTTTTGGTGCTTGATGCTGATGCACATCATTGCTGCATGTGTTTTAAGGTGCTAAATATAGTGCACAAGTTATCCTATATCAATTTGCAAGGGATCCTGTAACTTCTCAAGATATCTTGATTAGTTCTTGGAGGGTGTTTGTGAAGTTTTTGGGTTTCTAGAGAATGAAGTCCCTCGAGAGGGTTATCTATCTGTTGAACAAACCATTTGCATCCTTCTATAGGATTGTGTGGTTTCCTATAGCAGGCACAAAGGCCCCTCATGATCAATGGAAAAGTATCTTCAAGTGGCATATGTGGATTGATAATTCATGGGAATGGAATGAATTTTTATGTAGAGTATTTTGAGTGTGTCTATGATAAGAAATTGAAAGAACCTAGCTGCTACAAGGTGAAATGAGGTGAAAGGAAGGAGAGAAACTCATTTTTGAGGCTTGGTTATAGAAATATCAATTGATAGGATCCTCTTGGTGCTCTTCCTTGGAACATATTCTCAAAGAAACTTGGATCTATAGCTATTTTCAATGACTGGTCCTTCTTATAGTAGTTATGGAATTTCCTGTATCAATCAAATAAAGTTGCAAAAAACTTATGAAAATGGGCGATATGAGATGGATGATGTTGCGGATGACGTAAATAAGTGGAAAATGGTGCAAGGATGTTAATTGGGTCATTCTTGGAGAAACTATGCCGATGACTTGGAACGTGGTGCTTGATGATCCCTCTTGGTTGACCTAATTTTCTGTCTTTTCTTGTTACAAAATTGTACCTGCACAAAATCCAATGTGAGAGATAAAAATGTTTTCTTTTTCTTCCTTTTCTCTCTTTTTTCTTTTCTTTTTTCTTTTATCTATTTTCTCCTTTTTCTTGGGCTCACTAGCTGCCTCATGGAGGTTTTCAACTAGATAACCTACTTTAGGTTCCTTGGAAGATGTTTTCATGTAAAAATATTTCTATTTTCATTTTTTTTTCAGACTCACTAACTGCCTCATGGCGGTTTTCATCCAATGATCCTATCTTGAGTTCCTCAAAGGACGTTTTCACTTGAGATATTTTATTTTTTATTTTTCTATTTTCTTCTATTTTTTTATCAAGGGCTTGATGGATTGGGTGCTTTGATGCTCTCATTAATATATATCTCCTTGTTTATTGAATCCATGAATTCAACCCTGGAAATGGGCTTCCTGTAAACCTTTATCTGATAACCATTTATTAATAGTGGAATTTTTTCATCATCTATAGTTATGATTCAGACAAAGCCATTATCATAATATTTCTCCACCAGGTAATGTCCCAACCATCTGGTAATGATTTATCCTTTGAATTCCTTGATCCTAGAATCATACAAGAAGGCCCAATCACCCTTTTGGAAGGCCCTGGTTTTTGATATATATACATATATATATATATATATATATATATATATATATGTCATGCCATATTTTTATTCATAGTTTGACTACCTTAGTATGTAATGAGGATTGCATCCTATACTCATCCAAGACATTTAGTTGTTGTATCCTATTAACCCATGCCTTGATAAAATTTATGTCTAGCCAGGTTACCATCCTCATTGTGTTGTATTCAAAATTAATTGTTAACAAAGCCTTATTTCGATAGACTAGCTCGTAGGGGGTGAATCCAATGGTGGTTTTCCAATAGTGTTTTAGGCCCAAATGGCTTCAAAAATACTTTCTATCCAACCTTTCTTGGTGCCATTAATTTCCTTAGTAAGAGTGTTTTCCAATTATTTGTTAGTGACCTCTATCTGTCTATTTTCTTGGGGGTATTAGGGACTGGAATTTCACTAGAGAATGTGATGCTTTTTTGCTATCCTTTCAATCAAGTTGGAGGTAAACTAGGAGACTTTATTTGTTACTAACTCTCTTGGAAAATAAAATTTGTAGAAAATATTTTCTGTTAAGAACTTAGCTGACTTATTTTTTGTTGCTTCTTTTATTTCTTTCACTTCATCCCATTTAGTTAGGTAATCAATGCATACAATGATGTACTTTTTCTCTCCAAATGGGGGATAATTATGACCAAGGAAGTCCATTCCAAATTTCCCAAATGGATCAAAAGGCATTTGAGGTTGAAGGGGTATTTCATCCTTCCAAGTAGGATTCATCATTATTTGGTATTAATCATATTATGTAGTGTATCTTTGGGCATCTTTATGAAGAGTTTTCGAAACATATCCTTCTTGTAGGATTTTGTAGGCTCTCCTTTTCAAAAAAAAATGACCACCATAGTGTCCATCATGAATTGAGAGGATATCATAGAATTAATATTTCCTCACACATCTTCTTAAAATTTGATCCATTCCCAACTTGAAGAGGCTTTCCTCAATACAAGTGTAGGAGGTACTTTTTTTTTTTAGGATCTTGCTTTCTCCCTTGAAGATATGTCAGTAGGGAATTAGCCAGTGGATAGATAGTTTGAAATGTCATCATATCATAGAGAAAGAAGTGATACAGAGGAAATATGATCATATAGCAGTTGATCATCCATCATTCCTTCATCTGCAGTAAAGGTAAATCTTGACAAGAAGTTTGCAACAACATGTTTTCCTTGGCTTTAAAAAACAATGGTCAATTCAAATTGTTGCAAAAGCAATAACCACCTAATTATCTAAGTATTTACATTTGGTTTGTTCATTAAATGATGACTTGCTACATGGTCAATATGTACAAAGAGTTGGTAACTAGTAATATAATACCTAAACTTATTCAAATAATGTACAACAATGAGGAATCCTTTTTCTATTACAGTTTAATTTAATTCGACTTTAGATAGATTATTATTAATGAAGTAGATTTCATAAGGAAGTTTAACTTCATGTTTACCTAAAGTTGCTCCAATTTTCATTCTCAGAAAAATATGGGACATAAGTCATAGAATCCATTTCTTTTTATTATTCCATTTCAAGTTCCATTTCATGTTCCATATCTAATATATGCTATAAAATCATGTTCATACTAGAAAAATATTTTCAAATTTGATCCTAAAATATCCACAAGTACATTCATAATTACATCTGTCTGCATTAGGTATATTTGAGGAGCAGGAAGAAGGTGATCAACTCTGCTATTTTATGGTATGAGGCCCTACATCCTACATTTACCATATATGAAAAATACCATTAAGATATATATCTCCATATATGGGTGTAGAAGAAGAAGTAGCACCAAATAAAATTAGACATTATTTTCCTCCATACTACTTTTTTTTCTTTTCAGAAGAAATTTAAAAGCAATCCATACCCTATATTGTTGTAATATAATATATCCCACCATACCTTGTATTGTTGTAATATAATGAACCTTGCCCTACCTTGTATTGTTGTAATATAATGGATCACACCCTACCCTGTATTTTTGTAATACATTATATCTCATAACCTATTTTATACTTATGATCTGGATCATAAAAATATATCTAGTCATTAGTTACACTTAATTTTCATAAAAATCAACTGCTTCCACTACTTGCGCTGGCCATTTTTATGTAAGGGATACGTGGAAAATAAGTAGGAATTGCAAGGAATAATATAGAAACAATAAATGCAAGGGTATTTACTTCCAGGATCTCCTAATTATGAATTATTTCAAAAATAGCTCTAGATTCTATCTCATAGAGATGAATGAATATTTCAATATCAACGAAATATATGTATGTAATTGTTGGAATTGGCTTGAGTAAAAAAATCTAACTAATGGATTGAATGATATCTTCGATGGAAATAATAAAACCTAATATGATCACTTTGATAATACTAGTAGTAAAATATTACATGCATCATAATTTTTTTTTGACCAACACATGTCTATATCATATTGAAAGAATAAGGTTTGTATGAATACGAACCTTCTGCTACTTCAGAAGATGTTTGTCAGACATTAGAGATAGTTTTCTTGGATCTCCATGATTGATATGGAATTGTGAATATATCTTGCTTCGGTGATGATATATAAGTATCCCATATTGAATTTATCCATAGGTCCAACCATGACCATGGTATGAGAAGGATTGTTCCGTCTAGATCTTGACATGATCATTCTTGGAAATACAATAGCATCTAGAAACCCATTAGCTATCGATCATGAAAACAAGTATTATCATGAAATAGCCACAATATTCCTAGGGAAGAATGGAAGGAAGATCTACTAAAAATCATCAGGAATTATATATAGGGATATCTGTAGAATTCTAACTTAAGATGACTACCTATGTATCACCCTAAAATCTATTGATCTTCCTATTTTCTTATAGATGAATTTTCTTCTTCGAGGAGGGAAGAATATTTATTACAGATTCAATATGATGATTATATTTTATCCTAGAAATAAGGGTCTTTTTCTAAACTATTATCGATATGGCGAATGTATCTAATGGATAGATATACTAAATATCTAGTATATCTAGATACCTCATTCCACTTTTCACACTTTTATGGGGATTAACAACTGGATTTATTACATTATTGGATCCTGATTGACAAGGCTTGAACCTGCAACTTCCATCTTGATAGAGTGGTACTAGATAATTGAACTAAAATCCAAATATAGTACAGTTCACCTAATATTGGAGCATATTTATTCTATGGTAAGTGCTACATAGATCATATAGATTATGCGAGTGCTAGGAAAATGAAATATCTTATCCTTCTCTTTCATTTTTGAATGTATTAATTCATATGGAATTGGGTATATAAAATATGAATATATATCGATTTCGGGGTTCAATAACCAATTATCTTTTCATCCATGATTTGCATGAATATAACCATGAAAATAGATTGGTATTGATGATATTGGTTAGGTTGAGTTGGATTTGAACTAGTAGAGGAACATTGACAATGAATTTAAAACCCATCCTCATTAACCACTCAGGAATCAACCCATACACAAGAAAGTAATTTGTTGTAGCCACTACAATATCCGCCCAAAATTTTGGGTATATTGAAAATTTTAGGTCCCCTTCTACTAGCCTTAGGCCATTAGATTTATGATAGAGGTTTTTAATAGTCAATATTCCCATGAGTCATATGCTATCAAACCATATCTATGCCCCACTCATGAAATTCATATCACATTGATGAATTAGAGATTTGAGGGAATTTTCTCTAATAAGGTATTACAGACCTAATGCAACCTCAGGCTTCATCTTTCAATGAACATTGCAGTGAGGTAAACATACCCTGTATTAATGAATATAGTTTCTTCCTAATTGCATTAAGGTTTATGGAATATATGCCTTGCCTTCACACCCATAAAACGATAGATTTTCATTATGAAATTTGTTGCCATGTATAACCAGACATAGATATATGAGGATGTACCAGACAACATAGAGGATGTCATCATAGTGGGGATATGTGCTTAACACTCCTAGGCTAAATCTAGTTAGGTTCTATACTAAAACCAACCTCCAAGATGCAGTCTCATAAACATTGCATGGTGACTTCTTGAAAAATGTGTCATCATATCAGGCACCTCATGACATGTCAAGAGTCACCTGCAATTAATAGGTCCATTAAAGTGCCTGAATGATTGAGTTGGTTTCCAAATTTAAACATTATTGTTCAATCAATATAATTTACAACACCTTGCTTGGTTATTTAAATTCATGTTATCACTTCCATATGTCTCAAGTGAATTGCTTCATTGTTCATCCTGCTTCAGGTTGTCACTTGTGAAATATTTTTTTAATAAAGTAATTTCTTATTTCTTTTCTTTGTAGGAATTCACATAAAGTTTTCCTTGGATATCGTGGTGCAGGATTACATTAAAAAATTTAAAGATACCATTTGGGAAGAAAAATTATTCAGATACAAAGGCACAACACCTAATCCTAAGGGACAAGGCACACTCTTTGATATGTGATGGGCATTTGAATTTTTTTTTTTTTGGCATGCATAATGGACATTTAAATGAAAATGGTATGTGCCTTGATGAAATGAAGGAACAAGTTGTATATTATACACAAAGGTAATTGATATTATGTACATCATAAAAAATAATGGACTTTGACCAACACAAGAGAGATAAGAGCCATGGCCACACACTATGAAGAAGGAAACGAGAATTAGTATCAAGGAAAATCCAAGTCGAATGCAAGGAATGAAGATATTTTGATGGACATATATTATGGTTAATCATCATATGTACATGATTTCATATATATATATATATATATATATATATATATATATATATATATATATATATGAAAGTTTCAATGAAATGCATTTGTTTCTGGGCATTATTGAAACATATTAATTATTGGAGAATACATGGGGCATCGAAAAGGAAAAAATAAAGCTTTTGATAGAAATTCGACCAACGCATGCTAAAATTTTCATGACACCACAAGGAAGCATGGCACCTAGGAAATATATACATGCCCATGCAGAGACCTGGTTTTTTTTTCCCATGGAAGGCTTCTCGCATCATAAAAGGGGCATTGAAAACATTTAAAAGGCTACCTGGTTTCATGAGCAACTCATTGAGAGCACATTAACCTATACTGTATGGAGTAATGTAATGAGTATCACATTTGAAAGCCATTAAGCAATTCCTCATATGATTGGAAAGGATACACATATATTTTTGGTAGTGGTTTAGGCTGCATCGAAAGGCTACACCTCAATTTTATATTAAACATACCTTATAATTATGTAAGGTGATAATAAATTAGCCTACCATAATAATTTGAACGCATATGATATTAGAAACATTTATAGAAAATACATAAAATCAATTTATAACAAAGGAATCACAATGCTGGTCTTGTCGCTTTACCATCATATTGTAATCATGTAATAAAGATATAACGATCATCGGTGAATGATCGCACACATAGAGCCACAAAGGGATTATTTATGCACTGAAAAATGCAATAAGAGTGGTTTGAAGCATCAAGATAAGACGTTGATAGTCATGTGAATGATATTGATCCGGATTGGATCATTATATTTTTTTCATCCATATCGATTCATTTTGAGTGGAAAAAGTGAAGGAATCAACTCATGGGACCATTTTTACCGGCATGAACCAGTTTGGAAAAATAGGGTCTGAAACCTTTCAGGAGTGTTTTGAGGCATCAAACGATGTTTTTTGGGGGTAAAAATTTTCAACATTAATGTGCACCATTTCATGTTTTTATACACATAGATATATTTCCAACGGTGCAAGACGCATGCTAATCAGAGTTCGTATGCAAAATTTATGCCACTCATAAGTTGAGCTTCCTGTTTTCACAGCTATAATTCAAAAGGATGCCACATATGCCCCCATTATTCATGGAAAATGGGCTAGTGATGTGTTTATGATGTAAAATAATCTAGAAGAGTCTATATTGTAACTCTAGTTAAGAGTTGATGTAGTCAAAATTAACCATTAGTAGGCTATAGGGATGCGTTATAGCCAGGCCACTGGGAGGAAGAGACATTTCATTATTTCGAGAGCATTTTATTACATAGCTGAGTAAAGATAGCCAGGAGAGATAACAGCTAGAGAACACAAAGAGGATCTATGCACCGTGGCAGCCCACAAGACACATACGTTACTTCTTTGTACCTACAACCTTAATTTCCAGAGAGAGAAAGAGAGTGAAGTGACCTCACCTTCCAATTGGGTTTTCTCCCGAAAGGGTTTCCCAGAGCATATTTTGTGTCTTATGTGTGTGTGAGATCTTATTTTGTCATTATCTTTGCTATTTTTTTGCATAATTTCTGTTAAGTCCCTATATTAATAGTGTAGTCCCTTATTATGTTAGTGTATCCCCCCTTATTGTTATTGTTGTACCCCTGTAACCCCCATATTGTTATTATTGTGCCCTTACATTACTATTGTTAGGTCGGCTAGGATTACATTGTGGCCCCACGGACTCCTATACATAGAAAGGAGGTTTTGTCATTTGTATCATACAAGAATTTTTCATTCATGTAATGTATTGGAGGTTGACCCCTCGAAGTGGCTTATTTCTAAGGTGTTGATATCTCTTTTCTTCTCTTTTTGGAGCTGGTTTCACAACATTTGGTATCAGAGCTTTGGATTCTAGGGTTTCGCTGCTCCAAATAGGTCTTCGTGGAATTTTCATTATAACCTGTTTTCTATGAAGGTTCAGAAGCTAAAATTTTTAGAGTGAAAAGACGAAATCCTGAGGAACATTGTCAAAAAATTTCAGATCTTGGCTCACAATATTTTTGGAGATATGGTTTGTGGAAGTTAGGTACTTTTAAGGCTCCTGAATTTCATCTCAAAGAGGTGATCGTGGGAAAATATTCATAAATATCTCTCTGAGCATAGGATTAGAATTATGTAAAAAGTGGCTGGAAGTAAATGGACTTTAGTTTCCTGTCTATCAATTTCAGAGCCAAAGGAGCAAAAAGTGACAGGTGGAAAGTCGTACAAGTTCACTCTACCGAACCATTCCATAATTAGGTCATTGTGGGAGATTGGACATAACCTTGTCTTGAAGAATCCAAATCAGGTTAGACCCGTGGCATTCAAAAGAGGATTTAGAGGGCTACCGCAGGGCCAAATTTTAGATATTTAAGATCCGAAATCACAGAGATAATTCAGTTTCAATAGCAAGCTCCTCAAAATCAAGAAAAAGGTGTGTATTTGGTTTTTAAAATTGCATAACGTTTGTTTGAAAAATAATTTTGAAGTGATTCCAAGGGCATATTTTAGAATTTTTATTAGTATTGGGTTCTATAATGCCTCCAAAAAATAATTCGATACCCATTAAGCCCTCAAAAATCTATAATATGACACATGAAGAGGAAGAATTGCAGTATGAGATATCAAAATTACGGTACCAAGTGCAACAAATTTTGATCTTACGAAGAGTAACAGAAGATGAAATAGATGGTTTAAAAGTAGAAATGGAGGCTAAGTTGGATGGTTTGAGGGATCAAATAATAGCTAATATGGATGATAAATTAGTGGAATATCACATCGAGCATTAACAAAAAATTGTCCAACTCTCAAAGGATAACCTAACTTTGGTGCAGAATCTAATGAAACAACAGGAAGATCAACATCACATTGAAAGAAGTTCTGAAGCAGTCACAAAAACAAGAACTCGACAAGTACAGTCAATTTTAGAGTATCTGAACAAGTGGAAGAACTTTCTTGTAGAGGATTCCACATGGGAGGATGAGAATTTTTTGAGGAAAACACTTGTTTGAAGGAGAGGGGCATGTCAAGTCCCTATATTAATAGTGTAGTCCCTTATTATGTTAGTGTAGCCCCCCTTATTTTTATTTTTGTACCCCTGTAACCTCCATATTGTTATTATTGTGCCCTTACATTATTATTGTTAGGTCGGCTAGGATTACATTGTGGCCCCATGGACTCCTATATATAGAAATGAGGTTTTGTCATTTGTATCATCCAAGAATTGTTCATTCATGTAATGTATTGGAGGTTGCCCCCTCGAAGTGGCTTGTATCTAAGGCTTTGATGTCTCTTTTCTTCTCTTTTTGGAGCTGTTTTCAAAACAATTTCCCTTCACATGAATGTACTAATTATAGTTAAATATATATATTTCGAAGTTTAAATAAATTGTAGTAGTGTATAATTTTTAGATTTCTAATATAATATTATCGGATATGTTGTGAAAAACTGTCTAGTGGAATATCCATGGAAGTTTATGGATCATTTGGTATCAAAGTGCATGTTTCTTTTCGTATTTTGTGGAGATTGCAAAGATCAAGATCGGTGGGGCCAAAAATCGTAAAACCCAAATCATGATTGAAAAATATGTAAACAAACCTCGTGATTGTAGAGGTGAGGTTTACGTGGTTGGAACAACAAGCCACATATATCAACCACAATGTAAGCCTCCTCATGGTGGCCTTGAATAGCAAGCTGGGGAAATTTGGAGAAGATGGGGGTTCGAATGCAGAGGAAAAATCATAACAGGGATCAGAAGATCAGGGAGAAATAGAGAACTAGTCAAAGAAAGAACTCGAAAAAGATAAATCAAGTTCGAGTGCCATGAAACAATTACAATACCTATTTAAAATGGAAGCCACCGTCGATATCAAATTTTACCATGGCAAGATTGACGCTCTGAATATGAACCACTGGTTACAACAACTGGAAGTTTATTTCAGTGTCCATCAGATCGAGGAAGGGTAAAAAATCTCATTTGCGCGACTAAAATTAGAGGGTCATGCACTGACTTGGTGGGAGAGCCACACGGAAAACCTGAGGTTGGAGGGAGAAACTCTAGTGAATAATTAGGAGGATTTAAAAACCCTCATTCAGTCACATTTTTATCCCATTGGGTACGTGGAGGAGCAATCGATCTGGTGGTATTACTTCAGGAAAAATTCGGACGAAAGCATGTAGGAGTACACCACAGAATTCATAAAGATGGCTATAAATTTGGGTATCTCTCCAAAGAACCCAGACATACTACTTAATTATTTGGGGGCTTTGCACTGCCATCTGCACAAGCAAGTGATGTTTTTCAAGCCCAAATCAATGGAAGAAGGTTGTGTATAGGTGCAATACCTGGAAAAAATAGGACTAAAGAGAGCATAATCAAGTGGATTGAAGTAGAAGGAGAAAAATGATGCTTATAAGTGTGGGAAGAAGAAGTAAAAAGGGGGAATAGATAAAAATTATGGCATCCACAACGAACTAGTGTAAATATCCCAACAACATCTTCAACCACTGTAACATTTATGGCCACACGGAGGAGAAGGGATGGAAGTTATATCCAGAGCTAAAATCGAAGAACAAGAAGAAATATAACAAGAAGAATAATCTCATGAACATGGATTCTAGCAACCAAGTTGAAATAATATAAGATGTGGATGAGAAGATCATCTATACATCAATGGAGAAGGAGATTAATTTGAGTAGCCTTCAACATCAGGAAGAGAAATAAATGGCAAAACTCCTCCATATAAAGATATAGGTCAAGAAGGAAAAGATTGTTTATTTGCTTGAATTAGGACCACAGGAGAATATCATTGCGGTAGAGTTGGTCAAGAATTTGGGGCTGGAGTTTCGTGATCATCCAAAAACAAATATTCACCGAGATGGGTGAATAAGGATGCAAAGCTCAAGGTAACTAAACAGTGCAAAATTAGATTTTCTATTAGTGATGATTTTATTGATGAAGTAGATCTAGATGTGGTTCCCCTTGATGTATGTGGAGTCGTGTTTGGGAGTTCATACATGTACATGCATGATGAAATATTCATGAGGAGGGCCAAAAAATCCCAACTCATTAAGGATGGAAAATCATTCATCATCAACATGCACAAAGGCAAGTAAAATATTTCACTGGTAAGTGCCAACCAAGCCAAGAAATTGATTAGTTCCAAAAAGAAGTATGTTTTATTGTTTTTAAGAGAATCTAAGTCTATATAAGAGTCAATAAGAGGCAAGGCATCCTTAGAGGGGTGTACTAAAGAAAAAAAACCACAACTAGAGGAGTTGGTACATGTATATAGGGATGTGTTTCGAGAGACTAAAGGACTACCACATAAGAGGGAAGTGGAACATGATATCAAGCTATTGCCAGACTCCCCCTTATTGAATATTGGGTTGTATAGATAACATATTATAGAATTAAGTGAGGTGAAGAAATTGTTGAAAAAAATACTAGAACAAGGCTTCATTTTTCTGAGTACATCACCATGTGGGTCACCCATCATTATTGTGCCGAAGAAGGACGCGTTGAAAAAAATCACACTCAAGAAAAGATACCCCTTTCCCAGGATAGATGATTTATTGGACCAGCTGCAACAAGAAAAATACATCACCAATCTGGACTTGAAGTCTGGATATCACCTGGTTCGAGTCAAAGAAGAAGATACCTAGAAAAAGTCCTTCAAAACCAGACAAGATTTGTATGAGTGGTTAGTCATGCCATTTGGCCTATGTAATGCACCGAATATATTTATGATATTAATGAAGGATGTACAACAACCTTTTATCTATTAATTTTTTATTGTTTATTTGGATTATATACAGACATATAGTGCTACCTAGGAGGAGCATATTTCTCATTCGATGAAGGCACTGTAAACATTGAAGAAGTACCAACTGCTAGAAAATATCAAGAAGTGTGAGTTTGCGTAGCAGTATTTGGTGTATCTGGGGTATGTGATCAGTGGAGGAGAGATGAAGATATATCATTCCAATATGGATACCATCATGAAATGGCCAGTGCCTGCTAATTTCTTTGAGGTTAGGAGTTTCATTGGGGAAACACAATACTTGAGAAAATTCAGAGCCTTGTTTTCAGCGGTAGCAACACCAATCCATGCCATAAAAACAAGTTGCAAGAGTTTCGAGTGGGGAAAAGGTCAGCAAAGGGATTTTAGGGAGCTAAAGAATAAGATCATTCAAGCACCAATTCTCGCATTACCAAAATTACATTGTCCCTTTGAAGTGGAGATAGATGCAAATGGGTATGATATGGGAGCTATCTTGATGTAGGGAGGAATGCATGTATGCTACCATTCTGATGTATTTCATGGGTAATTTATTAAATACCCTACCTATGATAAGGGTCTCTATGCCATGGTGCCAAGCTATGAAGAATTTGAAGCGTTATCTGATGGGAAAGGAGACCATAATCCACACATATCACCAGCCATTACGGTACTTGTAGGCACAGAGTAATCTACAATAAACAAAACATCATAAGTGGATGGGGTTTTTACAACAGTTTCATTTGGTGATGAAGTATTAGAAGGGCATCATAAAAAATTTGGACGACATGATTTCAAGGGCTCCCAAATCAAATATTACAGCTTTGGGTACTCTTATGCACATGGATCCATTCACTCATGATGCATATAGAAAGGCATATTAAGAGGATGCTGACTTTAAGGAGGTGTATCAACAATTTCAAAGTTAGATTCATGTGCATGATGGCGACAACACCATTTCCTACCATCTCTAGGATGGGTTACTCTGCATGCTGGATAAGCTATGTGTTTTTAAAGTTGAGTGATTGCAGCTAATTAGAGAGGCTCACACCTCAAAGGTTGCATGGAATTTTGGTGTAGGGAAGACCGTGGCTAACTTGCAGAGGTATGTGTATTGGCCCAAGATGCAAGAGAAGTTAGCTAAGTTCATAACACGATGCATTCTTTTTTGTACCAGTAAGACAAGTAACAAGAAACATGGTCTATATCATCCCTTATCTGTACCTATTCGTCCTTAGGAAAGCATTTCCATGGACTTTGTGGGAGGTTTACCAACAACTAGGAAGGGACACGAATACATGTTCATGGTAGTTGAAAGGTTCAACAAGATGTGTGTACTGATGCCTTGTAAAAATACCATTAGTGGGCAAGAAGCAACAAACATGTTCTTTGAATAGGTTTGGGTGCACTATGGGATACCAAGGAGCATTGTTTCAGACAAGGATACAATATTTCTCAATGTAATCTAGACTACAATGTGGGAGAAGATGGAGAAGAAGTTGAAGAGATATTTAACATTCCATCCACAAATAGATGGGCAGACATAAGTAGTCAACAAGAATTTGGTGCAACTTCTAAGGGGACACAAGCAGAAGCATATGAATACCTAGGATGAAAATCTGATATATATACTCTTATGATAGAGCAATCCACACTTATAAAAGAAATTTTCCATTTGAATTGTTTTTTGGATATATATCGCCTTCACCATTATATATTTCATATGGGTAGTAAGGAGGAGTGAGGGAAGATCATACAAGATATGCTTTGAGGGTTGAAAAATTTATAGAGAAGATCAGACAAATCCATCTATATGTAGAAGAAACACTACATAAGCTGCACGAGAAGTATAAGGCCAAGAATGATCAACACAGAACAAATAAATCATTCAAGGTGGGAGATATATTATGGATACAGTTGAACAAGGAAAGGATGCAGGGGCCTGGTAAGAAAATAAAGGCTCTGAGGTATGGTCCCTTTGAGATAGTGGAAAAGGTAGGTGATAATGCATATCGACTCATTTTACCACCATATATGCGCATTTAGTCAATTGTGAATGTAGAGAATTTGAAATTTTATGCGCCTTCCATGTTATATCAGGAAGAGGAACACGTCCTACCTTCTGTGGAGGATTTGGCAAGAAATGCTCAGGAAGAGTTGAGAGAAGATACAATTTTGCAGAAGAAGTCTAGAAATACAAGATAGAGGCAACATGACCTTTAACAGATTGGATTGAAGGGAAAAATTCTAGGAAAAGCTAAATGGTACATTAGAGAGAAGATGGAGGAAAAATTTCCTCACCTCATCAGGTAAAACATTTTTGGGAGCAGAAGCCTCCCAAAATGGGAATGTGTGATTTGGATTGGATTATTATATTGTTTTTAATCCATATCGATGCATTTGGAATGGAAAAAGTGGAGGAATAAACTCATGGGACTGTTTTTACCAGTGTAATATCCCAAAATGGGAAAGACAGGAATAGATAACATTTATAACATTTCAATCAAGGCAATAACTAGAATGTAAGCACAAAACTATAAAATGCTGGAAATGCTGGAATATAACATCAAGACATTAAAACATTGGCACAAACAGCTGAGCCATATCATTATGTATTAACAACAATGTAAGTACACAGTGCTCCAAAAGGAATGCACTCAAGCCACAAGATGGCTGAAATACACTAATGAAACTTAGCACTAGAAAGTATAAACTATTGTTATTGGGAAGAATACCTATGTGCGAGAGGCTACTAGAGTGCTCATAAAGATCTAGGCTTTTAACCATGGACTCTACTCGAAAAACCCAGAAAAACCCATAAATAGTTTGGGCAGATTTTGAGTTTGGAATTTTGGCCCTTTTTGGGTTGCACACTGCACCCTTGCTGGCTGAGTTATGCACTCCCTAGATACAAATGCTGATATGGGGCTGAAATAATGATATATATTCTTCAATAGCACCCACTCATCTCATTAACTGAAGGGTCGGCCCCTTCTCCCTATCCCAAGCTGAGAAACTTAGGATCTAGCTCCTCCACTGAATATGCAGCTGTTGCATGCACAACTGCTGAGTAACACTGCACTATCTAGGAGGAATGATGATGTAGCCTGCTGATAGATAATAAAATTCTGATACTAGGCTACTGAATTGATCCCTGGAGTGAAGGATTAATCCATCACATGATTCGAAGATGATTTTCTTGGAACTTCCTCTTCTCCTCAAACCCTCACTATAGAATTACACAATTCCTACAAGAAATATTGCTGCATAGGAGAATAGATGGATGGCCTAATTCCGCATATGTCAATGAAATTCCTAGAAGACTGCAATGGATCCACCGTGTGAAGGGCTAATCCCTCCATGGGTTTCTCAGTAGAAGTACTGAGAACAACCTTCCAACTCTCAAACGCAAGTTCAGGAATGCGTAATTCCTGTAGCTGGAAGTGAAAATGAGAGTGGATGAAAGTGGAATTGATTCCAGATGATGAATGCTACCCAAGAAAACATTCCCAGAGTAGGCACTTGAAGTTCCCTTGGGTAAGGGTGGGATTCCCACTTGGGAACACCCAATGCTAAATAGCACAACAGACTTAGCGAAACAGATAAAGCGTGCAAAGAAATGTCTTACGACACTCAAAAATAAAAATCCAGACTCCCCTCCTTTCTTTCCCTCATATTCCATTTATGGTTGTGAGCCTTCCCTAGCCTTGGCTCACCTCATAAATGCGCTGCACATGTAGCCACTAGCCTCCATAAAGACTGCACTATCCCTCATGATCTCCATCACTGCTGCAATTACTCTCCACTTCCTCCATCATGTGTGCATTCAATGCACCACTTTCTTCATCATCTCTACAATTGCTTCTCCACTATCTCCATAATATTGCATTTATTCCTCCACTATCTCCATCATCTTCCTCATTAATTCTATATGACCTCCTCTTTCTTCATTATTATGCTACTCCACTACATAATGCTACTCCACTACTCAATTAACCCACATTCACACTATAGAAGTGGATTTTATTCATCTATTGGGTTTATGGGTCCCTCCACCCTTTTATTTACTTAACTAAATAAGAAAAGTAAGAACTCTAATATTCCAATTAGCTGATGGAAAATTTGGAATATTATAGTCCTCCCCGCCGAAATGTTTCTTGTCTTCAAGCAACTGCAAAAATGGATGCTACAGAAATCCATCTCCCTCCCAAGTGGCATCTTCATATGGAAGGTTTTCCCATCTTCTCCAAAGTGTTATGAATGCACAGATCCATAATTGCCTCTCTATAATGTCTAGAATGGTCTCCAGCTATGTATCTAGATGCTTCCCCTCATCAATGAGTCCCCAAGTGGAAACCATCTACTGTCCAAGTGCCTCTTCTCTACATGAGATATGTGAAGTGTAGTGGTTCCTTCCCCAAGTGGAATGTCCCAACTCATAAACTATCTCTCCAACCCATGCTACATGGAGTAGGTTGTGTCTATCCATACTCCAATCCTTGGCCCTGATGGCCTTGCTTGCTCTAAGCATCATCTCAACACTGTGAAAAGTAGGAAATAGATACATATGGATTGACATGTGAAATGTCAAACCATACTCTCCCAATATCAGGCACCGCAACAATGCCTCTTGCTGCCATACCGCATCATCATCATACCAAGTATGGTAGCCATACTCTCTCAAGAGAAGCCACTGTAGCAAGGTCTCCTGCTACCACAACACATCATCATTCCAAGTATAAAACAATGGCATCCCAATTGACAAGTAGAATGTCATTTGGTGGCCATACTCTCCCAAGAGTAATCAGCGTAGCCATGCCTCTAGTTGTTGCATCTCATCACTACTGTGCAAGTTAGGAAAGAATGATATACCAATGGACATTTAAAATGAAATGTCTTGGACATACTCTCCCAAGAGTAGCCAGCGCAGCCATGCCTCCTGCTGCTGCATCACCTCAGTACTGTGCAAGGCATGGAACATACCAATCTGAAATTTTGGGTGGTAACCATAGTCACACAAGAGAAACCATCGTAGCCATGCTTCTTGCTGCCCTGTGTCATATATTTTCAAGTATCTTTCCAACCACTTGCTCATCATATCCATCCATCCATCCAACTATGGGTGATGACTCATATTATGCACCAGCTTGGTATCCACCCAATGGAGAAGCTCCTGCCAAAAAATTCTCATACAATAATTGTGACCATCACTATCTATTACCTTGGGAAGACCGTGAAGGATGAAGACATCTCAGAAAGATAATCCGGTCATGGTTGAAGATATGTACTGTGTGAAAATGTCAAAGAAATGTGCATACCTCGACAGTTGATCAATGTTGACAATACCATCCTCCATAATCTGATGACAATATTTTCACTCCATGATATGTCGAAGTGCATCCTCCTTGAGGTCTCTCCATGAGAACCTCTCTCTGATGGCCCGATAGAACCTATGAGTTTCTGAATATGCTGCATGCAGAAACTTCTCTTTGAGCTGTGAGGTAGTCATCAAGAAGGCTCTATCGTGATAATGGAAGATGTTATCCCTTACATGATGTCTACCATCTACCATCTGCCCATCCATTGCTTCATAAGTGAAGCAGTCAATAGAATGCTCAAAGAATAACTAGGCCCTCAAATCATCACTGATCCTCAGTGACAGCGCTACTGATCTCCATGATAGTGCATCTACTGCGGGGTCTCCGGTTCTCTCCGTGATAGTGCAAATGCATATAGGCCCTCTCCATACACAATGCTAAACTCATAGTACTACATTGTATTGATCCACCGTTGCTGCCTCTTCTGCAGCTGATGCTCCTCCTCAAAAATATGTCAGAGACTATGGTGGTTAGTCTTCACCCGAAATCTACTGCCCATAAAAAACTGTCGGAATTTGACCAATGCATGCATAATGGCCAATATACCTTTATCGTAAATAGAATACGATAGTTCATGTGACAGTAATTTCCGGTCCTCGAAATCTATTGTATAGCTTCCTGCATTAGGACTATGCTAATACGATCCTTAGAAACTCCACACTCCAAGACAAAGTGTTGTGTGCAGCTCAACAATGTCAAACTGGGATAGCTATTCATCTTCTCCTTGAACCAATCAAGGGTCCTCTATGCAGTGATAGTCTACTACTCCAAATCAGCAATGTGCTCTAACCCTTGGTCATGTAATTTCCCTGATGGCATGACCCCACAAATCTCAAGATGATGTGTTGAAACAATCTGGGGTGGAAGTGTTTGCGTATCTTGGATCAACTGATGCTTGGGAACATCTTGTGAAGCTACAAGAGTTCCTCCAACCGATGTAATTTCTTCTCCAACTGCTGGTGTTGGTGATGGCTACTCCTCTACTACTGCACCAGCACTGGTATCTACTTCCTCTTCCTCATGCACCTCCTGAATCATGTGTTAGACTCTCAATGTCAAAGTCTTGGGAACATATTACCAAAATGCAAGTGCTCCTCCCACTGATGCAAGTACCTTTGCTGCAACTGGTGGTGGTGGTAGTTGTTCTTTTCCCGGAGTATCAGTGCTGACATCTTCCTTTTTCTCCTCATATACTTTCTCACTAATGTCATAAAATGTCTTAATGGAAAGTGCCTCTGGTTTTCTTCTATCAAACCTCTTTACTGACCTTTGAGTGAACTCTACATACATAGTCACTCTTGCATGTTTCACTCTGCCGAACCACCAATCATTTGTTTCACCCTCAAGGTGCAGAGCTGCAATCTCAATGAATTACTTTTCTGCTATTGGGTGTAGCTAGAAGAAATCATCTAACCTCTCCATCCAAGTGTTTTCCATGCTTTTGGATGACCCATCGAATCTAGGAAGAAAGAATATATTCTGCATATGACCTCTTCTTCTATTGCTGCTGCGGGGTCTCTGGTTCTCTTTAATCTGGGAAAACTACTGGAAATTCAAATTCTCTTGGAATGCTCTAGATTGATATTTTCACTTTGCAAGATAATCACTCAGAGTCTCATGCTCCAAATATCCCCTATCTCCATGCCATTCATTTCCTTTTGCAAGGAAAGTGGGCATAGTAAGGCATTGTGGAACTTTCTACACCGCCGGTTGCTTATACTGCCGATAGGAAGTGCTCAGACCTTTTCCATTCTGAAACCCTCTTGAGGATTCCTTTTGCCTTTCCCTTCTCATTTATTTTATATCCATGGTGAGATCCTGCATAGATATGAAGAGAAGTGTGGCAAAACTAATCCCTTAGGCCATTGTAGACTTCTTCTTTTTCTGCTTCTTCTTCTTATTCTTCTGATGTCACGAAATGTCCACAAGCTGAGCCAAAGATCATGCTTTGATAGCACTGTAATATCCCAAAATGGGAAAGACAGAAATATAGAACATTTATAACATTTCAATCAAGGCAGTAAGTAGAATGTAAGCACAAAACTGTAAAATGCTGGAAATTCTAGAATATAACATCAAGACATTAAAACATTAGCAAAAATAGATAAGCCATATCATTATGTATCAACATCAATGTAAATACACAGTGTTCCAAAAGGAATGCACTCAAGCCACAAGATGGCTAAAATACACTAATGAAACTTGGCACTGGAAAGTATAAACTGTTGTTGCTGGAAACTACTGTTGCTGGGAAGAATATATATGTGCAAGTGGCTGCTGGAGTGCTCAAAAAGATCTGGGATTTTAACCATTGACTTTACTAAAAAAACCCAGAAAAACCCATAAATAGCTTGGCCAGATTTTGAGTTTGGAATTTCGGCCCTTTTTGGGTTGCACATTGCACCCCTCACTAGTACATTTGGCGGAAATTTTGACACTTGGTTCCGACGCTTTTGACCAAATGTCGGAAATTTCCCCAAATTTTTTCAACTTTTTCAAATCCCACCCGAAACCTGTCTCTATACCGACGTTTAGAGACAGGTGTCGCAATACCGACACTTAGAGGCAAGTGTCGGTCTTACGATGTTTGCAAAATAGCATCCTAATTGCGATGGATTTATGAAGTATGTCGTTATTGCGATGTTACAGAGACAAGGTGTCACTATTGCGACATTTAGAGGAAGGTGTCGCTATTACGACGTTTAGAAGAATGTGTCGCTATTGCGACAGTTGGTGGCAAAGTGTTGCTCTTGCGACGGTTGGTGGAATAGTGTCGCTCTTGCGACGGTTAGGCGATGTGTCGCTCTTGTGACAGTTGGTGGCAAAGTTTTTCTCTTGCAACGGTTGGTGGCAATGTGTCACTCTTGCGACGGTTGGTGGCAGTGTGTCGCTCTTGCGACGGTTGGTGGCAAGGCTGTCTGGTGGGATAATCCTACATTCACCCGGCGTATAAGTGATATTGGTGTTTATATACGAGTTGAGGTTTTACATGTTTTGATTACGAACCCAAGGCTATGCACATTCATACAATCAATTGGGACTCAGCGCATGCACTCAGCCCCTCCCCTCATGACTTTGATTTGGTTGTGGTTTAGCTTGTGGTTCTTCACCTCGGTCCTGTGGTGATTAGTGTAGGTGCTGAGCCAGGTGCTCGACAGAGTAAAAATCCCACAATTTTATTAAAAATATAAACAATTTGTAAAAAGCCCACAATTTTATTAAAAATGTAAACAATTTGTAAAAAGCCCACAATTTTATTAAAAATATAAACAATTTGTAAAAAGCCCACAATTTTATTAAAAATATAAACAATTTTATATTAAATATAAAATTGATATACGCTTTTTTATTGGGAGTAAAAAGCCCACAATTTTATTAAAAATATAAACAATTTGTAAAAAGCCCACAATTTTGTAAAAAGCCCAAAATTTGTAAAAATCCCACAATTTGTAAAAAGCCCACTTTTATTTTCTTTTTGCTTATTGAGCTCCCATTGAGTTCAACACGTCTTGGGTTTTCTACACCATTGAGAGAGATAATTACTAAATATAATTATTATTTTATTTATATGATAATTTGCATCAATGGAAGAAAACATTAGAGGTGGAAAAAAATTCAAAAGGGTGAAAGGGGTGATGGTAGAGTTTATTGCCCTTGGAAAAAATGTTGTTTGAGAAATAATGTTAGAGTTTTAATAGCAACAACAACAATGAATTGCAGGAAATATGGGCACATTGATGGTGGATCGAATGACTATCGTCCTGTGGTAATTAATTATCTATCTTCATTTTGATTATATCGTAAAATTTTATATTATTTTTATATTTTTTATATGTGCACTAATGTTTAATGATTAATGTTTGTAATTTTCATAAAGGCACAGTTTCCCCCCAAATTTTTGCAGATGATCAACCAGCTTCCACAGCTAAATAGTAGTAGATTAGATGATGTTGCACCAGTACAAGAGAATATTGCAGCAAATATTAGTATTGGAAATGATGTTGTACAAGGTGAAGAACATGAAGCAAATGATGAAGGTAATTTTAATGATCCCATGGAGGTAGATCATGATGACAGTAATGAGACAGTTCACATTAATGATGGGACAAATCAAATGCTCCAAGACTTGTATGGTGAGTTAGATGATGATGGTGGAGATAGCAGTGACGGTATTTATGATGTACCTCTGATTGAAAGGTCAAGTGAATGACTTTTTGAACACTCAAATGCAACTCTTCTCTCTGCTACATTGTTGTTGGTGAACTTAAAGGTTATGAATAATTTGTCGAACAGATGTATGACACAACTCCTAAGGTATGCAATATGTATATATGATCACATATATGTAAATGTTGATTATTTTCCCTTTTTTTAGTTGTAATAAATGTGTAAAATAATAATTCAATACTTATATATATATATATATATATATATATATATATATGATTAATAATCTTTACATTAACTAGTTTTTGTTTATGCTGTAGATTGTTGGGTGAATATTTGTTACCATCGCCAAATACTTTACCTCGAACATATCAAGATCTATGTGCTATTATGAAACACTTTGGAATGGAATATAACACTATAGATGCATGTCCTAAAGATCATATTATATATTACGGAGAACATGCGTTGAAAACAAAATGTCTGAAATGTGGTACCAGTAGATATCGAACAAATCAACTAACCAAAAAGGTGCCTCAAAAGGTTCTTCGTCATATTCCCATAATTCCACGTTTGCGGCGAATGTTCAAGTGTAACAAAATAACACAGTTTATGGATTACCATCAAAGAATAGAAGTGGATATGGTGTTCTTCGAATGCCTGCAGATGGTTCTGCATTTAGAGAAATCGAGGAAAAATATGTAGATTTTAAAAATGAACCTCGTAATGTCAGGCTTTCATTGGCAGCCGATGGTGTTAATCCATTTGGAGAGCTTAGATCTACTTACTCAGTGTGGCCTATTTTCGTTATCAACAATAACATTCCTCCTTGGATGTCAATAAAGAGGGAGCACATAATGTTGACTATGATTATTCTAGGTATTTGATACATTATTTTTTTGAATGTAACATTTTCATTTCTCTCGTTGTTTGCATAAATATATATTTTATTTATTTACTTACTTATATATACATATATCATGGTAGTAATTATTATGTATCGTAATTTTGAACAATTAGGTAAGTACCAAGTCAAAGATATGAATGTATATATTGAACCTCTTATCAATGAGCTAATACAGCTATGGCATGGCATCACTATGTATGACATCACTAAACCAATCAAGCAGAAGAGATTTCAATGTCGTGGAATGCTTGTATGGACAATTCATGATGCCCCAGGACTAACACATGTTTGTGGTATGTAATATTTCGTTGCACTTTAATATAACACATAATTATCTAAATTAGATATACCATATTGCATGTTTTAAAAATGATCTCATAGTATATTAATTGTTATTGATCCATCTATTGTAGGTCTTCAAACAAAGGGTAGATTTGCACGTCCAGTTTGTGGCCCTAAGATGAAGTATCGTCATTCGCCAGACTTAAGAAAGATGGTGTTTGATGAGTTTAGGCACTTCCTCTCTAGGAACCATAAGTATCGTACTACTGAAAAACATCTTTTCAATGATAAAGAAGAAACTGGATTAAAACCACGAAGAATGACACCTTAGTTGTGGATGTTGGAATATAACAGAATTAATAATCGTCAAGCAGCTGGTACGTAATTTGTGTATATATATATATTATTTGTTTATGTAATGTTTGGAATTTTTGTTTTAACTAATGAATTTATTTTATTGTATTTTATAATTAATATTGTTTTGATTTATTTTATTCTTTGATATCAAGGTCATCATTGCGGTGAAGGTACTAATATTGTACTTCCACTTGGAATGAAATGTTATCCTTCTCAATTCGCGAGGCTACCCTACTATGAGGACTTAAAAATAGCTCATTTGTTTGATACAATGCATGTCGGGAAGAATGTGACAGAAACGTTATGGCGAACCATAGATGGTGCACATGATAGAGATAAAATTGACAAAATTTGTGCTGACATTGAGAAATTGAATCATGCAATGAAAAGTGTGATCGACAGATCAAATAACAATGGAGGTCGAAATTATAATAATATTCCATGGTTATTAATAGAACAACAAAGAAATGATGTAAAAGAGGTCATTAGAAGAATTAAATTTCCAACAGGTTTTGCTTCAAACATAAATAATATCTTAACGAAGAAAGGTGACTTCGGTGGGGTGAAAACACATGATTGGCATACCTTTGTTAAGGTAATTTTTTTGGTATACGTTTTTGTATGTTATTGCTTGAATACATATTTTAAATTTTCCTTTTTTCTATTTAATTTGGAAACCAATAACGATTCATTTTTTATTGTTATAGTATGTTCTACCTGTATCTCTCCCAAACGACTTTGACAACAATGTCAAACAAGTTATATATGGTCTTAGTAAATACATGAGGTAAGTAGTTTTGATTTATATGCAAAATCTAATTGCTACAATTTCTTTTCATACTTAATGAAATGATGTATTAATTTACTTGTAATGAAATATATATTATGTTTCATTGAAATAACCTTGCATAATGATTTGCAGATGGTTGTCATTGAAAGAAATCCATCAAGATGAAATAAAGTATTGGAAGAGAGAAATTCCTCGGCTAATGTGTGAAATGCAAAAATATCTACCTCCAACATTTTTCAATGCACAAGAACACTACTTGATACACCAAGTTGAGGAGATTGAAATGTGTGGACCAGTACACACAAGGTCAATGTGGATGGTCGAGAGGCACCTGAAATCCTTGAAGGCTTTGGTTAGACAAAGAGCATGACCTGAGGGTTCTATGGTGGAGGGATATGTGGTATATGAATCCATGGTGTATATTAGTCATTATATTCCTATATTAGTTGCACCAGCTATGAAGGCGGTGGATTGCATTTGGGATGTGAACTCCATCAAAATTTTTGAAGTGGAGCTCCTGTTGGGAAAGGGTAGAATGAAGAAAGTGAGAGGTAAAAGATTTATTATGTATAATACATATAATGTTTCATTTTTTTACATCATGTATATGATCATTATATTCATTTAGGTTTTATTCTTTCATAGTTTATTAATTAATATAATTTACCATGGTTATAAGTAATATTTATTAATATTGGTGAATTATTGTTTTTTTATTCAGGTGCTCAAGATTATGAGGCACTACTTTTATACATTGCAAACAATCTTGAGTAGATGAGTGAATGGATTGAAACATGTAAAGCACGTAATGACAGTAGGTTATCATGGAAAATATTGTCTGAATTGATTAGAGAAGCATATCGTAGTGGAGATGGAAACGTTACGGACAGGGAAATTGATTTAGCATATGGTTTGAAAGATAGAAAGGTAAGCAATTAATTCACCTATTTTATTCATTACTTATTTTATACTATATTTATAATGTGACAAAAAGTTTGATTTTTCAGATAATTTTCATGCTGTGTAAATTATATGATTAATTATTAATTGAGAATGCATCTTTTTCATGTTTGGCATATTGTAGTTGAAACACCACAAGGCTATGTGGTGCAATGGTCGTAAATTTCACGTTAAACAGTTGGATAATAAAAGGAAAAATTCTGATAGCGGGATAACCGCAGTATTCCAGGTCACTAATGTTTCCTCCAGGAGTGACAGACATCCTTGAGAATCTAAAAATATATATTATGGATTTTTAGATGATATAGTTGAGTGTGACTTTAATTCCTTCAAAATAGTTTTGTTCGACGTAAAATGGTATAGGCTATGAATGAATGTACGTGATGATGATAGAACACTTATTCAACATGAAAATGGATTTCCAATGGTTAAAACATCGTAGTTTGAAGCAGGAAAATATCGCTATGTTTTTCCAATCCAATGCGAACAAGTCTTTTACTTAGAGGTTCTAGGTGAGAACGAATGGTCATTTGCTATTAGATATGATCCAAGAGGAAGGCCAATAGAGTATATTGTAGAGGAAGAAGATGATATTGATCAAGAAGAAGATGATGCAGTGGTAGATGAGCAGGAAGATGCATTGACAGACGAAGAAGATATATTAGAAGATGAACCAGGCATAGGAGATGAGGCAACAATTGTTGATGATGATGTCGATGAGGATATTATTGAAAATGACATAATTGATGATGATGATGACATGGTCGATCATTTCAACACCATTTCTGAATCAGATGTTGGTATAGATGTCGATAATTTGGATGAAGATCAAGAAGATACAGAAGAAGAATATTGATACAGATGTTATGTTCAAGTATGAGCTGGTATGTTATAACTTTATATTTTAATATGTAGGAATTATTGTCTTTAAATAATTTACTAATTATGTGGGTTTGTTGCATGTTGTTTATTATTTCAAACCAATAAATAATGGTCTTACTATTGTACAAGCTAAACTAAAATTATATGCCATTTTAAAATCAAACCTAAGTTGGCATTTGAAAGGTTTTAATACCTATTTATATGGTGGAGCATTACTACCATAAACTATGGTTTTAATAGGAATTTCAAATGAATTAAAAAGGTTTTGGATTAATCATGGTAGGCCTTTCGAAATTTTACATTAATCACTATAGCTACCCTACATGTAATCAATACTACAGCTCCTTGCCTTTTCTAATCGACTCATACCCTACTGGATATACGCCTTTGTAGATCAGTACTATAGCTCCTTGCATTTTATAATCGACTCAAACCCTACTGGATATATGCCCCCTACTACAAAGAACCGTCTGTCACGTAAGAAACTCCAGAAAGCAGGCCCTTGCTGCAAAGAACTTCCCGTTGCGCAAGAAAATCCAGAAAGCAGGCCCTTGCTGCAAAGAACTACCCGTCGCACAAGAAAATCTAGAAAGTAGGCCCTTCCTCCATCAGCTGGAAAAATGGTATGGCCAAACAGAATTTTGCCAGATTTTGAAAAGTGATTTTACCATTTAGAATGCCCAGGATTTGAAACAGAGCAATAAATTGAGCTGCTCGTTTTCCTTGAATAGGGCATGCTTGTAGATTTAGTTTTGTTTTTAATAAAAGTCAATGTAAGACATAACGAATTCCCCAAACCTCAGTCTCCAACATGCTTTCCATAAAATTTGGCAGTTGATTTCCATCATCACAATTTGGTCTTTACAAGAAGAAAAATTGATCACCATTTCCTACCATTTTTCTTCAAACAATATTAAGCACATGCAGTCATCATCCGACTTTGATAGATCCATTGGAAAATAAGACCAAGAAAGACATGCTTCGACAAATATCATATATTCCATACACACTCAATACAATACCACTAGAGCTTCAGTAAGACGGGTGCAATATACATTAAAAAGCAGGATTTCTATGACTAAAAACCCTACAATTTGTAAGTTCAATATATATATGAAACCAAACCACAACACACCAATATTTAGCGCCTTAAAACTAGGATCAAATCAAAATCTGGCTACAACTATCATTGAATGTAGACAAGTATGCGAGAGAATTTCTATTTTTATTTTAAGCTGGCGAAGCCATCTTCATGCTTTTTAGGCAGCATCCACTTTCTCATTATATCTTGGGAGTTCTGCAAGAGACACCTAGTCACACTCGGGTCAAACCCAGTTCACCTTTTCCTACTGATTAGCCTCCAATATGTTCACTTTTACCTGGAGAGATTTAACATATCTAATAGCCTTATTAAGGACAACAGTAGTGTCCATGTAATATTCACCAGAGAATATATTTCTCAGAATTTGGACCATTCCTTTAATTCTCTCTTTTTTGGATTTCTTGGCAGAAGCAGATTTCCCTGAAAGAGATTTATGTGACTATCTGCATCTAAGTGCGCTATTCTTTGTACTTCCCTCAGTCAGCATGCTAACAACACTCAATGCATAGATATTCTTGTTGTTTCATTCATTCTCGTTGGAATTTTTGCAATTCTTGGTTTGGATGTCCACTTCCTGGGTCGGAGTGACCAGAAGGGAGTTATCAAACAAAAAACAGTTGTCATTTATGCTAGACTCGCCAACCGATTCTTCAATAATAACAGGTCCAAAGTCCGCCTCCTCTTCTTTATGTTCTTGTTGATTAATACCTGTTTTCTTGGCAGAAATCCTAGCACTAGTATCATCCCTAACTTTTGTACATGACTTTTTATTTCCACTATATTCACTTGGTGAGTGACCAGTGCTACTCTCCTCTTCATCAGAACTCAAAAGAGCGTTTAAGTCTACAGTTTTTTCATGTAGATGAGTCTGAGAATCTCCAGAGTTTCCTTTGCTTAATACATCACAGCTCACATGAATTGTATATTCATTTTCAACCATAGGAAAATCAATAAACTCACCCCCATAGCTGTCTAGGGCTATCATGCACAATTTACTCAATCTCATATTTGGCATAGTTTTAAAAGATGAGGGAATAGTTTCCCTGTACCATGGAAAATTAACATCCCAGAGGCCTGATGTTCCTGTAGCCAGTACTTCAGAAATTGTGTTTTTCTCCATGGCTATGTTTTCAGGGTTGGTCTCTTTCTTTGCCTTGCCATTGCCGGGCAAAATATTTGAAAAGCTCTGTACTAGTGCAGGGTGAAAATTAAACCCACATCTGTTCATATTATAGTCACACATGAACATACTATTGTAATAATCAGGTGCTTGTAATTGGAAAGTATCAAGAAATCTAATTTGTGATAATTTATCAGCACAATCACCACCCCAAAAATTGGCACAATTTCCACATGGCATGGATGATACATCTCCCTTGACAGGAGTTATACATTCAGCATAAGGGCCAGATAAGTTAGCCATGTGGATATAATTATAGCTAATGCTAAACCTCAATCTCCAGCATGCTTAAAACTAGGATTAGATCAAAATCTGGCTACAACTATCATTGAATGTAGACAAGTATGCGAGAGAATTTCTATTTTTATTTTAAGCTGGAGAAGCCATCTTCATGCTTTTTAGGCAAATCCACTTTCTCATTATATCTTGGGAGTTCTGCAAGAGACACCTAGTCACACTGGGGTCAAACCCAGTTCAAATTTTCCTGCTGATTAGCCTCCAATCTGTTCACTTTTACCTGGAGAGATTTAACATATCTAATAGTCTTATTAAGGACAATAGCAACGTCCATGTAATCTTCACCAGAGATTATATTTCTCAGAAGTTGGACCATTCCTTTAATTCTCTCTTTTTTGGATTTGTTGGCAGAAGCAGATTTATGTGACTGTCTACATCTAAGTGCGCTATTCTTTGTACTTCCCTCAGTCAGCATGCTAACATCACTCAATGCACATATATTCTTGTTGTTGCATTCATTCTCATTGGAATTTTTTCAATTATTGGTTTGGATGTCCAGTTCCTGGGTCAGAGTGACCAGAAAGAAGCTATCAAACAAAAAAACTGGATCCTTTTGACAAGAAAATGCTACAAAAAAACCCACAGACAATGATTGTAGCTATCATCTCGACTTAAAAACAGTAGTCAGCCCATTCCTATCCATTTTCTATTGAATCAGCTGATTCAATTAAACCAAAAAAGTTACAATACAAGTCTGTAATGCCAAGTTCAAGGATAGTTGGACCCTTTTCCTAAAGCAAGAGTTATTCAAATTAAGAAAAGAGGAGGGTTTCAAGGCTTCAAGATTTTAGTTCTTGACTCTAGCTGAAAACATGGAATGAAGGGAAACCAACGAGCCTTGTTATATTCGACCTATGGAGGAGAAGCCCTAAACAAGCTAGTCAGGTGATGTGGCGCTTAGCCCACACACACATTTTTTAGCTTTGATCACCTTTGTATTTTTCTAGAGTATCCTGGGCAACGCAACCTTGCCACTTTATATCACTTGTATATTTTACAATTTCTTTAATATCAGTCTCCTAATAATTCACTGTTTTCTTGAATACCACAACAAAGTTGTCCATATCCAAATTGAGGATCACTAACATTTATTCATGGCCATTTACACTCTCACTTCTACACTTCCTCCTCCACCTCATTATAGATCATGACATCTATGTTACTAAAAAGTTCGTTGATCGATTGATATTGTTGTGAAGTAGTCAACACAAATCGTTTGATTTAACTCTTAATTTTTCTACAACAACATATTCTAAGAGGTACGGGTTTTCAAAAATTTGAAAAGGATTTTGTCAAAATGCTTGTGTTGTGAAAATGGAGAGTATATTTTATGAATTTCAAAGTTTCAATTAATTTAAATTGGTTGGATGTGATAGGCTATAATCACTACAAGGAAAAGAACCTCTAGCGGATGTTTTTGAGGAACCCCTTATAAAAATACCCCATACATCTGTTTCTAGTGTAGGTTACTAAAGGAGGTTGGTGGGTGGATGGTTTTGCGGATAACTACACATTTGTGGTTGTATCTTGTGTCCATTTCCACTGTTTTTATGGTACTGATGAAACTAGTAGAAAGTCTACTTTAGAGGTCAGATCACTGCTATAGCAGAATGTGATTATGTTGTTGCTTTTCTAGTGTTTTGTTTCAATTTTTTTGTGATTTATACACAATAGACTCAATAATACTGAAATTATGAAGTTGATTTGTTTTGATAATTAATATACCTTTTGAGATTTTAAAATTTCACTACAAATAACCCAGTTTAGTCTCATTTTCAACTCGTCTCTTGTTTGGGTGCCTTAATGTGCAATGACATGTTTCCAGGACTGAATTCAATGCAAGGCATATTTGAAACTCTAACTCTGTCTTCCGGTGTCTTATTAGAAATTATTTCACTTTTCATTTTGTGTTTTCAAGTTAGATATTGTTTTCAAGTTTTTACATTTATAATTTTATTGCAATGTGGCAGACTGATCAGAGCAGTGCAGGAACAACCCCGAGACGGGATGATCGCGGAAAGAGGCCAGCGGAAGAACATGTAAAGTGCCAGCATTGCTCTATCTTCAGGTATTTTAGTTATTTACATAATTGAAATAATATTAAGTTTGTTCAAATATGCAGACACCTAGCCATGGTACGCCTGATGATTCCCTCTTTGAGGAAGAGATTTCTTCATCCCTATCTCCAGTGTTCTTGTTGCGAAAAAAGGCACGAGATGCAAGGTCGGAATTTAATACTTTGATAGACGCGCCTCAAACACTTGAAATAGAAGAGAGGATAAAAAAACTTATGAGCCAGCTAGAAACATATCAGGTAATAATAAAAAGTCAAAAGGATATTTTTTTTGTTCTGCATGAGATGAATTGTGATAGTTTGATTTTTAATTTTTACATTGACTAAACTAACAAAAAGTTCTTTTGTATGTAGCGTTATCTGACACTTGTTGAACCCGGTGTTGGTGGTAGTGGGACACAAGGGCAAGAGATTGCCCAGCAACCCTCTCGTACACCTTCTACTCCTTTAGGTGCCAGCCAAGAAACACACCATGTCCAAGCAGACACCCAACCAACTGCTGAATGTGTTGGCAGTGATGAGGCTGATATGGCCAACTTCATTATTTCATTTCCTAGAGCTACATGTGTCAGCTCCATGGGGACCATTAATGGCACGTTGTTGGTGAATGATGAAGGTGTCCCTATAAAGCATGTACAACTCCCAGGTAAGTTTTAATATTTTAACTATTTCATGTACTCTATCTAAAACATATTTTATCATGATTTTTATTTTTAAATTAATGATAATATCTTCTTCTTCTTCTTCTTCTTCTTTTTTCTGTGTAGGAAACAATGAGTTCTACAGGTTTTTGGAGAGCCATGCGTTGGTAATTTTTGGCCCAACCATATGCACAAGGTGGAATTCCCAGAATTCCAACCTGAAAAAAGAACTTCTAGATTATCTAGAAGCCATTTTTGGGGTGGGCACATTTGACAGAACAACGGTGGCTCATGTAGCTAGCAAATATTTGAAATATTCCAGGGACACCTGTAGGACGCAATTTTAATTTAACCCTAGATACGAGCATCCTTTCATAGTTCCAGAGAGTGAGTGGAGAGCACTCATCCATGATGGAAAAGAGAAAAGGGCAAAGAAAGAAGGAAAAATTCCAACTGGAACCGTACGGTAAATTACAAATTTAATTCAATAGCTTTAATTTTCTCTATGTATAAAATAAAATTGTGCTACATCATATCTGACTTCAAACTTTTGATGATAGGTTGCCTGACACCTTGAAGGCAACCAAAGCTAGGATTGAAAAAAAGGGCCGTCACAAGCTAGGCCAGGGCGGCTACTTGAAATTAGCCGCAAGAATTGTAAGTAGCTAAACATCTTATAATTAATTGTATCACCTTCCAATGTTTTTGTAATCCTATCAAATAACATTAAAAATACACAATCATATGTAATGTAGGGTGATGAATTCGGAGCAAAAACTACAGAGGAAGATAAAAACATCGCTTTCCATTTCGGCTATCAAGCCGTAGTTGAACGTCGTAGAAGCTTGGGGCAGGTCCCAAGATCCAAAATGCCTGATAAGGTAAAACGTTAACCTTTCAATATGTTTGTTTTCGTCCATAAATTTAATGTCTAACAACTTTTTTTAAATCAGGGGAGCAGCAGTGCCGACAAGGCAAATAACCCAGTTGTAGAGCCAGATGTAGATGTTCCTCACGTGCAACCTGATCATTGTAGTGGGGACCAGGCCGACAATGCTACTATCAGTGAGGGCCGTGACGGTAATTAATTTCCACTTATAATTTTTTCTAATTATACCTTGATGGTTGTCCTTATAAAGTTTTTTGTTTAAATGACAAAGAATGTTTCCCTTGAGGATCTTACCACCAGAGAGGAAGACATGGCAACAGTCCCAACGACGACAACTGGTGCACTAGGTAAATAATCTCATTGAAATTTTTTTATTAATATTACCGAACTAGTTCAATGATATTTAAAAACTGACAATTAAAATTTAATACTATCTTTTTTTGTAGGCAATGCCCCGTCACTGGATGAGACCAGACATCATGACTACGCAACTAGGTCAGCAATGTGGGAAAGGCACGAAACAGGAGCAGAGCACGATGATATTGATGATGTAATTAGGAGCTTTAGAAATAGGAAGAAGAAAAAGAAAATTTGATAATGTAAAATATTGTATTATTATAAGACAAACGTTACCATACTTGGAACGTCTTTTGCGTTATATTAAAAACTCATTTATCATACTATTTTTATGTCAAGCACTAGTTTCAATGTTTCCTTGCGTACTTTTTGTTGCATTGTTTTTTTATTAGTTATTGAATATTTTTTTTTATGCTCATGAAAGTAAAAAATGAAATATATATTGGGTATTGGGGAATTGAGAGTGATGTGATGGGGGGAGGAGGGGCCATAAGAGCTTCCACCTTCACGTGGTTGGCCCTGTTTAGTAGACAATAATTTATTGGAGCGATTTAATCTTGGAGCAAACCTCCCTCGATCCAACGTAGCAACAAAAAAGTCACTGTTGACTTAGTTGCGACTCTTTCAGATCGTGGGAGGCTTGTTCCAAGTTCATGCAACTCCAATAAATTGTTCTTGAAACGAAGAGGAGCTTATTTAGGTATTTTTTGACATTTTCAACATATGTTCTAACATTATCATAAGAATACATCTTAGAGTAAAAAATACTACATCAATTACTTGTATTTATTGTATAGATAATGATGGATTTTGATTGACTTGGCAGTGCAGGTACAAATCCTCTTGCATCATGAGCAATACAATTTTTCAACCAGGGTCATGTCTAGGATATTTTTGCTTGTGCGCTTGACCAGGTTCATAATGTCACATTTTGTAAGTTCCTTTACAGTTCATAATTCAATATTAAGCTTGTTCATGGTTATTATCTAGGTTTTTTGTATGTGTTTTTTCATCTATTTGATTGTAAGCAACTCTGCATGTTTCCTATTTTTCACTATGATTTCTCCATTTACCACTCCCAGGATGAATCCGAATTTATTGTTACATAGGTTACTTTATTGTTACTATGATTTTTCCATTTACGATTTCATAGGTTACATAATGTAATTTGTCAATCTCAGGTTGGTGATGAGCTTTAGTTCTTTAGATTTGGGGCTTTTCTGATATTTTATCCCTCATGTCATTCCTGCATCACCTCGTTGTTTGAGCATTCCAATTGTATACCACTTGTACCAATTGGCACATGTCAATCTCTGAGTGGTGCCATATTTCACCTATTTTCGGCCCACTTGACCACCTGAAAAACTCAAATCCACACACCATGTGTATTTATCATGGAGTGCCACATGTTATAGATATTTTAGATGCTAAAATCATGCTTCTAATGTGTTATGTCAACCAATCACAGTGGTCCATGTGGCCTTGTGCCATGTCACCAGTCTGGAAGAGAGATTTGAACCTTTTCTTTTCATGATTTTTCTATTATAATTTTTTTCTTCAAGACGGGAAATCCCTTTTGCAATAGATGGGGATTTTCCCATTTCCCTGGAGTCATCTCCTAGGACACCCTTCAAGCCATCATTCAAGAGGCAATCTGCAACTCTCTGTTGTTGCCCTCTTGCCCTTGAATTATGCGCTTCTAGAAGACCAGTTAGGGCACTCTTCTAGCCCTTATCCCATTGATTCATCATTGTATCAACTTCTCCCACAAGTTGCTTCTATTTTTTGTCCACTTAAAGGAAGAAAACACTATCCTAGGGTGAGGTTGCTCCTCAACTATCCCTACCGCACTTATGGACCAACCAGCAATATGAACGTTTCCCTTACTTATGGAGACACCCCCTATGCTACTGCACATTCAATTCCAGGAGCTAGTTGCTAAGGAACACTCCTACACTATGCCTAACACTTCTCCAAAAAATCCCTCTAACTATTGTTGTATCAACCTCCCTTTTTGGTCTTTTAGACAAATGTGACCCTCACACCATCAAGCACATAATGCTATCACAAGACTCAAACCCAATCCTACATCAGTTCTCCACAAAATTCTCTTCCAATTCCTTAAAAAGTGATTTGTATTTTTTGAAAAACTCAACCCTTGTTAGGGCACCTATCCTTGCTCAAATCCACCCTTCCTCCCAACTGTAAGCCTTCTTCTTTATGTGTTCTTGTTGGAGACAGTTGTGGCCTTATTGTGGCTTGTAAGTACCTCTAATGGCCTTGCTACAAGACAGTAGCACATTTATATTTGTAAATGAAAATGAGCAGACATAACATGGACCTAATTTTCCCCAAGGAATAAGGTTTAGACTTGGACTTCTCCTCCTAGCCATGATAGTCCATGGTGAGTAGAATGGAATGGTTAGAGATGCTTTTCTGTTGTGCAAAAATTTGGGACCTTGCCTAGTCTTGAAATTTCAATGACATTGGGGCTATGGCAGCCTCCTACTCTACCTCTTGGGCCTTGGTACTAATGCATAGAGTAAAATTGATCATATAAACTAACCAAGCCATCTACAACCATATTTACAATCTCTTTTGTTCTTGGGAAAAATATACCTCTGGCAGAAACTAAATTATTTATAAGGCTAATTTCTGGTCCTAGAAACATTGTATCATTTAATATGAATGTACTGTCTACCACCTTATCCAATTGCTGGAGTTTCAAAACTCAATCTATGAGTTTTGTAATTAACAATGGGCTTGGCAGAGTAACCAAGGAAGGAGAGATGATCTCAAGCTAATCAACTGGAATTGTATTCCATAAAGGGCCTACGCAAATTCTTTACCATACAAAAAGTAAAATAAGAATGGGTTGTGGTTCATAGGCCCTATTGGAGGTCATTCCTGTAGGTTATAAGACTAAAAGGATGATAGGGACTTCCTTCGCAATTCTTCCGTTTACAACTATTTTATATTTATGAATATATACAAGGGCTGATGTTGAACTGGGTTGTAGCTTGTGAACCAATGAGAAGAGGCTACCAAATCTAAACTTTCAAGTAAGGAGAGAACTCTGTAATAGGCGAGAAACAATTTTGTAGATTGTCCTCTAAGATAGTGCGTGGGGGCAACTGAGGGTGATACAAAACAAATGATGGAGGAGGTTTACAGGAATCCTTTAAAATTGTTGACCAAACCTTGGATTGCAATCGTAGAACATAATGATGTTGCTGGATAAAAGTGAAATAATGCTTTTAAGCTTTAGGATCAACCTGTACTTGATGTTATCTTTATAATAGAAACATAACAAAAAGTTGCATCAAGCATAGAACATCTACAAAAATTTACAGAGAGTTTTTTGCGTAGTGATTCCTAAGTGTTTTAAATTTGTTGCTTAGTTTTCTACCCAAAAATTTGTTCGTTGTTGTTGAAATGTTTCCAAAATTTGTAAAACATTTCAAGATGGAACAGAAATCTTACGCATTTCAAGAAACTGATAAAACATTTTAGAAAGCCAGAATGTCACCAAAACACTTTTTCAACATTTCAAAGTAGTGACACACCAGAATCTGTTTCTGATTTGGCAAACAACATTTCAGGGGTCCTCCTGGAGTGTTTTTAGTTACTTAGCTTGGATGCCATCAACAAAGACAAACTGTGCTATAACCAGAAAAAGATGTATGAATTGAGCATGACTCCATATTTTGGGCATAGTTGGGACTAACAATAGGATTGATATATGAAGTTTGTTGGTTTGGGGCATCCTTAATTGAAAGCATCACAAAGTCTTGTTGGCTATATAATTTTGTTGACTATTATTGGCATATTTTTTTTGAATCACAACCACCATTTATCTTTGTCATCAGTTTTTATAGCAAGTCAATCATATGATTATTCTAAAATAAGAAAAACATTCTAATCCAACACCTTAGTTACCTTTTCTTCATTAGACTGCCATTTCTTCTATTACTCACTCTCATCTACGTGTATAACAAACAGTGTTTGTTGGCTTGGAATTCAAACCAGCATCCACATAAGCATCCAATAAATGTGTTGAAGTCTACCACTGGCATTTCAATACCCTGTTACAGAAACTATCTTACCTGAGATGACTAGTACTCCCCAAGTCATTTATATACTAAACAAAGGCTCAATGACAGAGAAGTATAGAACTTCTTAATGGAGGTGACCAGTCTCTCATTGCCAGAAATATATTCCACCCCAGAAAAAATTTCTAAATGTCGTTTGGAGTGATCCCATTACAATTGAAATTTCTCTCTTTTCATTAACTCGACACCGTCTTGGGATTTTTTTTTTTCCAACGACATTCGACCATGTATTGATAAGCATTTAAGCTTATAAGCTATAGGATAAACCACCTATTGTGTTGACACATTGCCACGAGCATGTTTATAAATATTAAGAATGGTGTTGACCTAACAAAGAATCTCTCAGGAATCAATTACGTCTGAAACTAAGAATGTAAAGGCCATCTTGATTACAAGTGTTTCCTTTGAGTTGAGTCCCTTGCATGACATCCTTCCCTCCGTTGCGAAGAATAAAACAATCTAATTTTGACATATGAATGCCTCTGATTTTTTTTGGTAATGCAGTTCCATAAAATTCATCTCATCCCGTCTTTAAAGTTAAGAAGATCTCAACTGATGTCTGCAAACTTTTCCGGTTCTGTCCCCTTAGATTAATTGTTAATCATTGTTGTGATTTCTTTGTTTTTTATTTTTCTGTTCATAAATAGAATGCAATTCCTCCATTTGACTCAAAATTCGCTCACCATCATCACCCCAAAATTATTTTTCACTTGAGGAGATAAGGCCTTCCAGATGTGCAAACACCGCTTCAACAAAAGCTTGAATTATTGTTTCCCCAAAACCCACAAATTATCTCATAGTAATGTTATCTCGTCAGTAGTAAGAGAATGATCCCTTAAGGAAAAATATTCTGGATCCTCAAATGAAATTGAAGTAACTGAGCTAAGAACTTCCAAAGGATTATCTGACCAAACAAAAATCTGAAGCAAGGCTTATCTTTCGTATTGTTGCAAGTCCTTCTTGATGCTGTTCCTTTTTAAACATACAACTTTGGTTGAGTTTGGTTCTTGCTGAACATGCCTTTTTTAGGTTACACTGCCCGTAAAGGCTAATCTATTAAATTTGGGGTTTTTCCAGTGTAAGATGGGCATTACATAAATGTGTGTGAGTTTTCTATACCTCTCAAAAATTAATTCTTTAACGTCCCAAATCTGAAAATGAATGCGCTTCCATGTCTTAGGACTAATACTTGGATATGTCTCTTTGCTTGATATGGCAACCTTCAATCTCAAAATGAATCATCTCATTTTTATTTGTGGGTATGGACTGTCATATGGACAGGGGTTTTCTTCTATCATATTTTTATTGTGTTCTTTCATATTTATACCCATGTCATGTTCCTGCAATGCGAAATGCTTGTTTTTCATTCCTATTTTATTTTAGTTATTATAAATTGTATTTGTTCTGGTCTGATACACGTTTCCAATTCTTGTAGAAAAGGCATTGTTTGGAGAAAAGGATTGGTATTTCTTCACTCCCAGCGACAGGAAGTATCCAAATGGTTCTCACCCCAACAGAGCTGCTGGCTCAAGATACTGGAAAGCCACAGGTGCAGATAAACCCATCACTTCTAAGGGCAGCAACATGCGTATTGGAATCAAGAAGGCTCTGGTTTTCTATGTCAGAAAAGCACCTAAAGGAAACAAGACTAATTGGATTATGCACGAATACCGCCTTGCTGATGTTAATAGATCTACAAAGAAGAAGGGCAGCTTAAGGGTAAGCAATTGTTCTTGTGTATTGTCTTTTGTGCATATTCTTGTGTGTCAATAGACAGTGTAGGTGTTGTTTGGTTTAAAACACCTGTTAGGCTGGATGTCATTGTGGCCTAGTCGTGACAGGGCCCAATTCAGCTAGACTCGTCACTCTAGGGAATAAATCTATTTGGGAAACAAGGGTTTATCATTTAAGTTATAAAATCAATGGTTTTCTCACGATTAGATCACGATGAATTGATGCTACACTGATATCATAATGAGACTGTGGATATTCGTTTGATCAACATATTATTGATAAATATGATTATGTCCAACCATATTATTGAAGAGCTTCAAGGGCTTTCCTCATTTGATGACACATACACTTCAAAATTTATACATTCATCATTTGTATACGTGAGTTTAGATCATAAATATAGCATCATATAGCATTCAATTCTTTGTAATCATAATAATAGAGCTTAAGGATTAGAGGAATCCTAGTGATGCACTAAAATTCTTTGAATATATATACAATAAAATTCTTACTCCTTTTTGCTGATACGTATTTCTTGCATAGGTTTTGATTTCAATGCAACAACATAGTTAGATCAATTGCTCGCTTTCTGAACATAGAACCAATTTGATGGTTTTCTTCATATAAGTTGACTCAACATTTTCTTTGGATTTATCTATAACTTTGATTGATTTCTTTGTGATAGTTTAGATGTTGGAAAGAGGCTAAATGTCTTCCTAATGCCCACATCAAGTGCATTAGTTTCTCATATGGATGTTTGGTCATGAATGTCATCAGACTGTCCCCCACAGGCAGCTGCATTTGTCACTTTCTTGTCATGTAAATTTGAAAACCTAAAAGTAGATGCTTCTTGTCCAGTGTCATTATTCAGTTGGCAACATGGCACTGCATCCTTTGTAAACCATCATTCGTCATAGTTAATACTTTGTCAACGCAAGTGTTATGATCTGAATATATTAATAATTTATTTCCTAAAGGCATCCCTTCATAAAGTTTGATGTCCGTGTAGAAATTTGAATAAATGATATATTATTCACCGAGATTCTCCTGATCACACACTATTTTATATTCATGCACAATACAAAATCTCTTCTACCATTGATCATTAATTGCAGAAATAAAAACAATCGCATGCGCACATTAAAACCATAAAAAATCACACATATGAACACAGTATTTTATGGGAAAGCTTAAAGTTGAAAACCCCCAACTATCTGTATATTATATGTCATAGAGATCATGTAAAAATCATCATACAAAGCTCCTCACAAGCTCTTAGTACAATCTCCAATTGCTACACACTAATCAAGCTAGATCTAGCAAAACACATGCTCCAATCTCTGCCACCTGATAGCCTGCCTCTATTGCGCAATCACTGCTGAAGAATGGCTCTGAATGAACTCAAACCACCTGGCTTGTACTGCGCAATACTCATTGGCATCTCCAATCACTGGTTGTTGCAAATCATGCAATAGTATAGTCACAAATGATAGTCACATTGCTCTTTCTTCACTAGTCTCCACTGAAACTGTCCATGCACTGAAGTTAACTGATGTATTCTTTAGTTGATTAATGAGTTTATAATTAGTAAATTAATTAATAATTAATTCACACCACTCTCACTAGTGTATCAATCATTTAGACTAGATACAACTAGCTCAACTATGTTTAGCTTAGTTAAACTGAACACAACTCCATTAACTTCCTCAATGAACTCCACCAAACTCTCTCACATGAGTTCTAACTGAACTATCCATGCAATAGCTCCACTTAACCCTCAGGAATAGCGTAATTACTTCTGTCAGATCCTGTGCCACATATGTGCACTTAACTGAAGTGCTCCAAGAGAATAAGATAATGTTTATAGTCCAAATATTATTAAGATCTAATAATATTCGACATATCTATTTTTAGACTGGAAATCTAAAAATAGATTTCGCCCAATATGTCTAAAAATAGAAGTCCATCTATTTTTTCCAACTTGACCAACCATCCACAAATAACATCCTACAACTCATAGAATATGATCCACATGTCTAAAAATCGACATAGTCTAAAAATAGACTTTGTGCCAAAAATAGCCTGCGGGCCCACTTAGTGAAGGTGACTTCTTTCCACTAAGCTAATCATCTTGTTGCAATATCAACAGTCCGTTACACTAAGCTCATCATCGTTTGGAAACTTCATAGTGGGTCCTATAATATTCTTAATAGTGGATCATTTGGTATTTTTTCTTGCAATTGAGGTTGAGATGTGCAGTAAGGAATCACTGCAAGAGGTGTATGGAGAGTCCTTGCTGACACAATTATCTTTACCTCCCGGCATATTTGAAATTGGAAGGATGTTACTATCAGAAAGAGTATTCCCTTCCTTGGGAAGTCCATCCTGTTCTCTAAGATTTAGTTGACTTCTTACACCTTCAGAACTGCTACCTCTAGCCATGGTGTCTTCTTTAGGATTTTCCTCCCATTTAGGGGGATACAGTCATTTCCATGATTTCGTCTTTGCTTCAAACTTTCTTATACCTTGTTTTTCAAGCTTGAGCTTATGATCAGTGTCGTTTGAATTGTTTTTCTTGCCACTATTTCAGTTGTCATCCCATTTTGCTCTTCTTAGATGTTATGACATTTAAATTCTTCTAATTTTCTGATTTTTTTTGCGTGTTTCTTTTCTAGCGTCCTCCAAGACTTTGCTTGCTACTCCCAAAACTCTGCATAGTTTCCCAAAAATTTTCTTTCGTTGGTTCCATTTTTCAAATTTTCAAATACCATCTCCACTGGAAGACTTTTTGACAACAAAATTTTGAATCCGGGCACTAAGGAGAGCTGGTCTATCTCTGTGTCAATAATTTCACTCAATACAGGCTTCTACTTAAACCAAGGAAGTCTACTTTATTTTCTTCTTTCTGATTCATTTATCAAATTCTTGGAAATTGATTAATGAATTTATTTGACCATCCTTATGTAAACCCCGAACAATAGAGCCTTTTGTATTTTTTTTTTTATTTCACGCTCAAGACTATAATATATATACTTTCTATTATAACCTTGGTCCCTTGTTTATAAAGCCCTTAATATATATTTGGAGCCTTCCATTTGTATATTTTATCGAATGTATTAGCCCGACTCACAACTTAACCCACTCTATAAGGTTTGAACATAATATAACAAAACGCTTTCATACTCCGACCTTATCACATAATATTAAAACAATGGTTCGATGACTTTAAACATATGCATAATGCTTATAACATTCAACCATGGGTTATAAAATTAACACAACATTCATATTGTATGGTGGTTCACGGGCCCCACACATCCATCGTAATTAAACAGTGTTAAATGAACACAAAACTTCCGGTCTTTACCTGGAGTTAACTTCCGTGTAGTTGAACGCGCGATTATCGTCAGATCTCTTGGCCTCCAGATCAGATGACGCACAAAAATATCACGTTATTTTTCCAGTCGGACCTTAACACGTCAAAAAAATGCGATGGGGGCAGTATTACCCCAGTGACGTGGAAACATATAATAGGATCGCGTTGATTTTGAATGGTTTCACTCTGGGCCAAAGGCAACACGACGTGAGTGGTAATAGGTTCCAAAACCCACTCTGGTATTGGAACAGTGCACGGCCGAATTTTTACTATGGTTAACAAATTTCTTTGTACAAACTTCGTCTCATTAATTCTGGGTCTAGACTCAAACAATATCGCTCGACTAACAATGAAACAAGTTAATTTCTTCAATGGGCAGGGTTTGCCGCCTTCGACAGAGTTCAATGTTCTTTGGGCAAACGAAATATGGTAGGTTTTCACTCCTATAAAGCTTTGTTCCAACACACAGAGCTCGACACCTTATACAAAGGCTCAATATCCCTCACTTGGGCTGAGAACCACTACAAACTCACTCAACCAATGGACTCACTCTCAGCCTCTTACAGGGGTTCTATATCAATTTGACACATTCAGATTAATTACTAAGAATCGGCACTCAACCGCAGACAGAGAGGGCTACAGGAGATTTAACACAGCAATTGTTCTTCTTCAATTTATGCACAGAGTTCTCAATTCAAAATAATCATTCTTCAGAGAATGTCGATACATACACACAGATAGGAAATAAGGCTAATTCTTATTCAACAGAGAATACAGTTTCTTAATTCAATATTTCGCTGTCAAAATCCCCCCTTTCACTGTGTCCAGGGTTACAATATATATTTCACTGTATGACTCCTCGTTTCCTCTCTGAGGACCGTTTTTATTCTAAACATAAAAGCATAATTACATAATTTCTGACAACAGAAACTGAACAAATGAACAGAACCAAAACTATTCGACTTCTACAACTATTGAACTACTCCTAACCACAACAGACAGCTAAGGTGTTGACACCTTGCTGTTACAAATTTAAATAATTTCGAACCCTTCTAGCCACAACATGTGGACAATCCTCCTACATTGCTGGCTAGTGTCTAATGCCCCTGCATCACTTTTTCTCTAATACCATTGTAGAGTGCTAGGGTAATTTTTCCCGAGGGTTTCTCACACAATTAGGTATTTTTCAACATTTTCCTCTTAACAATTCACAAGGTAACAAATTAATTAGAGCCATAGTCAGTAATTCATAAGATAACACTTCAATACAGAATATGTTTTCCAGTCAACAATGTAAATAACAATTCATTTTAGTCCCAAAGTTTCAATCTTAACTGAGTTTGAGCAACCAGATAATATAATTAATCATGCAGTCTATAATCACACAGAAATTTGATACTTTTAATGTCTCAGCTACACTATATAATACAACTATCTAAAACATTAAAAATCAGATCGTGTTCTAAATGCTAAAAATCAGATCCTCTAGATCTTGCTAGCATCTTGTGCAGGATCACGATTCAGTTTTGCTTTAGGGAAAAATCCATTGGCATGCTGCACTTCTTGGTGACTCATGTCTTTGAGTTTAGCGCAGGTATGATTACTTCACTCTGGCCTCTACAACATAGCTTGTCCCACAGTGTACCCTTCAAGACTCTACGTTCCGCTTCAGGACCCTCCTCTTACAATGAGAATTCTAGGGCTTCGTCCTGAGGTGTGCTAGATTTATACGAGGGTCATCCATTTGAATCTTCCAAACTCTCTGACGTTCACTCATGCAATCTAACACAACTTCATATCTTCTTTCATGCATATGTGTTTGAGTTTACAATTATAGATTAGCACATGGTTAATTGCTGCAAAGTGTTGATTGTGGTACTGTACAGTTACAGTAGCAATTGCTTTTTGTTTTGAAAGGAAATCCTTGTGTAATCCCCTCTCCTTCCTCGACACATCTGGATAGAGGGCAGCTATTATGAGTCAGTTAATTTGATTTGAACCCATGATCAATGCCTTCCCCATCAGAACTATGCCTTGGGTGGATGTTCAACCAATTTTTCTAACTGTTGGATCTTATAGTGTTTGTTGATAGATACATATCCATAAGGTTTTTTACTCCATATGACCACGACCTTGACTGTTAGAAGAAATGGACTTCCTCCATTTTGTGTTAGCACCAATGATATATGGCAGGTGCCTTTGAGCATTGGTCACTCCTTGTAGGATATCATCCACCAATGGATCAATCCATTCACAATGGTTGATGAAGCTGAGGGCAAGCCCATATCTGAGCCTCCTTGTTTGTCCCTATAGCAGGCCTTGACATCCACTCCGTCCTCTCTGTTTTACTGAGCACTTACATTTCCAGTCTCAATCATCTTTATTGTTTGTGCACATTCTCTTCTCTTACACTCTCTCATAACTAGAAATTTAGCAATTAGTTTTTTGTTTGCTTGTAGACCTTAATATTTTTATGCTTTCAGCATTGTTCGAGGAGATGCTTTTACACTTCTAGTTTGTACCTGAACTATATGTGCTATCTTAGTCCCTTTTACCTACTTTTGTGGTCATTTTTTGGACATTAATACAATTATCTTGTATTATTTTACATGGCAACATTTTTTAAGTGTTGTTCTTATGCAACAGCTGGTGGAGATGTAGGAAACTTTTATTATTTAACTACAGGTGGTGGAATTGAAACAATTGATCTTTTTTTCTTTTCTTTTTTTCATATAATTGGCATCCTTTAACAACACAATAGTTATGGCATAAACACTTATTTTTTGTATGGCTAAATTTTTGGTGTGCTTGTACAGTCCTGCATATTTCTAACTATAGCACATGCAAATGTGTTTTCAAATGAAATATTTTCCCCAATGGAACTCATGGGATTTTTATATACACATCTATATGAATAATATTATTTGTGTGTGCGCGCAGGCGCTAATCTGCCTAAATTAGGGGTTTGGGTTTTGATCCCTAGCTGGAACTTGTATTACCTGCACTATTTGATCATTGCTATATTTTGATCATTATTTTATTACATAAGTTAAGTGTCCAAATATTGGGAGAAATGGCTTACTGTGCACCTCAATAGCTATCACAATGTCTTCCAAAAATTGTTCCTAAACTGACTGAGGTTTGGATCAATGAAGAAATATTGAAGTAAACTTTGAGATTTCTTAGGGTTCTAAACTATCACAATATTTGTTTTACCTAATTATCTTATTATTTTGGTTCAGTGATCTAATTATTTGTCATGGACATTGTAGGTTATAACAAACACACATCCAAAGGTTCAGTCCATTGCTCAGATGTATTTACAATAGGTAACATGCCTTGTATCCGAGTGTCAATTCCAATCGTCTCTATTTTTTTCAATATTTATTTTTTATTCTTCTATTCAAATAATTTTTATTTGACTGGTGCTAACTGCATCAATAGGTTGGCAGTGTAATCAAGAACCCTGAAATATCTGCACTAGTTTCAACATTACTCTTGAGTATCTCAGATCCCAATGAATACTCAAAGCATTCCCTTGACATTCTTTTGCAGGTATTTTTTAAAGTTTCGTGTTAGGACTTATATACCATTTTTTGCGAGATTTGATGTTGTTTATTTATTACCAACATCTTGTATTCATTTATCTCTTACCATCATTGCAGACAATGTTTGTCAATACTATTGATGCTCCATCACTAGCATTGTTGGTGCCTATAGTCCACCGCGGTCTTAGGGAAAGAAGTGCAGATAATAAAAAGAAAGCAACCCAGATTGTTGGAAACATGTGTTCTTTGGCAACAGAGCCAAAGTATATGCTACCATATATAAGCTTGATGCTTCCTGAAGTGAAGAGGGTATTGGCAGAATATTTTCCCCTATATGTGTCTCCGCCTCCTGCGTACATCCCGACCTCTGGAAACAACCCAGAAGACTTTGACTGATTTTGTGTAGGCCAAGAAACTTTTGAAAGGCTTGCTTATAGTGTTAGTATTTTAATTTTTCCTAGGCTCGATGGCAGAAAGAATGTATTTTCTTTAGTAGTACAAACTTCTCGAATCTTAAGTGATTGCTTGAACACCAAAAGCTGTCATTATATTTTTTCCCTTCGAATGAGAATACAAATTGTTAGCCTTAAAGGAGATTGGATTCCAACCACTACTGTATTTTAGAAGCTTATATAAATTTTTTTAATAAAGATATATTGCAGGATTTTTCCTTTACTAATATTGGAACTATGGCATCTGGATAACAAGTTGAGCAAGCACATTTGATAAAAACGAATTTTGTTAGTCAAACTCCTTCAAAAAGCAATACCCTTGGGAAATGGAATAAACGTGTTAGGGTGTTCTCATCAATGCCAAGCCATCACAGCTTATTACATTTCGATATAACATTCTAGTGATTATTGGGTAATGAAGGTAGGTGTTACTGAGAATTTTAGGTGCAATTTCTTTAAATTTCTCAATTTTTTGCCCTGAAAGTTGAACTCTTGAGCATGCATTTCATACTTACCTCAGCTATGTTTGGCAGAGAAGACTAAAAATGTAATGGCAGACATGTTTGTTCAAGTGAAGCCTGACCATATAGAACTACCACCTTTATGGACTCTGCAAGAGGATTGCCTTTTTTTTGGTTGCAATTAAAGTTGCATTTTGTTCATCAGGCAATACAAACTCTTATCAAATTGCAAGGTGTAATTCCAATCTAACTAAGATGGGGCAGACAACATGCCATGAACATCCAATTCAAAAGTGCTTGTTAGGGTTTAAGTAGCTTACAATTCTTGTTCCCTGAAATTATTTTTTAAAATATCAATTTGCTAAACTGTTTTAACCCAATTTTCTCTTGATTTTATGGAAATTGGGTGTTTGGATCTAGAAAATTTAATCTCTATTATTTTGGCTTCTCTTAGTATGAATACAATTTTAATATTTAAAACCCATTACAGTAAGTAATCAAGTGTTCACTGGAGAAGCAATACCCAGTTTCAATACTCATGCTCTCCTCCAAAGTTATAAAGCTCGAGTATTAGGATTCATTAAGTTGGACATGGAAAGCGTTTGAAATGCAAGCTTTTAATGAGGATTAAGCCGCAAGGGAACGAAGATAAAGTTCCACATGAAGGATAATTTTAAATGGGTTTTATAACCATTTTATGTCCTGTTTTAAAGTTTCATTTAAAAAAAAATTTGAAACCGCTGTCGGTATACCGATGCATTGTAAGCGTTGCTCTTCCGACGCCTTATAAGCGTCGGTCTTCCGACGCCGTGAACGTTTTCCCTTTTCGTTGGTCTTGCGACGTTCCATTTTTTTAAATTTTTTTGTAAATGCCCGTCGGTATTGCGACAGTTCTTCTTGGTGTCGGTATTGTGACGCCTCTGCAAAGCATTGGTATTGAGACACTTTGGGAAAGTGTCGGTATTGCGGCACTTTAATAAGCGTCGGAAGCATGACGTTGAACACGTCGGACCACATATCATCGGAATTGCGACAATTTACAAAAGTCGGAAGAGCGACATTTAAAACGTCAGACCACATATCGTCAGAATTGTGACAGTTTACAAACGTCGGAAGAGCGACAGTTTACAAACATCAGAAGAGCGAAATTCAAAACATCGGACCGCATATCGTCAGAACTGCGACAATTTACAAACGTCGGAAGAGTGACGGTTTGGAATACATCAGAAGAGCGACGGTTGTTTGGAAACGTCGGAAAAAGTGTCGGAATTGCGACACTTTGGCAAAGCGTCGAAATTGCGACGTAATGGCTAACCACGTTTTTTCCAGCCTCGAACTATCACTCTTGCGATGACTATGTGTCGGAATAGCGACGAAGTGGCCGTCGGAAATTGGGCCAAATTTTCTAGTGCCTGCTGGCTGAGTTACAAATTCCTTGGAGTAAACTGCTGATCTGGGGCTGAAAGAATGATCTATCTGCTACAATATCACCCACTCGACTCACTAACTAAATGGCTGATCCCTTCTCCTGATCCCAAGCTGAGAAACTTAATATCTAACTCCTCCACTGAATATGCAACTATTGCATGCACAACTGCGGGGTAATACTACGCTGTCTAGGAGGGATGATGATGTAGCCTGGTGATATATAATAAAATGATGATCCCAGGCTGATGAAGTGATCCCCCAGAGTGAAGGATTAATCCCTCACAAGATTCCAAGCTGAGTTTCTTGAAACTTCCTCTTCTCCTCAAACCCTCACTACAGAACTATGCAATTCCTGCAGGAAATGCTGCTGCATAGGAGAATAAATGGATGGCCTGATTCCTGATATGTCAATGAACTACCAGAAGACTGCAATGGATCCACAGTGTGAAGGGCTGATCCATAAATGAGTTTCTCAGCAGAACTACTGAGAACAACCTTCCAACTCTCAAACCCACATTTAGGGAATGCGTAATTCTTGTAGCTGGAAATGCAGATGAGAGTGGTTGAAAGTGGAAATGATTGTCGGATGATGAATGCTACCTAATAAAACCCTCCTAGAGTAGGCACTCGAAGTCCCTTGTGGGTAAGGGTGGGATTCCCGCTCGGGAACACCTAGTGCTAAAAAACACAATAGGCTTAGCTAAACAGCTAAAGCGTGCGAAGAAATGTCTTACGACACTCAACAATAAAAATACAGACTCCCCTCCTTTGCTGGCCTCATCTTCCTTTTATGGTTGTGAGCCTTCCCTAACCTTGGCCCATCTCATAATTGCGCTGCACATGTGGCCACTAGCCTCCATAAAGACTGCGTTGTCCCCCATGATCTCCATCATTGCTGCAATTACTCTCCACTTCCTCCATCATGTGTGCATTTAATGCACCACTTCGTCCATCATCTCTACAATTGCTTCTCCACTATCTCCATCATCTTGCATTTATTCCTCCACTATCTCCATCATCTTCCTCATTAATTATCTATGACCTCCACTCTTTCTTCATTATTATGCTGCTCCACTACTCCATAATGCTACTCCACTACTCAATTAACCCACATTCACTCTATAGAAGTGGATTTTATTCATCTACTGGGTTTATGGGTCCCTCCACCATTTTATTTACTTAACTAAACAAGAAAAGTAAGAACTATAATATTCCAATTATCTTATGGAAAATTTGGAATATTACAACCGGCGGGACCCAATTTGGAAAAATGAGCTACGAAACCTTCTGGGAGAATTTTGAGGCATCAAATGAAATTTTTTGGGGGTAAATGATGGTGCACAAAGCACATCAATCAGAGTCCGTATGCAAAAATTATGCCACTTAGAAGTTGACCTTCCTTTCTTCACACCTATAATTCAGGAGGATGTCCCGTCAACCCCAATTATTCATGGAAAAGGGGCCAACCACGTGTTTATGATGTAAAAGAATCTGGAAGAGTATATATTGTAACTCAAGTTAAGAGTTTATGTAGTCAAAATTAACCACTAGTAGGCTATCGAGTTGTGTTATAACCAAGACACTTGGAGGAAGAGGCATGCCATTCTTTCGAGAGAATTTTGTTCCATATCTGAGCAAAGATAACTAAGAGAGATAGGAGGTAGAGCACACAGAGAGGATCTGTGCACTGTAGCAGCCCATGGGCCACAATAATTAGTTATTTGTACCTACAACCTTATTTTATATACAAACAAAGAGAGCAAAGCAATCTCATCTTCTCGCTGGGTTTTCTCTCGAAAGGGTTTCCGAGAGCATATTTTGTCTTATATGTGCGTGTGAGCTTATTCTGACGTTCTCTATTTTTGTGCATAATTTCCATTTCCATGCATGCACTAATTATAATTAAATATACATATATTGAAGTTTAAATAAACTGTAGTAGTGTATAATTTTCATATTTTTAATATAATATTATTAAATATGTTGTGATGAATTGTCTAGTAAAATATCCACAAAAATTTACGGATCATATATGTTGAAAGAATAGTCACAGAATTCTGTCCAAAACCATAATATTCATCGTCAAGAATATAGCACAAATTCATATTGTGATATTGGCAATATGTTGCACACAAGGCACACCTTGTGGCGTTTAGTGCGCCCCCAAAAGCAATGCGTAGACCACCCATATAACCCATTCGATGTGTGTGACATTATTATTGCATACAATGGATTCAATATTGTTATTTTTATAAGGACAAAGAATAACTAATTGGAAAGCCTTTTCAACATGCGTTAAACACTTTCGGAAGTTTATTGTGGAAAACACGAGGGGCTCACAAAACGTGACTTGTTCGGTCAACAATAAGTGTGACTATGGATATTTTATTAACATCATTGCATAGATAACCCAACCAAATAAATATAAGACTGCAAATCAAGCTCATAAAATATTTGACTTTAGATCAAAAAGCTACAAGGGAGATCTCTAAATATGCGTCCCTCATTAAAATGCAACTTGCCCAAGTCTCTTCCATCTCCTATGACTTCTCTCGGTTGCAAATAACAGTTTTGAGCCCGAAGAAAATGACTATAAAAAACTATCACATTCACATCCTCTACATATCACATTCCTTGTTGCAGTCTCTACAGGTCACATCTTCTTCCATAAATCGCTCTCTCCACCTATGACCTTCTTTGTACATTCAAATTTTGGCCTACATTGTTTTCCAAGAGTGTGACTCATTTCGCAGTAGGAAATTTGATTTATGTATAATTCTTGGGACTGATATATATGCATTGGAAGTGGAATTAAGAGTGTATTTAGAGGGCCCAGATCACGTGAATATGAGAAGGAATGTCATATGTAGGGGTGCCGAAATAAGTTCGTGGGTAGGGATAAATTTTCCAAATTTGTTTAAATGTTTTCTAACAAACTTCCAGAATTGTGCAAAACATATGTTTGGAAACACCACCAACAATAAAGATGAATGAGAATGTTAAATGTGTTATGAAATATGTGACGGACTCCAAGGATAGGAATAGTAACCCTCTCTAGCTTATGTCCCAATAAGGAAATACACACCTTTATGTTACTATAAGAGATTATGCGAGTTGCATTTTGGTGTTTGGACCCAATGTTACTTGGAATACCATGTAAAGAAATGCATGACTGATCATATTGTCAAACAAAAAATGAATGCAAAGCTTGGTCGTCAGAACTAATGGTTACTTAATGAAAAAACGATGTAGCTTCCTCTTATATCAGACATGCCTTCTTTTATAATTCATGTTGACATTTCACATTCGAGAAAGGATATAACGGTCCATCCATGTGTTCTTTTATTACGAATTAAGGACTAACCATTCCTCTTATAAAACAATAATTCATGCCCAAAAGTGATGCTTTGAGAGTTTAATGATACGTTGTGAGGCAACACTTTCCAAGCCTTATGCAAGACACTTATCAGAGATTGAAAAGCCCAAAGGCAATGCCTAATACACATAAGCCTCCTAGTTTTTCTTGCCAAGCCCTAATCTAGATATCCATCTTGTAATGAGTATAAGAGACCATTTTTACTATGCACTAGCTAAGGGTACATGAAACATGGAAATTCAATGCTTGATTTTGAAAGATACTTGAATTTATTAATTTTTGGGTTTGATATGATTAAAACTAGAAGGAATGATATGGAAGATAATATACTATTGAAGGAATTATGGCATCGAGGAGTGGGATATTTATTTTTGGAGCTCCCATAGAAAACTATATTAGCACATCCCCTTGAATTGAAGATTCCTATGCAACTTTAGGTAATGAAAATGAATTTAACACTTTTTCTATGCAAGATAACAGGCCCATAGATGAAAACATTACTAAGGAAGCCTAGAAATACCCTGCAACGCCACTTGCTCTGACAACACCATTGTAAGAGAAGGGACTGTAAAAATGTCCAATTAATATCTTTCTTTCATTCAATTGATTATGTTTTAATGTTTTTTTTTTTTTGAAAGCATGTGGAACCGATATTATTTGTTTGTAGGCAGAAGGAAGGAAGCAAGAATGGTGACCATATGGACAGAAGTGAGAATGGTGACCATATGTGGTTTGCTCATAGAAGCTGCAGGATGGAAATATGGTTCCACACAAGCTCTAGGAACCAATTAGCCATACCAAAGTCACAATATCAAAAGGTTGACAGATGCAGGTAAGGTGCAATATTAGGTAGATAAGCTTGTATCATTACCGAGAAACATATTGGTAATGAGTATCCTAGGGTTTCCAGGAACCCTCTATACTCACCTCATGTATTCTTTGCTATCATAATGTAAATGTTCCTCATCACAATGTCAACAAATATAAAAATGTCACTTGAGAATGTAATAGCCATTAGAGCATGAGAGGATAGGGAGGAAGTTCAAGAGTCATGAGGGTAGGTGAAGGGTCGCTGTAGTTGAACAGTCACCTCATTTCTATAAGTATGTAGTCATGCCTCATTTGAGGGGAAATTTTAGCTCTAGATATACAAATAGTAGTAGATAGATGATATTTTTTTGAGAGCCAGATGCACTCATCTCTTGGTAGCTAGTAGGGTGAGTTGTGGCGAGGCTAGGGTTTTACAATGGATAATGGTATGAGTAGCCCATGTTCCACTATTGGGATTTGATGGTTTGCATGATATGTACTTGTATTGGAAGTAACATCAATAGGAAATATTCATTTCTGGAATTGGTTCCCATCGTACTGATAGTGGTTGTATTAGTTGTCTGGTATTTCCGCTGTATTTGTATGTGTGCTTTCATAGAAGCAATATGCTATGAACTAGTTTGTAGTTGTTGCGTGTATGTTTCTTTTGAATATGTGCTTACTTATTCCATGCCATGTTGGTGAAATATTGTAATCTAATTTTTAATTAATCTGGCATGTTCTTGTGTATGTATTTCTGAGGTGGTTTTGGCTCACTTATCCTTCTCATGGCATGCTTCTTCTTGTTGTTGCTATTACATTCCTATATCTCATTATGTAGTTTGTCAATCTTAGGTTGACCTTGTTCCCATTGCACGAGCACATATTTCTTTCCATCACTCTGACATATTTTTCTTTGATAGCCAAGAGAGATATATTCATGGTGGAAATCAGGCCCACATACTGGATGGGGCTCCTTTCCCACACGGTGTGAGGTCTATTTGGGACTTCACACCGGGGAGACCCCCTAGCTGTTGGTGGAACATCCAACACTGTCAACAATTTTTTGGCACTAAAAGGAGGGCCATATTACAAGCGGATCCCTTGGAGCATATATTTTAGTTTCATATCTTTAAATGGATCCATCCCAAATCTCTATCATGGGTTGTTTTTCTAAAAATGTTAATCTTTCAGTGCCCGTGGAAATAGTCTATCGCTTGTCACAAAGGAAGTTTAAAGACGATGGCCGAAAACGATATTTGGAAACATGCTACAAGTTCTTCATTTTCATCACTCTAAAAGAATACATTACAAATATGTTATTAGCAAATTGTTCACCCTCGTGCTCAAAGGTCGCGTCAAGCATGGGTGCCACACATTGCTAGCCACTTCTATCCACTTGCTTGAGCAAGTCATCAATGAGCTTGTTAAGTCCCTATATTAATAGTGTAGTCCCTTATTATGTTAGTGTAGCCCCCCTTATTGTTATTTTTGTACCCCTGTAACCCCCATATTTATTGTGCCCTTACATTATTATTGTTAGGTCGGCTAGGGTTACATTATGGCCCCACTAGGATTACATTGTGGCCCCATGGACTCCTATATATAAAGATGAGGTTTTGTCATTTGTATCATCCAAGAATTGTTCATTCATGTAATGTATTGGAGGTTTCCCCCTCGAAGTGGTTTATTTCTAAGGCGTTGATATCTCTTTTCTTATATTTTTGGAGCTGGTTACACAACATTTGGTATCAGAGCTTTGGATTCTAGGGTTTCACTACACCAAATAGGTCATTGTGGAATTTGTACTATAATGTTTTTTATATGAAGGTTCAGAAGCTGAAAGTTTTAGAGTGTGAAGCCGAGATCCTAAGAAACATCGTCACAAAATTTTAGATCTTGGTTCGCAACAGTTTCAGAGATATGATCTCTAGAAGTTAGGGTTTTTTGCAGGCTCCTGAATTTCACTTAAACAGACCATCGCGGAATTTTCGCTATAAATTTTATTCTACAAAGGTTCAAAAGCTGAAATTTTTAGAGCACGAAGCCGAAATCCTGAGGAATATCGTCACAACAATTCAGAGCTTGGTTCGCAATATTTTTGGAGAATGATTTGTGGAAGTTAGATCTTTTTCAGGCTCCCGAATTTCATCTCAAACAGGTGATCGTGGAAAAATCTTCATAACTCTCTCTCTAAGCATCGGATTGGAATTCTGTAAAAAGTGACTAGAAGTACATGGAATTTAGTTTATTGTCTATAAATTTCAGAGCCAAAGGAGCAAACAGGGACACATGGCAAGTCATAGAAGTTCGCTCTACTGAACCAGTCCATAATTAGGTCATTGTGGGAGATTGGACATAAATTTGCCTTCAAGAACCAAATCAAGTTAGACCTGTGGCATTTGAAAGAAGTGTCATGGGAGTACTACAGGGCCAAATTTCAGATATTTAGGATCTGCAAGTATAGAGATAAGTCAATTTCAATATTGAGCTCCTCAAAAGCAAGAAAAAGGTGTGTATTTGGTTTTTAAAATTGCATAACGTTTGTTTGAAAAAGCAGTTTGAAGTGATTCCAAGGGAATATTTTAGAATTTTTATCAGTATTGGGTTCTATAATTCCTCCAAAAAATAATTCCATACCCATTAAGCCCTCAAAAAGCTATACTATGACGCATGAAGAGGAAGAATTGCAGTATGAGATATCAAAATTACAGTACCAAGTGCAACAAGTTTCGATCTTACGAAGAGCAACCGAAGATGACATAGATGGTTTAAAAGCAGAAATGGAGGCTAAGTTGTATGGTTTGAATGATCAAATAATAGCTACTATGGATGATAAATTAGTGGAAGATAAAATCGAGCATCAACAAAAAGTTCTCCAACTCTCAAAGGATAACCTAACTTTGGTGCAGAATCTAATAAAACAACAAGAAGATCAACATCACATCGAAAGAAGTTATGAAGCAGTCACATAAACAAGAACTTGACAAGTATGATCAATTTCTGAGTATCTCAGCAAGTGGAAAAACTTTCCTGTAGAAGATTCCACATGGGAGGATGAGAATTTTATACAGAAGCATCAAGAATAATCAAGCGTTGAGGACAACACTTGTTTGAAAGATAAGGGCATGTTAAGTCCCTATATTAATAGTGTAGTCCCTTATTATGATAGTGTATCCCCCCTTATTGTTATTGTTGTACCCTTGTAACCCCCATATTGTTATTATTGTGCCCTTACATTATTATTGTTAGGTCGGCTAGGGTTACATTGTGGCCCCACTAGGATTACATTGTGGCCCCATGGACTCCTATATATAGAGAGGAGGTTTTGTCATTTCTATCATCCAAGAATTGTTCATTCATGTAATGTGTTGGAGGTTTCCCCCTCGAAGTGGCTTATTTCTAAGGCGTTGATATCTCTTTTCTTCTATTTTTGGAGCTGGTTTTACAACAAAGCTCCATAAATAATTTCATAGTAAAATCTTCAAGATGTTCTTAAAAGGATAAATAAACTTATATTGAAACTCAAAGAGTAACTGGAGGATTTTTCTACTAGGTTTGTTCATATTTTTTCTGAATTTCCTGAAAGAGATGTAGATTGGATGTATTTGAGTAATAAATTCGAAAGAATGGTTTATCTTTCTCTGTAACCGTCTCAATATGAAACAAACCCTAATTCTTATGATTATATGATAATATGTCTATTACAAATTAGCCAGATCTGATCCCTAATATTATATTTCCTATTTCTGTGAGTTGAGAAAATCCTCAGGCCTCTAGGGAGGAAGTTACCACCTATGATATTTCACATCATCCGCTAGCTTCATTACATAATGGAATATCTATCATTTATATTATAGGTGACGAAAAAAATTTGTAGGGAAATGAATCAAGTTTCCTAACTCTCGAAGCTTTCATATAACCTGTTGAAATTGGAAAACCTGAGGATCGTGTTTAAATAACATCTCTTCCTATTGACAAGATTCAAATTTATCCTATTAATCATCTCCTTGAATCTATCTTTGAGACTCCTCACATTATTATATCTCCTTCATTTTCTAGAAATGAACCAGGTACTGTCTCCAATAAAACTGAATATTATATCAATTCCATGGAGCATAACATGCATGCATGTCTCTCTATTTCTCAAGTTGACATCAATGTGCAAGGTTTGAGTTCTAGACTAGACTTGGTCAAAAGTAATATCTCTTCACCTAAATATTTTCATCTATTGTACCCTAATTTATTTGATGAATCTCTTACACCAGTGGTTTCTTCAAACCCTTTAGATCTTCATCCCATTGGTGTAGGTGGAAATGAGGTACTTAGCAATATTTTCTCACTATCAGAAGGTGAAGGTATGGAATCCATTGTTATTGACCTTTTCAATCTACATTCTTTAACAATTGACAAGGAAGATTCTACATCTTAGAAAATTCAAGATGGTCCTCCAGTCCATCTATCCTCACTCTTAATCCAAGAAGAGTCTTATGTATTAGATGCCCAATCTGACCAAATCAATGGCTTCAACAACTGACATACTATCAACCATGTATTCACTTACACTTCTGATGATGATTATGCATGTCTACTTGTTTATCTCACCAATCCACCACAATTTGATGATCCACCTTCTGAACGCTCTGGGACTTGTCAGGAATTTGAGGAACTTCAACTTCTGCTGATGGTCATGTTAGGTTCTCATGATCCTGACGAGGTCCCCGAGCTAGTTAAAATTAGGGTTTCCTCACATGATTCCCCTCTCAACACCATATTTCGAGATGAAAGCTCACTTTCAAAATATCTTGATATGAAATCCTTTGTGTACCTTGACTTATTTGATAAAAAAAATACACCAACCATTGTTTCAAACCTTTTTTATTCTCCCAAGGATGGTGTAGATTATTATCAAGTACAAGCTGGTGTTGTCCTACAGTCCATTGTATGCGAGCAAACAAATTGATTAATTCCTCTCTTTCATGATACCCCACCGGTTGATTCATCTTCATCTTCGAAATCATAATAATTTTATCTCCTGGAAAATCAACCTGTCAGCATCCGAACATTTGAAAAATTCAATGAAATATTCAGTAATGATTTGGTTATCTTAGTTAATGATGACGATTCATATATTGATCTTACAAGACCACTAATCTTCAATGATATATAATTTGAGGGTTGAAATGTTTGTCAACATGGTAAGTCACTTCAGCTCTCGCCGATGTTTATGTCAGGTCCTCATGTCCTTGACAAAATCCATGAACAAACTCAAACTAGGATTTTTGAAATTAGGGTTTCTGCGCTTGAATCCTCTGGTATCTCAGTTACACCTGACGAAGACCCATATTTTTAGAGTCATCAAGTTGATCATCCTCAATACCATGATATGATTTCTGACTGGCTTGAATAACCTTATCTCACAAATTACTTTACAAGCACACGACATCAATCACTTTACTAGGATAGAGTTGTAGCTTGGTTGTAAGAATAATTTTTGGAATGTTTTCGAGTCAACAGGAATGACCTACTATCTATTGTGCATGTTTCACATGTAAGCATTTTTTCTTTTGTACAATTCCTTACACAAGTTCTAATTGCTGACATATTTTTTTTGAAAGCTGGGAAGTGATGTGGTCATCGCATTGGAAGTTTGATTTCACATGACCCGATCTATTATATAGTTAAATTAGGGTTTTAGGTTTATATTAGTTTATAATTTTATAATTTGGGTTTTCTTATTAGAATTTACTTCGTATGGTTTTAGGGTTAGACATGCTTTTGCTATGCCTTCTTTATTGTAAGTAGTTAGTTTGCTGCATGACATTGGGCATGCAAGTGTGCATTTATAATTCTGCATTGCATTATTTGCATAGGCATTACATCATCCCTTTAGTCACTGTTAATTGATTTATCCCATGCATTTACATAACATTGCATTACATTATAGCCCTGCATGCTGCATTACATCGTGCATTCATCTTATTGCATGGCATACATTGGATGTTGACCTAGCCTTGCATTTTCTCTTTGTTGCATACCACCTCATGAGCCTTCACAAGCCTAGATCCTTTCGAACCTTTGGTGTTGTGATGATATTTATTATGCGTGTTTCCACGTGATCAAATCCTAGAATATTTCTTTGACATATTTTCACATGCTAAAACCCTAGCATAACTTCCTCAATCACCTTTCCCTATTACTGAAACCCTAACCATAGTGGATGCTTGTGGCTGTGGTGGTTGCTCCAAAAGGAAAACTCTCTCAAAACCAGTTATCAAAACTACATATTGAACATATTTTCTATGAGACTAACTCATTACCGAGGAAAATATGAACAAGTGCTTATGGGGAAACCTAATAAGTGCATATGACCTATTCCATTAACCTAAACCCTACGCTCGACATGGTTCTGAATAATTCCTAGTGTGTTTTCACTATTCACATGTTAGTTGGAGATATGATGCAGAAGTAGGGAATGAGAGAAAAACCTAAATAGGAAGATCTTTCAGTTTCTATCAAATAAGGAAAAACCTCTCTTGCCCATAAAATAAGTTAGGATCCCTTGTTCGATTTGGAAAAATAAATGCCTAAGAAATGATGCCAATGTACGCATGCAATTAATAAAATTGAATAAAGGGTAAAGGATTGAGAAAGAATTCCTGCACAGAGAGGTGTCACAATGACTTCACCGAGGTACTGAACATGATTGCTAGCAACAAAGTAATGTTTTTGTTTCCTTTAGTGACTCTGCCAAGGTACTGAAAAAAGCCTGCTGGTGGTGGAGAAACACCAGAAGCTCACTTGAAAATTTATGTGCACAATAAGCCCTCTGCCTTGTTCTCTGTATCATCACTAACTACTTGCAGTGTGAAATTCTGATGTGGTGTGTAATGACTAACAAGAGCTAGTCAAGAGAAAGGGGAATGAAAAATATGTATAAGGTCAAGAAACCCTATGAGTGTTCTGTTCAATACTTCCTTTCATCATTCACAAGACTCAATCTTTTGTAGGGACATAAACAAAGCTGCTGGATTCTACCAGTGGTTCGCTAATTCTTGTAGCCGCTACAAGACCCATCCAAAATTTTGGGTACCCCTCTACTGGCCTTATGCCATTAGGGTTATGATCGAGTTTTGGATTTGTAAATATCCCCATGCCTCATTGCTATCAAACCCTATTTTTTCCCTTCTCATACAATTCATATCACATTGATAAATTATGGTTTTCAGGGCGGTTTCTCTAATAAGGTATTACAAACAACATGCACCCTCAAGCGTCGTCTTTCACTGTGTGAAAATGTTGCAAGGAATGGATTCTTTGACTTATTCCTTAGTCAAAGATGCTAATTTGAATTCAGTCTCATACATTCTTGAGTTAGTTTTCAGTTAACACATGTAATGTGGCCTAACATTGAGTTATTTTTAGTTAATTTGAGTTAGATGGAATTCAATGAGTTGTGGTCTAGTTGATGGCTAAAATTAGCTATCTAGTGGAGTTATCTCTAGTGTCTTAGTTAACTGATATTTTGTTCTAGAATAGAGATAGATTTGAGTTTAGTTGAGTAGTTGACTTTATTTTAACTCAAGTTACTCTCAATTAACTGCAGTAGATGCTAAAATTAGCCTTAGTAGGTCATGCAATTCAAATTACCTATTAGGATTGAATAAAGGCACAAATTGTATTTATTATGGTACACATGTTTTTCTGTGCATAGTTTGAGAAGAAAACAAATAAATTCTATTAGAAATTTTGCAAGGAAATAAGAGAAATTCCTATTTTTTAGGGGTTGAATTGCACTAGGAAATAAGAGCTTCCTAGCAGGTTTATTTCGCTAAGTGTTGGGAAGTTCTTGAGTGGATTTGATCAATATTACAAGGGATTTAGGCTTGAAGCTTATTCTTTGTAATAGATTAAATTGCTTAGTTGATAATACAAGCAAGAGGGAATTTTCCGAATTAGGTTCCCTAGATAAATTTCTATGTGTGGTTATGTTTCTATTCATTGTTTTCTTTCCACAAAATTTTGGTAGAGAAATCTTGTGTTTTTTGTGATAAATTTTATCTCATTATCAGTTGCAAGGTTTCAAGGATTTTATACATGGTATTAGAGCTGAAAAAAAGATAGATACCAAGTTCCTTGATCAAATTCAAAGCTCATTGGAGAGGAGATTTGTTAGTGTAGGAATTATACAAGTGAAAAAATCATGTCAGTCTATGGTTTGAGGACAGAGCATGCCCTAGAAGGGACTTCAAATTTTTGTGCATGGACTGAAAAGATGGTGGTTGTGTTAGATGGAGTCACTTGCAATTAATAGGTCCATTAAAGTGACTGAATGATTGAGTTGGTTGCCAAATTTAAACATCTCTTGTTCAACCATTATAATTTATAACATCTTACTTTGGTTATAACATACTTGTCGATTAAACAAGAAAATTACCGATTACCTGTTTTTTTGAAGTAGCAAAAAAATCACCCGATTTTGAAAAGTGGTTATTGAGAATAACATTTTTTTTTTAAATATTAGTGATTTTCATGCTGATTTTGAAAAGTGTTGATTTAAAAAAAAAGAATTAAAGTATTTTTTACACTTTAAATTCTCTAATGGATTAAGTGTGGATATTTTTTTAAAATGTTGATGATTTTCATGTTGGTAATAAAACATAAAAAAAAATAAAAAATTACCAAAAAAAAAATCAAATATAAAAAGAAAAAAAATGTAAAAAAAAACAAAATTAACTTTAAAAAAAAAAGCACATAAAAAATATTTCAAAAAACACATAATCTAAGAATTGTTTTTTTTTAAATTAACAAAAAAACATAAAACATAATTTTTTATTTTTATTTTTTTAAATAAAAAAAAGAAAAATTAAAAAAAAAATAATAATAATAATAATAAATAAATAAATAAAAGATAAAAAAATCAGATTTTTTTTTTTTTTGAAAAATTCACCCCAGGCAGGTCGATTCTGAGAATTGACTTGGGTGGCCTCGGGCCTGAATTAAAAAAGAAAAAAGAAAAAAGAAAATAGAAGTCTTGGTTATCAGTTGCAAGTCTCGAAAATATGGTATCTAAAAAAAACTAAAAAAAAAAAATTGAAAATTTCATCCATAGGCCGACCTAGGTCGATTTTGAGAATCAACTTGGGCGACCTCGGGATTTGGCAGGGTGGTGCTGTGAATGACATTATTATTGCATACAATGGATTCAATATTTTTCTTTTGCTAAGGAAAACATATAGCTAATTGGAAATCCTTTTCAGCATGCGTTAAACACTTTTGGAAGGTTTTTTTGGAAAGAATGAGGGGCTCATAAAATGCGATCTATTTGGTCAACAAGAAGTGAGACTATGGATGTTTTCTTAACATCGTTGGTTGTAGAATTGCATAGATAACCCAAGAAAATAAATATGAGAATGCGACTCAAGATCCTCCTCAAATCTGTGACTTTAGATCGCAAAGATATAAGGAAGATCTCAAACTATGCACCCTGAAATGCATCCCTCATTAAAATGAAACTATGCAACTTTCCCAAGTCACTTCCCTCTCCCATGAATTCTCTCTAGGTCGCAAATCATAGTTTTGAGCCAGAAAAAGATGACTAGAAATGTGACCCGACAAAACTGCGAGTATGCGACCTCTACAAATCACATTTCTTGTTGCAGTCTCTACAGGTCACATTTTCTTCCATAAATCCCTCTCTCCACCTATGACCTTCTCTATACATTCAAAATATGACCTACATTTTTTTCCAAGAGTGCACAGTAGGAAATGTGATCTATCTCGCAGTAGGAAATGTGATTTATGTATAATTTTTGGGCTTACTATATATGCATTTGAAGGGGCATTAAGAGTGTATCTAGAGGGCCCAGATCACGTGAATATGAGAAGGAAGGTCACATGGAGGGGTTCCGAAATAAGTTCTTGGGAAGGGATACATTTTCTAAATTTGTTTAAATGTTTTCTAACTAACTTCCATAATTGTGAAAAAGATATGTTGTGCATATGAACCCTACTTTGGCAACACCACCAACAACAAAGATGAATGAGAACGTTGAAGGTGTTATGAAATATGTGACAGAGTCTATGGATAAGAATAGTAACCCTCGCTAGCTTATCTCCCAATAAGGAAATAAGCACCTTTATGCTACTATAAGAGATTATGCGAGTTGCATTTTGGTGTTTGGACCCAATGTTTCTTGGAATACCATGTAAAGGAATGCATGCCTGATCATGTTGTGAAACTAAAAATGAATGAAAATCTTGGTGGTCAGAACTAATGGTTAGTTGATGAAAAAAATAATTAGCTTCCTCTTATATTTCACATTAGATAAAGGAGATAAAGGTCCATCCATGTGTGCTTTTATTTCAAAGTAACTACTGACCATTATTCTTATCAAACAATAGTTCATGCCCAAAAGTGATGCTTCAGAGATTTTAATGATACGTATTGAGGGAACACTTTCCAAGCCTTATGCAAGACACTTCTAAGAGATTGACAGGAGAAATGCAGTGCCTAATACACACATGCCCTGCTAGTTTTTCTTTCCAAGCCCTAACCTAAATATCCATCTTGTAATGAGTATAAGAGATAATTTCTATTGCGCACTATCCAAGGGTAAATGAAGCATGGAAATGAAATCGTTTCTTTTGAAAGATACCTGGATTCATTAATGTCTGGATTTGATGTGATTAGACTCGGAAGGAATAATATGGAAGATAATATACCATTGAAGGAATTATGGTATGGAGGAGTGGGATATTTTTTTTAGGAGCTCCTAGAGCAAGCTATATTAGCACATCCCCTTGAATTGAAGATGCCTATGCAATTTTAGGTAATGAAATTGCATTTAACACCCGTTCTATGGAAGATAGAAGGCCCATAGATGAAAACATGACTGAGAAAGCCTAGAAAGACCATGTAATGCCACTTGCTCTGACAACACCATTGCATGATAAGGGATTATACATGGGTTTAATTACTATCTTTCTTTTAGTCAATTGATTTTGTTTTAATGTATTTCTTTGTTCGAAAGCATGTGTGACTGAAATTATTTTTTTGTAGGCAGAAAGAAGAAAGCGAGAACGGTGACCATATGGAGGGAGGAGAGAATTATGACCATATGTTGTTTTCTCACATAAGTTGCAAGATGGAAAGATGGTTTCACACAATATCTAGGAACCAGTTAGCCATACCAAATTCACAATATCAAAAGGTTGACAGATGTAAGTAAGGAGCAATATCAAGCAGATAGGCTTGTATCATGATCGATAAATATATTGGAAATATGTATCCTAGGGTTTCCAAGAACCCTATGTACTCACCTCATGTATTCTTTGATATCATAATGTAAACGTTCCTCATCATAATGTCAACAACTATAAAAATTTCACTTGAGCATGTAATAGTCATTAGAGCATGAGAGAATAGGGAGGAAGTTCAAGAGTCACAAGGGAAGGTGAAGGGTCACAGTAGGTGAACACGCACCTCATTTCTATAAGTATGCAGCTAGGTCTCATTTGTGGGGGACTTTTAGAACTAGAGCTAGGAATAGTAGTAGATAGTTGATATTTGTTTGAGAGCTAGAGGAACTCATCTCTTGGTAGCTAGTAGGGTGAACTGTGGTGAGGCTAGGGTTTTAAATTAGATAATGGTATGTGTAGCCCATGTTCCATTGTTGGGCTTTGATGAATTGCAGGATATGTACTTGAATTGGTGGTAGAATCAATAAGAAGTCTTCATTTGTGGAATTGATTCCCATATTACTGATAGTAGTTGTATTGATTGTCCGATATTTCCACTGTATTTGTATGTGTGCTTTCATAAAATAAATATGTTATGAACTAGTTTGTAGTTGTTGCATGTGTGTTTCTTTTGAATACATGCTTACTTATTCCATGCCATGTTGGTAACCTATTGTAATCTAATTTGAAATTAATCTCTAGCATTTTCTTGTTTATGTATGTCTGAGGTGGTTTTGGCTCACTAACCCTTCTCGTGGCATGCTTATTATTGTTGTTGCTATTACATTCCTATATCTCATTCTGTAGTTTGTCAATATTAGGTTGACCTTGTTCCCATTGTACGAGAACTTCTTTCTTTCCTTGAGTATGACATATTTTTATTTGACAACCAAGAGTGAAACATTCATGGTGGCAACCAAGCCCACATACTAGATGGGGCTCTTATCCCACACAGTGTGTGGTCTAATGGGACTTCACACCAGGGATACCCCCTAGATATTGGTGGAATATCCAGCACCGTCAATAAATTTTTAGTGCTATAAGGAAGGCCAAATGACAAGCGGATCCATTGGAGCCTTTATTTTAGTTTCATATCTTTAAATGGCTCCATCCAAAATGTCTATCTCGATTTTCTTTTCCAAAAGTGTTAATCTTTCAGTGCCGGTGGAAATAGTCTATAACTTGTCACAATGGAAGTTTAAATGCGATGGTCAAAAAAGGGTATTTGTACACATTTTTCAAGTTATTCATTTCTGTCACTCTAATATAATACATTACAAATATGTTATTCGCAAATTGTTCACCCTCATGCTTAAAGGTCATGTCAAGCATTGGTGCCACACATTGCCAACTGCTTTGATCCAGGTGGATATTGGTGGCCACCCGTCTATTCCACTTGGGGCCCCACCATTGTCTCTTTTAGTTTTTTAGTTTCCTTAATTATAGCACAATTTACTATTTTTAGCGGTTTTTTGGGTCCTCAACTTTCGGAGCCATTTTGAGGCCCTAAACAATGTTTTTTGGAAAAAACTGGGCAACATGGGGCCATGGACCCATGTTTTTCAATAAAAAGTTGTATCCTCAGATAGATATTTATAACAAGTTATGGTGCACGTCAAACAAAGATCGTATGACAACGTTACATCCCCGGGAAGTTGATGTACCAATTTACCCAAACAGGGCCCATAGTTTTGGCGCTTCATCTCCTAGGGCTAGGTTTTTGGATGTTTTGGGTTTTGCATTGTTTCTCAATAATAAATAGGCCCTCGAGCCTCATTGTAACACAATTTAGAGGCCTGTAGCCACCACATCGCTTCTCAGAGATAAGCTACTAGCGCCCTAGCTATTTTATTTCCATGATGTCTGTAAGAAAATTTCAGTTCTTTGATATTAATGAAATGAAGTGTTATTTCCGTTGCATCTTTGTACTTATGGTTATATGTGTATTTTATTGCGTTCCTGCATAAATCTGGATCAGTGGTATCAAAGCGGTCTAATTTTTCTCGATCCTTCTTTGCATGTCCCCAATGAGGTTGGGGTATAAGGAGTTAGGGCTCGATCTAGTTGAACCTTTGCAAGATCAACCTCACAAACCTTGACGACTGCCTATGGGGGACGAAACAAAAGATGAGGGAGCATGATATCCTATCAAAATATTTCTTGAGGAGGCCCTCGAAAAACAAAGGAATGCGATGATGTATAACTTTGCCTAGATCCTTCAATGACTGCCCACCGGCAGCGCATCTGTATCCAGTAGCCACTCTGGAGGTGTGAATCCCTTTGAGGTACAAGTAAACTTTGAAATTCCCATATTTGAAGGCCAAATAGATGTAGATGCCATAGATAGATGGTTGAATCTATTAGAAGGATATTTCTCAGTTCATGACTTTTCCGACCGAGAGAAGATTATTTTTGCACTCCTCAAAGCTACCCCCCATGTCAAGGACTGATGGGAAACCTACTGTGAGAAAAAGGACGAGAAGCAACCCATTATGTTCTCGGACGTACCCACTTGGAATTATTTCTGAGACGCCATCAAGGAACAATACTATCCTATGGGGAGCTATGAGGACAAGTACATTCAATGGAACACAATACAACAACAAAGGGATCAAAATGTGCATGAGCTGACGAATCTGTTCCATACCCTATGCACAAAGTTGGGTATCAAAGATTCAGAGAAACATTTGGTGCTAAAGTATCGCAATTTTCTACACAGATACATTTAAGAGGAAATGGAGTTCCTCAACATATCCTCGCTTGGCACGACATACCGATATGCTACCAAGATTGAGCAGAAATTCAAACAGAAGAAGCGAGACTTTGGATCTACGAATCAAAAGCAAGGGAAAGGTGCCCCCAAATCGCAGAACAAAGGAAAAAGCCAAGGCATGGCGACCCAAGATAACCTTCCAAAGCTGCAAGAAAATAACAACACCGCGAAGCCAAAGAAGGACACGAGAAAGTGGTGTGAGTTCCATAAGAGCTCCACTCACAACACAAGTGAGTGTTGGGCTAAGCAATAGCTAGTGGCCGATGTTATCACTATTAAAATTTTCTAAACTTGGTCAATTTATACTTGCTCCTAAGTCATGGTATTAGATAGGGCTTGAGTCATTTTTATGTTTTATAGGGTCTAAGTCATAGGTTACAAGTTTCATTTCATCACCAAATAAAGTTCATAAACCTTGCTTTACTCTTTAGAAGTCTCATACCACGTTTTGAAAACAATATTTTAAGTCTTTTTAATTTTTTTTTTGAATAAGCCACGAAACCACATTTTCGTAGCATGCTTAGTGTAAAAAAATGCTTCTGTGCTACAAAAATGTTGGTCTTTTCGTAGTGCAAAATCCTGAAATCACATTACCAGCGCTACGGAATTGGGGATTCGAAATTTTTCTATTTAGCTGTCACATCCATCAATTTTGGTTAAATTTTCATGATTAGGTGTCAGTCCATGAATCCTTCCTCACACATGCAACCATCCAAAGAAATTATGAAATCATTATGAGATTCGTTAGGGGTCATTTGTCATTGGTCCTTTTCAAATTTGAAAAAGGGTTAGTTATCATTGATTTTGTCTCATGCAAAGAAAACACTGCATGCATATCTATTGTTTAAAAGAGAAGCTCATGATAAGAAACCAGAGCTTTCCTTAAGTTTTCAAGCGAGGCATAATTTCAATCAAGTGAGGCAGAATTTCAATCAAGCGAGGCAGAACCAAATTTTCAAGCGAGCCAGTTCATCTAACAAGGAGGTCTATTATAGGTTTGCTGAAGACACAGGGTTTTCAGGAGGAAGATGACAGAAGAAAAAAGAAATCACAGGTCTGTTCACTGTTTGAGAACAGAATCTAAAGGTTTATAAGCTCTCACAAGAGATAAATCTGTTGAAGAAGCCTTCAAGAAGGTAGGGTGTTGGAGGTTCTGTGAAAAGCTTCAAGGAGGGCATAATCAGGTTACCAAAGAGTTTGCTATTAACTTCATAGGGTCAAACACAAAGGTTGGTTTTATCAATTTACCAATTTCTCTTGAAGTTATATCGGCAGTCACATAAATTCCAAGGGGGGAAGATAGATGGTTCAAGAATTTTAGGTTTGAAATGCAACCCTGCAAAATATTTTTGAAACCAGAGTTTACGGATACTGATTTAAATAAAGCTGTGCCAAGAAGTTATGTCAAGGATGCATTTTCGAATGTGCTCTATAACATCCAAAGGTACTTCACCTGCGAAGGGAGATACCACAAGGTGTACACTTACCACTTTAAAATGTTATTGCATTTCACAGGAATAATCTCTCTAGACTTACCTTTCTTTCTATTTCGATGTCTGGCCAAGATGGCAGAAAAAGTACAGATGAAAACTCAGGCATGTGAAACCTCATTATTTCATCATGGTCTGGTCAAGTTAATAGTTTTTCATGAGCTTCAGAAAGTGAATAGAGAATGGTATGCATTTCTCTTTTTGAGTGGAATAGGGGTTGAAAGAATAGGTGCTAGGCCTCAAGTCAAAGAAACATCTCAATCAAAGACTACTGAACCTACAGAAACAAAATCAAGGAGTTTGTTCAAGCTTAAGCCCAGGAAACAGGTAAAGGAACCAATGATAAATACATCACTGAATATCCAAAGGACTCCTCAATCTGCACAGAAGAAGAGAACTCATGTCAAAGAGACAATTCAAGAATAGTCAACTAGTAAAACAACTCAGAAGAAGTTGAATAGGAGTCAAAGGTCAAACGAGAAGGGTAAGGCCGTGGTCACAAATGAAAACTTGGATTTAAGAGGTGACTTGAATGATATATTACAAGCTATTAACATTGAAGATTCTCCTCTGGTTCAAGCAGATTTCATCAAACTGGGTACAGGGGGCAAATCAAAGAAACTAAAAACATCCAAAAAATTAGATTTTGAGGATGAAGTGTTAGAGTTTGTCTTTAAGCCTAGAAAATCCTTGACTAGGCAATCTAAGAATTGCAGCAGACAGACATGGAGATAGACCAAACAGGAGGTGAGAATGCAAATGTTTTTGAAGAACCCATAAATATATCATCTCCAATGCTTGAAGAAGACAAAAACAAAGTTTTTAATACTCAGAGAGAAAAGAGTAGTTATGAGAAGGTTAAAGACAAACTCAGACTTGCAAACATTGAAATTGATAAATTGAAGAATAAAGTGAGAATGCATGCTGTAGAAAGGTAAAACATTGAGAGGTTGAAAGGTATGTGGGAGCTAGAAAGGGTTTTAAACATTGAGTCAATCAGCAATGAGGATCAATTATACATATGGACCGTCCCTTCAATCAAGGAAGACAAGTTCATAAGGATGGTTAATACCAAACTAAGAGCTAATAATAGAAGGCTTAAAAGGCAGGTTGAAGATCTTGAAATACAACTAGCAAAACCTGAAGATCAACCACAACAAAAATGAGTGTAAATAGTAAGTGACATCTCCTAACACATTTTTGGGGTTATGTGGAAAGATTTCATTTTTGAAAGTAGTTTAGAGTTGATTTTTGTTGATTATGAGAGATTATATATAACTGGAAGGATGGTAGTAAAGGTTTGAAACTTAAAATTTTGGAAAAAGCTGTGAAAAGATAGACACAACAGTTTCGTAGTGCGCTACGAAACTGCTGTAGGATGCAGTTTGAACAATTTTGCAAGGTTTCAAAGGGTGAAAAGGCTTGTTTTTTAAAACTTGATGCTGCTGAAGAATGTATAAAGATCACAAGTGAAGATCCAATGGAAAAATAGAGAAAAATGAAGGTTCCAAGTGAAGTTTTCAAAGGTAAAGTTCTGCGCTATGAAAACAACAGACATTTTCGTAGCACAGCAATGTTAACAGTTTTGGCACTCCTTCAAAAGTTTGGTTTGTGCACAGCTGGAAGGGCGAAGTCACATGAGTTTAATAAGACATTGCCACATGTTTTTGAGCACAAGTTGGTCAGCAGATGGTTTGAAGAAACATAAATGAAGCACTATAGCTATTTTGCAGGGAGCATGTTCCTATCTTTCAGGGCAGATAAGAAGAAAATCAATACAGTCTAACAGCAAGGAGATGGACATCATCAAGGTCGAAGTTTAGGAGGAGCAACTTTCAGATAGAATATTTAATGTTTAGATAAATTTGTTAAGTTATAATAAAGAGTTTTAATCCTAGTTGTATTAGGACTCTAGAACAGAGAGTTTAACTATCATATGTAATTAAAAGTTTGTTTTAGTAGTTGATAGGTGTCAAGCTAGAAAATTCGAATTTTTCTCAAGTGTTTGGAGAAAATCCAAGAATGTAATGATGACTCTATAAGAGACAAGAAGTCAAACTGCATAGGGTTGGAAATTTTCACTAACAAGCATACTGTTTTGTGGTAGCAAAAACTATGTTTTTGTATTAATACAGAGATATTGGTTTCATCATTTAGGATTCGGAAAGGGTTATTGATGTTTGATATTCTCATGGTTTTACTCTTTCAATTACTTGCAATGGCATGAATGTATGTTACTTAGAATTCACTGAAGGTGCTCTAACTTCCTTCATATGTTCATGAAATGTGTTTATTTTCTGTCCTACTATTATGTTGATGCATCTAAACCCTGAAATGCCTTGACTTCCATATGAAGCTGATACTCACGTTTTGTGAAAACACACTTGACTCCATAAGCCCCATAGATGTTTGTTGATTAGCAATACAACCAATTATCCATTTTTATCCATTTTACTCATAGAGTTAGCCATCTAATCCTTATTTGAAAATCATAAACCTATTGAGAGAGCCCTCTCAAGTTGAGGAGGCTAAGCCTCAACTAAAAGTCTGGTTTGAAATAGTTACTCAGAGTCTTCTTGATCAGCAGCCTATCAGGGTCTGATTTCGAGATAACAGTCGAGATGAGGGCTTCTGAATCAAATGCATGCTCTAACTCTGAATTAGAACCTAACAAGGGGAATGAAAAAGGGAAGCAAATTATTGATGTGGAGCCCAACACCACCGTTTCCACTGCGAAGATCCAGAAGGAGAAACCAGAAGATCAAGAGGAGGAGGAGCATCTCTTCCACTCCTAGATGTGGGTAAAGGGCTCCCCACTACAGTTCATTTTTGACAGTGGGATCCAAAAGAACCTCATTTGAGTAGAGGTCATGAAGTGGTTGGGCTTGCCGGCCACATCACACTCACAACCATACACCATCGGGTAGCTTCACCAAGGACAGGATCTCCATGTTAGCCATCAGTGCCGCCTTCCCTACAACATCAATCCCTTCACGGATGAGGTATTATGTGAAATTTATCCTCTTGATGTTTGTGATGTATTATTAGGCCAACCATACTTGTGGAAGAGACATGATATGTATGAGTCCGAGACTCACACTGTTATTGTTACTTTGGGCAATAAGTTGTACAGGATACCAGAGGTACCACAACCTCCTGCTATCTCTTTGTTTACTGCAAAAAAATGCAATAAGCTCATTTCCAAAAATGGGAAATTTTTTTTCCTGATGATCCGCCCCCAGGGTAAGAAGAAGATTGTGGCCACGACCTCTAGATAGGGCTCCTCTACATGGCAACAACAAATGGACTAAGTTGTGGAGGAGTACGGGGACATCTTCATCTCACCCATAGGGGTGCCTCTGAACTGTCATATCAAGCACCCCATTTATCTGACCCTAGGTGCACTGCTACCCAATGGACCAATCTATCGACACTCTGTTATGGAGAACAATGAAATTAAGAGGCAGATTCAAGAGTTGCTATAGAAAGGTCACATCTGGACGAGTTCATCACCCTGTGGGAGCCCAATCATGTTGGTACAGAAGAAGGACGAGACTTGGAGACTCTATATTGACTATCGGGCACTAAACAAGATCACTATTAGGAATAGGTACCTGATCCCATGGATTGATGACCTTCTGAACCAACTCAAAGGGGCGAAATATTTTAGCAAGATTGACTTGAAGTCTAGGTATCACCAGGTACCAATCGAACCCTCCGATGTGTGGAATACTTCCTTCAAAGCCAAGGAGGGCCTTTTAGAATGGCTGGTCATGCCTTTCGGGTTGATGAATTCTCCCGCAATATGCATGAGGTTGACGAACGACATCTTACGGCCATTCACCAAATCATTTGTAGTGGTGTACTTGGATGACATTCTGATCTTCAACCAGACTTGGGAAGAGCACCTCCACCACATTCAACAGGTCCTACAAACACTGCGGCAACACAAGTTGTGTGCCAATTTGGAGAAGTGCACTTTTGGTATGACCTAGGTTCAATATGTGGGATACATTATTAATGAAAGGGGGGTGCAGATCCAACCAAGATCCAAGTCATTTGGGATTGGCCATCCCCAACCACCCTAACAGAGATTCAAAACTTTCTGGGTCTTGCTAATTTATACCGCAGGTTTGTGTTAGGATTCTCTCATATCACTTGGCCCTTGAGTCAAGTCACTAAGTGAGGAGCAAAAGAAAAATTCTTTTGGTCGGAATCTCAACAGAAGGCATTCGTAGAATTGAAACATTGTCTCTGTTTTTCCCCAGTGCTCACATTAATAGACTTGCAACAACCATTTGAGATTGAGACAAATGCCTCTAACTATGCTATTGGGGCAATTCTTATTCAACATGGGCATCCAATGGCATATCACGGTGAGACATTGTCCGACACAGTTTGCAAGTATCCCACTTATGACAAAGAAATTTATTCCATTTTGCAGGCTTATCGAAAATGGAAGCATTACATTTTGGGGAAGGAAACAATCATCCACATAGACCACCGGCCCCTGAAGTTCATACAGACACAAGGGAAGTTGCAGAACGATCGCCATCAGAGGTGGTCCACATATCTGCAACAGTTTCATTTGAACATCAAGTATAATAAGGATAGCACCAATAATGTTGCAGACTGCCTCAACATACCACTGATTTTGGTGCTAACCACCATTCTCAACTCTTGTGGGTTCAAGACTTTTGATTGGCCACTTCTCTACAAGAGCGATCCAAAATTCGGCCACACATACAAGACACTATTGGAGGGTACGCAAGTTCCAAATTTTCACCTCCAAGATGCATTGCTATGTCACCTGAGACACCTTTGTGTTCCTTCACGTGAGTGTGCCAAGATGATTTGGGAAGCACACTATAGTTGTGTCACTGGGTCTTTTGGGGTCGAGAAAATAGTGGCAGTACTGCAAAAGTATTTCTATTGGCCGAACCTTCGACAAGATGTCAGGAAGTACATTAGATACCACACTGTTTGTGCCATTGCCAAACCGACCATCAAGAAACAAGGCCTCTATTCTCTGCTACCAACCCCTTCTCGACCTTGGGAATCCATCTCCATGGATTACATGTCGAGCCTTCCTTCTACTAAGCATGGAAATGACCTCGAAAGTATGCAACATGGGTACTCCTTGGATGAGGAGTTAAATTTTGCATCCAATGAGTACTCCCACTTGAAATTTGAGTAAAACCTTTGGGAGATAAGTTGAAAATACGAGTTGAAAAAGTAGTTTTATTATTTTATTATTTTTTAATATTTTTACCCTCTTACTTAAAAAATGGTGAATCATCCCCCATGGTTGACATCATCATCTGGAATCCTATTGGTTCTTATAAATTTTATTTTTGTTGTACATTTTTCTTAGGAGGCCCATTTTAGACTTCAAAATTCCCCTAATGATGTCCAATCTGAAGCTGACAAAGCGAACAACTTCATCGAGCGCATTCAACACATCTTCCAACAGGTTCATGACATATTGGACAAAGACAATGCTAAGTACAAGAAATGACATGATCAACATCAGGTTCCACACAACTTCTAGGTGGGCGACAAAGTGTGGCTACATTTACAGAAGGAGTGCCTCATTGGACCCCACCGCAAGCTTCGCGCACTCCGATATGGGTTGTACACCATCACCACGAATGTAGGGAACAATGCCTTTGAGCTCATTATTCCACCATTCCTTGGTCTGCATCCAATATTCAATGTGGACTGCCTTCAGCCCTACTTCCCACCTCTACTGAACACCTCCGACATTGCAGAACAAATCACACCAACATAGTTAAACCCATACTGCATGGAATAGGCCATCATATATTGTATCATGGACATGAAAATCAAGAAAACTTGCCAGTAGAAGATCCAACTATATCGGGTTGTCAAAGCTGGCCAACTCCTACACCAAGGCAAGTGGTTCACCAAGGACCAAGTTTAGTAGAAGTTTCCTCATCTCATGGATTAACTCAACGCAATGGGGACCCTTGCTTCTTAAGTGGGGAGGAATGATCCAGGTGGATATTGGTGGCCACCCGCCTATTCCATTTGGTGCCCCACCATTGTCTCTTTCAGTTTTCTAGTTTCCTTAATTATAGCAAAGTTTACTATTTTTAGCAGTTTTTCGGGTCCTGAACTTCTGGAGCAGTTTTGAGGTCCTAAATGATGTTTTTTGGAAAAAAGAAGAGAAAAATGGGTCACTAGACTAATTTTTCTCACTCAAAAGTTGTATTCCTTGAATAGATATTTCTAACAAGGTATGCTGTGCGTCAAACAAAGATCGTATGCCAAAGTTACGTCCCCCGGAAGTTGATGTACCAATTTACCCAAACGAGACCCATAGTTTTGGCGCTTCATCTCCTAGGGTTAGGTTTTTGATGTTTAGGGTTTTCCATTGTTTCTCAATAATAAATAGGCCCTCGAGCCTCATTTTAACACAATTCAGAGGCCTGTAGCCACCACATATCTTCTCAGATATAAGCTACAAACGCCCTAGCTAGTTTATTTCCATTATGTCTGTAAGTGAATTTCAGTTCTTTGATATTAATGAAATGAAGTGTTATTTCTGCTGCATATTTGTATTTATGGTTATATGTGAATTTTGTTGCGTTCTTGCATAAATTTGGATCACGCTTTTATCCACTTTCTCGAGCAATTCATTAGTGAGCTCCGTAAAGCATTTGACAGTACAATTTTCAAGATGTGTTTAAAATGATAAATAAACTTATATTGAAACCAAAAGAGTCACTTGACGATTTTTCTAATAGGTTTGTTCATATTTGTCGTGAATTTCCTCAAAGAGATGTAGATTGGATGTATTTGAGTGATAAATTTTGAATACTAGTTTATCTTTCTCCGCAACCATCTCAATATGAAAGGAATCCTAATTCTTATGATCACCATGATAAGATTCCTATTACAAATCGACCAGATCTTATCCCTAATCTTGTCTTTCTTATTTATGTGAACTGAGAAAAGCCTTAGGCCTCTTGGGAGGAAGTTACCACATGTGAGATTTAACATCCTCCGCCAACTTCATTATGTAATGGAATGTCTATCATTAATTTCCTAGGTGACAGAGAATGTTCACAGGGAAATGAATCAAGTTGCCCAACTCTATAAGCTTTCATATAACCTGCTGAAATTGGAAAACTTGAGGATCAAGTTTAAATAACATCTCTCCTTGTTGAAAATATTCAACTTGATCCTATTAATCATCTCCTCGAATCTGTCTTTGAGTTTCCTCATATTATGCTCCCTCCTTCATTTGTTGGTAATGACCCAAGTTTTTCCTCCAATACAAATAAATATTATATCAATTCCACAAAGCATAACATCCACGTAGATCTATCGATTTCTCAAGATGACATCAATGTGCAATATTTGAGTTCTGGACTAGACTTGGTCAAAAGTGATATCTCTTCACCTGACTCTTTCATATGTTGTACCCTAATTTATTTGATGAATCTATTACACTAGTGGTTTCTTTAAACCCTTTAGATATTCATCCGACTGCTGTAGGTGGAAATTAGACACTTATCAATATTGTCTCACAATCAGAAGGTGACGGTATGGAATCCATTGTTATTGACCTTTTCAAACTGCATTCTTTAACAATTGATGAGGAATATTATACATCTCGGAAAATTCAAGATGGTCCTCTGGTCGATCTATCCTCACTCTTAATCCAAGAAGAGTCTTATGTATCAGATGCATAATCTGACCAAATCAATGGCTTCAAAAATTGGCATCCTATCAACCATGTATTCACTGACACTTCTGATGATGATTATGCATGTTTACTTGTTGATCTGACTAAGCAACCACAATTTGATGATCCACCCTCTTAAGGTTCTAGGACTTGTTAGGAAGTTGAGGTACCTCAACTTCTATTGATGGTCTTGTCTGGTTCTCACAATACTGACAAGGTCCCTGAACTAGTTCAAATTAGGGTTTCCTCACATGATTCCCCTCTCAACACCATATTTCCAGATGAAAGCTCGATTTTGAAATATTATGATGTTGAATCCTCTGTGTACCTTGACTTGTTTGATAAACAAAGTACACCAACCATTGTTTCAAACCTTTTTTATTCTCCCATAGCTTTTGCAAATTATGATTAAGTACAATTTGGTGTTGTCTTACAGTCCACTATATGTGAGGGAACAAATTTTCGGATTCCTCTCTTTCATGATACCCCTTCAGTTGATTCATCTTCATCTTCGAAATCATAATAATCTAATTTCCTAGACTCAATTAGTCTCTGAGAATCCAAACATCTGAATAAATCAATGACATATTCAATGATGATATTTCTATCTTAGTTAAAGATTACCATTCATATATTGATCTTACAAAATAACCGATATTTGATGATATATCATTTGAGGGTTCAAAAATTTGTGAGCACGATGAGGCACTTTAGCTCTCGCCGATGGTTATGTTAGGTTCTCATTTCCTTGAAAAAATCCATGAACAACCTCAAACTAGGGTTTTTGAAATTAGGGTTTCTTCCCTTGAATCCTCTGGTATCTCAGTTGCACCTGACGAAGACCCATATTTTCAGAGTCATCAAGTTGAGCATCCTCAATATCATGATAGGATTGTTGATTGGCTTGAAGAATATTATCTGAAACATTTCTCTACGAGCACTTGACATCAATCGATTTAATAGGTAGAGTTGCAACTTGGCTGGAAGAATATTTTCTGGCATGTTTTCAAGTCAACAAGAATGACCTTGTAGCTATTTTACATGTTTCACAGGTAAGCATTTTCATTTTTTCCTAATTCCTTATACTGGTTCTAATTGCTGACATATTATTTTTTGAAGGTTGGGAACTGCTGTGGTCATCACATTGGAAGTTTGATTTCACATGAACCGATCTCTTATATATTTAAATTATGGTTTTAATTTTAGATTAGTTTACAATTTTCTAATTTGGGTTTTCTTATTAGAATTTTCTTCATATGGTTTTAGGGTTAGACATGATTTTTCTATGATTTCCTTATTGCAAGTAGTTATTTTTCTTCATGACATTGGGCATGTAAGTGTGCATTCATAATTATGCATTGCATTATTTTCATAGGAATTGCATCATCCTTTTATTTATCATTAGTTTATTTATCCCTTGCATTTACATATCATTGCATTGCATTATATCCCTGCCTGCTGCATTGCGTCATGCATTTATATCCTTGCATGTCATGCACTGGATGTTGAACTATCATTCCATTTTCTCTTTGTTGTATATCATCGCATGAGCATTCATATGCTTGGAGCCTTTCGAACCTTTGGTGATGTGATGATATTTCTTATGCTTGTTAGCATGTGCTCAAATCCTAGAAGATTCTCTTTGCACATGTTAAAACCCTAGCAGAACTTCTTCGATCGCCTTTCCCTATTACTCAAACCCTAACCCTAATGGATTCTTGTGGCTGTGGTGGTTGCTCCAAAAGGAAACCTCTCTTAGAACCAATTATCAAAACTACATCTTGAACATATTTTCTATGAGTCTGAATCATTAGTGAGGAAAATACGAATAAGTGGTTGTGGGGAAACCTAATAAGTGCATGTTACCTATACCACTAACCTAAAACCTGAACTTGACATGGTTTTGAATAATTCCATGTTTGTTTTCACTATTCACTTGTTAGTTGGAGAGATGTTGCAGAAGCAGGGCATGAGAGAAAAACCTAAATAAGAGGATATTTTAGTTTCTATCAAATAAGGAACAACCTCTCTTTCCCATAAAATAAGTCAGGATCCCTCATCCGATTTGGAAAAATGATATCCTAATAAATGATGCCAATGTGCACATGCAAATAATAAAATTGAATAAAGGGTAAAGGATTGATAAAGGATGACTTCACCGAGGTACTGAAAAGGCTCGCTAGCAACAAAGTAACGTTTGTGATTCCTTGAGTGACTCCACCAGGGTACTGAACAAGCTTGCTGGAAGTGGAGAAACAACAGAAAATCACTTAAAATTTATGTGTACAATAAGCCCTCTACCTTGTTCTCTGCATCATTAATAACTACTGGCATGCGTCAACTTTCGATGTGGTGTGTAATGACTAACAAGACCTAGTCGAGAGAAAGGGGAATGAAAAATTGATATAAGGCTAAGAAGCCCTATGAGTGCCCATAGTTTCTGTTCTATACTTCCTTTCATCATTCAAAGGAATCAATCTATTATATGGACATAAAAAAATATGCCTTATTCTACCAGTGGGTCTCTAATTATTGTAGCTACTACAACACCCATCCAAAAGTTTGGGAATATTCAAAATTTTGGGTCCCCCTCTACTGGCCTTAGGCCATTAGGGTTATGATCGAGTTTTTGATTAGTAAATATCCCCATGAATGATTTCTATAAGACCCTATCTATTCCTTGCTCACACAAGTCATATCACATTGATGAATTAGGGTTTTGATGTCAGTTTCTCTAATAAGGTATTACAAAACTCTTGCACCCTAAAGCTTCGTCTTTCAATGTATTGAAAATGTTTCAAGGAATGGATTCTTTGACTTATGCCTTAGTCAATTAGGTGAATTTGAATTCATTCTCATAAATACTTGTGTTAGTTGGTAGTTAACATGTGTGATGTGGCCCAAATTTGAGTTATTTTCAGTTAATTCGAGTTAGATCGAATTCAATTAGTTGTGAACTAGTTGATGGCTAAAATTAGCTATCTAGTGGAGTTAAATCTAGTGTATTTTAGTTAACTAATATCTAGTTCTATAATAGAGATAGATTTGAGTTTATTTTATTAGTTGAATTTCTTTTAACTCAATTTACTATTAGTTAATTGTAGTAGCTGCTAAAATTAGCCCTATTAGGTCATATAATTCAAATTACCTATTGGGATTGAATGAAGGCACACATTACATTTATTATGGTACATATGTTTTTGTGTGAATATCTTGAGAAGAAAGAAGAGAAATTCTCTAAGAAATTGTGCAGGGAAATAAGAGAAATTCCTATTTTTAAGGGGATGAATTGCACTAGGAAATAAGAGCTTCCTTGCAGGTTTATTTGGCTAAGTGTTGGGAAGTTCTTGAGCATAGTTGATCAATATTGTAGGGGATTTAGGCTTGAAGCTTATTCTTTGTAATAGATCATATTGCTCAGTTGATAATACAAGCAAGGAGGGATTTTCCCAATTAGATTCCCCGAATAAATTTATATGTGTGATTATGTTTATATTCATTTTTTTATTTCCACAAAATTTTGATAGAGAAATATTGTGTCTTTTGTGATAAATTTTCTCTCGTTAGTAGTTTCAAGGTTTCAAGGATTTTATACATGGTATCATAGCTTGAAAAAAGATAGAGACTGAGTTCCTTGATCAAATTCAAAGTTCATTGAATAGGAGATCTGTTGCTGTAGGAATTCTACAAGTGCACAAACCATGTTAGTCTATGGTTTGAGGATAGAGCATTCCCTAGAAGGGACTTTGAATTTTTGTGCATGGAAGTGGTGGTTGTGTTAGATGATAATGGAGTTTTGGAATACATCAAGACTGCTATTCCTAAACTTATTACATCATATGCACACCAACTAACTCAATGGAGGAAGGATACTACCAAAACTAGGTGGATGAGCCTATAAGGAGTTAGAGACCATATTGTTCCAAATTTGCATGGGAAGGAGACAAAATTATAGATGTGGAGGGCCCTTATTGATACTTTTGAAAGAAGTAGTGATGCCAAAAAATTAGCTTTGAAGGACAATTTGAGGAACATTCAAATGGGAAAGAATGATATTATTGTTGCATATCTATCTAGGTTTTCTCAAGTGAGGGATAAACTTGGAGGTGTTGGAGAAAAATTTCCATCAATAGATTTGGTGAGCCTTGCTCTTTTTGGGCTTCCAAAATCTTGGCAAAGTTTCCATGATGTTGTGAATGGTAGAGATAAGCTCCCTAATTGGGAGAGATTGTGGTCAGATCTCGTGCAGGAAGAGATAAGTAGGAATACAAGAGATGGAGTCTCAACTAGGACTGATGAGGAGGATAAATTTTCTTTAGCTAGAAAAGAGAAGAAAACCAAGGGAAAGAAGGCCCAAGGCAAGCCAAAATATAGTTGGAATGGAGGAAAGAAAAATAATGATCTTAGCAAGATCAAGTGTTTTCATTTCCATGAGTTTTGACATTACGCTACAAAATATCCAAACAAGAAATACAACAAGCATGATGTAGCAAAAATAGAAGGAGAAGCACTCGCTTCCCAGTTCGAATTGCATTTCTCCTTGATAGATTGCATGGAAATTTCATTTCGTGCTAGTGTGTGGTACATTGATTCAGGGGCTTCATTCCACTTGACAGGGAACAAAGATCTCTTCAGCAGTTTGGAGGAGAAAGACATGCAATTCCATATCAAGCTTGGAGATGATGGAAAATACTTGACCAAAGGAGTTGGTACAGTAATATTTAAGAGGGAGTTGGTTCCCTTCTCCATCTTAAGAATGTGATGTATGTTCTAGGATTGAAGAAAAAACTTGTCTTAGTAGCAGCGATTGAAGAAAAAAAAATATGATGTAGTATTTAGTAAAGGGAAGGCCTACCTCAAGCATTCTGCTTCATGAAAAGTCAAGCAAAGTAGTGTTAGGACCAAGAAACTCTACAAATTAGAGGTTGATTCATGTACAACCTTGAGCATAAACAAAAATAGTTATCAGAGTAGATATGTGGTGGTTGAACGAGAGTAGGATAGAGTTATCAATATGGAGTCTCAGCCAGTATATCCATTTCAAGTTAATCTAGTTAGCACTTGGGATGAACAATAGGATGATGATGATGAGGACCATATCCCAGGGAAAGTGGATGCAACCACTCAGTCAAAGAATTCCAATATAGGAAGAGTTTGAGTCATGTGGGAAAAGGATTTAGTTAAGGGAGCTCAAAAGAGAGTTGAATCTCCCAACAACAAGAAGCAAACACCCAGATACACAGGGTACATGGACCTTTCTAGTTCAGAGTGAGAAATCGTAGTAGTAGAGAACTTGGTAGAGCTGAAGATAGATCTAGGTGGATGAGGTTCTTCCAAGAAGCCCTTTCTCGCTAAGAGGGAGTGTTGAAAATGTAGCAAGGAATGACTTCTTTGACTTGTGCCTTAGTCAAAGATGTTAATTTGAATTTAGTCTCATAAATAATTGAGTTATTTGTTAGTTAACATGTGTGATTTGGCCTATCTTTGAGTTATTATTAGTTAAATTGAGTTAGATGGAATTCAATGAGTTGTGGACTAGTTGATGGCTAAAATTAGCTATCTAGTGGAGTTAACTCTAGTGTTTGTCAGACAACAAATCTCTAGTTCTATAATAGAGATATATTTGAGTTTATTTGAGTAGTTTCCTTTCTGTTAACTCAAATTACTCTTAGTTAACTATAGAAGCTATTAAAATTATCCCTTATAGGTCATGCATGTTATGAAACCATCTCCAAAAATAGAAGAAAAGAGAGATCAATGCCTTAGAATTCAGCCACTTCGAGGGGGAAACCTCCTTTACATTACATAAATGAACAATTATTGGATGATACAAATGAAAAAACCTCCTTTCTATATATAGGAGTCCATGGGGTCACAATATAATCCTATCCAACCTAACAATAATAATGTAAGGACACAATAATAACAATATGGGGGTTACAGGGGCACAACAACAATAATAAGGGGGATACACTAACAAAAATAAAGGACTATACTAGTAATATAGGGATCTAACATGCTCCTCTCCTTTAAAAAAGTGTTGTCCTCAATTCTTGAGTAGCTCTGGATGATTCTGTATAAAATTTTCATCCTCCCATGTAGAATATTAAGTGGGTAAATTCTTCCACTTGATGAGATACTCTAAAATTAATAGATTTTGTAGCTGTCGAGTTCTTGTTTTTGTGACCGCTTCAAGTTCCAATATGATTTTTCATTCCTCATCAAATTCTAGAAATATTGTTTTAACTGGAAGTTTGCCACCTATAGCCTTTTTTCAGCATGAAACATGGAAAATTGGATGCAGTCGAGAAGAAGCAGGAAGCTCCAATTTGTATGCCATAGTACCAATCTTTTGCAACACCTTGTAAGGACCATAGTACTTTGGAGATAATTTATTATCCTTCTTAGCTTGCTTGAAGAGAATTTGTTTGTATGGTTTTAGCCGCAAAAATACTAAGTCTCCTACATAAAAAATTCTCTCGCTGCGATGTTGATTTTCCTGTTGTTTCATTTGATTGTGTGCCAAATTTAGGTTATCCTTTAGGAGTTGGAGAACTTGTTGTTGATGCTCGTTGTGATGTTCCACTGCTTGAGCCTTAGAATTTTATCTTAAAGATGATGTGATGGATGGTGGATGATATCCATAAAGTACCATAAATGGGGTCATTTTTTGCTACAATATGGAAGGAAGTGTTATACCACCATTCAGCTAGAGGTAACCACTTGAACCATTGTGTTTGTTTATCATATACAAAACAACGAAGATTTCCTTCCAAACATTTGTTCACTATCTCAGTTCGCCCATCGGATTGAGGATGATAAGATGCGCTATGAGCTAGTTGAGTACCCAAACAATAAAATAATTCTGTCCAAAAATTTCCAGTAAAAATGGGATCTCTGTCGCTTACAATAATCTTTGGGTTTCCATGTAGCTTTTGAATTTTTTCCATAAATGCAATAGCAACTATACTTGCTTTAAATGGATGAGATAATGCACAAAAGTGTGCATACTTGGTAAGTATATCAACTACCACCATGATGACACTCTTTCCTTTGGACTTTGGTAAACCTGTGATAAAATCCATTGAAATCTCCTCCCAAAGTTGACTTGGAATGGATAACGACTGTAGAAGACTTGGGGTATTAATTGTCTCAACTTTATTTTGCTGGAAAACCAAACATTCTGCCACAAATTTCTGAATATCATATTTAAGGCCATCCCAAAAATTTATTTCTTCACCGTGTGGTAAGTTTTTAAAAATCCTGAGTGTCCTCCTAAGGGAAGTGTGCAATTCCAAAAGAATATTTTGTCTTAGTTGGTAATTATTACAAAGATATAAGAGATATTTGTACCATAAGGAATCATTTTTCCAAATAAATGTATCAGATGTGCTAGGATATTGTTGCAACTTTTGAATGAATGTCCAAACTTCTTTGTCCGTCTTCCATTCATCCCTTGCTTCGGTTATCCAATCTGGTTGGATACTACAAGTGGAACAAAGCAATGCTTCCATCTCTTCATCCTTTCTTGAGAGTGCATCTACAACAACATTTAGCTTCCCTTTTTTGTAGATTATTTCAAAGTCATAACCCAACATATTTGTGACCCATTTTTGCTACTCTTCTGAAGATAGTCTTTGTTCCACAAAGTATTTAAGACTATCATGATCAATTTTACCTTGAAGTGTCTTCCCATTAGGTAAGGCCGCCATTTCTTTAGTGCATGTAGTATTTCCAACATTTCCTTCTCATTTACCTTTATGTAAAAACTTTCCTTTGATTGGACGACTTTCAAAAGAAATGGGTCTTCCTTATTGAATTAAAACAACACTACAATCATTCTGGCAAGTATCAAATCTACACAAAGGCTTGTGACGATGAAGGAAGCTAAGATAGGGTTCTGTGCGTTGTTTCCTCTTTAAGATGTTCAAAGGCCTTAGTTGCTTCAGGAGTCCATGAAAATGCATCTTTATTCAAAAATGTTGTTAGAGGTGCCGCTATTCTCCCATAATTTGAATATTTGTGATAATACCTCACACACTCAGGAAATCTCAACTACTTTATGGTTGGGACCATTAATTGGTTTTGCTTTTTAATTTTGTTAGGGTCTACTTTAACACCCTCGTGAGATACAATATGACCCAGATATTCCACCTCTTGTACTCCAAAGAAACATTTGGAAGTTTTTGCATATAATTGTTTCTCCTGCAATAGTTTGAGCACCCTGTCAACATGTTCAACATGATCCTTCCAAGACCTGCTGTAGATTAGTATATCATCATAAAATACTAGCACAAATTTTCTAAGGAAGAGTTTGAAAATGGAATTCATTAACCGTTGAAATGTAGAAGGTGCATTGGTAAGGCCAAAAGGCATGACCAAAAACCTACAATGACCCCTGCTGAGTTCTTAAAATAAGTTGTTTCCTGGGTCTTTCAAATCCTCTGGCCTCCACTTTGATGATATCTTGAATGAAGATCTAACTTGGAAAAATAAATTGCTCCATGTAATTCATCCAATAATTCATCAATCACATGAGTGGTAAATTTATCTTTAATAGTGAGCGTATTAAGCTCCCTATAATCTAGAAACATGCACCATGATCCATCCTTCTTGTGCACTAATATTATTGGAGCAGAGAAAGAACTTTGACTTATTGAATTTATACTAACTTTAAATATTTTGCCATAATTATGTTCAATCTCTCATTTTGTAATATAAGGATATTTGTAAGGTCTGAAGGTTTGAGGAAATCACTCTGAACTCAAATGAAGAATGACTGCGGATCAGAATGGCCGGGAGTCCTTTGGAGCTAAAACCTTGAATGATTGGGTCCAGCATCTTTAAATTTGGAGAAATCGATGATCTTGATGTTAGAACTTCTAGTGAGAATAATTGTGAAATTACGCCTCATTGTTATTTCTTCAGAAGATTTTTCACGACATTAGAGTTTATTATCTTTCCTGGCTTCCCTGCGATACCCCGTAATTCAACATCCTTACCTTTCGAAAAAAAATTCAAGAAAAGTTTTTGAAAATTAAAAGCTACCGTCCCCAAATATTGTAACCATTGTACTCATACTGCAACCTCAACACCTCCCATTGGAATGGAAAGCATTAGACTATTCAATACATATTCCCCCATACTTAGCTTGATAATATGGCATTTTCTAGAGAAATTTATAGTTCCTCTATTTGCAACCATCACTTGACAATCTTGTGCTGGGTATAGGAATAAATTCAATTCCTTGGCTACCTTACAATGAATAAAAAATATGGGTACTACCCAAGTCAATCAACAATATTACCTTTTTATTTTTGCTATGTCCTTCTATCTTAAGAGTTCGAGGATTGGTAATTCCTGCCAATGCATTACAGGATATGGTCAGACTCATTTCTTCTTTCTCTAGGGTTGGTTCCTGGTGTATATCCTCTTCTTTTGAAGTTTCTTGTTCATTTTCTTCCTCCTCTTCGCAATATATTTGAAATAATGTCTTCTTAGCATAGTTATGACCTTTAGTGTATTTTCTATCATAATTGTAGCAAATCCCTTTTTCTCTTTTTTCTTCCAATTGTTGTGGTGTCCACCTTGTAGGTTGTGGAAGTCTAGGAGTAGCAACACTTCCATATTTATAGATGTGAGTGGTAGGCTTCCTTGTCTCCATAATATTACATTCAATTTTTCTTGCCAACCTGAATTCCTTATCCAATGAATCAGGTTCCCAAAGGAAAACCTCATGTTGGATGTTATCCTTTAAAATCCCTATGAAGAAATCAATCATGTGTTCCTCTAGAATATTGGCTACCCTTATATTCAATTTTTGGAAGTCCTCAATGTGCTCCATCACTGAACCCTTTTGTTTGAGATTTATCAATTGTCTAAAGAAGTCATTTCTCTTTTTATACTCATAATGTGCTATCATTTCCTCCATAAAAATTGACCAAGTGAAAATTTTTTTACGGGAGTAAAGCCATTGATATCACACAAATGTATTTTGTTCTAAATATAAAGTTTCCAGGCGTACCTTTTGTGTGTTTTTCACATTATTGAGATCAAAATATTGCTCCATCTGTAGTATCCATGTTACGAGATCCTTGCCATCAAAATTCCTCATATCGATCTTTGGAATATGGTGGGTCTTCAATCCAAATTTAGAGTTTATGAAATCCCCATTAACATTTATTTTGTTCTCATCATGAGTTTACTCTACTATATTTTCACCATTAGGAATCATTTCTTGTATCAACTTTGTCAAACCTTCCATGTCTGCTTCTAGATAATTCTTCATGTCTTCCATGTTTTCTTTCATTTTTTCTTCCATGCCATTCTTCAAACCATCCATCTTAGCTTTCATGCCTTTCTTCAAACCATCCGTATTGGCTTCGATGCTTTTCTTCAAACCATCCATCTTAGCTTCCACGCATTTCTTAAAAACTTCCATTTCATTTTTTGTTGCTCTTTGCGAGAGAGAAATTTGGTGCACTTGCTCTTGTAATTTTGATATATCATGTTGCACTTCTTTGTCTTCATGAGTCATAGTAGAGTATTATGAGGGCTTAATGGGTGTCGAATTATTTTTAGGGGGAATTTTAGAATCCAACACTAATATATATGCTTCAATATGCCCTTGGAATGACTTCAAATTGATTTTTCAAACAAGAGTTATGCAATTTGAAAAAATACACATCTTTTCTTGCTTTTGAGGAGCTTGATATTGAAACTGAATTATCTATGTGATTTCGGATCTTCAATATCTGAAATTTGGTCCTATAGTAGCTCTTTGAATCTTCTTTCTAATGCCATAGGTCTGACCTGATTTATATTCTTCAAGACAAATTTATGCCCAATCACCCACAATGACCTAATTATGGATTGGTTCAATAGAGATAACTTATACGGTGTGCCATGTGTCACTGTTTCCTCCTTTAGCTCTTAAGTTGACATAAAGGAAACTATAGTCTGTATACTTTCAGCCACTTTTTACAGAATTCCAATTCGAGGCTCAGATAGAGAGTTATACCAATTTTCCCAAGGTAACCTCGTTTAGATGAAATTCAGGAGCCTGCAAAAACCCTAACTTCCATAGATGATATCTCTGTAAATGTTGTGAACCAAGATCTGAAATTTTTATACGAAGTTACTTGGGATTTCGACTTCTCGTGGTAAATTTTTTAGCTTCTGAATCTTCATAGAAAACAAGTTATAGCTAAAATTCCATGATGACCTGTTTGGAGCAGCGAAACCCTAGAATCCAAAGCTCTGATACCAAATGTTATGAAACCATCTCCAAATATAGAATAAAAGAGAGATCAATGCCTTAGAATTCAGCCACTTCGAGGGGGAAGTCTCTTTTACATTACATAAATGAATAATTATTGGATGATACAAATGACAAAACCTCCTTTCTATATATAGGAGTCCACGGGGTCACAATATAATACTAGCCGGCCTAGCAATAATAATGTAAGGGCACAATAATAAAAATATGGGTGTTATAGGGGTACTACAATAATAATAAGGGGGCTATACTAACAACAATAAAGGACTATACTGGTAATATAGGGACCTAACAATGCAATTCGAATTTCCTATTGAGATTAAATGAAGGCACAAATTGTATTGATTAAGGTACATATGCTTTTATGTGAAAAGATTAAGAAGCAAGCAAATAAATTCTCTTGGGAATTTCAAAAAGAAATAGGAGAGTTATTATTATTTTTTAGGGGGATGAATTGCACTAGGAAATATGATCTTCTTAGCATGTTTAATTGGTTGTGCGTTGGGTAGTTCTTGAATGGGGCTTCGGGCTTGAAGCAGATTCCTTGTAATAGACCATATTGTTGAATTGATAATACAAGCAAGAAGGGTTTTTCCCAGTTTGGTTCCCTAGATAAATTTCTATGTGTGATTATGTCTCTATTCATTGTTTTCTTTTCATAGAATTTTGGTAGAGAAATATTGTGTCTTTTGTGATCAGTTTGCTCTATTAGCGGTTTCAAGGTTTCAAGGATTCTCTACACAACAGACATTGGAGTGAGGTAAAAATACCATGTATTCATGAATATAGTTTCTTCCTAATTGGGTTAATGTTTAGGGAAGAGCTGCCTCACCCTCACACCCGTAAAACCCTAGATTGTCATTATGAAAATTATCAATGTACAACCTAAAACCAACCTCCAAGATGCAGTCTCATAAGCATTGCATGACACCAACTTGAAAAATGCATCATCATGTTAGGCACCTCATGACATGTCAAGAGTCACCTGTAATTAATAGGTCCATTAAAGCAACTAAATGATTGAGTTGGTTTCCAAATTTAAACATCTCTTGTTCAACCATTATAATTTATAACACCTTACTTTGGTTAATATTTGAAGTTATGTTATCACTTCTATATCTTTCAAGTAAATTGCTTCGTTGTTCATCTTGTTTCACGTTATCACTTGTAAAATATTTGTTTAACAAAATAATTGTTTATTTTGTTTCTTTGCATGAATTCACATAAAGTTTTCCTTGGATACCATGGTGAAGGATTGTATTAAACAATGTAAAGACAACATTTACCATTTAAGAAGAAAAATTATTCAAATACAAGGAAATACCACCCATATCCTAAGGGACAAGTCACACTCTTTTATACATGATGGGAATTAGAATTAAATAAAATTGGGCATGCATAATGGACATTTAAATGGAAATGGTATTTGCCTTGTTGAAAGGAGGGAGAAAGTTGTATATTATACACAAAGGACATTTTTAATATGTGCATCATAAAAAAATGGAGTGTGACCAACACAAGACTCACAAGAGCCATGGACACACACTATGAAGAAGACATCGAGAATTGATATCAAGGAAGATCCAAGTCGAATGCAAGGAATGAAGATATTTTGATGGAAATATATTAAGGTTACTCATCATCTGTACATGATCACATATAGCCATGGGAAGCCTTGTTATAATGCGTTGACACCATCATATATTTGTTAGAGTGTCAATTGAATGCATTTGCTGCAGCGCATTCTTGAAACATTGTGGTTTCTTGACAACATATGGGGCATCGAAAAGGAAAAATAAATATTATGGTAGAAATGGAACCACCACATGCTACAATTGTCATGACACTACAAGGACGCATGGCACCTGGGCACTATACACAAAGACCTGGTGTATTTTCCCATGGAAGGATTATGGAACCATAAAAGCGGCATTGAGAACATTTAAAAGGCTACCTGGTTTCATGAGAAACACATTGAGAGCACATTAACATATGGTATGGAGTAATGCGATGAGTATCACATTTGAAAGGCAATAAGCAATTCCTCATACACTTGAAAAGGCTACGTATATAATTTTGGTAGCAGTTTAGGCTACATTGAAACATTACACCGCAATTTTATATTAAACTACCTTATGGCTATGTAAGGAAATAATAAAGTAGCCTACCATGATAATTCGAATGGATATGATATTGGTAACACTTATAGCAAAGCATCACATCATGGTAGCATCGAATTCTTTAACGTTGCTTCGAAAGCCAACGTGCATATGCGTTGAAAAGGATACATGAGAGAACGTTGGTCTTGTCTCTTTAACATCACATTATAGCCATGTAATAAAGATTTAAATATCATGCGTGAATGATTGCACACATAGAGCCATGGAGAGATTATTTATGCGCCGCCAAATGTGACAAGATTGTTTCGAAGCATTGAGATAATGCGTTGATAGCCACGGGAATGATATGCTGAAAGACTAGTCGAAGAGGTATCTCCCTTACCCTAATATTCATCTATGAGGAAAGAATATATTGTGATATCGGAAATATGTTGCACACAAGGAACAACTGGGTGGAATTTAGTGCACCCACAAAAGCAATGTATAAACTACCCATATAACCTAATCGATGTGCGTGACATTATTAGTGCATACATTAATGGATTATTATTTTTCTCTCGCGAAGGACAAAAAATAACTTATTCGAAAGCATTTTTAGCACGTGTTGAACACTTTTGGAAGTTTGTTTTGGAAAGCACAAGTGGCTTAAAAAAAATGCGACCTGTTCGGTCAAGAAGAAGTGCAACTATGGATATCTTATTAACATCGTTAAATCACATAGAGAAGAATGTGACTCAAGCTCCTCGTTAAATCTGCGACTTCATATTGCAAATTTTCAAGGGAGATCTCCAACTATGCACCCTGAAATACACCCCTCATTAAAATGCGACTATGCGACTTGCCCAAGTCACTTCCCTCTCTTATGACTTCTCTGCAGGTTTCTCTTATGACTTCTCTGCAGGTTACAAATTACAGTTTTGAGCCCCAACAAGATGACTAAAAATGCGACTTGAAAAAACTGTGAATATGTGACCTCTACAAATCACATTCCTTTCTGGAGTCTCTATAGGTTTCATTTTTTTCCATAAATCGCTCTCTCCACCTGCTAATGTTTGGGCTTGCTATATATGCATTCAAAGTGGCGTTGAGAGTGTATTTAGAGGGCCCAGATCATGTGAATATGAGAAGGAAGGTCATATGGAGTGGTTCTGAAATAAGTTCCCATGCAGGATAAATTTTCTAATTTTTTTTTTTTAATGTTTTCTAAATAACTTCCAGAATTGTGCAAAACATATGGTGTGCATATGAAACCTACTTTGGAAACACCATCGACAACAAAGATGAATGAGAATGTTGAAGGTGTTATGAAATATGTGAGAGGCTCCACGGAGAAGAATAGTAACTGTAATATCTCAAAATGGAGAAGCAACAATATATGAACACAAATTTGGAAGTAACAGTATAAATCAACTCATGAAATGTAAGAAGATCATATAGCCGTCATATTAATGTCATAGCAGCAAAATGTATACAAGATATTTGAGGAAATAATCACTCAAGTTAGGCAACACAAGCCTCAAGAAAACATGTACATGAAATATGAAGAACACTGCTAAACAAATAATGCCCAAGGCTATCACAACACAGTTTTATTAGATACAATTGCTGCTGGAGAATTTCAATACATAGATCTACAAATATATGGATCATACAATGTCGGGAGTAAAGATCTAGGCTCCCAAAAACAATTTCAAGACAATCCGGAAAGGATTTTTTGAAATATGAAAAAAGCGCAAAATGCCGGAATGCAGCCCTAGGGCTGAATAACTCAATATCTAGATGGAGATGGCTGAAGATGATACATATGATGAATGAATCTCATCCAATAGATCCTTCAGATGATAGGCTGATCCAATCACTGAAGATCTCACCCTCTAATCAAACACTGCAACCCCTCACTGTAATTGCTCACTGAAATAACACAGTCATAGAGGGATACTACGCCGTAGGAGATAGAAAATATGTTGGCCAAGTGCCAAGATGTGAAATTTGCTCCAGAATCTTCTTTACTGATCTCCAAAAAGGGAATAATTCTTCCTCCTCTGAAAAACTAGCTCCGGAAGTGGTGTTATCAACCCTCCACTGCAACACCCTGCAATACAACCCAGTTCTAAACAGAAACTACGCTGTAGCTGAAGGAGGTAGCTTGGCCTCAAGCTCGAATGTGGAGAAATGAACTGCAAAGCTCCCCCAAGAGGCCTCTCAAGAAAGGATTTGGAATTCCTAAACAGGAATACCTTGTGCTAAGCAGCACAACAATATCAATTAAACAGCTAAAGAATGCACAATAGTCATATAGACCACAAAATCAATAATCCATAACATGCCTCACTATGGCTGCCTTGCCCTCCTTATAAACAAGTGTGAGCCTTCTCACCTTGGGTCCCACTCATTAGGGTTTCCTTCACTAAGGAATAGTCCTCCATTATCACTGCTCTGTCTCCATAGATGATCTCCACCATACATTCCAGCGCTATTGACTTGGTCAAACTTGACCTTGTCCACATGTAATTGCCCCTGTTCACACATGAGGGTGTAAGATCCAACTATTATTATGATCCCTTTTCACATCATGAGGGATTTTATTCATGTTTTAGATATGTATGGGCCTCCTTACCCATTTATTCATCTACTAGGTGTCAAAAGAAAAAATTATATTCCTATTAGCTGCATGCTAATTTAGGAATATTACAGTCCTCCCCTCCCAAATGTTCCTTGTCCTTAAGTAACTGCAAGGATAAAACTGAGAAGTCTCCCCTCCTCCTCCTGTAGCATCCACATATGATAAAATCCTCCAAGGAATAGGATGATGTCTCATCAGTAAATCTCCATATTGCCCCTCCCAAGCATGTAAGCTAGCTAAATAGCTATCATCATGAAGAAGTAAAATACTCAAGGAGGAAACAAGGTGCTGTCTAGAGGTCCCTTTGATGCATGGGGTCTGAAATGTTTGGGAACCGTCATTCCCATGTGTATCCTCCATCCCCAAGCTATCATCCATACAAAATGAGCCACCTTTCAAAATGGTAACTCATGCAAATCCTCCTCCACCTTTGACTCCTGCAATGTAGGTGGGCTAAATAACTGAACATGGTAGACAAAAAAGCCTACCCCACACTATCCCTCTCTCCACTTATGATAAGTGTAGAGTAGTTGCTGATCTTGGGCTACAATAATGTTGCCTTCAAGGGGCAAGGAGAAGGTTGGATCTCCAAAGCTCTTCTCTCCAACATTATGAATCATGCTGGCCCAAACCATCTCATATATGATGAATAGGAAATCACCACCATATGGCATCCAAATGAGAGGAGTACTGAAGGTTTCATGTAGTGTTGAAAGGTACCAACAGTTTCCCAAGTGGTCACAACGCAATTTTCCTAACTATTGTTTCAGAAAATAACATGGCAAGTTGTTTCTTGACAAATTGCTAGTTGTGTATGTCATCACATCTACTAGTGAATAGTAAATGGCTTGGTATATCAATTGAGCATACATAAAATAATAAAACACTTACCGAAGGCCATACAAGAGATGGATGTCTCCATCATAGAAGCTGGCCCAAAATTGACCATGAAGCCCCATTGAGAGGCTTGCCCTCTTGTGGAGCAATGCACTGTATAGAAATGGTAAGAGTATGAAAATACTATGTTAGATAATCAATAAATGCAGAAAAAAAATTCTTACCATGTAATTGAAGTAATATGATACATATATCCATGAATAAGTCCTCCATAGTGGTATGTCATACTCCCATGAAGAGGAATGAATCATATGCTGCATGAGGATCTTCCTTCTTATGCTTGGAAATCCAAGTCAAGAAGAGTATATCATAGTAATTGATGTCTCCATCCTCTACTCCATCACTCTCACCTCCTCCTTGTCCACCAAGTGCATCATATGTGAAGTGATCCTAGGAACACTCCATCAATAAACCCAAGCTCCCAAGTGCCAGTGCTGTTGGCCTTTGTAAATAGGCTCCTGCCAACTCATATCTCCATTCTTTGACATGTCCATTGTCAAAGTCATCTCCCATAATGTTGTTGTATATAGGAAATACCTTCCAAAGTGGAAGTACCTCCTGATCATCCAAGGCTAAGTAGTAGCCCCTTTGCACCATGATGGTGCCATCACCTACTCCTGCAACATCATGCCAAACAGGGGAGAGGATCAACCCATATCCTCTCAAGAAAACCCAAGATAACAACATCTCTTGTTGATCCGTTATATCTCCCTCATACAAGTCATGGAGTGATGTCATGATGGTTGACTTGTAGAATGCCCCATACAACCAAATCTTTTGCTGCCACAACTTATGGGTGTCATGCAATGCCTCCATCCCTAACATACCTTTTTCCAAAGGGTATGACATATGATGGCCAAACTCTTTTAAGAGTAGCCAATGCAGCCATACCTCTTGCTGCCCAGTGTCATAAATATGCAAGTGGCTCACCAACCTCTTGCTCATCATCCACACCCATTCAACCACATGTAGGTGTCTCCTTCCATGCTTCATCCTGGTAATCCTCCAATGAAGACTACAATCCTCCCAAATTAGATTTCTTCCTTTTCATTTCATGGGATGTTGAAATGCAACCCCTTGGAGATCTCCTAGAGAAGATCCCACACCGATGACCCTTTTGAATCCATTAAGATCCAAGTGTGCTGGATGAAAAACCTCCTCACTACTGCTTAATGACAGTGCTGTTAATATTTTCAATGGTGTATTTGCTATCTCATGCTCCAACTCAATAAGGAACATAGAGTTTTGCATAGAATTGTTTAGGAAAACGTTCATCCCATCCTTCAAAAATCCACATCCCAACCCCAAGTGTTGTGTGCAGCTCATCAATGGCACATTAGGATGATGGTTCATCCCTTCCTTGAACAATTCAAGGTTGCATAGCGTAGTGCAATTTTGCTACTCCAATTTAGCAGTATGTGTTGACCCTTGGTCATGCAATGGTATACAACCCTCCATAAGATTTGCTGAAACAATAGGAGATGGAAACTTAGGCATACCTTGGTGAAACTTGGGAATATCTTGTATGGTTGCAAGAGTCCCTTCCTCCAATTTGAAGGTTCCCCCAACTGCTGGTGTTGCTGGCTGCTCCTGCATAGTTGTGTCAACGCTGGTACAAATCTCCTCCAATGGTGGTGAGGATTCCTCCTCCTCTAATTTCTCCTTGCCAAATTTTTTAATCAACCTTTGAGTAAATTATGCAAAAGTAGTCAATTTTGCATGACTCAAATGGCTGAACCACCAAAGGCTTGCTTCACCTTCAAGGTGCAACACTGCAATCTCTACAACCTCTCTTTCTACCACTGGATGTAGTAGGAAGAATGCATCTAGCTTTCTTGCCCAAGCCCTTGCTGTACAAGTGGATGACCCATAAAAAGTAGACAATAGGAACCTATTTCTCTTGATTCTCCTACTGCTACAAGGTCTCCTTGCTTCCTCAAGCTGGATGAACTGTGGGAGAGTTAGAATCTCCTTTAAAGCTATAGATTGAGATTTATATTCAGCAAGATATTCACTTAGAATCTCATGATCCAAGTGTCCTCCATCTCTATGCATTTTTCCTCCTTTTCCAAAAGAAAAGGGCATAGTTCCATTGCTTCTTTGCTTGACCTCCTTGGTGAGGCCCTTCCTGTATCTGAAAAGGGATGAGATAAAACCCATTCTATCCATCATTCTGATCTTTCTCTTCTTCTTATTATTCTCCTGATAGCATAATGGCTGAGATCCACAGGTTGAGCCAAGATTATGCTCTGATACCACTATGATATCCCAAAATGGGGAAGCAGCAATACATGAACACAAAACTAGAAATAGCAGTATAAATCAACTCATGAAATGTAAGAAGATCATATAGCCATCATATTAATGTCATAGCAGCAAAATTTATACAATATCTTTGAGGAAATAATCACTCAAGTTAGGCAACACAAGCCTCAAGAAAACATGTACATGAAATATGAAGAACACTGCTACACAAATAATACCCAAGGCTATGATAATGCAGTTTTATTAGATACAAATACTGCTGGAGAATGTCAATACATAGATCTACAAATATATGGCTCATGCAATGTTGCGAGTAAAGATCTAGACTCCTAAACACAATTTCAAGGCAATTTGGAAAGGATTTCCTGAAATATGCAAAAAGTACAAAATGCCGGAATGCAGCCCTAGGGCTGAATAACATCTGCAACTCAATATCTAGATGGAGATGGATGAAGATGATACATGTTATGAATGAATCTCATTAAATATATCCTTTAGATGATAGGCTGATCCAATCACTGAATATCTCACCCTTTAATCAAACAATGCAACCCCTCATTGCAGTTGCTAACTGAAATAATGCAGTCATAGAGGGATATTGTCCTGTAGGAGATGGAAAATATGTTGGCCAAGTGCCAAGATGTGAAATATGCTCTAGAGTATTCCTCACTGATCTCCAAAAAGGGAAGAATGCTTACTCCTCTGAAAGACTAGCTCTGGAAGTGGTGTTATCAACCCTCCACTGCAACACCTTGCAATACAACCCAGTTCTAAACAGAAACTCTGCTATAGCTGAAGGAGGTAGCTTGGCCTCAAGCCTAAATGTGGAGAAACGAAGTGAAAATCTCCCCCAAGAGGCCTCTTAAGAAAGGAGTTGGAATTGCTAAACAGGAATACCTTGTGCTAAGCAGCACAACAATCTCAACTAAACATCTAAAGAATGCACAACAGTCATACATACCACAAAATCAATAATCCATAACATGCCTCACTATGGCTGCCTTGCCCTCCTTATAAAAAAGTGTGAGCCTTCTCACCTTGGGTCCCACTCATTAGGGTTTCCTCCACCAAGGAATCTTCCTCCCATTATCACTGCGCTGTGTCCATAGATGATCTCCACCATACATTCCAACACTGTTGACTTGGTCAAACTTGACCTTGTCCACATGTAATTGTCCTTGTTCACACATGAGGGTGTAAGATCCAGCTTATTATTATGATCTATTTTCACATCATGAGGGATTTTATTCCTATTTTAGATATGTATGGGCCTCCTTACCCATTTATTCATCTACTAAGTGTAAAAAAAAATAAATTATATTCCTATTAGCTGCATGCTAATTTAGGAATATTACAATAACCCTCTCAAGCTTATGTCCCAATAAGAAAATAATTTTTTTTTATGTTACTAAGAGATTATGTGAGTTGAATTTTGGTGTTTGGACCCAATGTTGGTTGGAAGACCATGTAAAGAAATGAGGGCATGATCACGTTGTCAAACTAAAAATGAATGCAAAGCTTGGTGGTAAGAACTAATGGTTGTTTAATGAACAGAATAAGCATAGGCCTCTTATATCAGGTGTGCTTTATTTTATAATCGATGTCAATATTTAACATTTGATAATGGAGATAATGGTCCATCCATGTGTGATTTTATTATAAAATAAGGACTGTAAATTCTTCTTATAAAACAATAATTCATGCCCAAAAGTGCTGCTTGAGTTTGATGATACATATTGAGGGAATGTTTTCCAAGCCTTATGCAAGACACTTCCAAGAGATTGAAAGGAGAAAGACAATGCCTAATACACACAAGCCTTGCTAGTTTTTCTTGCCAAGACCTAATCTAGATATCCATGTTGTAATGAGAATAAGAGATAATTTATACCGTGCACTAGCCAAGGGTACGTGAAGCATGGAAATGCAATGTTTATTTTTGAATGATACTTGAATTCCTTAGGGTTTGGGTTTGATGCAATTAAACTTGGAAGTATTGATATGGAAGGTAAGATACCATTGAAGGAATTATGGCATGGAGGAGTGATCCAGGTGGATATTGGTGGTTACCTACCTATTCCACCTAGACCTCCATTCGGTTTCATCATTTTCCTTGATTATAACAAAATTTACTATTTTCAACAGTTTTTTGGGTCCTGAACTTCTGGAGCTGTTTTGACCCTCTAAACATCATTTTTTTTTTAGGTACACAGTAGACCCGTAGCCTTAGGTAGTGGCCTATCATAAATCATATAGTACTGAGAGATACCTTTCTAAAGAGGTATCGTACGTGCCAAACAAAAATCATTTGACCAAGTTACGACCCTCGGAAGTTGGCTTCCCAACTAACCCCAACGGGGTCCACAAAATCTTGGTGTTCCATCTCCAAGGGTTCAGGTTTTGGTTGTTTAGGGTTTCCCTTTGTTTTTCAATAATAAAAATGCCCCTAAGCTTCATTATAACACAATTCATAGGCAGATAGCCACCACATCTCTTCTCAAAGATAAGCTACCATCACCCGAGCTAGCTTATTTCCATTCTGTATGTAAGAATTTTCCAATTATTTGATATTAATGAAATGAAGATTTATTTCTGTTGCATCTCTATGTTTGTGTTTATATCTGTATTCTATTGTTTTCCTGCATAAGTCAGAATCCGTGGTATCAAATGATCTACTCTTTCTCTATTTTTCTTTGCCTGTACCCAACGAGGTCCCATGGTGGAAAATAAGAAAGAAGAGGGATTAGGATATTCTTTTAAAATATTGCTGGAAGAAGCCCTCAAGAGACAAAGGAATACTATGATGGATAAATTTTCCTAGATCCTTCAGCGGATGCCTAGTGGTGATACATCTTCTTCCGAAAACCAATCTGGAGGCTCCACTCCCTTCAAGGTACAAGTCAACTTTGACATTCCCATATTTGAAGGCTAGATAGATGCAGATGCTATAGATATATGGTTAAATTAGTTGGAAGGATATTTTCAGTTCATGATTTTTCCAATAGGAAAAATATTACTTTTGCAGTCCTCAAAGCCGCCTCCCATGTCAAGGATTGGTGGGAAACCTACTATTAACAAAAGAATTAGAGAGAACCCTCACTGTTTTCAGCTGCACCTACTTGGAATTATTTCTGAGATTCCATCAAGGAATAATATTACCCCATGGGGAGATATGAGGACAAGTACATACAATGGACTACGCTCTGGCATCAAAGGGATCAAGATGTTCATGAGCTAATTGATCTTTTCCATACCCTACGCACAAAGTTGGGTATAAAATATTATGAGAAACATGTGGTGCTCAATTATTGCAGTTGTTTGCACAAATACATTAAGAATGAAATTGAGTTCTTGGACATCTCCTTGCTTGGTGTAACATACCAATATGTTTCCAATATTGAGTAGGAATTTAAACAGAAGAAGCAATACTTTGTATAACCAAAGAAAGGGAAATGCGCCCCCAAACCGTAGAACAAAGGACAAATCCAAGGCATGGCGACCTAGGAAAACCCACCAAATCCACAAGCAAATAAAAACACCATGAAGATAAAGGACACATAAAAATGGTATGAGTTCCTCAAGAGTCCCATTCAAAACACAAGTGAGTCTCAAGCTAAGAAGTCACTAGTGGCCGAGTTGAAGGCTTCCGAGTCAGATGCATGTTCTAACTTTGAGTCAAAAATAGACAAGGAGAATGAAAAAGGGAAGCATATTATTGAAGCGAATCCCAAAGCCACCGTGGCCACCACCAAGATCCAAAAGGTTTAGCCCGAAGATCCATAGGAGGAGGAGCGTATCTTCCACTCACATATGTGGGTGAAGGGTTGTCCACTGCAGTTCATTGTCAACAAGGAGAGCCAAAATAACCTCATTTCAGTAGAGGTCATGAAGAATTTGGGCCTATCGACTACACCACACCCACATCCGTACACCATCGGGTAGCTTCACCAAGGAATATATCTTCGCGTCAACCAATAGTGTCACCTTCCCTACAACATTAAGCCCTTCATGGATGAGGTATTGTGTGATGTTTCTCCTCTTGAAATTTTTGATGTATTATTAGGCCAAACATACTTGTGTAAGAATCATTCTGTGTATGTGTATAGGCATCACACTGTTATTATTACTTTGGGAAATAAGTTATACAAGATACCAGAGGTAGCACCACATCTCCATAGATTCTTTTATTTCTGCTAAGAAATGCAGTAAGATAATTTCCTAGATAGGGAAATTTGTCTTCCTTTTGTTTCATCCTTAGGGCAAGAAGAATATTGTGACCACCTCCATAGCCTCCAGACATATCTCCTCTGCACGAAAAAATGTATGGACAAGGTTGTGGAGGAGTATAGGGACATCTTCACCTCATTGATAGGGGTACCCCTACACTGTTAGGTGAATCACTCCATTGATTTGACCTCGTGTGAACCACTTCCCAATGGACCGATATACCGACACTCTGTTTTGGAGGACAATGAAATCAATAGGAAGATTCAAGAGCTATTGCAGAAAGGGCACATTAGGCCAAGTTCATCACCTTGTGGGAGCACGATTGTGTTGGTATAGAAGAAGGACGAAACTTGGATGCTCTGTATTGATTATCAGGCTATGAATAAGATCATTTTCCAAAATATGTATCCAATCCCACAGATTGATGAACTTCTGGACCAGCTCAAGGGGGCCAAATATTTCAGCAATATTGACTTGAATTCTGGTTATCACCAAGTACTGATTGAACCCTATGATGTGTGGAAGTATTCCTTAAAATCCAAGGAGGGACTTTTCGAATCGATGGTCACACCTTTCGGGTTGACGAATGCCCCTGAAATCTTCATGCAGATGATGGATGACATCTTATGTCCCTTCACCAAATCATTCATGGTAGTGTACCTAGACGACATCCTGATATTCATCCAAAGTTGGGAAGAGCACATACACCATATTCGATAGGTCCTCCAAATTCTGTGACAACATAAATTGTGTTCCAATTTGGATAAATTCACTTTTGGTATGACCCAGGTTCAATATCTAGGGTACATCATTGATGAGCAAGGTGTGCATGTGGACCCAACAAAGATACAATTTATTAGGGATTGGCCAACCCCAACCACTCTAACAAAGCTCCATAGTTTTCTGGGTCTTGCCAATTTATATCGTAGGTTTGTGTTGGGATTCTCTCATATCACTTGGCCTTTGATTCAAGTCACTAAGGGCAGAGTGAAAGTAAATTTATTTTGGTATGAATCCCAACATAAATAATGTACCGAGTTGAAGCATCTCCTTTTTGCTGCACCAATGTTCACATTACCAGGCTTGCAACAACATTTGTAATTGAGACAAAAGCCTATGAATATGCCATTGGTGCAGTCCTCACCCAAAAGGGCCACCCAGTGGCTTATCACAATGAGACACTTTCATATATAGTCTAAAAGTATCCCACCCATGACAAGTAGATGTATTCCATTTTGCAGGCTTGATGACAATGGAAAAATTACATTATGGGGAAGGAAACGATCATCCACATAGACCACTGACACTTGCAGTTCATACAAACACAATGAAGTTTCAAAAATACCACCATCAGAAATAGTCAACATATCTGCAACAATTCCATTTTTAAATTAAGTATAAGAATGGAAACACTAATGCAGACTGCCTCAGATGACTATCTGTTATGTCGCTGACCACTGTGCTCAACTCTTGTGGACACGAGACTTCAGGATGACCACATATTTACAAGAGTGATCCATAATTCGAAACCACATACCAGACACTCCTAGAAGGTAATCAAGTTCTAGACTTTCACCTCTAGGACACACTATTATGCCACCTCGGACACCTCTACATTCCTTCAAGTGAGCATTTCAAGATGAGTTGGGAGGCACACTACATTCGGGTCATTGAAAATTTTGGGGTAGAAAAGATAGTGGAAATGTTGTAGAAGTATTTTTATTGGCTGAACCTTTGACATGATGTTGGGAAGTACATCAAGTCCTGCACTTCATGTGCCATTTCCAAAGCTATAATCAAGAAGAAAGTCATGTATACTCCTCTACCTACTCCTAGCCTACCTTGGGAATTCATCTCCATGGATTACATGTCGAGCCTTCCTTCTACCAAGAAAGGAAACATTTGTGTTTTCATGGTCGTCGATAGATTCTCTAAGATAGCCATTCTAGCAGATTGCAAGAAGAGTATCACAACATAAGCCACTGCCAAACTCTTCTTTGAACGAGTATGGGTACACTTTGGGATCCCACAATCCATTATCTTAGATCAGGACAATCAGTTCCTACATGCATTTTGATTAAGCCTCTAGTCGTTGTTGGATACCAAGATCATTGAGTCAATGACATTCCACCCTAAAACTGATGGCCAAAATGTTATGCAAGAAAATCACAAAATAAAAGAAAATATAGATCAACGAATTATAAATTAGCATACTTGAGGGGGAAACCTCCTTTACATTATATAAATGAGCAATTTTTGGATGATTCAAATGAAAAAAACCTAGTTTATATATATAGGAGTCTAAGGGGTCCCAATATAATCAGAGCCTACATGACAATAATAATGTAAGGGCACAACAATAATAGTAGTGTGCTACTATGGGATACAATAATAACATTATGGGGATTACGTGGGCACAACAACAATAATAAGGAGGCTACACTAAAAATAACAATAAGGGTCTACACTAGTATTATAGGGACCTAACAGGCCCCTCTCTTTAAAAAAATTGTTATCCTCAATGCTTGAGTAGTTTTGGATTCTTCTATATAAAATTCTCATCCTCCCATGTGGAGTTTTCAGCTGGTAAGTTATTCTATTTGATGAGATACTTGGAAATTGATCAATTTCGTAGTTGTCGAGTTCTTGTTTCCATGACTGCTTCAGGTTCCAATGTTATTTTTCCTTCCTCGTTAAGTTATGGAAATATTGTTTGAACTGGGAGTTTGTCACCTATAACCTTCTTTAAGCATGAAACATGGAAAACTAGGTCCACTCAGGAAGATGCTGGAAGCTCCAATTTGTATGCCATAATACCAATATTTTTCAACACTTTGTATGGAACATAATACTTTGGCGACAATTTTTTATCCTTCTTAGTTTTCTTGAGAGACATTTGTTTGTATTGTTGTAGCCCTAAAAATACCCAGTCGCCTACATCGAAAATTCTTTCGCTGCGATGTTGATCTGCATGTTGTTTTGTTAGATTATGTGCCAAAGTTAGGTTATCCTTTAAGAGTTGGAGAATTTTTTTTTGATGCTCGATGTGATATTCCACTGCTTGAACCTTAGAATTTTCTCTTAAATATGATGTGATGGATGATGGATTGTATCCATAAAGTGCCATAAATGGAGTCATTTTTGCTGCAGTGTCGAAGGAAGTGTTATACCACCATTCAAACAGAGGTAACCACTTTACCCATTGTGTTTTTTTATTAGATACAAAGCAACGAAGATATCCTTACAAACATTTGTTCACTATCTCAATTTTCCCATCAGATTGAGGATGATAAGATGAGCTATGAGCTATTTGAGTACCCAGAGAGGAAAATAATTCTGTCAAAAAAATTCGTGTAAAAATGGGATCTCTGTTGCTTACAATAATATTTAGGTTTCCATTCAAATTTTGAATTGTTTCCATAAATGCATTAGCAACTGTACTAGCTTTAAATGGATGATATAATTCACAAAATTGTGCATACTTGGTAAGTATATCAACTACCACCATGATAACACTCTTTCTTTTAGACTTGGGTAAAAATGTGATAAAATCCATTGAAACCTCCTCCCAACGTTGAATTGGAATGGATAAGGTTGTAGCAGACCCGAGGTCTTAATTGTCCCAACTTTATTTTGTTGGCAGGCCAAACATTCCACCAAAAGTTTTTGATTTAAGGCCATCCCAAAAAAATTCTTTCTTGATCATGTGGTAAGTTTCTAAAAATCCTGACTGTCTTCCTAAGGGATAGATGTGTAATTCCAAAATAATATTTTATTTTAGTTTGGAATTATTACAAATATATAAGCGATATTTGTACCCTAAGGAATCATTTTTCTAGATAAATGTATCAGATGTACTAGGATATTACTGCAACTTTTGAATGAGTGTCCACACATCTTTGTCATTCTTCCTCCCTTGCTTCATTTATCCAATATGGTTGGATAATAGAAATGGCACACAAAAATGCTTCCACATCCTCATCCTTTCTTGAGAGTGCAACTACAACAACATTTAGCTTCCCTTTTTTGTAGATGATTTCAAAGTCAGAACCCAACATCTTTGTGACACATTTTTTCCGCTCTTCTGAAGATAGTCTTTGTTCCAAAAATTATTTAATACTATGATGATCTATTTTTACCTTGAAGTGTCTTCCCATTAGGTAAGGTCACCATTTCTTTAGTGTGTAGTATTTCCAACATTTCCTTCTTATAAATAGCTTTCTGTAAATACTTTCCTTTGATAGGACGACTTTCAAAAGTAATAGGTCTTCCTTCTTTCATTAAAACAACGCCAATTCCATTTCCTGAGGCATCACATTCCACAATAAAGGTTTTAATGAATTATGGAATAGATAATACCGGTGCTTGGCACATTTCCTCTTTAATATGTTAAAAGGCCTTAATTTCTTCTGGAGTCCAAGAAAATGCATATTTCTTCAATAATTTTGTTAGAGGTTTTGATATTCTCCCATAATTCTTAAAAAACTTGTGATAATACCCTGTTAGCGAGACAAATCCTCACAGATGCTTTAGGATTGTGGGTATTTTCCATTCCTTAATGTATTTAATTTTTATAGGGTCTACCTTAACACCCTCATGAGATACAATATGACCCAAAAATTCCACCTCATGTACTCCAAAGAAACATTTGGAGCTTTTGCATATAATTGTTTCTCCTCCAATAGTTTGAGCACCCTGTCAACATGTTGAACATGATCCTTCCAAGACTTGCTATAGATTAGTATATCATCAAAAAATACTAATACAAATTTTCTAAGTAAGAGTTTGAAAATGGAATTCATCAACCCTTGAAATGTGGAAGGTGCATTTGTAAGGCCAAAAGGCATGACCAAAAATTCATAATGACCCTCATGAGTTCTAAATGTTGTTTTCAGAATGTCTTCAATCTTCATTCTAATTTGATGATAACCTGAATGAAGATCCAACTTGGTGAAGTAAATTTCTCCATGTAATTCATCCAATAATTCATCAATGACATGAATGGGAAATTTAACTTTAATAGTGAGCTTGTTGAGATCCCTGTAATCCAGGCACATGCACCATGATCCATCCTTCTTGTGAAATAATACTATTGGAGCAGAGAAAGAACTTTGACTTTGTTGAATTATACCAATATCTAGCATTTCTGCAATCATGCATTCAATTTCACTATTTTGGGAATAGGGATATCTGTAAGGCTTGATGTTTGGAGGAACACTTCCTGGAATAAAATGAATAACATGATCATGATCATGAATAGGTGGGAGGCCTTTGAGAGTATCAAACACCTTGGAATGTTTGTCCAAGAATTTTTGGAAATATGGAGCAATAGAGGATTTCGATGTTTGAAATTGTAGCAAGCATAATTGTGCAATTAAGCCTCATTGTTATTTCTTCAAAATATTTTTCATGACATTAGAGTTGATTATATTTCTTGATTTCCCTACGATACCCCGTGATTAAACTTCCTTTCCTTCCCAAAAAAATTTCAAGAAAATTTCTTGAAAATTAAAAGCTATAGTCCCTAAAGATTGTAACCATTGGACTCCTAGTACAACATCAACACCACCCATTATAATAGAAATCATTGGATTATTCAATACATATTCCCCCATGGTTAGCTTGATATTATGTCACTTTCTAGAGAAATTTATAATTCCTCCATTTGTAGCCATCACTTGACATTTTGGAGCTGGATATAGGAAGAAATTCAATTCCTTGGCTATCCTAAAATGAATAAAATTATGTGGACTAACTGAATCAATCAATACTATTACCTTTTTTTTCTTGATATATCCTTCTATTTTGAGAGTTTGAGGAGTCATAATTCCTGCCAATGCATTAAAATATATGCTTGGATTCATTTCTTCCTTCTCTGGGGTTGGTTTATGCTGTATATCATCCTCTTTTGATTTTTCTTTTTCTTTTCCTTCCTCCTCTTCACAATCTATGTAAAATAATTTCTTCTCGACGTACTTATGAACTTTAGTGTATTTTCTATCACAACTATAATAAAGTCCTTTTGCTCTTTTTCCTCCAATTTTTGTGGTGTCAACCTTGTAGGTTGTGGAAAGCTAGGAGTAGCAACATTTCCATCTTTATAGTTGTGATTAGTATACTTCCTTTTTGCCATAATTTTTCTTTCAACTTTTCTTGCCACCTTGAATGCCTTCTCCAATGAATCAGGTTCCCAAAGGTGAACCTCATGTTGGATATTATCCATTAAAGTCCCTTTGAAGAAATCAATCCTATGCTACTCTGGAATATATGCTACCTTGATATTCAATTTTTGGAAGTCCTCAGTGTACTCTACCATTGAACCCTTTTGTTTAAGGTTTATCAAGTGGATAAAGAAGGCGTTTCTCTTTTTATCCTCATAATGTGCTATCATTTCTTCCGTAAAAATTGACCAAGTGACAAGTGGCTTAGAGAACAAAGCCATTAATACCATGAAAAGTGATTGGGTTCTAAATACAAAGTTGCAATGTGTACCTTTTATGTGTTTTTTTACATTATGGAGATCAAAATATTTCTCCATCTATAGTATCCATGTTATCGGATCCTTACCATCAAACTTCCTCATATCGATATTTGGAATATGGTGGGTATTAAATCCAACATTAGAGTCTATGAAATCATGATTAAAATTTCTTTTTTCTCATCATGAGTTTCATCTACTACCTTTTCGCCATTATGAATCATTTCTTGTAGCAACATTATCAAACCTTCCTTCAAACCTTCCACGTATGCTTTTAGTTTATCTTCTATACCATCGATCTTAGCTTCCGTGCCATCCATATTAGATTCCATGCCATTCTTAAAACCATTCATATTAGCTTACAAGCCATTCATCTTAGCTTCCATGAAATTATTCAAACCATCCATCTTAGCTTCCACGCCTTTCTTCAAGTCATCCATCTTCTCTTCCATTTCATTTTTGGTTACATTTTGCGAGAGTGAAATTTGTTGCACTTGGTCTCGTAATTTTGATATATCATGTTGCGCCTCTTATTATTCATGCATCATAGTAGATATTTCTGAGGGCTTAATGGGTGTGAAATTATTTTTTGGAGGAATTATAGAACCTAATGCTTCAATATGCCCTTGGAATCACTTCAAACTGATTTTTTAAACAAAATTTATGCAATTAAAAAAAAACTTTTTTCTTGCATTTGAGGAGCTCGATATTGAACCTGATGTATCTATGTGATTTTAGATCCTCAAGATTTGAACTTTGGTCCTGTATTAGCCCTAAGAGTCTTATTTCCAATGCCATAGGTCAGACCTAATTTGGATTCTTAAGACAAAGTTATGTCCAATCTCCCATAATGACCTAATTATGGGCTAGTTCAGTAGGGAAAAATTTTATGAGGTGCCACATGTCATTGTTTTAACCTTAGGCCTTGAAATATATAAAAAAGGAAATAAAGTTTGTGCACTTTTGACCACTTTTTACAAAATTCAAATATGATGTATGAAATAAAAGTTATGACGATTTTCCCTCGGTCACTTGTTTGAGATGAAATTCTGGAGCCTGCAAAAACCCTAACTTCCATAGATCATATCTCTGAAAATATTGCAAACCAAGGTCTAAATATTTTTACACTATGTTCATCAATATTTCAGCTCCATGTGGTAAAATTTTTCCTTGTAGAAAAAAGGTTATAGCAAAAATGCCAAGATGACCTGTTTGAAGAAATGAAACCCGAGAATCCCAAGCTCTGATATCAAATGTTATACAAACAACTCACAAAATAGAAGAAGAGATAGATCAAGAACTTAGAAATTAGAATCTTTGAGGGGAAAAAATCCTTTATATTACATAAATGAACCTTTCTTGGATGATTCAAATGAAAAAAACCTACTTTCTATGTATAGGAGTCTAAGGGGTCCCAATATAATCAGAGCCTACATAACAATAATAATGTAACGGAACAAAAATAACAATAATGGGCTTCTATGGGGAACAATAATAACATTATGGGTACTACATGGGCACAACAATAACAACATAGGGGCTACACTAACAATAAAAATAAGGAGCTACACTAGTATTATAGGGACTTAACACAAACAAAGTTCGTCAATAGGTTAATCATGCACATCTTGTGCATGTAGAAGTCGAAGTACCCACACACATGAGATGCGCCCACACACACGGGATGAGAGCCTACCCTATCCTAACACAACTACTATATATATATATATATATTCACAGCTCAACATACCACAACCCATTTCAGGTGGGACTGGGATTCTAGCCACTTTGTCTCATTGATATTGCCATACCATTTGCAGCTACTCAGGTAGATTCGGCTCATGTCCAGTCCGAAGCTGACAGGGCTAAAAAATTCATTGAGTAAAATTTTGGATAGATAAAATACTAAGTACATATAGTTTCATCATTAACATCTGGTGCTACATAAGTTCAAGGTGGGAGAAAAAGTTTGGTTACATTTGCAGAAAGAGCGCCTCGCTGGGGCCCATCGTAGGATTTTCCCACTCCAATATGTGCCTTACACCATCACTAAGGCTGCATGGGACAATTTTTTCGATCTAAAAATTCCATCATTCCTTGTATTGTACCCAGTATTCAATGTGGACCAACCATAATTTCCCCCATTGTTAGACACATCCGATGTAGCTGAGAAACTAACACCAACAAAGCTCAACCCAATATGTATCGAACAAGAAAAAATTGATAGGATGATGGGAACATAGATCAATAACACATGCTATAAGAGGATCCAACTATATAGAGTTGTCAAAGTAGGCCAAATCCTTCACCAAGGAAAGTGGCTCACCAAGGACCACGTTCAACATAAATTTCCTCACCTCATGGAGGCTCTGCATGCAATGGAGACCATTGCTTGCTAAGGGGAGAAGAATAATCTGGGTGGATATTGGTGGCCACCCATATATTCCACCTAGACCTTCATTTTATTTCATAAGTTTCGTTGATTATAGCAACATTTACTATTTTTAGCAATTTTTCAGGTCATGAACTTTCAGAGCTGTTTTGACCACCTAAATGACATTTTTTTTGAGGTCTACAACAAGCCCATGGTCATAGGGAGGGGTCTACCATAAATCTTCTATTACTCAAAGTAAAATTTCTAAAAGGTATTATACATTCCAAACATAGATCATATAACCAAGTTATGACCCTGGGAAGTTGGCTGCCCAACTAATCCAAATGTGGCCCACAAATTCTTGGTGTTCCATCTCTTAGGGTTAGGGTTTTGGTTTCTTAGGGTTTCCATTTATTGTTCAATAATAAAAAATCCCTTGAGCCTCATTGTAGCACAATTTAGAGGTAGGTAGCCACCACATCTCTTCTCAGAGATAAGCTATAATCACTTGAGCTAGTTTATTTCCATTCTGTATGTAAACATTTTCCAGTTCTTTGATATTAATGAAATGAAGATTTATTTCTACTGCATCTCTGTTTTTACTTTTATATCTATATTTTGTTGCATACTTGGAGAAGTCTGGATCAAGGAGTGGATTATTTCTTTGTGTAGCTACCAAAGAAAACTATATTAGCACATCCCCTTGAACTGAAGATGCCTATGCAGGTTGAGGCAATGAAACTACATTTAACACTTGTTTTATGGAAGATAAAAAACCCATATATTAAAACATGAATGAGGAAGCCTAGAAAGACCCTGTAAATCCACTTTCTCTGAAAACGCCATTGCACAAGAGGGGAAGATACAAGGGTCCAATTAATATATTTCTTTCAGTTAATTGATTTTGTTTTAATGTCATTCTTTGTTCGAAAGCATGTGTGCATGATATCATTTATTTGCAGGCAGAAGGAAGGAAAAAAGAAAGATGGCTATATGGAGGGAGCTAGGGTTTCTCATAGAAGTTGCAGGTTGGAAATATGGTTCCATAAAAGCTCTAGGAACTAGCTAGCCATACCAAAGGCACAATATCAAAGGTTGGAGAATGCAATTAAGGCATAATAGCATGCATATAGGCTTGTCTCATGATCGAGAAAAAAATGTGTAATGTGTATCCTAGGGTTTCTAAGAACCCTCTATACTCACCTCATGTATTATATGATATCATAATGTAAGAATTCCTCATCATAAGGTCAACAACTGTACAAATTTCACTCGAGCATGTAATAGTCATTAGAGAATGGGAGAATAGTGAGGAAGTTCAAGAGTCGTGAGGGTAGGTGAAGGGTCATAGTAGGTGAACAATCACATTATTTTTATAAGTATTCCTTTAGGCCTCGTTTGTGGGGAACTTTTAGCACTATAGCTAGGATTAGAAGTAGATAGTTGATCTTTGCTTGAGAGCTAGAGGCACTCAACTCTTGGTAACTAGTAGGGTGAGCTATGGTGAGGCTAGGGGTTTGCATTGGATAATGGTATGAGTAGCCTATGTTCCATTGGATGGATTTGATGAATTTTAGGATATGTAATTGTATTGGATGCAACATAATTAAGAAGTCTTAATGTCTGGCATTGATTCCCATTTTTAATCATAATGGTTGTATTGGTTTTCTAGTATTTCCACTATACTTGTATGTGTTCTTTCATACAATAAATATGTTATGAACTAGTTTGTAGTTGTTGCATGTATATTTCTTTTTAATCTGTGCTTATTGATTCCATGCCATGTCAGTGACCTATTATAATATAATTTTCAATTAATCTCTGACATGTTCATGTTTATGTATGTTTGAGGAAGTTTTGGTTCACTAATCTTTCTCGTGGCATGATTCTTGTTGTTTGTTCTATTACATTCCTGTATCTCGTTTTGCAGTTTGTTAATCTTGGGTTGACCTTGTTCCCATTTCTTGGGCACTTATTTCTTTCCCTCACACTAACATATTTTCATTTTTCATCCAAGAGAAAAACATACAAGGTGGCATCCAGGCCCACATACCGGATGTGGCTCCTATTCCAAAATGTGCGTAGTCTAATTGGGACTTCACACTGGGAAGACTGGCTAACTGTTGGCAAAACATCCAACACCATCAACATAATTGAAAGTATTTAAGTTAAGATACCTAACAAATGGATCATGGTACCCCTATGGGAAGTCAGATCTCTGTTTCGTCCTTGAAAGAGAGATGTCCTGGTCCACTAGACGATATGAGCCACTAATCGTTATAATAGGAAAGTGATTGGGAAGTTTTCAATAGTATGACCATAATTCATAGTAAATTGGTTATTGGTTTAATTATTGGTTTTCAATAAAATTCTCAATCTAGATTCACATGTTATTATATATATATATATATATATATATATATATATATATATATATATATATATGTATATGTATATGTATATGTATATGTATATGTATATGTATATGTATATGTATATGTATATGTATATGTATATGTATATGTATATGTTTATAGATATGTATGTATAGATATATATATATATATATATATATATATATATATATATATATGTATATGTATATGTATATGTATATGTACATACAGATATGTTTATATATACATACATATCTAGAAACATATATATATATATATATATATATATATATATATATATATATATATATATATATATATATACAACATATGTCTCACTAACTTCTATTCAGAATATGCATATTTCATGGAAGGCATATATCACAGTTATATATATTGATAGGAGGAACTTAGATGAAACTAGTATGTAATTTTGTTATTTGAAAAGTGAATCTCTCAATGAATTCCTTTTTGGAACATGAAAAACTCTACAATAGTTTAAGAAATCTCTAAAATAAGCTCTTAAATCTATAAAAGAGTTTAATTTTGAACAATTTCCTGTAAGTAATCTTTGGCCTAGTCTCATTGAGGACAAACCTTTCTACATTAAATGTATAATTATTTTTTAAATCCATATTTTTAATGGTAACTTCAGCTTATAGTGATTGGATAAAATTCATATGGAGGAATAAAACAAAGTTAAATGGGAAACGATGGGTTAAAAAAATATAAATGTAAATAGTGTGTTAAAACAAGGATAAATGGGAAAGGAAGGGTGATAAATGGACAAAAAATAGGTAATGGGAAAAAAACTATAGGAATACAAAAATGAAGAGAAGAAAAGAGATTGATCCCGACAACATTTTATTCATAGATCTAGTCAATGGGAGTGTGAAATAAAGACAAATGGATCTATAAGTTATTGCGATTCTCACTATTCTGAATCTAATGGTTGTATTAGGTCCATTAGTGATTGTTTTATTTGTAATTTCATCTTCGGAGATGGATGGAGATTGATGCACTGATGAAAATGAGGTAATTATTGATAGAGAATTTCAATAGAGGTTGATAAATCCTCCTCTTCCTGTTGGATGGAGAAAATATTCATATGTATGTTACAACCATATCGTGGTAGGTATAGTTTATTTGTAAACATGTGATTTGATACAATTATCAACTTGAAAAATTGAAGGATATTTTACATGGATATTTGATCCATCTGAAGCTCTATTTCCATAAAGGTTAAAAACCTCCCTTGTGAATACCATCCATCAAATATGGAAGAGTTCATATGTGAAACAAATTTATATACTTTATGTTCCCATATTAGAGTATAGTGATTCACTTATTTCCTCTTAAATAAATGCATGTTGGCTTTCCAAAATTTCCTTTCCAAGCCCCTGAAGATGAATATGCAACTTGGGTCGACTTATACAACTGAATTTATTGAGAGATTACTTTGTTTGGCTTATGATATCAATCATGGGATTTCAAATCAACTCATGGGTCTCATGGTATATTTAAGTGTGTAAGATGCAAATAAATATATTTTCTCATTTATCAAATATCCAAGTGGATAAATAACATTGAAGGTAGTTCTTTTTTATATTATGTAAATAATATTAGTAGATTTACATACAATATGCATGGGTGTAGCTAACTCAATGGGATATTTCATCCTAATCGGGGGATAAATTACTAAACGTATAACATTACCTCACACTAGGGTTATGATCCACCAACCTAATAATTCCTATTATGATGGATCGACTAAATATCTTCATAACGAATCGAAAAATGTAACAATGCTTCATGATTACATTGCCAAATGTTATATACAAAGAATGGGATACCCTGAAGAGGTTATTGACCGAGACCTAGACAAATATGTTTTTATGTCAGCAAATAAAGATTTAGCTTATGGCATTGTTGATGATATAACAAAAGGTTGATGTCATAGTGGAAGATCCTCTTTTGAATTCAATTTTATAATGAACTTTAAACTATGATCTCTTTTTTTTCTCCATGAAAGGCGGTGGACGGGTGGGGGGAGGAATTTAATTCATTTCATAATCATATGATATTGTTAGGATCAATCCAAACTAATTGATTCCACATATAATACAACCATAATTCCCACTATTCAATAACCTATTAGAAATGTGAGCAAGGATGTCCTCAACGTATAGGAGTATGTGCTAGGGTGTATGTGCAACTCATTTGGATAAAATATTGAAATAGTCTAGGAAATTCTTATAATGGAATAAGGAAAGAATTTTCCTATTATGTATCCATCATCTAACATTACTAAGGATGAAATTTATTTCTTCCATTGGTGAAAATATAATCACTTGAATGTGAGATGAAAAGAAATTCCTCTTTGGCAGTGAATGGTCATCATTCCATTCAGAAGGGAAATCATGCAAATTTAAGAAGCTTAAATTTTATGCTCATATTGTCACAATAATGGAACAACAGGGTCAAATACCTAGCCAACCCTAAAATTGCATGTCATTACTATACTAATAAATCTTGTAATGAGAGTATTTATTACTTAATGATTCAAGGGTAGAGTTGGAGATAGTAAACCGTACAAGTTACCAATAACATACTCATTTTATATTTCATAATGAATAAGAGGCTCCAACAAATAGAGAGGAACTTACCATTGGAGAAAGAAACATAGAAACAACGAAACCCATGATTTTTTCTCATTCTCAATATAATGTCGCAATCACTGCCTACTAGGATGATACCTATCCAAAGGGAATTATGGTTGGGAAGGTTGTAATAGAAAAATCCATTAGAACTTTTATTTTCTAAATAAGAACTTTCTATGTTATTCTCAATGTACCAAAAAAATGACTAACTAAGAAAAATATTAATGATTCATTAGAGTAAACTTCGATAAACAAAATGAAATGTGGATATATAGCTTAAAAATATTAGGAAAAAATTCTTGCATTTATATGAGGCTCTCGAGGGGCTCATTCAATTTTTTTTTTGAACAGTTCACCAATGAAACATTAGAGCCTTATTTTCCACTCACTGAGATATAGATAAATGCAAGAGAGATCTTCATAATTATTGGATTAATTGGATCATTGCAATAACCCATGCCAATAGGTCTCTTATAAAAAATTCATCTAATATTTGTACAAGAGGCAATTGCTTCCAAATCGTAAAATACTTGCACAAATACCTATATTAGATAGTAATTGCATTTCACCATCTTGAATAACTTATGGTATTTTGAAATACGTTAGGTATAAATGAAAGAAATAGGTAATGATGGAAAGGACAGAACATATTTTCCTGGAGAATTAAATACGGGAAGGTCGAAACATTATTTATTTCAGTATTGAAAATCAATGAAAAAATTTCATTCCAATTCAATTCCAAAAATTAAATCCTCTCAACTTTTTCAATAATAGACTCAAGATTTTCATTTTATCGAACATATATCCCAACTTTGATTTGATTAAGGAGTAGGTTCATTTCCATGTATCAAATTATTTTTCATTATGAATAAAAGGTAACAAAGATGGAATACAAGCTCGATTAATAGCATTAGTCATTAAAAATTGTTGTTTTGAGGTTAATCTATTTATTCGGCTAGATAATATTTTTCCTTGTTCATTAATAAATCAACCAATTAGGCTCACATTTTTATAATCAATCTGATCTCTTGACCTAATTGGTGAAAAATGTCTATGAATTGGTCTCAAATGTCTACAAAAATATCTCTTGGGTTTATCCATAGCTTGTTTCATAAACCTTTTGAATACTATTTATTCCAAATCTTTTAAAAATATCATTCCATTAAAGATCTTATTGAAATACCATTTCTTTTTATATATGTGATGTATTCCTATCTTGGGTTAAGAGTAGTATATTTAATCTCTTTTTTTCTGTCTCTCTATGAATGGTATGCTCGCAACAATAGGGAAAAAATATATTGGATTCCAATAAAATATGTGTATTGCCTCAAATTTTCCAGGTTGTATATCTAGAAATCCTCGAGAATATTTTATAAACATGATCTTCGGTACCACTAGTGCACTCCAAAGCAATTATTATTCTTATATCTTTACTCTTGGCCATAAAAGGACTCTAGATATTGGGTCTACTTTTCTTTTTCACCTGATTCAAAATAAAGAGGGAAAAAGGGATAGAACTTGATAGCTAGAGATCCTATGATGAAAAATTTGAAAGTAAAAAAAATTCAGTATGGATATTTCCACAATTAATAAATTGTTGTTGATGAAGACTTGTGAAGAACTATTTGTTGCAATCATTTGATTTCCCAACATTTCAAGTGAACCCTTCACCCATCTTCAGGGACTTGAAGCGTATTGATAATGTGAAGATTACTACACCTCTATAAGTAGAGGATGATGTTAAAATATAGCCGTTAGAGGAGAAATAAGTATAACCATTAAGGAAAGAGAATTATAACAAATAGGAAATTTTTTTGATGATTAAATTTTGATTATAATAAAGGACTATTGAAAAGAGGAATTAGATTATTAAATAATTTAAATAAACTAGACTTGAATAAAAGGAGAAAATTTGAGTTAGTTGGAAAGGTCAATTCAAGGGAGAACGCAAAAATATTTATAGTTAGAAATACACATATTTTTTAATATATATATATATATATATATATATATATATATATATATATATATATATATATATATATATATATATATATATATATAAAATTATTTAATAATAAAATTAATTATAATGACTAACTTATTTAGAGGATAACAAATTATTTATTAAAAAGTTTTTTTTATTAAAGAATATTAAGATATTAAAAATATAAATTGGTCAAAATAAATTAATGAGTTGAAAATTATTTAGGAATAATGGATTAAAGAATATAATAATCATTTAAAAATATAATAATTATTAAAATAAAATTGGTAAATTAGATTAATATATAGGAATTAGATTTAAGGTAAAAATAATTTTATTTTATAATTTAAAAATTAATAAAGATTAATTAGGAAAGAAGAAGGAAAAATAACTAATTAAATTAAATTAAAAATTAAATAAACTAAAATCTAAATTAAATTAACTTAAAAATTAAATAAAATAAAAATTAAATTAAATTAAATTAAAATTTTAATTTAAATAAAATAAAAATGAAAAGGAACATAGAAGGGAACAATCTAAGGGGGAAACAAGAAAAACATATTATAGGTAGATGGAAGGGAACAGTCAAAGGGATCAATAACGGAGGAAAGCAAGAAATAGAGGAAGAAAATGAAAGGGAGGGTGGGGTTTAAGAGTTAGAACTTGAACTAAGGGACAAGGTTTAGAGGAAAATAAATGAATAGTGGGTTTCTAGGATTGGCTTAAATGATATCCATTATCCTGATTAAAGCTATTAGGGTGATTTTGAATTTCAAAGGCTTCACTAATGATATTTTCTAGCTTGAATTCTATCCCGTTCCATCCCCAAACTTAGATCTTTTTATGGGCTGAATCTACTAATTTATCCAAGAGGTAGGAGAAGTAAATATAACACAATATTTTTTCCCTTGGATTTAGGGGGAGGAAAAAAATTAAAAGGGGGGAAAATTCAAAGCATTTGGAAAAGAACATTGATTTATATTAATAGGTCGGCTAAAAAACTAAGCCATGAAATATCTAACACATGAACTGTGGAAAGATAGGTCATTATACATTCCATTGTAAATTCTCCTTATCGATCATAATGCATAAGATATTCAACTTCATCAATTATTATGAATCTTAGGGAAAACTTGGAACTTATGAATATATGTATAATGTGATTCTGGATGTGGTTCTCTTTATATAACAATAAACATATGTTTCATCAACAAAATTAATAGTGATATTTTAGATAATATACCCTACATGCATGTATAGAGTCTTTTCACTCATGAGATCGAAGAGAAATGAAGGTGGAAAAATGTGGGAAACAAATTTCAAATTCTATAAAATAGCATTGTCTAATGATTAGCTTGGGATGTAGCTTAGCTTGGTAGCATGTTTTTTTTGGGTACAAAATGTCATTAGTTCAAATCTTGCCATCCCTGCCTTTCCCTTCATTTCCGTGGAAAGGGAGGAGCAAAAGATCATTTGATATAGATTTGACAGGAAAAAAAAATAATTGAATCATATTCATAAGTGAACGTGTTTGGCTCTAAGAGTATCCAGGAAAGGTATTTCCCCTTTATCTCCAAATATTAAATAAAGAACTCTTTGTTTAGTTTGGTATATATTAGGTCTCTAAAACCTGATGTTGTGGGTTTAAATCCTATAGAGCATGATTATGTTCCTATCACATCCAACCCTATAGATTATAAGAATTCATTCCAACTGGAACAAGCAATTGAATCTGATCTCCTAAGAAAAGTAGGAGGCCAATGATACTGGAAGATATTCTTAGAACAAATATCTAATCAATCACCATGTCGATATTGTGAATATGTAGGTACGAATAATATGACCAAAGTTATAGGAAAATACCTAAGAAAATTCCATATGGAAAAGCCTCAATAATTTTGATTCAATGGAATAAGCCGGGATGATAATTATCCTAAATAGTAGCCTGAATTTGATATGAACCTCAATGATCAGAAATTGATATAGACAGATTAATTGAAATTCTTGAAATTGAAATAGTCAACTAAGAGGGTTTCCCCTTCCTTCATTTTGAATAAGTTGTATCTTTCTCGAGCTAATGAATAGGACTAGGGTGAAAATGATAGAAGCCAACAAGAAACCAAAATAGCTAATTATAGTTATATTAGGCATGGAAGGGCTGAATGAAATATTGTTTATACATATCTTCATGAGACAATTACCTAAATTTTTATTTTTGTAACCTTGAGATCATAGTAAAAGATATCAATTGCCCCAATTAGTATCAATGTAGGATCCTATATCTACTATAGGATATGTATGAATGAACATGGATGAGAGGAAATATATGGTATAAATCTCTTCATTATTCTAGAATTCCCCACAATGTTCATCGAGAAACTAATGAATAGCCCCCACAAACCCCTTAAAAAATTCCAAATGTAATATTCTTATAGGGTGAATGAATTCTAAATCAATAAATTGGATCACCTCACATTATCCTTTTTACCAGTAGCTATCGGTCTAGAGACTGGACCAAAAGAAACCTCTCTATAGACTAGCCAAAGTTTTATGAATTTCACGTTTAGATGTAAGAATATGAATATCCATTTTGTCCTTTCATTTCTAGATCTTACTGATCCAGTCATTTGACCATCTCAATGAATTAGTTTTTTTAATATTAATTATTAGATCTAGTAGAGCCCGATATTACAAAAAATATACCTATTGCAAGAAGTAACTCGTAATTTCACATATCTAAAATTAAATAGGTTCAATTGCACTATCCAATTGGTTTTAACTAATGAGTAAAACCTACTCAAATGTTGAATTGAATCGTACTAGTCTCTACTATGGGTTGCTACTAATTTTCATACTTGTTATTTCATTCTCTATTTATTTTTTTAGTTAGGAACAATGAAAATATTCTCATTCCATTTGAAGAGATCCAATACTCACAATTATGTATGATATTAGTATTTATGTTCTCAAGCATGACCACTTAAGAAAATGTGAAATGGAGTAAGAAAAATGGTTGATACCACTAGAAGGATCCCTCTTTGGTTGATAACTATTGTAACGGGTATTATCATGATTATATTATGGGGTGTATTTTTCTATGGTTCCTATTACGAATCAAGGTCATCCCTATAGTAGGGGAAATATACTAACTATGGGAAAGACTGTACACACAGAAGTGAAAAATCCACAAGACCTTACCCTTATTTTAAGGGTAAGGCCTTATCAAAATCTCTTTTTGAGATTATTTCTATATTAATATGAATTAAAAGATAAGATTCATACAAATACAATGAATTTGTCATTTACTTCATTAAATTCCTTTTAGTTAAGTGATGAGCCAATCTATTATTCTTCCATATTATCGATTTTTATTTATTTATTTATTTTTATTTTTATTATTTTTATTTATTTATTTTTTTAAATTTTTAAATTTTTTTTTGGATTGATCCTATTTTAATCTTTGTCAAAGGAACAACAAAGAAATGGAAAATATTTATTACTAAATATTTTCTCATTTCCATGGGGGTTTCACTGGGGGAGAAATACCATACCACATGCATTCATATCGGGGATATATATTGAGGTAAAAAGTGACATAATGTATTGAGCATATAATAGGGGGTAAAGGGTTTTTATATTGGAAGGTATAAAAAATGGAGCTCAAAGTTAATGAAAAAATATAAAGGGGTATACAATATGTTAATGAAAAAATGGATACCTATATATCTAGTGAAAGTATGGGTTTTTTAAATTGGGAAGGTGTATTGGGTTCACATTGGTAGGGGGTTAAATAATGTGATTTTTAGAGTATTTTCCAATATGTAGTCAAATTAAGGATATTTTTTAGTATGCCACAAACACGTGATATGGCAAAGGTTCATTGAGTGAAGTCCCCATGCTCATTTATCTGATCGAAGATTATGATTTTTTTTTGTAAAATCCCAAACTATGAGAGTCTAAATGTGTAGATATAATATTTTCTTCTCGTATTTTGGGTTACAAAATGAAAGAGGAGGAAAAGCACCTTTTATTCATTTACTCTTATTAGGAATGAACCATATCATAGGTTTTATAAGGTTGTTTTTTTGAATGAATGATATTGCCCCTTACTTGTCTGCTCTTCATTATTTAGGAACTTTGAAGCTCCCTCATTTTAACATACAAAATACTATTCAATTTATGAAGGAATTTAAGAACAAGATAGGATCAGAAATCCAATTAGTTCCTCTTATGCCAATGAAAAATGAAAAATTTATTCGATTTTTTTAAATAAAGAATAATGGAATATGATAGACAATGGGATCAAAGAAAACAAGAATCTTCTCCAATATTGCTTAGCTATTCTCTTCATCTCTCCTCCCTACGATCTATCTCTATTTTATAGACTATTTATTTTGAACATGAACAAGGAGGGAATGCCATGTATATAGTACATGATATAACATATGGGGATCATTTGATAGGTTGATCTGTTATAGTGCTTATTGAGTCACTCTATATTTCAAATTTATTCAAATTTAGATATATATACATGAAAATTTTCCCAAGAATATATAATGGAGATGGAGGATAAGAGGCTCTCCATCTCTGAAGGGGTATTGATTTTTGAATAAATCAGTAAAATTCATGTTCGAAATTATATGGAACTATTGTAGCCGCTACAACAACACCCAAAATTTTGGGTATATTACTTGCTTAGTCGTTAAGGTCTTAACCTGGCCTGTAGACGATGACATCCTCGTAACTTGTCCCAAGCCCCTCGTGAGCATTCTCACCATCATGATGAGGTACTCTTACCGCAACCGCGCCATGTGTGAAGGGATCACCATGCATGCTTTCGAATGGAGACTTTTGTGTATTTACATTAAAAACTCTTGCACCTTAGATTGTTTAGGCACTCGGTTTGGGTACTTCACCAAGCTCATGATCTGATGTTAATTATTTTGGGGAACCGTTATTTAAAGGGTAACTGTGAACTAATTAGTGTTATAATATTTCATACAGGTCAATCCCACGCATGATATACTAATAAATGTCATCACTACACCAAGGGAAATGCACTGAAGCTAAACAACAAGGTTACAACTGTGAAACAAGATACTCTCATCCACATGCCCCCGCCCAAGTGGAAATGAGACTTAAGGCTACCAGTGAAGACCATTGTTATGGTAGATGACAAGGATGTGCCCACAAGTGAGAAGGAGGAGCAAGTTAACATTATTTTCAGATGGAGGACGATGTGGTGTGTGTTCGCTCAGATAAAGGATCAAGGATAGAATTGTTCGTGATTGACCAATGCAACAAAATTCTTTACTGATGCACATCATATACTTAGAATCATTTCATTGCAAAATGTAAGAATCCTGGAAGAGTGTTCTGGCATCGGCATATTAGAGTCTTGGTGATGTCCATAGCAATTTAAGTATCTCTCCTCTCTACGGCTTTAGAAGCACTTTTGCTGAAGACATTCAACATTCTCAAAAGTGAAGAGCTATTTGGAGCATTTCCCTTTGTCTTATGGACATTCACATTGGTGCATTTGTTCAAGCATGCTTTTTTAGTACTGAAGGTTGATGATAATGGAGAAGGTGGGGCTTTTGCATTGTATTCTCTGTTATGCAAGCAAGCCAAAGCTAGTTGTTGCCAAAACGCCTAATTGCTTTCGACATATAGAATGAAACTTCCTCCTGGAACAAGGTAGGGGTCACGAATAAGAAAGTATAAAAACCTTCGGTCTGCGTTGATCGTTGTATCTATGCTGGACACTTGTATGGTCAATAGAGATGGTGTGCTAACACCAATCACTTACGTGTATTTCTCTGCGCATTAAGTATATTTTCTAGAAGTCCCTCACCATGGATTTTTAGGTGCTCTATTGGGGCTCTTTATAAAGCTAGTAGTCACTTGTTAATTATGTTTAAATTGTTAAAACCGTCAAGCCTTCTGATGGTCTCTCATTTTAAGAATTTGAATGGCCAACGTGATATGCTTCAGGATACCTTGTTATAGTTTTTCATATAATCCTTATATATATATACACCTTAGGAAGGAGGATGGATTTTTTGAAACTTTTTATAAGCTCGTTCGATAGAACCTTGGCTCACGCTATCGTGGTGTCCTTCCGGGCCTTGTTTGGCTCCGTATCGAAGAAGCATAAATCGCGTTGTTACGAGGGAAAAGGTTACCTGAACCGAGCTATTAGCAACGACTCCCAAATGAATATATAAGGCATTTAAGCCACGACCCAGAAGAATGGAAAATCCAACAAGGTGAGCTGGATAGCGTGAATCCCCACTCTTCATGCCGCATTACATGAACGCAGGTTGCCCAATGCATGCTACCATGCACGAATGATATTTATGTTACTACGCGCAAACAAAAGGCTTTTGATCAAGGAGGTCTATGACACACAACTTTTCGGGGATCATTTAAATCTGCACTATCAGTACGCCCGACATGTAAGGATCTGATGGCCCTTTTGAGCTGCTCAAGTCTGGCACGCAATGATAAAATTCAGCATGGTGGGTTTTCAATGTGGAAAGAAGGTCGAATCCCTTCGATTCTGGTTGTGTTAGCGCAACCAATAAAACCTACAAAATAATTGGCGTCCTCTGCAATACGCTACTCTTAGTGCAGTCTTCACGTCCCGTAAGCCCAAAACGCTTCCAGCTGTGACTCCAAGGCATCAAAGAAGTTACAAATCAAACCCATATATGATGAAGGCCAGGGCCGGGTTATATTAAGAGCGCGAACAGTTACCCGTGGAGAGGTATAAGAAGGGTTCATGATATGGAATAGGCATAAAAGGAACCCATCCAATAATTTGCACACCTTATCAGCAGCCCAAGGAAATTTATCTAGTGAAAGCGTTGCCACATAATGAATGCCTGTGCGTGGTATTTGCGACTGTTTTGAAGTTTTAACTGCGATGAGGTTCTACACGCTAGTTTTTTCTATGATGATATACTCCTCTCAAAAGTCAATTAATCCAAGGATAATTATCTTTCGGGCTGAGGATATACGAGCCACCTTTTTGATCATCTCCAACAGATCATTCGAAGCCGAGACAACATCAAATATGCGACCGATTGCCAGGTCGCAGAACTGAGGAATAGGTCGAACATGCGACTGACGTAGTGATGCGACCGTGCTACCTCTGCAAAGTCGCATCTCAAATGATAGCCTTGGGTTGCATTTCCCCGTGGGTCGCTGGGTCGCACAAGCTCAGCAACGGGCCGTCAGCGCGACTCCCAATACGTTGCGACCTTGCGACTTTGCTAAGGAGTCACATCCTCCCTTTAAGTTGGGCTGCCATGTCACAACACCTCATGATAATTGTCCAGGTCATCTGATATACGACTGGGTAACTGCTAGTGCATGACTCTACTAATAAGGTCACGGGAGCTCTCCTCAAGAAGGCAGTTGGAGTTGCGATCTCATCCCAATTACAGTCGTGCAACCTAAGACCACCATGAATTTCCTTCATCGTGTCAACACGCAGGCTTGTGGGCAAGTTCAAGAAATGGGGAATCTTGTTCGAAGGATCATTTCCTATATAAGACAAAATCATTTTTTCTCCCTCCATGCTTAATCATTTGATCAACGAGCGGACTAAAACCCATTTCGAAGGGCTTTTCCTGTATCGGTGTCTCGTTGAAAACTTTTGAATATAAAAAGGAAATATCATTATCGCATATCATGGTTTCCAGAAGTCAATGATTTTCGTCCAAATTTCGACATGAGATCAAGGGCGAAGGTCAATCCAAACAGTTACAGGTGCGATTGTCCACCCATGATATGCCTCCTGTATTGACCTGATTGAGCCCAAAGCTGAAATGCATTGCAACATAGTGATAGCCGAATACATCATCAACCTTAAGCCACAACGATCATGGAAGAAGTATATCTATAATATGATCGGAATTCATGCAAATATGCCTCCTCATGTGGCCATTGGAGTTTTCCTTGTGGGTAGTCAAACAACCCTAGCTGCGTCTAGAATTTCAAAGAGTCAGAGATGTGGAGGATCTACCTCAAGTGAGTACCGGCATTTGGCAGTTAGTCCACAACAATACAAACGGGCATCACAACAATTAAATAGGCAAAGGGTGGAAGCCTTGGGATTGCACAAAGAGCCTCTCGCAACAGACTCAAAGGCACCCGGTCATTTTCACGGAACGATGATGCAGGAAGGAAGTCTCGCTGAGAAACCCAAATACTATTACTGGGGAAAGTATACACAAGCCGTTCTCTTTGATGACTTAATGACACAACATTTGACCACACAGGGGTCTAAAGTTATCATTTTCACTTGTGAAATTAATTAATTATGCCCCTAACATTATTATTCATCAATGAAGACATGTAACCTAAGCTATGTGACTGTAGGTGGAAGTTGTCAGTTTGCGCAATGAGCCAAAGTTTTTCCCAGCAAGAAAAAGGACCCTTTTCAAAGAAAAGGATGCGGGATAAGGAATATTGCTATGAAATCCAAATATTTCCAAAAGAAGGCCGCAAGTTGCAGATCCGCTTGAGGTCACAAGTTGCAGATTTTCTTAAGATCACAGGTTGAAAATTTCCTCAAGTCGCAGGTCGCAGATTTCCTCAGGTTGCTAGGTCACATAGTCACACTCCCTATTAAAATCTTGACGACGCGACCCAGCGACCCAACAACTGGGTCGCAAGGTCGCAGATTACTGGGGGTCGCAAGTCGCGAAATCCAGTGAGGTCGCAAGTTGCAAAATCCAGTTAGGTCGCGGGTGGCAACAATGGCTGAGTTCGAAGGTCGCAGAACAGGCTGGGTCGCAAGGCAGCCCAACAGTCAGGAAAGCGAGAAGTCAGGGAGCCCAAAGGGCAAGCTTTTCTCTATAAATATTTTCTTCGGGAACTTGAAAAAGGACTTTTTTTTGGAGACTCAAAGAGAATAACATTGTATAGAAGGACTGCACATTTTGATTATGAATACGAGCACTTGTAAAACCCATTTTTGGATCTGATGTCGGTTAATGTTCCAAAACTATGAGTATTATATTTTTAGTTTCTAATATCTTTTGGTTAATGAAGCTGTCTCTCTGTTTACATCATTATGCATTATAGTTTCCTAGACATGTGTTAATGGTGCTAAATCTATGTTTCTGCTTTAATGAATGCTAATAACTTTGTTTGTTAACATTTACATTATCGCCGTGATCATTCAAGGAAGTGAAGGGTATTCTACCATAAGGAATTATTTCTTTTTTGGTTAGAACAACTTTCACAAGCATGACCCTAATGACGTGCTGCTAACAACATCTCCTTCGGCTCCATGCTTCACAGTTCATCTTGCTACGCATAGTGTTATATGTTCATTTACTTCATCAATTGTGTGTTTTGTATCATTTGAATAAGTGTGTGTCCGTAGGTTCACAGAGTTCTCCCGAGACCAAAGGAAAAGAAGCTAAGCGGTAGCCAGACCCACACCCTGGACGGGATCCCCATTCCAAATGGTTTAGAGTCTAGTTGGGACTTTTTACTGGGGAGATCCCCTGCTGTTGGCCGGATAGATTTTATTGTCAACAGAATTAGCGCTAGAAGGAGGGCCAGATGAAAATCTGAGCCCTTAGAGCCTACAGTTAATCTCATATTTGTAATCACTCGTCCCCAAATCATTCTCCCGAGATGTTTGTCAGATTTTTATGAGCCTCGATGCTTCATCCCTGATGAACTTATGTATCACTTGTCCCAGTTAAAATTCGATGGTGAAAATGGAGTGTCCATAACCAAACACATTTTAGATTTTTGCGAATTTGGTGAGTGCTACGAAATTGACAATGAAGGTTTGATTTGTTTTCTTTTCTTCCTCACTCTCGAAGGTCGAGCTAAGAAATGGTGCTGCACATTGCTGGAAGCTTCCATCCATTCGTTTGAACAACTCACCAGTGAATTACAACAATCTTTTCACAGGTACGATTTTCAAAATGTATTTATAAAGTTAAATGACATCAGATTGGAACCTCAGGAACCTCTAGATGAATTCTCTATCAGATTTTTTCATTATTGTTTTGAGTTCCCTGAAAAGGATGTTGATTGGAAATTTGTAAGTGAACAGTTCAGTTATGTGATCCTCGTTTCCCTTGAACAATTTCAATTAGCAACCCAGCCTAATCCTGGTGTTCCCTATGACGACTCGCAAGTGGCTAGCTGTTCAAAATTTGTACCTAATGTTTCCTTGTCCATCTCCCCGAGTCCAGACCACATTCAGGCCTCCAAGGAGAGTAGTATTGTTCATGATATTCCTGGTCTTCCTCCTAAATTGCCGTGTAGTGGAGTTGTGACCTCGAAAGTTCTAAGCAATGATAGACGTGTGCACGAAGATAAAACCTGTTGTGCCACCTCTGAATCTTTCACGCACCATGTCGAACCAGAGCTTGAAAACCATAGTGGATCATTATCTCTCCCGGTTCATGAAAACTATCTCGAGTCCACTGAATGTTTCCCTAGACACAGTCCTAAATCTTATTCACATGCTAATAATAAATTGACTCTTGTCCTAGATAAAGCTGACCTTACAAAATCATTGGACCATCCTAGGCATGCAAGTTCATTGTTCACTCCAGATAACACCGATGTACGAGATGAAATCCTTGTACGGTTAACACCCCTGCGGCTCAATCTTTTTGTTCATTATTCCCCGATTTATTTCATGAGTCCGCCACACCAGTAATTTCTTTGAGACATTCAAAATTTCCTTATACTGGTAATGGCGACAATCATAAGCACGTGGATGGTGTTTCATAATCACATTGCAAAATTAATGAATCTTTTAGATATGCTCTTTCTCACTCGAAATCTTTAGACAACCATAGGAGCGATTTCCTGTTTGGGAAAATTCAAGATGTCCCTTTTATTGATCCATACCAATTGGTGACTCCCTGGGAGCCTAACATTCCAGGTACCCAACTTGATCAAATCGATGGTTCCAGCAATCACTGTTTATCTAAAAACATGTTCACTCATACCGAGACCGCGCCCGTATCCTTTCGCCGACCACAATCTGGCGATGAAAATTCAGCTACTGTGGAATCAAAGTACCTTCTTCTCGCTACTGTTACCTTGTCCTTCCAACTCGACAAGACCCTCGCTAACTCAACTAGGTTTTCTCCCTAGGGTTTCTCAGCTTAGGGTTTCTGAAATAACGATTCCCAAGTACCGTGCTCCTCCCAGCATAACCACATTGGATATCATCTCATCCGGGCAGATATTTCATTCTAGTAAGGTTTCCCTGAGCACATATTCCTATTCCCCAACAGCTGGTGTGCAACAACCGATATATCCCAATTTATTCACCAGTAAGAAAACACCGGCCATTGTCACTAATATTTTCAGTTTTTGCCCAGCCAGTACCGGTTGCAATCAGGCACAAACATGGGATTTTGGGCAAATCCCTCAACTGCCCGAAAACCTTCCGCTAAATTCACCCCATCCTGGAAAATCTAAAAAATCTGATACATTGGATTATCAATCTGTCAGCACGCAAAAATTTTGCCAAGTTGATACAAAGCCCACTGACATTGTTCAAATCACCACATTTCACGATCACAACAGTTTTCCTGTTGATCTCGCCGAACAATCAAAGTTGGGAAGCACCCTGCCCGAAGGTCCAGAGTTTGTTCAAGAAAGTGAGGAATTTCAAGCCCCACTAAATGTAGATTCAGATCCTCATACCCTTGACCAGACCTAGGAGCAACCCCGAACCAGGGTTTTCAAAACTAGGATTTCTGCATTTAGATGCGCAAGCATCTATAATTCGCCTGGCACATGCTTATTGTTTCCATTCCATAAAATTGATCATCCTCAACACCATGATGAGGTTTCCGTTTGGTTCGAAGGATCTTATCCGATGAATATACTTGCAAACAGGCAGTGGCTTACCTCCCTCCCATCGGACCTAGGGTTGTGCATGAATTGGTTTGTGTCATTCATAAAAAATGTTGAGTTTCAAGAACATATTGCTGTATATCAGGATGAGAGTGGAATTCAGCTTGCACAATCCATTTTGGCATGTTGTATGGTAAGTATCCATGATCTTCTTGCCGTTGCACATGCTCTTTAGGTAAGTTTTGTTGTTGATGCACTTTTTTGGATACTAGCTCTGATCCCGAGCATTGTTGTTGTTGCAGGATGGGAACTAATGTGGTGGCTATACTAGAAAGCTAATTTCACATAACCTGGCCACATCATTGGTTAAACTAGGGTTTTAGGTGTAGGCTAGCTAGGACCTGTTAATAAAATTTTTTAGTTCAAATTTTAATTAAGTTTACTTGTGAAATTTTTTATTTTATGATTTAAAAGTGTGTCTGCTATTTTGCTTACGATTAGTATCTTAGGCATCATCATGTTACAATTTTTTTGCACTCATTTCATTTAGTTTTCTTGTTGCTGCATAAATAATCACTGCTTGTGTTATCCCCCTTTTCCACCTACAACTGGTTAATCATTCCCGCGCATGGTGTTGCATTGCATCTTGAGCCTCGTTTATTACATTGCGTCGTACACTTTATTCCTCACATAATTTCCGCAGGTTGTTGATATAGCTTCGAAAATTATCGACATATCACCTATCACTACATGAGTCCTCATTGAAACCCTACCACCTTGCGGACTTGTTCTGCCCCGACTGCTGAAACAGTAACCCCATTGTTTGCGTGAGGTTGCGGTGGCTATCTCAAGAGGCAGCTTTCTCTTAGGACAAGTCATTGAAGTCACATTCTCAACAAGATGCCTATGAGTCTAAACTTATTTAGCCGGGGAGATACGAGCCGGTTGCTTGTGGGAGACCTAATGAGTTTGAATGGCCCATACCCGTAGCCTAACCTTATGCCCAGCATAGTCTTGGACATCTTAATGATCTGTTTTACATACTGTGGCTATTTTGGTGGATGGGATGTGAAGGTTTGGCACAAGGGAAAACCCAAATCAGGATATCTTTCAGTTTCTGTAAAACAAGGAACATCCTCTCTCGCTTGTAAAATAAGTCAGGATCCCTCATCTGCCCATGAAAAATAAGTGCCACAAGCACATGAAAATAAGTGCTGCAAGCACATGAAACAAATAAGGGTAAAGGATCGAGAAAGGCTTCCTGCGGAGAGAGGTAATGCAACAACTCCGCCAAGGTACTGACCAGGCTCGCTGGCAACGGAGCAACGCTTGTGATTTCTTGAAGTGACTCCGCTGGGGTACTGTCCAGGCCTACTGGCAGTGGAGAAACATCGGAAACCTACTTTAAAAATCCTGAGAATAATAAACCCACTGCCTTGCTCTTCACATCATCAACAAGCTACTGGCGTCTGTAAGCTTCCGGTTTGATGTGTTCTGATTAGCGAGACCTAGCTGAGGCACAAGGACTGGGCATACCTGTAAAGGCCAAAGTAATGCAAAGGGTACCCGCAGAACTTGTTCAATATTCCCTTGCATCACTATCTCGAATCAGAATATTTTTGTGATATGGACAGAGAGGCTGGATTCTACCAATGGTTCACCATTTTTTGTAGCCGCTACAACAACACCCATAATATTGGGTATATTTAAATTTTCGGGTCTCCTCTCTACTTGCTTAGCCGTTAAGGTCTTAACCTGTCCTGTAGATGATGACATCCTCGTAAATTGTCCCAAGACCCTCGTGATCCTTCTCACCATCATGACAAGGTACTCTTAGCGCAACCGCACCATGTGTGAAGGGATTGCCATGCATGCTTTCAAATGGAGACTATTTTGTATTTACATTAAAAACTCTTGCACCTTAGATTGTTTAGGCACTCGGTTTGGGTACTTCACCAAGCTCATGATCTGATGTTAATTATTTTGGGGCACCGTTCTTTAAAGGGTAACTGTGAACTAATTAGTGTTATAATATTTCATACAGGTCAATCCCATGCATGATATACTTATAAATGTCATCACTACACCGAGGGAAATGCACTGAAGCTAAATAACAAGGTTACAACTGTGAAACAGGATACTCTCATCCACATGCCCTCGCCCAGGTGGAAATGAGACTTAAGGCTACCAGTGAAGACCATTGTTATGGCAGATGACAAGGATGTGCCCACAAGTGAGAAGGAGGAGCAAGTTAGCATTATTTTTAGATGGAGGATGATGTGGTGTGTGCTCACTCAGATAAAGGATCAAGGAAAAAATTGTTCGTGATTGACCGATGCAACAAAATTCTTTACTGATGCACATCAGATACTTAGACTCATTTCATTGCGAAATATAAGAATCCTGGAAGATTGTTCTGGCATCGGCATGTTAGAGTCTTGGTGATGTCCATAGCGATTTAAGTATCTCTCCGCTCTACGGCTTTAGAAGCACTTTTTCTGAAGACATTCAACATTCTCAAAAGTGAAGAGCTATTTGGAGCATTGCCCTGTGTCTTATGGACATTCACTTTGGCACATTTATTCAAGCATGCCTTTACAGTACCGAAGGCTGATGAAAACGGAGAAGGTGGGGCTTTTGCATTGTATTCTCTATTATGGAAGCACGCCAAAGCCACATGCTACCAGAACGCCCAATTTCTTTCAACATATAGAATGAAACTTCATCCTAGCACAAGGAAGGGGTCAAGAATAAGAAAGCATAAAAACCTTTGGTCTGTTCTGCTAGCTGTATCTTTGCTGGACACTTGTATGGTCAATAGAGATGGTGTGCTAACACCAATCACTTATGTGTATTTCTCTGCGCATTAAGTATATCCGCTAGAAGTCCCTCACCATGGATTTTTAGGTGCTCTATTAGGGCTCTTTATAAAGCTGGTAGTCGCTTGTTAATTATGTTTAAATTGTTAAAATCGCCAAGCCTTTTGATGGTCTCTCATTTTAAGCATTTGAATGGCCAATGTGATATGCTTCAGGATACCTTGTTATAGTTTTTCATATAATCCTTATATATATATACCTTAGAAAGGAGGACGGATTTTTTGAAATTGTTTATAATCTCATTTTATAGAACCTTGGCTCACGCTATCGTGGTGTCCTTCTGGGCCTTGTTTGGCTACGTATCGAAGGAGAATAAATCACGTTGTTACGAGGGAAAAGGTTACCTGAACCGAGATATCAGCAATGGCTCCCAAATGAAGATATAAGGAATTTAAGCCACGACCCACAAGAATGGAAAATCCAACAAGGTGAGCTGGATAGCGCGAATCCCCACTCTTCATGCCGCATTACATGGACGCACGTTGCCCAATGCATGCTACCATGCACGAATGATATTTATGTTACTACATGCAAAAAAAATGCTTTTGATCAAGGAAGTCGATGACACACAACTTTTTAGGGTTCATTTAACTCTGCACTATCAGTACGCCTGACATGCAAGGATCTGATGGCCCTTTTGAGCCACTCAAGTCTGGCACGCAATGATAAAATTCGCCATGGTGGGTTTTCAAAGCGGAAAGAAGGTTGAATCCCTTCGATTCTGGTTGTGTTAGCGCAGCCAATAAAACCTCTGAAATAATTGGCGTCCTCTGCAATACGTTGCTCTTAGTGCAGTCTTCACGTCCCGTAAGCCCAAAATGCTTCCAGCTGTGACTCCAAGGCATCAAAGAAGTTACAAATCAAACCCATATATGCTGAAGGCTAGGGCCAGGTTATATTAAGAGTGCGAACAATTACCCGTGGAGAGGTATAAGAAGAGTTCACGATATGGCATAGGCATAAAAGGAACCCATCCAATAATTTTCACACCTTATTGACAGCCCAAGGAAATTTATTTGGTGAAAGTGTTGCCACATAATGAATGTCTATGCGTGGTATTTTCCACTGTTTTAAAGTTGTAACTGCGCTGAGGTTCTACACACTAGTTTTTTCTATGATGATATACTCCTCTCAAAAGTCAATTAATCCAAGGATAATTATCCGTTGGGCTGAGGAGATATGAGCCACCTTTTTTATTGTCTCCAGGAGATCATTCAGAGCCGAGACAACATCAAAGATGTGACCGGTCACTAGGTCGCATAACTGAGGAATAGGTCGAACATGCGACTAACGTAGCGATGCGACCATGCGACCTCTGCAAGGTCGCATCTCAAATGATAGCCTTGGGTCGCATTTCCCCGCGGGTCACTGGGTCGCACAAGCTTAGCAACGGGCCGGCAACGCGACTCCCACTATGTTGCGACCTTGTGACTTCGCTAAGGAGTTGCATCCTCCCTTTAAGTCGGGCTGCCACGTCACAGCACCTCATGATAATTGTCCAGGTCATCCAATATATGACTGGGTAAATGCTAGTGCGTGACTCTACCAATAAGGTCGTGGGAGCTCTCCTCAAGAAGGCGGTTAGAGTTGTGAACTCATCCCAATTACAGTCGTGCAACATAAGAGCACCATGACTTTCCTTCATCGTGTCAACACGCAGGCTTGCAGGCAAGTTCAAGAAATGGGGAATCTTGTTTGAAGGATCATTTCCTATATAAGACAAAATCATTTTTTCTCCCTCCATGCTTAATCATTTGATCAACGAGCAGACTAAAACCCATTTCGAAGGGCTTTTCCCGTGTCGGTGTCTCATTGCAAACTTTTAAATATAAAAAGGAAATATCATTATCACATATCATGGTTTCCAGAAGTCAATGATTTGTGGCCAAATTTCGACACAAATCAAGGGGGAAGGTCAATCCAGATAGTTACAGGTGTGATTTTCCACCCATGATATGCCTCCTGTATTGACCAAATAGAGCCCAAAGCTGAAATGCATTGCAACATAGTGATAGCCGAATACATCATCAACCTTAAGCCACCACGATCATGGAGGAATCATATCTATAATATGATCAGAATTCATGCAAATACGCCTCCTCATGTGGCCATTGGAGTTTTCCTTGTGGGTAGTCAAACAACCCCAGCTGTGTCTAGAATTTCAAAGAGTCGGAGATGTGGAGGGATATACCTCAAGTGAGTACCGGAATTTGGTACTTAGTCCACAACGATACAAACGGGCATCACAACAGTTAAATAGAAAAAGGGTGGAAGCCTTGGGATTGCACAAAGAGCCTCTCCCAATAGACTCAAAGGCACCTGGTCATTTTCACGGAACGATGATGCAGGAAGGAAGTCTCGCTGAGAAACCCAAATACTATTACTGGGGAAAGTATACACAAGCCATTCTATTTGATGACTTAATGACACAAAATTTGACCACATAGGGGTCTAAAGTTATCATTTTCACTTGTGAAATTAATTAATTATGCCCCTAACATTATTATTCATCAATGAAGACATGTAACCTAAGCTATGTGACTGTAGGTGGAAGTTGTTGGTCTGCGCAATGAGCCAAAGTTTTTCCCAGCAAGAAAGAGGACCCTTTTCAAAGCAAAGGATGCAGGATAAGGAATATTGCTATGAAATCCAAAGATTTCCAAAAGAAGGCCGCAAGTTGCAGATCCGCTTGAGGTCACAAGTTGCAGATTTGCTTAAGGTCACAGGTTGAAAATTTCCTCAATTCGCAGGTCACAGATTTCCTCAGGTTGCTAGGTCACATAGTCACACTCCCTATTAAAAGCTTGACGACGCGACCCAGCGACCCAACGACTGGGTCGCGAGGTCGCAGATTGCTGGGGGTCGCAAGTTGCGAAATCCAGTGTGGTCGCAAGTTGCAAAATCCAATCAGGTCGCGGGTCGCAACAGTGGCTGAGTTCGCAGGTCGCAGAACAGGCTGGGTCGCAAGGCAGCCCAACAGTCAGGAAAGCGAGAAGTCAGGGAGCCCAAAGGGCAAGCTTTTCTCTATAAATATTTTCTTTGGGAACTTGAAAAAGGACTTTTTTTTTGGAGACTCAAAGAGAATAACATTGTATAGAAGGACTGCACATTTTGATTATGAATACGAGCACTTGTAAAACCCATTTTTGGATCTGATGTCGGTTAATGTTCCAACACTATGAGTATTATATTTTTAGTTTCTAATATCTTTTGCTTAATGAAGCTGTCTCTCTGTTTACATCATTATGCATTATAGTTTCCTAGACATGTGTTAATGGTGCTAAATCTATGTTTCTACTTTAATGAATGCTAATAACTTTGTTTGTTAACATTTACATTATCGCCGTGATCATTCAAGGAAGTGAAGGGTATTCTTCCATAAGGAATTATTTCTTTTGTGGTTAGAACAACTTTCACAAGCATGACCCTAATGACGTGCTGCTAACAACATCTCCTTCGGCTCCATGCTTCACAACTCATCTTGCTACGCATAGTGTTATATGTTCATTTACTTCATCAATTGTGTGTTTTGTATCATTTGAATAAGTGTGTGTCCGTAGGTTCACAGAGTTCTCCCGAGACCAAAGGAAAAGAAACTAAGCGGTAGCCAGACCCACACCCTAGACGGGATTCCCATTCCAAATGGTTTAGAGTCTAGTTGGGACTTTTTACTGGGGAGATCCCCTGTTGTTGGCTGGATAGATTTTATCGTCAACAAAATTAGCGCTAGAAGGAGGGCCAGATGAAAAGCTGAGCCCTTAGAGCCTACAGTTAATCTCATATTTGTAATCGCTCATCCCCAAATCATTCTCTCGAGATGTTTGTCAGATTTTTACGAGCCTCGATGCTTCATCCCTGATGAACTTATGTATCACTTGTCCCAGTTAAAATTCGATGGTGAAAATGGAGTGTCCATAACCAAACACATTTTAGATTTTTGCGACTTTGGTGAGTGCTACGAAATTGACAATGAAGGTTTGATTTTTTTTCTTTTCTTCCTCACTCTCGAAGGTCGCGCTAAGCAATGGTGCCGCACATTGCTAGAAGCTTACATCCATTCGTTTGAACAACTCGCCAGTGAATTACAACAAGCTTTTCAAAGGTATGATTTTCAAAATGTATTTATAAATTTAAATGACATCAGAATGGAACCTCAGGAACCTCTAGAGGAATTCTCTATCAGATTTTTTCATTATTGTTTTGAGTTCCCTGAAAAGGATGTTGATTGGAAATTTTTAAGTGAACAGTTCAGTTATGTGATCCTCGTTTCCCTTGAACAATTTCAATTAGAAACCCAGCCTGATCTTGGTGTTCCCTATGACGACTCGCAAGTGGCTAGCTGTTCAGAATTTGTCCCTAATGTTTCCTTGTCCATCTCCCCGAGTCCAGACCACATTCAGGCCTCCAAGGAGAGTAGTATTGTTCATGATATTCCTGGTCTTCCTCCTGAATTGTCGTGTAGTGGAGTTGTGACCTCGAAAGTTCTAAGCAATGATAGACGTGTGCACGAAGATAAAACCTGTTGTGCCACCTCTGAATCTTTCACGCACCATGTCGAACCAGAGCTTGAAAACCATAGTGGCTCATTATCTCTCCCGGTTCATGAAACCTATCTCGAGTCCACTGAATGTTTCCCTAGACACAGTCCTAAATCTTATTCACATGCTAATACTAAATTGACTCTTGTCCCAGATAAATTTTACCTTACAAAATCATTGGACCATCCTAGGCATGCAAGTTCATTGTTCGCTCCAGATAACACCGATGTACGAGATGAAATCCTTGTACGGTTAACACCCCTGCGGCTCAATCTTTTCGTTCATTATTCCCCGATTTATTTCATGAGTCCGCCACACCAGTAATTTATTCGAGACATTCAAAATTTCCTTATACTGGTAATAGCGACAATCATAAGCACATGGATGGTGTTTCACAATCACAGTGAAAAATTGATGAATCTTTTAGATATGCTCTTTCTCACTCGAAATCTTTAGACAACCATAGGAGCGATTTCCTGTTTGGGAAAATTCAAGATGTCCCTTTTATTGATCCATCCCAATTGGTGACTCCCTGGGACCCTAACATTCCAGGTACCCAACTTGATCAAATCGATGGTTCCAGCGATCACTGCTTATCTAAAAAAATGTTCACTCATACAACTGAGGATTGTCACTCGTATCTCTTTGCCGACTATAATCCGCTTTATGAAAATTCGAGTAGCCATCAGGGAATCAAAGCACTTTCGCTTCCGCCGGCCGTTACCCCTAGTCCTTCCAATCCTGACAAGACCCCTCAAACAACTCCAACTAGGGTTTCTCAGCTTAGGGTTTCTGAAATAACGATTCCCAAGTACCATGCTCCTCCCAGCATAACCACATTGGATATCATCTCATCCGGGCAGATCTTTCATTCTAGTAATGTTTCCCTGAGCACATATTCCTATTCCCCAACAGCTGGTGTGCAACAACTGATATATCCCAATTTATTCACCAGTAAGAAAACACCGGCCATTGTCGCTAATATTTTCAGTTTTTCCCCAGCCAGTACCGGTTGCAATCAGGCACAAACATGGGATTTTGGGCAAATCCCTCAACTGCCCGAAAACCTTCCGCTAAATTCACCCCATCCTGGAAAATCTAAAAAATCTGATACATTGGATTATCAATCTATCAGCGCACAAAAATTTGGCCAAGTTGATACAAAGCCCACTGACATTGTTCAAATCACCACATTTCACGATCACAATAGTTTTCTTGTTGATCTCGCCGAACAATCAAAGTTGGGAAGCACCCCGCCCGAAGGTCCAGAGTTTGTTCAAGACGGTGAGGAATTTCAAGCCCCACTAAACGTAGATTCAGATCCTCATACCCTTGACCAGACCTAGGAGCAACCTCGAACCAGGGTTTTCAAAACTAGGGTTTCTGCATTTGGATGCGCAAGCATCTATAATTCGCCTGGCACATGCTTATTGTTTCCATTCCATAAAACTGATCATCCTAAACACCATGATGAGGTTTCCGTTTGGTTTTAAGGATCTTATCCGATGAATATACTCGCAAACAGGTAGTGGCTTACCTACCTCCCATCGGACCTAGGGTTGTGCATGAATTGGTTTGTGTCATTCATAAAAAATGTTGAGTTTCAAGAACATATTGCTGTATATCAGGATGAGAGTGGAATTCAGCTTGCACAATCCATTTTGGCATGTTGTATGGTAAGTATCCTTGATCTTCTTGCCGTTGCACATGCTCTTTAGGTAAGTTTTGTTGTTGATGCACTTTTTTGGATACTAGCTCTGATCCCGAGAATTGTTGTTGTTGCGGGATGGGAACTAATGCGGTGGCTGCACTGGAAAGCTAATTTCACATAACCCGGCCACATCATTGGTTAAACTAGGGTTTTAGGTGTAGGCTAGCTAGGACCTGTTAATAAAAAATTTTAGTTCAAAGTTTAATTAAGTTTACTTGCGAAATTGTTTATTTTATGATTTAAAAGTGTGTCTGCTATTTTGCTTATGATTAGTATCTTAGGCATCATCATGTTACAATTTTTTTGCACTCATTTCGTTTAGTTTTCTTGTTGCCGCATAAATAATCACTGCTTGTATTATCCCCCTTTTCCACCTACAACTGGTTAATCATTCCCGCGCATGGTGTTGCATTGCATCTTGAGCCTCATTTATTACATTGCGTCGTACACTTTATTCCTCACATAATTTCCGCAGGTTGTTGATATAGCTTCAAAAATTATCGACATATCACCTATCACTACATGAGTCCTCATTGAAACCCTACCACCTTGCGGACTTGTTCTGCCCCGACTGCAGAAACAGTAACCCCATTGTTTGCGTGAGGTTGCGGTGGCTATCTCAAGAGGTAGCTTTCTCTTAGGACAATTCATCGAAGTCACATTCTCAACAAGATGCCTATGAGTCTAAACTTATTTAGCCAGGGAGATACGAGCCAGTTGCTTGTGGGAGACCTAATGAGTTTGAATGGCCCATATCCGTAGCCTAAGCCTTATGCCCATCATAGTCTTGGACATCTTAATGATCTGTTTTGCACGTTGTGGCTATTGTGGTGGATGGCATGTGAAGGTTTGGCACAAGGGAAAACCCAAATCAGGATATCTTTCAGTTTCTGTAAAACAAGGAACATCCTCTCTTGCTCGTAAAATAAGTCAGGATCCCTCATCTGCCCATGAAAAATAAGTGCCACAAGCACATGAAAATAAGTGTTGCAAGCACATGAAACAAATAATGGTAAAGGATTGAGAAAGGCTTTCTGCGTAGAGAGGTAATGCAACAACTCCGCCAAGGTACTGACCAGGCTCGCTGGCAGCGAAGCAACGCTTGTGATTTCTTGAAGTGACTCCGTTGGGGTACTGTCCAGGCCTACTGGCAGTGGAGCAGCATCGGAAACCTACTTTAAAAATCCTGAGAATAATAAACCCACTACCTTGCTCTTCACATCATCAACAAGCTACTGGCATCTGTAAGCTTCCGCTTTGATGTGTTCTGATTAGCGAGACCTAGCTGAGGCACAAGGACTGGGCATACCTGTAAAGGCCAAAGTAATGCAAAGGGTACCCGCAGAACTTGTTCAATATTCCCTTGCATCACTATCTCGAGTCAGAATATTTTTGTGATATGGACAGAGAGGCTAGATTCTACCAATGGTTCGCCATTTGTCGTAGCCGCTACAACAACACCCAAAATTTTGGGTATATTTAAATTTTCGGGTCTCCTCTCTACTTGCTTAGCCGTTAAGGTCTTAACCTGGCCTGTAGATGATGACATCCTCGTAAATTGTCCCAAGCCCCTCGTGAGCCTTCTCACCATCATGACAAGGTATTCTTACCACAACTGCGCCATGTGTGAAGGGATTGCCATGCATGCTTTCAAATGGAGACTATTTTGTATTTACATTAAAAACTCTTGCACCTTAGATTGTTTAGGCACGCGGTTTGGGTACTTGACCAAGCTCATGATATGATGTTAATTATTTTGGGGCACTGTTCTTTAAAGGGTAACTGTGAACTAATTAGTGTTATAATATTTCATACAGGTCAATCCCATGCATGATATACTTATAAATGTCATCACTACACCGAGGGAAATGCATTGAAGCTAAATAACAAGGTTACAACTGTGAAACGGGATAATCTCATCCACATGCCCTCGCCCAGGTGGAAATGAGACTTAAGGCTACCAGTGAAGACCATTGTTATGGCAGATGACAAGGATGTGCCCACAAGTGAGAAGGAGGAGCAAGTTAGCATTATTTTCAGATGGAGGATGATGTGGTGTGTGTTCACTCAGATAAAGGATCAAGGAAAAAATTGTTCGTGATTGACCGATGCAACAAAATTCTTTACTGATGCACATCGGATACTTAGACTCATTTCATCGCGAAATATAAGAATCCTGGAAGATTGTTCTGGCATCGGCATGTTAGAGTCTTGGTGATGTCCATAGCGATTTAAGTATCTCTCCGCTCTACGGCTTTAGAAGCACTTTTTCTGAATACATTCAACATTCTCAAAAGTGAAGAGCTATTTGGAGCATTTCCCTGTGTCTTCTGGACATTCACTTTGGCGCATTTATTCAAGCATGCCTTTACAGTACCGAAGGCTGATGACAACGGAGAAGGTGGGGCTTTTGCATTGTATTCTCTATTATGCAAGCACGCCAAAGCCACATGCTACCAGAACGCCCAATTTCTTTCAACATATAGAATGAAACTTCCTCCTGGCACAAGGAAGGGGTCAAGAATAAGAAAGCATAAAAACCTTTGGTCTGCGCTGCTAGCTGTATCTCTGCTGGACACTTGTATGGTCAATAGAGATGGTGTGCTAACACCAATCACTTATGTGTATTTCTCTGCGCATTAAGTATATCCGCTAGAAGTCCCTCACCATGTATTTTTAGGCGCTCTATTGGGGCTCTTTATAAAGCTGGCAGTCGCTTGTTAATTATGTTTAAATTGTTAAAACTGCCAAGCCTTTTGATGGTCTCTCATTTTAAGCATTTGAATGGCCAATGTGATATGCTTCAGGATACCTTGTTATAGTTTTTCATATAATCCTTATATATATACCTTAGGAAGGAGGATGGATTTTTTGAAATTGTTTATAAGCTCATTTGATAGAACCTTGGCTCACGCTATCGTGGTGTCCTTCCAGGCCTTGTTTGGCTACGTATCGAAGGAGAATAAATCGCGTTGTTACGAGGGAAAAGGTTACCTGAACCGAGATATCAGCAATGGCTCCCAAATGAAGATATAAGGAATTTAAGCCACGACCCAAAAGAATGGAAAATCCAATAAGGTGAGCTAGATAGTGTGAATCCCCACTCTTCATGCCGTATTACATGGAGGCACGTTGCCCAATGCATGCTACCATGCACGAATGATATTTATGTTACTACACACAAACAAAAGGCTTTTGATCAAGGAGGTCGATGACACACAACTTTTTAGGGATCATTTAACTCTGCACTATCAGTACGCCCGACATGCAAGGATCTGATGCCCCTTTTGAGCCGCTCAAGTCTGGCACGCAATGATAAAATTTGCCATGGTGGGTTTTCAAAGCGGAAAGAAGGTCGAATCCCTTCGATTCTGGTTGTGTTAGTGCAGCCAATAAAACCTCTGAAATAATTGGCGTCCTCTGCAATACATTGCTCTTAGTGCAGTCTTCATGTCCCGTAAGCCCAAAATGCTTCTAGCTGTGACTCCAAGGCATCAAAGAAGTTACAAATCAAACCCATATATGCTGAAGGCCAGGGCCGGGTTATATTAAGAGTGCGAACAGTTACCCGTGGAGAGGTATAAGAAGGGTTCATGATATGGCATAGGCATAAAAGGAACCCATCCAATAATTTTCACACCTTATTGGCAGCCCAAGGAAATTTATTTGGTGAAAGTGTTGCCACATAATGAATGTCTATGCGTGGTATTTGCCACTGTTTTGAAGTTGTAACTGCGCTGAGGTTCTACACACTAGTTTTTTCTATGATGATATACTCCTCTCAAAAGTCAATTAATCCAAGGATAATTATCCGTTGGGCTAAGGAGATATGAGCCATCTTTTTTATTGTCTCCAGCAGATCATTCATAGCCGAGACAACATCAAAGATGCGACCGGTCGCTAGGTCGCAGAACTGAGGAATAGGTCGAACATGCGACTAACGTAGCGATGCGACCATGCGACCTCTGCAAAGTCACATCTCAAATGATAGCCTTGGGTCGCATTTTCCTGTGGGTCACTGGGTCGCACAAGCTCAGCAACGGGCCGACAACGCGACTCCCACTATGTTGCGACCTTGTGACTTCGCTAAGGAGTTGCATCCTCCCTTTAAGTCGGGCTGCCACGTCACAGCACCTCATGATAATTTCCCAGGTCATCCAATATACGACTGGGTAAATGCTAGTGCGTGACTCTACCAATAAGGTCGTGGGAGCTCTCCTCAAGAAGGCGGTTGGAGTTGTGAACTCATCCCAATTATAGTCGTGCAACCTAAGAGCACCATGACTTTCCTTCATCGTGTCAACACGCAGGCTTGCGGGAAAGTTCAAGAAATGGGGAATCTTGATTGAACGATCATTTCCTATATAAGACAAAATCATTTTTCTCCCTCCATGCTTAATCATTTGATCAACGAGCAGACTAAAACCCATTTCAAAGGGCTTTTCCCGTATCGGTGTCTCATTGCAAACTTTTAAATATAAAAAGGAAATATCACTATCACATATCATGGTTTCCAGAAGTCAATGATTTGTGGCCAAATTTCGACACAAATCAAGGGGGAAGGTCAATCCAGATAGTTACAGGTGCGATTGTCCACCCATGATATGCCTCCTGTATTGACCAAATAGAGCCCAAAGCTGAAATGCATTGCAACATAGTGATAGCCGAATACATCATCAACCTTAAGCCACCACGATCATGGAGGAATCATATCTATAATATTATCATAGTTCATGCAAATACGCCTCCTCATGTGGCCGTTGGAGTTTTCCTTGTGGGTAGTCAAACAACCCCAGTTGTGTCTAGAATTTCAAAGAGTCAGAGATGTGGAGGGATCTACCTCAAGTGAGTACCGGCATTTGGTACTTAGTCCACAACGATACAAATGGGCATCACAACAATTAAATAGGAAAAGGGTGGAAGCCTTGGGATTGCACAAAGAGCCTCTCCCAACAGACTCAAAGGCACCTGGTCATTTTCACGGAACGATGATGTAGGAAGGAAGTCTCGATGAGAAACCCAAATACTATTACTGGGGAAAGTATACACAAGCCATTCTCTTTTATGACTTAATGACACAAAATTTGACCACACAGGGGTCTAAAGTTATCATTTTCACTTGTGAAATTAATTAATTATGCCCCTAACATTATTATTCATCAATGAAGACATGTACCCTAAGCTATGTGACTGTAGGTGGAAGTTGTTGGTCTGCGCAATGAGCCAAAGTTTTTCCCAGCAAGCAAGAGGACCCTTTTCAAAGCAAAGGATGCGGGATGAGGAATATTGCTATGAAATCCAAAGATCACCAAAAGAAGGCCGCAAGTCACAGATCCACTTGAGGTCGCAAGTCGCAAATTTGCTTAAGGTCGCAGGTCGCAAATTTCCTCAAGTAGCAGGTCGCAAATTTCCTCAGGTCGCCAGGTCGCATAGTCACACTCCCGATTAAAAGCTCGACGGCGCGACCCAGCGACCCAACTATTGGGTCGTGAGGTCGCAGATTCCTCAGGTCGCAGGTCGCAGATTGTTGGGGGTCACAAGTCGCGAAATCCAGTGAGGTCGCAAGTTGCAAAATCCAGTCAGGTTGCGGGTCACAAAGTGGCTGAGGTCGTAGGTCGCAGAACAGGTTGGGTCATAAGGCAGCCCAACAGTCGGGAAAGTGAGAAGTCAGGGAGCCCAAAGGGCAAGTTTTTCTCTATAAATATTTTCTTCGGGAACAAGGACTTTTTTTTTGGAGACGTAAAGAGAATAACATTGTATAGAAGGACTGCACATTTTGATTATGAATACAAGCACTTGTAAAACCCATTTTTGGATCTGATGTCGGTTAATGTTCCAACACTATGAGTATTCTATTTTCAGTTTCTAATATCTTTTGGTTAATGAAGCTGTCTCTCTGTTTACATCATTATGCATTATAGTTTCCTAGACATGTGTTAATGGTGCTAAATCTATGTTTTTTCTTTAATGAATGCTAATAACTTTGTTTGTTAACATTTACATTATCGCCATGATCATTCAAGGAAGTGAATGGTATTCTGCCATAAGGAATTATTTCTTTTGTGGTTAGAACAACTTTCACAAGCATGACCCTAATGATGTGCTGCTAATAGCATCTCCTTCGGCTCCATGCTTCACAACTCATCTTGCTACGCATAGTGTTATATGTTCATTTACTTCATCAATTGTGTCTTTTGTATCATTTGAATAAGCGTGTGTCCGTAGGTTCACAGAGTTCTCCTGAGACCAAAGGAAAAGAAAATAAGCGGTAGCCAGACCCACACCCCGGACGGGATCCCCATTCCAAACGGTTTAGAGTCTAGTTGGGACTTTTTACTGGGGAGATCCCCTGCTGTTGGCCGGACAGATTTTCCATTCAACAGGAACTAAAGTTTCATCTGGTCCAATTGAACTTTCTCAAATTGTTTCTTCTTAAGGACCGAAAATATCTATTCCAGAATGACAGATGCTAAGAATAATAAAATACTTTTAACACGTAATGGATCTTGAAGTATATGCATCTCCTTAACCAAATCCACCCACATTAGGGTCATTCATCAATGGTTGATCGACCTTGATCATTTCACCTTGTGAAATAAGAAGCTATGGTTCTGGATGTACAATGTAAACCAGTTGTCCACTGTTTAATGTATTATTGATAACTATCTCATACCCACCCTTTTATTTATGTAATTTTTTTCTCACTCTTCCTATTTATAAAGCACTATAGAATGCATTATTTCTCTTACTTCCGCCAGGATTAAAATTTCCTTTTCCTCTATTACCACCCACATATATGGCATATTTTAGGAAGTGATATTATTTATCAATAGCAAGATCTGGTGAAAGGATGGGGAAGACAAGTTCACTATATTTTTGACAATGAAAATGACTTACACTAATGTGTTTTCAAATGTGATGATAGTTTTCAAAATAAATATTACCCATATTTAATCTAATCTCAAGGGAAATATGATCCTCAGGAGATAATTCAGATCCCTTGAGTAAAATTAGAACAAATCCTACATTTAAATCCCCCTTCTTACCATTATCAAGAACTTATTTCATTTGCATATAATAGGGGATCTTAAAAATTTCTTGAAATATGGTATTGGGATGGACTTTGGATAATTGATAATTGACACATATAATACATCTAGTTGGTTCTCAGGGTTTTTCATAATCGTTGTGTGAAAAAATGGGATATGCATTTGAAATGGATGTCCAAGTTATGATATGTATCATGACCAGGATGAAAACTAACCGAGACTTTTTTTTCATCCATTCATAATTATTTCTATTTTGAATGGTTCAATTATTGGTTCCAAATCATTTTTTGTGTGAGAGTAGGTAGCTATCAACGGCTACCTATCGAAAAAACTGCTACTATTGATTGAACCAAACTTTAAAATAAGAAATCAGAAGTCTCACACTTTATTAATATCTAATTATAGAACACGAAAAACACTTTATTATTCTATTTCAATTGTTTCGGTCAAATAAAACAACCTGCCAATATTTATTCATTCACCAAACTATAAATTACTACAAGAGAAGGATATATATGATTGAAACAATGAAAGATCCAATATTTTAGAATGATATCTAAGGTGACTTGAAAAGTTGAAAAAATACCATATATGATTCATTCATTATGGGAAAATCCATAATTTTTGAATATCTAATTGATCATTAGTTCCCAACCATGGGGTGAATGAAACCCAATACATAGATAGATTGCTAAAGAATGAGAAAATATTTCAATGTATTGCTCAGATTATAGAATAATTTTTAGATCCAAGAATTGATAATGGCAATTTTTTTCTTACAAAAAACTAGATTAGAAATCATAAAAGAAAATCGTATTAGATTTGTTAATAAATCTGATATTATTTAGATATAATATTCATTATACATTTGCACCAATTTGATCGTCTCTTTGTGAATCTATATACAAAGATCTTGTGAATGTTTTCCTGAAGAATCTTTTATCATTATTTATAGTAGGAATAGTTCTTCTATTTTCTCAAATATTCCCAGTGCATTTTCTTCCTAGAGATAATATTTTATTTATTATTATTATTATTATTTTTTATAATTTTTTTTATAATTTTTAATTATATATATATAGTTATAGTTTTCATTTATTTATTTATTTTTCTGAGATTTTTCCATATTCCGCCAATTTCTAACCCAAGGCTCCAAACCTTTCTGTAATGAAATAGGAATTACCCAAGGAAGTACTACTAAACATGTGAGATATCATAGGGAAGATGATGCTTTATATTCAACCACTTCCAATTCATCAATCATTAATAAACCTAATTCACACGCCAGTTCTGTTTGAAATCCAAGAAAATTATGAGTGATAGAATGAGGTATGGTGCCCATAGATTGATCTATTGCATAATTATTTGACCTTGATAAAAAATATCCGTAGAGAAAAAAATGTAAAATGTTCACTCCAAATGGGTGAGATGAAACATAAGGAGACCATTCCCATATATCCAATCATTCCAAATTATTTCTATCTAGACCAATTATCTATTCATTTATTTCATCTTAATATTTTTTAGAAGAATAACCTGAAGTAACATAAGTCTTATTCATTGCCAATATCCTTTGAATCCTGATCACTGGATCAATCCTTTATCAATATTTACCTATATATCTCTAAATATGACATGACAAAGACTCTTGAAAAATGGGAGAACAATAAAATCATATAAGAACAAATTGGATCATGATGAAGAATCAGAATGAGAGGGAAAAACATTTTAATTTTAGGGAAATTAGACCACTATATCTAGTAATTTTTCTTTCTGATACATTATATTCTTATACCAGCTCTATAAGCTCATCCTCTCTATGATATAAAATGATATGGCATGTTTGGGAACTACCAAACTAATCTTGCTTTGATTCATTCTAGAAATATCATCTAGTAGGAATTAAATGCTTGATATTTTTTTGGGAAAAATACTAACCAGTTATATTTTAACTTATTTATTTTTATATATTACCTCTTCCTATACTATTTCATAAAAATAGTATATTGTTAATACATATCCTATATCTTTCGTTCCATTTCCATACAATTCTTTTCTTTCTAAGTAAGTCTATTTCTATTTATGTAACATAAAAATACATAGAGGCACAGGCCTCAGTAGTGTAGGCCCAAGTACCGGGCACGAGTGAACAAAAAAACATGAAACTGGACTGCCCATATTTGGGAAACCAATCCCTGAAAGAGGTTTTTTGCCGCCCACGCAGGGAAAACCAAAAATATAGTTAAAAGACATATATCCTTGTTCATTTTCAAAAAAACATTACTATTCAGGAAAAAAAAAGGGATCCAAATGAATTAGGACCCAATACCATAGACCAGCAAAAACCAAAGTGTTTACTTGTCATTTGCAGGAGAGGGTGGTTCCTCCATGATTAAGCACATGTAATCTTCACTGCTTCCAACTTCTGCACCATCTTTTGCACAAGTGGGAATGTCAGTGCAGATGGCGTCGTTAGCGTTGGCATATTCATGATCATCCCCTGCCTGTTTTCCAGTGATGTCATCCCTGTGACCACCTTTGCGACTGGGAGCCCCTTTCTCAGTGCCAATAGAAGTGCCAGGATTCTATAGATTGGGGGCGTCGAGGACATCAGAGCGGATAAATTCCTCTCGGAAAGAGACTCTAATGAAGGTGGTGATGTGAGGTCTATCCATTGTGCAGGTGTAATGAAACTCCACGGAGTGAGTGGTTTGGCAGAGGAAAACCCGCGAGGGAGGAATGGAAGTGACTGTGGCAGCATGAGTGGAGGATGGTTGCGATGGAGAAGCGGTATGAGGAAACAAAGAGCTAAATTGTGGATGCGTCTAACTAGCAGACCGGTCTCTACCTCGCCCACTTCGAGTTGCAGGGTAGTGACCATGGGCATACCCCTGAGAAGAGGAGGAAGTATCAGAGTTTGAAGAAGGTGGCGTGTGAATAGCTCTTCCATGGCTGCTGCCGCGGTGGCAGCACATTCGATTCCTTAAGTGAGGCATAGTAGCACTAGAACAAGAACAAGAATAGTGATGCTCAGGCTTAGGTGGGGAGATAGAATTAGGAGGCCAAAAATCCAAGGTCAAATGCATGCGACAGTGCAGACTCTGAGAAAAGTGTGCTCCAGGAGTAATCTCAATACAGCCAAGAAGGGTGCAACGCCTCTTGGTATGCGTTCGGGAGCTCGACTCCAAGCTACCAGGGGGGCGTTTGTAGCCCTAAAAAATAGGAGAGGAGAAATTGGGTTGCAAAAAACCAGATTGAAAAGGAGAAGAAGACCTGCTCGGCGGATTCATCTTGTAACAATGGAGCGAGCATCAACGGAAGTGCAGAGTTAATGAATGAATGCGTTCATAGCTGGAATAATTTATGTTCATACGTATGAGCTCATGGGTGGCCATATGGCCAGTCCACATGCCATGCTCCAGTCGCCACCAAGAATCATCCTTCCAAACCTCGTTAATGTGCACCCACATCCGGGATCCATTTCCATACAATTACATTTCAATACTTATTGAAATTTCTATGATATTCAATATTGAAATTTCTTGATTGGATATTGATTCATGTTCCTTGTTTTGATCCATATTTAAATGTCTTTACATTTGAATATATATCAAGGATAAATACACCCCCCCTGCCCCCCCATTTTTTCATTTCAAAACCCTTCAATGGATACATGAAAGAAACAAGATGATTTATTAGCTTCATATTTGATCTCCCTTAGGTTCACATTATCAATAGTATGAGTTAAATGGATGTTTTTTTGGCATTTATTTCTGTATAAAGAACATGATTAGGGAAAATACCTTCTTGAGTTTCCATTTTTATCATATGAACATCCTTCATAAGAAATTGTGGAAAATTATGATGATTTATTCCAGGAAATCCCAAATGAAAAAGACATGCAATTCCTTTTATTTTATAGAACTTATTATAGCCACTACCCACATTGAACAAAATGTGCACCATAGATAAGAGTTAAAGAATAAAACTGTAATACCATAGAATCACATTACAATTCCTTGTGGAACAAAGATTATTTACAGAGATGACAATATGGGTTTCCGGTTCTCACCAAGATAACTCAAGATGTCGAATTACCTTTTTTTTGAGACCCTGTTATAGGTTCTATCTATAGATCGATGATTCATAAAAAAATGTATTCAATTCAATCCTATTGAAGTTGAGGGATTAACCAATTTTTTAATCCTTTGGTTCCCAATATCTTATGAACTAGTTATCTATGTACATATCTAACATTTTAGTCAAGTCAACCAAGTTTGTCTTCTCCATTATTACTATCCATTTTAAATTGGTACTTCCTTAATTTATCAATTTTCGAAAAAATATTGGATCGATGGAGTATAAATATATGCAGGAAAAGATATATATACCATATGAAAATATAGAATTGACCATATTAACATATTGAAAAATACCTATTTATTTACATTGTATATCCAATATGTATATGAATAGATATCCAACACACACATATATATATATATATATATATATATATATATATATATATATATATATATATATGTCTATAAGAATTCTATCTTATATCATCTAAAATAGATATAGATATCCTTTCTATTCTATAATTGAAAGATCCAAATTCATCTCTTAAAACTAATTTGATTAGATTCATAAAATCTTGTCATTCTGAATATACATATATGAAATAACCATTGTAATTTCTAGAAGTAATAAGCCAATTGAAGGCACCAAAATATAGGGTAGGTTAGGAATTATCATGGAACAAGTACCTTACTTAACCAATGAAATTTTTATCCATATGACAAGGAATGGTTGTAATAGCAAATAAGTGATAGGACCAAATTAAAATTCTTATTCGTCCTTATTCATATAATACATGTACGCAAATTCTCATTGTTCCTTTCCTTATCTCTTCCAAAAATCTTGAAAAAATTTCAAGTTGGAGCCAAAATTGTTTTTTGAATAAGATCGCAAAAAGTTCAACAATAAGAATCTCCTATATTGAAATATATGTAGATCCATTACAATACTTATTCATAATATAAGTAATATATGGGAAGAACATGAATCATGAGAAAAATTTCTCTGATTTCAAAAAGTGGAGAGTTGGCTATATTGATTGTTAGTATAGGCTCGTGGATGATAAATTTAATAAGAAGGGGGTGAAAAGTAATTTTCTTAAAGAAATAATTCTTTCCTTCACCATGATAAGAAACCGTATCATTTTCACTTCCGTTAAAAGGAACTTGATTTGATTATTTTTCCTTATAAGGAACAAAACTCAACATTCATTTTTTTATTTTTCTTTATTTACTAGTAAGGCCGTAAAGTTGAAATAGTTAACTCATAACACCTTTTAAGAGATTACATGGATTGATCGTATAAAATAAACCATGATCAAACAAATGCTTAGTCACCTAAAAATATTCAATCACTTTTATGAAAAAATGTATGTTTTATTTCTCTTTTACCTGCAAATGATATGTATGCTTTAGGTTCAACAATAATGATATCTCCCAACATGCCAAAACTAGTAGTCACTCCACCGATTGTTATAGACATCAAATCGATACACATAACAACCGTTTCTCCTTTTTATGAATACATAGCACAACACATATTTTATCAATTTAGATTAAACTAAAACTTCCTTCTTTCATGCATGCTCCTCCAGAAGCACACACCATAATGAATGGAAGAGATTCCTTGGTAGCACACTTGATCAGATGGGTTATTTTTTCATCTACTATAGAAACCATACCTCACATGAACTGAAAATCCATAACTCTAAGTGTGATAGGAATACATTGACCTATGCTTATTTGAATAACATCCATTAAACCTGTCTCTATTTGATAGAAATTGACATGATCCTTATAAAATTCATCTAAAGAATGAAGATGATCAGAATGAGAAGGTTCATTCCCATAATGAAATTAGAGAAAATCTAGAGTGTACATGTCTTCATTCACAAGATGTCAAATGCCAAAATAAATTGGAATTCCTACTTTATATGAACTATTCATTTGCATATAACATCCACATTATTCACAAAAACTTTTATTCTCCCTCAATAATCTGATATAGATAAAACTATCAAAATTATCACATTGAACCCATAAACTATTAACGTCATGAATAGAAAAATTATTTTTTTCTCCATCTCATTGATGTACTTACTATCCCTTTAGACCAAAATTTTTAGTAATCCAGTTATTTTATGCTTATCTTCAAACCACTTCCTTATAGACATAGGTTTTTCCTTCCTTATAAAGGTGAAAATTGTTTGTTACTTTTATTATCTTATTTTGTATGAAGAGAAGTCATATAAATTATTAATCAATTGTGGAATGAGTCATTGATAAATAATATCTATTAATTATTTATTATGAATCTAAATTATTTATCCAATATTATGATATAAAGAAAGTTCCTCTCTTATACCATAATGAAAAGGAATTTTAATTCCAAATACAAAATATTTTGGGCTAGAAGGGCTTTGAACCCTAGAATTCATGGTATAGAGCCATGAGATGTGATTCACTGAGATACCAACCTTATCAAATGATCTATAAGAACATTGTAAGGTATGAATATGATTAGTTATTGAACTCTTGACCAAATTAATTTTTCATAAATCGCTCTATTTGATATTTTTTACCTTGGAAATATCTATATAGATATTTATATATAGAAATCCCATATACTGATATGTGAAATCCATGATCTCATCTCACGATTTGGCATAATATTTGTGATAGTGGTAAAATATTGGGCCAAGTTCGATTTGTAGAATGAATGCCACTTGATTACAAGTGGTAAATCACATCAAATTCAAATTTTATCTCCTTCCATACTTCACAAGTAGTAGCTAGTTCAAGACTCCATTTACTAGCATCATGGATCACTTGGTTACCTTCACGATTAAGATCACATCCTTCATTACGAACTTATACACAAGATTCTAGAGCAACCTGATTAACTACTACAAGAATTTCCAAAAGTTCCCCCACCAAAATGTAGTATGAAATCATCCCAAAATATATCAGTTAGAGTAGGCATATGCCAAATGTGAATACATCCTAAAGATATGGGATTAACACCTAACATAGATACCTAATATTGAGTGAAGTAAATACCATGATTTCAATATTTCTTGATAAAATAATCACATGGTATATCAACAAACCTTAAAGTGACATCTTGTTCCCCTTCAAGTTCATATACTACATTACCAACGTGAATCTAATCTCCAATGGACATACACAATGCTTTAGTTAGTAAATGAAAGTGCATACCATGATTTATTTATCTATCAATAAATGCATGCATCACGTGGTGAATGTGAAGAAGTAGGTTGTTTTATCGTCAACAATGAGACAAAGAAGTATTTGTGGTAAAACCTCCCATCAGATAGTCATGCATAATGATATGAACTCCCAAATATGTTGCAAAAACTACCCTTTTTATAAATTATTCATGTGAACCTGTAGTATCATTCAAATATTGTCCCTTAGTTTCACTCGTCTCAGCCTAAGCCTTATAAATTTCTTCTACAAAAAAGACAAAATGATTCTCTTATGCATGAATTGTAGAAATTTGCTGAATAATGATTAATTATTCACCGAGACTATCCTAATCACATACGATTCGAATTTATATGCAACACATAATCTCTTCCACTCAACTCAGATCATCAAACATGCGAAAATAAAATCAAGCGATAACACATCAAATCATCATACACATTAACACAGTATGTATGGGGAAAGCTTATAGCTGAAAACCCCGCAGCTATTGTGTATATTATAATAGAGAAATCAAGTAACAAACTCAGTACAATACTCCTCACAAGTACTCAGTACTTTCTCATACAGTTACCCACAATCTAGCTCAGTTTTGAACAGGTTACTGGTTCAAAACTCACCGCCAATTGCCTTGCCTCTATTGCGCAATCCAGGCCTGTCTATATAGAGATCAAAGGTTCGAATCTCCTTGGCTTGACTGCGCAATTGTCATGGACAAATCCTCCAAGTGTGGTGCAAATCTCATGCACAACTGATGTCGCCACTGATAGCTAACTCCACCCTTTCATCTACCTCTTTCACTGGTCTCCACTGAACTGATCATGCACTGTAGTGAACTGATGTGTTCTTGAGTTGAATAATGAGTTACTAATTAACTAATTAAATAATATTTAATTCACTCCACTCATAACTAATTGATTGGCTAGTTAAACTAATCCTCCTTATTTCGTTTGACTAAAATAAACAAGCAAGCCTCCCTTTATCTGTCTCATTAACTCCTCCAAACTTAACCCCTTTGAAGTCCCTAGCCGAAGTCCAGCCACATGATGTATGAAGACCCTAGGAATAGCGTAATTCCTACGTAGGATGCATGAGAGCCACTTCTGTAGCTCAGTAAGAAGTGTAAGAAAATAAAGCTGAAGTTTATAGTCTAAATGTAACAAAATTGTCATGTTTGACTTCTTGCTTTTTAGGAGAGGCGTATAAAAGTAGACTTGGGCTCTTTGACTAAAAATGGTCTCATCTATTTTGCCCGCATGTCCAATGCTCAAAGATCTCAAACTAGAATCCACAATGAACCATGCTCCATATGTCTAAAAATAGACATAGTCTAAAAATAGATTTTGCGCCAGAATTTGCCTGCGGGCCCACTTAGTGAAGGCGACTTCATTTCACTAAGCTGCATCATCTTGCTGCATTTTCAACATGGTTGAGAATTTACATTCTCATCATCCTTGGTAAAGTCGAGTCCACCACAACGACATTCATAAATTTCTCTACCATATTTTTTGGTCAATAGACCCAATTTTGGTTTTATGGTACATCCCAATAAAGGATGGCAATATTTTTTCAATGTATCTCTTTCAATTTGGATACCATGAGGTGGACCTTGAAAAGTTTTGGAATAATTAGGATGAATCTACAAATCTTCCAAATGTAGATACCATAGGGCCTTGAATTCATATACATTACCTACAATGGAAGTGAACAAGTTAGTAATAGAACATTATTTGAAAATGTCTAAGAGATAAGCTACATAGACAATAAATTGATTCTCCTCTCTAGGAATGGGCTCAATGTAATACCATCTCCCCTTTTAATGATTAAGACTAGTAATTCCATAAATCCAAATAATGGTCCATGTACCGGTGGAAGATTCCATAATTAATTCTGCTCATGTTTCCCCCAAGGTTAAGGAGTTACTTGGAATGTGCTGACGTTGTGATTGACACCCTCCAAAGTTTTTCCTACATGTGAATTTTGGAGGCTACTAAAGATCTAACGATTTGTCATTCCATAGTTGCTTCATGATCGATGAATGTTATGCTAAGTGTTTAAGTGTTCTTATCAGTTTCTAAGTGTCAAAGTCACATCCATACACATGTTCAATCCGTAACAAGTTCATGAGCACATTATTTTACGCAAGGTGGAAAGTCATAGAAAAATCCATCAAGACAGTTCTCGTGTAATGTTCAACCTATGTTGATAGTCAATGCACACTTTCATTGATCCAGGTGGATTAAACATGTACAATTACAAGTGGCTCAGCATAGAGGGATCAAAAATCAAAGTGTTCAAATTGTTGTTGAACCAAGTTCATGTTGTAGATCTCGTCTTGATGATTCCAACGACGCAAACGACACTCAATTATGAGTTCGTACGCTAAAGTTAGGAGCGGTCAAAGTTCTAGGTTGACTTGGTGACTGGGTAGCCTTAAGGATGACACAATTTGGACCAAACCAGGTCACTAGATTTTGACCAATTGGGAAAAATTGTCGCCTGGTTAAAATCACTCCTTCTGTCCAAAACTGAATTTTCAAAAATACTCATATTGTTTTAATTAAAAAAAATTTATATTAAAAAAGGTAGCGGGGTGACCAATCCTGCCACCCAACCAAAAAATGTGGTCCCACAGGCTGTGAACCACTCCAAATGTGGCACCATATAATAATGGGGTCAGCGGGAATCGAACTCGCCCATCCATGTGGGCCGGCCCGATCCACGGGTGACCCAATACATAACTGCCAACCAACCACCATATGGCATGCAATACAGATCCCAATGCTATAGGCCACCCAATGCGGACCCGACCCCCCTCCAAAAACAACAAAATCGAGCTATAAAATTCATGTGCATATTTTGTGCGAGAGGCAGGATTTGACCACCCGACCTCCCTTAACAAATCACCATTTTTTACCATTTGACCAACAACCTTTTTGTTGGTAATTCTGCCCATGAAATGCATATAAAATCGTCTTTTTACAAGTGTGCCCAGGCCATGGAGGAGTGGAGCGTGCACGAATTTCTAGGTTTATTATTTTTTTTTATTGCAGGTCATGTGGAACCATGAGCCAGAAAAGAGGCAGGCAGAACCTTGATTGAACCCAATTTCAAGAGGGTGAAATTTTGATTTTGTCCAAATGGGACAAATTTTATGTCATTTTTACAGTACTTGAAACCACGAGTTTGATGGCATGCTCAGTTTCTTCATCTGAGTTTTCAAATTTTCAGCCACTTTTGGAAGTGGGTTATGCAGGTGTCAGATTTCTGCGTGTGAGCAGTTGTTTTCACATTTTTTGACGCCACAAGTTTGATGGTGTTTTCAAATTCAGCCGTAGAGCAGCTCAACTTTCAGCAAATGTCAGCATGAGGTATATGATATGGATTTCATGTACTTCTTCATTTCTTTCTCTTTGAGATGCATTATTTCTTGCAGATCCCCGTTGATACATGAGTCGTGGGATCTTGCCTTGTTTTGTTATTGATGTACTTTCAGCTATGGATTTGTGTTCTGTATGAGATCCATTTTATGCCACATTGGTGGGATGCTCATTTTCATATGTGTATTTTTGAGATCCCTTGTTTTCCAGGATTGGAGGGATACTCTTATTTATTACATGTCAGCTATGGTCATACTGATAGGAGTCTTTCTTTATGTATGAGAGTTGCGCGGTGGAACATCTCTTAAATAAGTCCAACCACTCCTGTGTGAGGGAATTTTTCCTTGTATGTCATAGGAAAGCACATCCATGTACATATTATTCTTACAACACATAATTCTGTGGCCTACACCATCTTAAGACCGAGGCCCTGAGATGTGGTCCCTCCTGGACGAACTCCGTTATCAAATGACATGTGCTTATGATTGCTGATCTTGTTCATTTATGTTCCTCTTATTTACAACATACAATTACTCATTTATATTCTTTAACATCTTAATTGAATTCAATTATAATTATTAGCCGAAGTAAAAGGTCTTGGTTAAGGGTATCAAGAATTTACCTTGGATCATTCATTGACAATATCTCACCTTTGGTTGCAATTGTAGTTCTATTTTAGTGATTTTTTCCAACTCTTGATTTTGCGCACCTTCACTTTCACAAGTGCCACTTTCATGTTTATGACTATCACTTTTTTTTTTTTCAATTTAATAAGTTTCATTTTCATGTTATCCTCTCTCTAGTATGTGTTTCTTTCGATGTCATTTGCATTTGCAAGTGTTGTTTGCACTTTTCTCTTACTATTGCAAGTGTCGTATTTTGGCATGGGAAGTGTCACACATTGTAAAAGCATAGTTGTGGTTCATCAGGAGAGGAGAATTTGGTACCAATGGCTCCTATTTACCATGTAAACATGTAGTAGACCCATTCCCAAAGTTTTATCCATTGGCGTACTAGAGTCGTCATTGTCCTCACAAAGTGTATCTTAATTGTCACAGCTAATTGATGGGAGTCAATTGTATATTATTAAAAGGTATTTGATATGAACTATCGGGTCCTATTCATCATAATGAAATAAATCAGACATATTCCCCAATTTTTGAGCACTTTCGTACAATTTTCGTCATTATCATCGCAAAGTACATCCTAAGTGTCGCACTTGGAGGAGGTTGTTGTATTGCTGTGGCATTGATGGGATCATGTTGTTCTTATGTACTAAGTTTTCAATGTTGTGTCGTAAATTTTTCTGAGTTTTTGTGATCATTCATAAGATCAATCCTAGTCTCACTTCTACCCTATTGATGCCACACTTAGAAAAATCATGAAAATATTTCTACTTGACCAAATTGACCCAAATCAACCTCCTTTAACTACACATTGCGTAGTAGCAAGGCTCAAGATCCATCCTTACCTCCTGGAATTGTGAAATACATAGTTCCCGCCTCCAAGGACTGTGCATTGTGTAGTATCAGTGCTAAAACCTAATTCCTTGACCTCCATAACTGCACAATTTACCCTTGTGGTCAGTTTCCATCTGTGCATTGCGTAGTGGCAAGCCTCAGGTTGTCTCCCTGCCTCCATGAGCTATGAAATTTTGAAATACCTAGGCTTATATCTCTCCTATAATGCACATTAGGAAAATTCAAGGCCAAAGAATACCTCATTGAGCTCCTCAACTACATGTTCTCCCTGCCCAGGAATCTGTAACTACACATTGCACTGTCTCAAGATTTAATCCATCACTCCTGGCACTTGGAACTGCACATTGCACAATCCCTATATATTCCTCCCTATCTAGTGACGATTCACATATCAATCAGTCATTTTCAGGAAGCAAGATATACTAGGATATTTCCGGACTAATTTTGTCTTGTCATGAGTGGATTCCACTTTCATTTATTACATCTTTACATGACATGATGATGCTCGAAGAGGAAGAGAAGGATATCATTCGAGAAGACACTTGTGAAGCTAGAACCATCAATAATTCATCAAGCAAGATGAGGAAGGGAGACTAGATTACTACAAAAGATCAAATATATAGATCACATGAAGACTCTAGATCAATCATCCCCTTGGAGGACGAAGATGAAACACATGCAACATCCATCATGAAAATACAAATAAAACAACAAAATGAGCATCTTGAAAATGCCACATCATCATGAAGTTTCATGTCATCACTGCCAATAGTCATCTCAAGGAGTCACATGTGTCAAAGTGTCTTGTCACATCATTTGTTGATTGTAATTATGTAATTCTCCAAAATTAGAAAATTTTATATGTGTGGAAGACCAAGGGTTCCAAATGGAATATGAAGAGTCATTATTGAGTTCTAAAGTCACATACAATCTCAAAGGTAATGTAAGAATTTGAAAATTCATTGTAGAAGCTCAAGGGTCATGAGGCAGGTTAAGAGTCACCTGGGAGGTGGAGAAACACCTCATTTTTTATAAATAAACCCTCATAACTCAAGCAAAATGACTGTTGGGACTTAAATTTGACCTTGGCTTCTCTAGTTTGGCATAAGAGAGAACATCATTCTTTGAGGAGCAAGTGGTGACTTAATGTTCCACTATTGGGGCTAGTGTGGCAACATTGTACTTGTATATCTTGGCACTTCCACTTAACATATGAAACTCAATGAGACAACACATTTTCATGCATGTATCATGAATGTCATAAGACTATTCTTTAGATGTTTGCAGCAATGTTTCGTTCATATCTACTAATGAAGTTGAACTATTTTGGTGGATATGGTACTTATCTTGTTGAAGATTTGTTGTATTTGGATTTATGATCATGGTTGTCTTATGAACTACTTTTCAAGTTAAATAACGATCCTCTTATGCTCTTGTGTGTCTCTTTTAAGATAGTTGATCCGGATTTATGCAGGAACGCAACAGAATAAACACATAACCATAAATACAGAGATGCAGCGGAAATAACACTTCATTTCATTAATATCAAAGAACTGAAATTTGCTTACAGACAATGGAAATAGAACTAGCTAGGGTACTGGTAGCTATCTCTGAGAAGAGATGTGGTGGCTACAGACCTCTGAACTGCTTTACACTGAGGCGCGAGGGCCTATTTATTATTGAGAAACAATGGAGAACCCTAAACATCCCAAAAACCTAACCCTAGGAGATGAAGCGCCAAAACTATGGGCCCCGTTTGGGTAAATTGGTGTTTCAACTTCCCAGGGACGTAACTTTGGCATACTATCTCCGTTTGACGCATATGATACATCATTAGAAAGCTCTGTCCGAGGACTACAGCTGTCGAGGCGAATTTTATCAGAAAATTCGCTGGCGCTTTCGTACCCAAAAAACGTCGTTTAGGGCCTCAAAACGGCTCCGGAAGTTCAGGACCCGAAAAACTGCTAAAAATAGTAAGTTGTGCCAAAACGGAAAAACTGAAAGAGACAATGGTGGGGGCCCAAGTGGAATAGGCGGGTGGCCACCAATATCCACCTGGATCATTCCTCCCCCCTTAGGAAGCAATGGTCCCCATTGCGTTAAGTTCCTCCAGGAGATGAGGAAATTTCTGCTGAACTTGGTCCCTGGTGAACCACTTTCCTTGGTGCAGGAGTTGGCCAGCTTTGACAACCCGATACAGTTGGATCTGCTGTTGACGAGTGTTCTTGATTTGCATTTCCATGATACAATCTGTGGTGGCCTGTTCCATGCAGTCTGGGTTTAACTCTGTTGGTGTGAGTTGTTCTGCAATGTCCGAGGTGTCCAGTAGAGGTGGAAAGTAAGGACGAAGGCGATCCACATTGAAGACTGGGTGCAGACCAAGGAATGGTGAAATACTAAGCTCGAAGGCATTGTTACCTACAGCCTTGGTGATGGTGTACGGCCCGTATCGGAGCGGGCGAAGCTTGCGGTGAGGTCCAGTGAGGCGCTCCTTCTGCAAATGTAGCCATACTTTGTCGCCCACCTGGAAGTAGTGTGGCACCCGGTGTTGATCATGGCGCTGCTTGTACTTCGCATTGGCTCTGTCCAATATATCATGAACCTGTTGGCGGATGTGTTGAATGCGCTCGATGAAGCTACTTGCTTTGTCAACTTCGGACTGGACATGAGCTGAATCGGCCTGAGCAGCTGCAAACGGCATGGCTATGTCAATGGGACATAGTGGTTGGAATCCCAAGCCCACCTGAAAGGGGCTATGGCCAATTGAACTGTGGAGAGCCCGGTTATAAGCATGTTCTTTATGGGGAGGCTCTGCGTCCCATGTGCGTGGATGCTTTGAGTTGTACACACATGTCTGAGAATGTTGTACAATCATGAATTGTGACCTCTGTACGGCCAATCCAGTCACCGGATGGAAAGTTTGTCCGGACTCTTTGAGCTTTGACCTTAACATTATTTGAGGCTGGACCAAAATGTCTTCGAGGAACCTGCTATCTCGATCTGATATGATAAGAAGCATGGGATCCCAAGTGCACCCACACTCGTTCAAAGAAGAGTTTAGCAGTGGCTTCTGCTGTGATATTCTTCTTACAGTCCGCCATGATGGCCATCTTCGAGAATCTGTCAACGACCACGAAAACACAGTCATTTCCATTCTTAGTAGAAGGCAGGCCCGACATGTAATCCATGGAGATGGATTCCCAAGGTCGACTAGAGGTAGGTAGTGGAGTATATAGGCCTTGCTTCTTGATGGTCGGTTTGGCAATGGCACAAGCAGTGTAGGATCTGATGTGCTTCTCGACATCCTTTCGAAGGTTCGGCCAATAGAAATACTTCTGTAGTATTGCTCTTGTTTTCTCGACCCCGAAATGCCCAGCGACTCGACTGTAGTGTGCTTCCCATATCATCTTGGCACGCTCGCTTGAAGGAACACAAAGGTGTCCCAGGTGACATAAAAGTGCATCTTGGAGGTGAAAATTTGGAACTTGCGTACCCCCCAAGAGTGCCTTGTAAGTTTGGCCGAATTCTGGGTCACTCTCATAGAGAAGCGGCCAATCAGAAGTCTCGTGCCCACAAGAGTTGAGCACAGTGGTGAGCGCCACGATCGGTGGTCGGCTGAAGCAGTCTGCAACATGATTGGTGCTACCCTTCTTATACTTGATGTTCAAATGAAACTGTTGCAGATATGTAGACCACTTCTGATGGCGATCATTCTGCAACTTCCCTTGTGTCTGTATGAACTGCAGGGGCCTGTGGTCTGTATGGATGATTGTTTCCTTCCCCAAAATGTAATGCTTCCATTGTCGACAAGCTTGCACAATGGAGTACATTCTTCTATCACCAGTGGGATGCTGACTGTCTTTGGTGTCTCTGCTTGTGATATGCCTTGGATGTCCTGTTGAGTGAAGCGCTGATAGCATAGTCACAGGCATCTGTCTCGATCTCAAATGGCTGTTGCAAGTCTGGTAAGGTGAGCACTGGGCAGAACAGAGGCGATTTTTCAATTCTTTGAACGCCTTCTGTTGAGGTTCCGACCAAAAGAATTTTGCTCTCGCTCCTCCTTTGGTGACTTGACTCGAGGGCCAAGTGATATGAGAGAATCCCAACACGAATCTACGGTAGAAATTAGCAAGACCCAGAAAGCTGCGAAGCTCTGTTATAGTAGTCGGGGCTGGCCAATCCCGAATGACTTGGATCTTGGCTGGATCCACATGCACCCCCTTTCATCAATAATGTATCCCAGATATTGAACCTGGGTCATGCCAAACGTGCACTTCTCCAAATTGGCACACAACTTGTGTTGCCGCAGTGTTTGGAGGACTTGTCGGATGTGATGAAGGTGCTCTTCCCAAGTCTTGCTGAAGATCAGAATGTCATCCAAGTACCCCACTACGAATGAGTTGGTGAATGGCCGCAAGATGTCGTCCATCATCCTCATGAAGGTTGCGGGAGCATTCGTCAACCCGAAAGGCATGACCAGCCATTCAAAAAGGCCTTCCTTAGCTTTAAAGGCAGTCTTCCACACATCAGAGGGTTCAATTGGTACCTGGTGATACCCAGACTTCAGGTCGATCTTACTGAAATATTTTGCACCTTGGAGTTGGTCCAGAAGGTCATCAATCCGTGGGATTGGGTACCTATTCCGGACAGTGATCTTGTTCAGCGCCCGATAGTCAATACAGAGTCTCCACGTCCCATCCTTCTGCTGTACCAACACGATCGGGCTCCCACAGGGCGATGAACTTGGTCTGATGTGACCTTTCTGCAACAGCTCCTGAATCTGCCTCTTGATTTCATCATTTTCCAGAAGAGAGCGTCGATAGATCGGTCCATTGGGTAGTGGCGCACCTGGGGTCAGATCAATCGGGTGCTTGACCTGGCAGTGCAGAGGAACCCCTGTGGGTGAGGTGAAGATGTCCCCGTGCTCCTCCACGACCTTATCCATTTGTTGTTGTCGTGCAGAGGGGCCCTGTCTGGAGGTCGTGGCCACAGTCTTCTTCTTGCCCTGGGGGCGGATCATTAGAAAAACGAATTTCCTGGTTTGGGAAATGAGCTTACTACATTGTTTTGCAGTAACCAAAGAGATAGTCGTAGGAGGTGGTACCTCTGGTATCCTGTACAACTTATTTCCCAAAGTAATAATAACGGCACGAGGTCGAGACTCATACACAGCATGACGCTTCCACAAGTATGGTTGTCCTAATAATACATCAGAAACATCAATAGGAGCAACGTCACATAATACCTCATCCGTGAAGGGCTTGATGCTATAGGGAGGGCAGCACTGCTGGCTGATGCGGAGATCTCGTCCTTGGTGAAGCCACCCGATGGTGTATGGATGTGGGTGAGCTGTGGTCGGCAAGCCCAACCGCTTCACGACGTCTGCTGAAATGAGGTTCTTTTGGCTCCCATTGTCGACAGTGAACTGTACAGGGGAGCCCTTTACCCACATCTGGGAGTGGAAGAGGCGTTCCTCCTCCTCTGGATCTTCCGGTTCCTCCTTTTGGACCTTTGTAGTGGCAACAGTGGCGTTGGGCTCCGCATCAATAATCTGTTTCCCTTTTTCATTCCCCTTTTCAGGTTCTGATTCGGAGTCGGAGCATGCATCTGACTCAGAAGCCCTCATCTCGGCCACTAGCGACTGCTTGGCCCGACACTCACTTGTCTTGTGAGTGGAGCTCTTATGGAACTCACACCACTTTCCCGTGTCCTTCTTTGGCTTTACGGTGTTGTTCTTTTCTTGTGGCTTTGACGGGTTGTCTTTAGCCGCCATGCTCTGTACTTTGTTCTGCGGTTTGGAAGCACCTTTTCCTTGCTTTTGATTCACAGATCCAAAGTCTCGCTTCTTCTGTTTGAATTTCTGCTCAATCTTGGCGGCATACCGGTATGCCGTACCAAGCGAGGAGATGTCGAGGAACTCCATTTCCTCCTGAATGTATCTGTGCAGACAGCTGCGATACTTTAGCACCAAATGTTTCTCTGAATCTTTGATACCCAACTTTGTGCGCAGGGTATGGAACAGATTCGTCGGCTCGTGCACATCTTGATCCCTTTGTTGTCGCAGCGTGGTCCATTGTATGTACTTGTCCTCATAGCTCCTGGAGATGAATGCCCATTTCCTTGACGTCAGGAAGAATTCCAGGTCAGTGACTGAAGGCAGAGGAGTTATGTTAGTCATAAACCCTGAGTAGGTTTCCCACCAGTCCTTAACATGGGGGGTAGCTTTGAGGAGTGCAAAAATAATCTTCTCCCGGTCTGAAAAGTTATGAATAGAGAAATATCCTTCTAATAGATTTAACCATCTATCTACGGCATCTGCGTCTATTTGACCCTCAAATATGGGAATGTCAAAATTTACTTGTACCTTAAAAGGAGTCGCAACTCCAGAGTGGCTACTGGATGCAGATGCGCCACCGGTGGGCAGCCGTTGAAGGATCTGAGCGAAGTTATCCATCATCGCGTTCCTTTGTTTTTCGAGGGCCTCCTCGAGCAATATTTTGATAGGATCTCCTGCTCCCTCATCTTTCTTTTCATCCCCCATGGGCGTCCGTCGAGGTTTGCGAGGCTGATCTTGCAAAGGTTCCACCAGATCAAGCCCTAGCTCCTTATTCCCCGACCTCGTTGGGGACATGCAAAGAAGGATCGAGCATGAACCGCTACGTACCTTGATCAGTTTATGCCCAGGGAAGCGCAGCAGGAATAAACACATAACCATACATACAGAGATGCGGCGGAAATAACACTTCATTTCATTAATATCAAAGAACTGAAATTTGCTTACAGACAATGGAAATAAAACTAGCTAGGGTACTGGTAGCTATCTCTGAGAAGAGATGTGGTGGCTACAGACCTCTGAACTGCTTTACAATGAGGCGCGAGGGCCTATTTATTATTGAGAAACAATGGAGAACCCTAAGCATCCCAAAAACCTAACCCTAGGAGATGAAGCGCCAAAACTATGGGCCCCGTTTGGGTAAATTGGTGTTTCAACTTCCCAGGGACGTAACTTTGGCATACTATCTCCGTTTGACGCACATGATACATCATTGAAAGCTCTATCGGGACTACAGCTATGTGGGATAATTTTATCACAAAATTAGCTGGGCGCTTCGTACCAAAAGCGTTGTTGGGGCTAGAAAACGGCTCTAGGAAGTTCGGGGACCCGAAAAAGTTTGCTAAAAATAGTAAGTTATGCCAAAGCGAACAGAAAATGATGATTTAAGAGTTTCAGTGGGAATGGCGCAGGTGTACAATATCACCTGGATCAATGGTACTATTAATTTTATTAGAATATCTTTTATCCTTCGTCATAGTACATATACATCACAATGGTATGCCTCACAATGTCATCTTACTTTCTTGTTACAAAGAATGTTTATATAACCTCTTATGTTAATAATGGTAGCCAAGGAAAATCCTTAAGGACAATGGCAACTCACCATATTTTTGGTTGGGGTTCCTGCTCCAAAAAATGTGAGGTCTAATTGGGAATTCACATTGGGGAGACCCCTTTAGTTGACAGATTTCCAACATCATAAAAAATTGGTGCTAGAAGGAGTATCAAATGACAAGCTGTGCCCTTTGAGTTTGTTTTGCATCTCTTATCTTAAATGGCTATTTCCCAAATCATAATCCCAAAATTTTTTCTAACCTATCTCTTTGAAAAATATTGATTTTCATGGAAAATTTTGATGTCTTGTCTTAATTCAAGTTATTAAGATGGCAAGAGTGATAAATTCACAGTCAAACATATATTTGATTTTCTTAGTTTTTTAAAATCTAATGAAATCAATGATGAAGATGTTGTTCATATATTATTCACTCTCACTCTTGAAGGCCAAGTTAAGAAGTGGTGTCACACTTTACCATATATTTCCATTATTCATTTGATCAATTTCTCAAGGAGCTTCATCAAACCTTTGATAGGTATGATTATCAAGATGTAGGCAATAGGGTTGATCTACTCAGAATGAAATGTAGTGAATCCATAGAGGATTTTCTTAATCGGTTTCTTCACCTTTGCTATGAATTTCCTGAGAGAGTGATTGATTTTTATTTTATCATGGAGAATTTAAAAGTTTGATTCTACTTGCCTCGAAATATTTTTAATCTAAAGCCTCAGATGATTATTCTCTCCCAACTTATGCTGATCACGAGACACCCAAAATTTGTGAGGAGGAACCTATTATTCTATTTGTTTTTTGTCCTCTTCCTTTTCTAGTACCAATTTGGGTCCCTCCTTCTGATGATGTTAAAATTTTCCAATCTGAAAAATAGGTTGTTGATCCACCTCTTCTACTTTCATTCCCTTCTCATGCCTTAGATCCTATGAGGGTGAACTTGGAATGGTTTAGTAACTGCAAGGAGTTTGAGGTGAAGGTTGATGTTGTAGTTTTTCAAGATCACATCAATATGCATAATTCAAATATTGAATCTAATTTAATTGGAAATAGATTTTCCTCAAGAGATACCCTTCAACCTCCACCATCTATGTCTCATGATTCCTTGTTTCATGATCCCCTTGATAAAATTACTTTAAATTATCTATATGTTCAACATATTGTACCAATCATTGATCATATACAAGGCAGTTGCATTTCACATGTAGAGGAGAAACACAGTGAATATGTGTCCCATATTTCTTCCCTCTTTCAGGATGACAATCTTACATTTCTGGTTGATCATCGATATTGCAATATTCATAACCTGTAAAATGATTCCATATCCTTCATTCAAGTTAAGAATTTGGAAAAACATCACCATGACATCCCTATGTCCATTAGCACATGTGGTGATGGATATCCAAGTACAACGAATGAGATATTTCCTTCTTCCGAGCACTTATATTTGTACGGTATCGATTTAGAATCTGATTCTCACAATTTCCAATATTTATTTATGGGAAGGGATACTCTTTCAATCTGGAATGACTCTGAAATTTTTTTGATTCAAGCATCTTCAAATGTCAAATTTTAAGAAACTAATTGTTAAGCTTTTCAATATTTGGTATACCCTGTTGAGGAAAAATAAGATCAACATGAATGTTACAATGGTATGCCAATCTTCGATCAATATGATGATGAAAATAATATCATCGAGCATAACATGTATTTTTATCAATTGTTCTTAAAATCCCATTATGATTTAGTTACAACTGGTGTTTCTCCTCTTGAGTCTTTTCATACTTCCTCACCTCTAGCACAATATTCAATGTACCTGGATATGTTGGATAAGTTTGTTAGAACAATAACTCCTCTTAATTATTGAAATCCTTTCCTTGCTAGTTTTGGTTGCAATTAGGTATAGGGTGGTGTGATTCTACCATCGGAGGATTGAAATATTGAATCTATTATTCATTATATATTCAATTTTAAATATTTTATAAGTCAGGAGGAAGATGTTACAACTCTAGATGATCAATGTTGTTTTCCAACTGATATAACTAAATTCTCTATCCATCAATAATATGATATTTTTAATCTTAATTTTGATCAAACCAGTGGCATTAATAGTATTTTAATTGATACATATGATGATATTTGTGTATATTTACAAGTTTATTTTTCTATGCCACCAAAATTTGATGGTCTACCATCAGAAAGTTTAGAGACTGGTCAGGAAGTTGAGGAACTTCATCCCCTGTTGATGGTTATGTATGGTTCTTCTAGTCCTGTTGAGATCTTCGAACTAATTTGGATCCATATTTTCATGCATAAGTATTTCCTCAACAGTTTTTCCCTGGTTGTGAGATCATCCTTAAAGGAATTTCAATATTTTCAAGTCGATCTCCATGATCTTCAAGATAACATTTATGATTTGATGAAATATTATTGTTTGGTTAATTTTTCATCATGTGGACCCCTTGCACCACACCTAGAGTTGGAGACCACATATTTTTCGGATCTACACAATTTCAATGTCTGTCTTTCTAATTATAAAGGTGAGGGTCATTCCGGTTTGAAGGATTTCTCTTTGTAAAAATCTTCTGAGACTGATTAGCTTCTTATCCCTCTTGTGTATTTCATGAGGTTAATCATATTTTTTCCATAATATCTCTTCTTGAATGATAAAAAATGCTTGAGTCTTTCAATTAATCAAAACCTTTTTGATGATAAAAATACCTATTTTTATTTGACCCTTGCTTCCAATCTTTCACCATCCGAGTATCCTAGTTGGTTTCCTAAGTTTGTGATGTCAATGGTTGTTCTAAATTCATATTGTTAGCATAGTATAATACGATACAAAGAGAACCAATGGAGAATCGAGGATCATATAGTCACAAATATAGTCATATTAATTTTACATTTATTGATTTTATTGAATCGAGTGATCTTCATGGTTTATCATTTCAAAATTTAGATTCTTATCGGATAATTGAGGCACTTCAGCATGGGATGATGATTATGTCAGGTTCTCAACATCTTTATAAGGCTTCTGGACAAGATCAAATAAAAATTTCATTAGAATATTCTCATTGCGATTTGAATGTGTTAGTTGAAAATTCATTTTCTCATGAGCATCAGGGTTTTCAAATATTTTGTTTTGAATATCGTAATCCAATCGTTGAATGGTTAGAGAAATCCTTCCTATAAATTGTTGGGTGTGGAGCCTGATTATCTTGTTTATTTTGTATCACAGAGTTGGACCCCTGTACCTTAATGGGGTGGCAACGCCACCTGTAATTAAATGCTACTTGGCAAGTATAGGGTGGGGAAACTGTGAATTTATGGAGCCCCCCCTGGTGGGGGCTTTTGGGGGAAACACCCTCGAAGCTAAAAATAGATGTAAAATTTCCTTGTAAAAGGATAGTAATTTCTAGTCAATCTAGGTCATTCATTAGGCGAACGATTTTACGATAGAAGTTATGTTTAGTTTAGGGAGTTTTCCCCTAGAAGGAAACCCCTCACTTTTATGAGGGTATTGTATTGTGGCTATGTATTGTATGTGTATTCTCAGAGCGAGAAACATATAGGGAGACTGTAAGAGAAAAAAAGGATATTACAGCGGATTTGCTGTAGGTTGTGTCTCTTCATTTTGCTGGATAATAGAAAGGAAGGACTGGTTGTTCGAGGTGGACGTAGCCCAAACTGGGTGAACCACGTATATCTGTGTCTCTCTGGTTTTATGTGTTTTGTGTGCTTGTGTTTTCCGCATATTTTATGTGTTGCATTTCTCTATAATATATAATTTTCTAACAACTGGTATCAGAGTCAAAGGTCTATTTGGCTGATAAACTCGCATGAAAGAAGGGTTCCTAGTTCGAGTGGGAGTAATTGAAGAAGATGGTAAGTTTAGGGTCGAGAAATTTAACGGCCAAAACTTCTCGCTATGGAAGATGCAGATGGAATATTATTTGTATCAGAAAGATATGTACCTACCATTGAACGGAAAAAAAAGAAGCCGATGACTATGACAGATGCAGAATGGGAGATTCTCGATTGAAAGGCATTCGAAATAGTATGGCTATGCCTCTCGGTGTCGGTAGCATTCAATATTTTGAAGGAAACAACAATATAGGGTTTGATTAAGGCATTGGCGAAACTATATGGAAAATGATTGGCCTAAAAAATGTATTACTTATGAAACATTTATTTAATATGAAGATGTCGGAAGGTGGATTTGTTGCAAACCATTTAAATGATTTTAATACAGTTACCAGTCAGTTAAGCTATGTAGGGGTAAACTTTGATGATGAATTTAGGGCTCTGTTATTTCTATGCTCATTGCCAAGAAGTTGGAATGGTTTAGTTATGGCCATTAGTAACTCTGTCTTTGGATCTAGTCCTTTAAAGTTTGATGATGTTGTTGATGCTATCCTTAGCGAGGAAATGCGACAGAAAAGCTCCGGTGAGACATCGGGTAATGCTTTGAGTGAAGAGTCCCGGGGAAGAAAAATGAAAAGAGGAAAGATCTCAGGATATCACAGCAAATCAAGGAAAGGCAGATCCAATTCCAGATCGGGGATAGTGTGCTAGAAATTCAGAAAGAAAGGACACCTGAAGAAAGATTGTAGATCTCGGAAGGGAAAAGAAGGAGACACACATTAAGAAAACAATCATGAAGAAAATGTGAAAGGTGATGTGTTACAATATGCTTTGATTTATTCTTTCAAAAATGTTACTGATTCCTAGGTGGTAGATTCAGGGGCCTCATTCCATGCCACACCTGATAAGAAATATTTTCATGACTATGTTTAAGGAGATTTTGGACAAGTCCATTTGGGTGATGATAAACCCTGTAAAATTATTGGAATGGGTAAGGTTCTTGTAAAAAAATAGAATGGAAACCAATGGCTATTAAAGGAGGTAAGGCATGTTCCAAATCTAAAGAAAAATCTGATATCAATAGGGTAGTTAGGTGGTGAAGGTTGTGTGACAACTTTCGCAGATAAAACTTGGAAGGTCACGAAAGGAGCCCTGGTAATAGCAAAAGGCGAAAAGGTTCGTACATTATATTTATGCAATGGTATTTCTAACTCTGTTAATGCTTTAACTTCAAAAGGAGCAGATGCAAAATTATGGCATCATAGGCTCGGACACATGAGTGAGAAGGGGATGAAGATTCTTCACTCGAGAAATTTGTTGCCAGATTTGAAGAATATTGATTTGGATGTATGTGAGAATTGCATTTATGGAAAACAGAAGAGAGTAATATTTCTTAGAGTTGGGAATGAAAAGAAGAGCGAAAAATTATAGCTTGTCCATGCAGATGTATGGGGACCTGCTCAGGTATCATCTCTCAGTGGCTCTCGTTATTATGTTGCTTTTATTGATGATGCAACTAGAAAAACTTGGATTTATTGTATTCAGAATAAATCTTATGTATTTGATACTTTCAAGAAATGGAAAGCTTTGGTTGAGGTTGAGACAGGAAAGAAGTTGAAGTGTCTTAGATTAGAAAATGGAGGTGAATATTGCAGCAAAGAATTTCATAGGTACTGTTCAGAGCATGGAATTCGCAGAGAGAAGACAGTTCCAAGAACACCACAAGAAAATAGTGTGTCAGAAAGGATGAACATAATAATCATGGAGTGTGCAAGGTGCATGAGATTGCATGCAAGATTGCCTTTACAATTTTGGGCAGATGCTGTAGATACTGATAATTATCTAATAAACAGAGGGCCTTCAAGTTCCTTGGATGGTGGTATTCCAGAGGAAGCATGAATAGGTAAAAAGGTAAACTACTCTTTTTTAAAGCCTTTTGGTTGTGAGGCCTTTTTCCATATTAATAAAGAAAATATAACAAAGCTTGAGGAAAAATCAAAGAAATGTACCTTTATTGGATATGGTGTTAATGATTTTGGTTATCGCTTATATGACTATGAAAATCATAAAATCATTAGGAGCAGAGATGTAATGTTCAATGAAAAGGTCTTGTATAAGAATCAGTTGTAGGAAACGAAATAGGAAAAAGAAAACAAAGAATACACAGTTCTTGATGAGATCACAGAAAAAGTAAAGGTGCCTGAAAATAATAATAATCAATAGCCACAACAATAACCACCACCACAACACCAACAGGCACCTCAAACACCTGAAAGTGGTGTAAAAATATCTACCAGTATAAGTAGACCCCCTGAACGATACTCTCCTTCATTATATTATTTATTGTTGATTGATTCTGGTGAACCCAAATGTTATGAAGAAGCAATGCAGGTTGAAACCAGGAAGAAGTGGGAGCTAGCCATGAAAGAAGAGATGGACTCCTTAATGCATAACCAAACATGGGACTTAGTCAAGTTTCCTGTAGGTAAAACAACATTGTAGAATAAATGGGTTTATAGGCTGAAGGAAGAATATGGAGGAAAATAGAGGTACAAAGCTCGACTTGTGGTGAAGGGGTTTGCACAAAAGAAAGGTATTGATTTTGATGAAAATTTTTATATTTTTTTTAAGATGATATCAATCAGAACTATTTTAAGTCTTGTAGCAGTGGAAGATTTTCATCTTGAAAAATTAGATGTAAAGACAACATTTCTCCATGGATATTTGGAGGAAGAGATCTATATGCAACAACCAGAAGGATATGAGGTCAAAAGGGAAGGAAAAATTAGTGTGCATGTTAAAGAAGAGCTTGTATGGCTTAAAACAGGCTCCAAGGCAGTGGTATCTAAAATTTGAAAAGTTTATGTCTAAACAAGGTTATACTAGATGTCACTCTAATCATTGTGTTTATCTGAAAAAGAAAAATGATGGAAGCTATATTATATTGTTATTGTATGTAGATGACATGCTTGTTGCAGGGTTTAACATGTAGGAAATAAATGCGCACAAAAGAAAATTGGCAAATTCATTTGCAATGAAGGATTTGGGATCTGCAAAACAAATCCTTGGTATGAGAATAACTAGAGACAAGAAAAATCGCAAATTAACATTGTCTCAGAATGAGTACATACAAAAGTTTTTGAAAATATTTAATATGCAGAATGATAAACCAGTTAGTACACCTTTTTCTAGCCATTTCAAACTTAGTAAGGAAATGTGCCCCAAGACCCAAGAAGAAATGTATTATATGTCTAAAGTTCCATATGCATCAGCAGTTGGAAGCTTAATTCATGCAATGGTCTGCACAAGGCCTGATATTGCACATGCAGTGGGAGTTGTAAGCATGTACATGAACAATCCAGGAAAATAACATTGGATAGAAGTGAAATGGATTCTCAGATATTTGAGAGGTACCACAAATCAAGCATTATGATTTGGTGGTTAAAACATTGCTCTACAAGGATATGTTGATGCAGATATGGCAGGTGACAGAGATAACAGGAGGAGCACTACAGGGTATGTATTTACTGTAGGTGGAACAGTTTTTAGTTGGATTTCAAAAATCCAAAGTGTTGCTGCACTTTCAACAACAAAATCAGAGTATGTTGCTGCTACGGAGGCTAGTAATGAAATGATTTGGTTACAAAGGTTTATGGATGAATTGGGTAAGAAGCATGATATATAAACATTATACAGTGATAGAAAAAGTACCATTCATCTTGCAAATAAATTAGCATTTCATTCCAAGACTAAACACATATATCTCAAGTACCATTTCATACAGTCAGTGTTGGAAGATGGACAGTTGAAGCTAGAAAAGATACACACTAGCCAGAATCCTGCAGATATGCTAACAAAAGTTGTAACCAAGGAGAAACTGAGAATATGATCAGTTTCAATTGGTCTTCAAGTATGATGATGAATATGAGAAACAACTAGGTACAAAGAGGATTCATTGTCCAACAAATGAAGCAGTGGTGGAGTTGCTACAAATCAGTCTCCAAGTGGGAGATTATCTTGTTTATTTTGTATCACAGCGTTGGAACCCTGTACCTTAATGGGGCGGCAACGCCGCCCGTAATTAAACACTGCTTGGGGGGTCCGAGGGGGCTATGACTTTATGGAGCCCCTCCCTGGCGAGGGGTTTCGGGGGAAACACCCCTGAAGCTAAAAATAGATGTAAAATTTCCTTGTAAAAGTATAGTAATTTCTAGTCAATCTGGGCCGTTCATTAGGCGGATGACTTGACGGTAGAAGCTATGTTTAGTTTATGGTTTTTTGCCCTAGAAGGAAAGCCTTTGCTTGTATGAGGGTATTGTATTGCGGATGTGTATTGTATGTGTATTCTCAGAGTGAGAGACAGATAGGGAGACTGTGAGAGAGAACAAAGGATATTATAGCGGATCTACTGTAGGTTGTGTCTCTTCATTTTATTGGATAATAGAAAGGAAGGACTGGCTATTCGGGGTGGATGTAGACTAAAATGGGTGAACCACGTATATCTGTGTCTCTTTGGTCTTATGTGTTTTGTGTGTTTTGTTGGGAAAAATACTGAGAGGGGGGGTGAATCAGTATTTAGAGTTGACTGAAAATTTTTTACTTTTTCTTTGAGAATATTTCCATACGCGGTTTTTATGAACTGAACTAGCGTATGCACGCGGAAATATAGAAGGAAACTAGCATATATTGATTTATCTTTCAGATTTAGAGAATCAATATTTTAAACAGATTTATCAGTCATGAATAAGTCTAGATAATCAGAAGTTATGAGCAGTAAACAACAGTATGAAGCATCACACACATGAACACCAAGATTTAAGGTGGAAACCCAAATCGGGAGAAAACCACCGCTGCTGTTGTCGCTTTCTTCAATCTTTATTATATAGAAAAACTTTTACAACATTGTACTGATGCAGACTTATACCAGTACGTAGGCTTCTACCTGTAGAAGGCTGCAACCTTCTCTTGTTTTCCAGCTACAACTGGAAGGGAGCTCCAACCCCCTGATCTTGTTTACCAGCCTCTCCTGGAAGGGAGTTTCAACCCCCTGATTTCAACACCAGCTTCTACTGGCTGAAAGCTTATACTGCCATACTAAAGGCTTCAACCTTCAGACCCACTGCAGACCACGTTTCATCAATTTTCATACTGGATCAAACAGCTTCAACACAACCCTTCACTTAACATCAACAAACATATTTTTCCCAATACTTCAAACAGAACAGTGAGACCACTGTAACCAGAATATCAGAAATAACCCAGACTTCAGAATCGATATGCAGATACAAACTCAACCCTGAACATTCATTAATTCAAATAGCATACGCTACTTTTATTCACTGAAGCCGCGTGTATATGCGCTTTCCTGCTCACCAACTTGCGTATGCCTCTGTGCATATTGTTTTTCATAACATGAAATGCATACACCACTTATATTCACCGAAGCTGCGTGTATACACGCTTTTATTCGTATCAACCTGCGTATACTTCTGAGAATACTGATTTTCAGAATGTGATCAATCTCAGATTCAGATCTGAGGCTTTCAGTCAGACACCTTCTCAGCAATGCAGAACCTTTAGACAGTCAGTCAGATTTAACCATGTTTTCTCACTCATTGATTAGATTTGTTCATTATCAAATAAAAAACATACTCCATATTCAATCAACCTAGAACTTGAAGTAGACTTCATTGACCGACAACAGAGAGAAAACAGAAATCACAAAGTAGAATACATACCAAACAGGAAACCTAACTTCACTGCAAATACAGCACCAATGAAACCAGACCCGCCTGACCACACAGCTTTCAGAGACCTTCATAACAGATGCAGCAAAGACAAAATTTTATGAAACAGACAGAATCTATAACACAGTTTTATTAATTTCTTCCTCAGACTTGTGCAGATCTTCAGCATTTCACACATGAATATCCCTAAATTCTCATTCCAATCTCAAGATCTTAACAGGTATTATTATATCCATAGGTATCCATGAATTCGATCTATGAGGCCAAAGACTCCAGGATCCCATATAGATATTCTTGAAATTCTTATCATATTGCATACCTACACATACACACTAAAGTCCTCTTCTGACTTATAGTTTTAGCCTTGCCGTTCTATGAGCATGAACCACACAACTTAAGAGTAAGCTTGGATGAAGTCAAAACAAGCAAACACTCCATCTTGAATACCAAAACCATGACAATACTGGTATTAAGTTAGAGCTAAAAGGCATACGGGTCTGCGTACTTATCCGCGTGCATACGCGACTTGGCCTTTAAAAACTCACGTATACATTGTGACATATTATATTTATCATTTCTCTGGAATTTACTGGAATTATTTTCTCTATCACATCTGAACTAAACTGTAGATACATCATTCTTACATCTATAATACATAGGTTGCTATCCAAAGAGAACTCAACAAGTCAGTTTCCATCAAGGACAACTTCATCAAGTAGGTTGCCATCAAGGACAACTCATTGCATCATATTGCCAACAATCTCCCCCTTTGGACTTGATGGCAACCATGACCAGAAATACATTCAGCAAAATTCAACAACAACATTCTCACCCTTTGACATCAAGGGAAAAGGGTAGATCAAGATCCTTTGTACTGAAAATACCATGCTCCCCCTGAGATCATGTAGCATCTTCAAACATAATTTTTCAATGAAGTACATGACTCTATGACCTTTCCTATCACCAAGGACTCATACTTACATCAATGATCCAACCAAGTGGATTTACATATGTGACTCAAGTACCCAACCAAGTGGGTTTACACATTTTTACTCAACTACCCAACCAAGTGGGTTTACAAATTTGAACAAGTCCTTACATGACTGAATATTACAATTTTACATCAAAGGTCTCAACATGACCTTTTTCATCAAATTAAAAAAATGAATTATACGATCAAGATCAAATATTCTCAAGCATGAGATCAGACTACAACAAATAAATAAAATGCCAACAATGGATCCTTTTCACATGATCAATGCTCCCCCTTAGCTTGTGCATCCTGAACAACAAATAATCAAGGCATCTTCATCAGAAGAAACAGAAGTATGAGAGATGGAACATCACCAGAGATACCCAACAGCACCACATCTGTGCTGAAGAATGCTGACCCAAAAAATTTGTCAGAAAACACCCATACGCGGTTTTCTATGTATAAACTCGCGTATATACGCGACTGTCCTTCAGGAAATCCGCGTATCCAATTTAATCTTCTGAATTTATGCAGATCTGATCTTCTGAGAGGCAGAGATAACTCCCAGCTTCTGTTTGAGATATTCGAACGCTTCCCTGGGTAAAATTTTGGTAAATATATCAGCAACTTGTTCTTTGGAGGGAACATACTCCAACTTCACCTTTTGTTCAAGCACTTGTTCACGTAAGAAGTGATACTTGATGGGAATGTGCTTGGTCTTGGAATGCATAACAGGATTCTTTGAGATACTGATGGCACTTGTATTATCACATATAATGGAGATAGGAGGTGAACATTTGATTTGAATGTGTTGTAAGGTTTGCATCATCCAAAGAAGTTGAGTGCAACATGATGCGCTAGCCACATATTCTGCTTCTGCTGTAGATAAGGCAATAGAGCTTTGCTTCTTGCTGAACCAAGATACTAACCGGGGCCCCATGTAGAATGCACCACCACTAGTGCTTTTCCGATCATCAACATTTCCAGCCCAATCTGCATCGGTGTAAGCATGAAGAGTGAGATCAGCATTCTTTGGATACCATAGTCCAAAGTCTTGAGTTCCTTGTAGATATTTGAATATTCTTTTGACAGCCTGAAGGTGAGACTCTTTTGGATTAGCTTGGAATCGTCCAACAATCCCAACTGCATGCATAATGTCCGGTCTAGTCCCGGTGAGATAAAGTAGACTTCCTATCATAGATCTGTATTCTGGTTGATTCACCGTGGGAGAATCATCATGAGAACTGAGGTTACATCCGGTTATCATTGGTGTACTTACAGGTTTGCACTCTTCCATGCCATACTTCTTCAGAATTTGCTTAAGATATTTTGCTTGTGATAAGAATATGCCATCTGTTGCTTGTTGCACTTGCAAGCCAAGAAATAATGTTAGTTCCCCAAGTAAAGACATTTCAAATTCTTGCTGCATAACAGAAGAAAATTTCTGACTCATAGACTCTTCATTACTTCCAAAAATGATATCATCAACATATACAACCAAAATCAATAGTTTATCATTTTTAGTTTTTGTGTATAAGTTGCTATCAGCAGACCCCTTTGAAAATCCTTGTTGATGAAGATATTTGTCAAGACGATAATACCATGCCCTTGGAGCTTGTTTGAGACCATATAGAGCCCTTTTAAGTCTACAAACAAGTTTTTCATCATTTCCCAAAATGAATCCTTCTGGTTGTTCTATATAAACTTCTTCTTCTAGATCACCATTGAGAAAAGCAGAGTTAACATCCATTTGATAAACTTTGATTTGTTGGAAGCTTGAAAAAGCAAGAAACATTCTTATGGCTTCAAGTCTGGCTACAGGAGCAAAGGTTTCTTCAAAGTCTATACCTTCTTGTTGAGCATACCCCTTTCAAACAAGTCTAGCTTTATTTCTTATAACATCCCCATTCTCATTTAACTTGTTTTTGAATATCCATTTAGTTCCAATGACATTTTTATCATGAGGTCTTGGTACTAATTCCCAAGTGTGATTCTTTTCAATTTGATCAAGCTCTTCATTCATGGCTTGAATCCAACATTCATCTTTGCTGGCTTGATTGACATTATGTGGTTCAATAGTGGATAGAAATGCCAGATAGCTAGAAGATCCCACAAGAGTCCTTCTTGTTTGTACACCTGATTCCTTTTCTTCCAAAATTTGAGATTCTGGGTGATTCTTTTGAACATATCTGGATGGAGCTTTTTTAGATAAATCATCTCCGAGTTCTTCATTGGGTTCACTGTCTATATCATTTCTATTTGATGTAGAAGGATATATGTCATCTTCATCTTCATCTGTTATTTGTTTTTCTTCTTTTGGAGCTACAGAAGACTCATCAATAACAACATCAATACATTCAACAATCTTCCTAGAGGAGTAACCAAGAAGTATTCCTTCATCTGCTCTGGGTTCAAACTTGCCAAGTTTTTCATCATTATTTTTGATAAAGCATTTGCTTCCAAACACTCTAAAATGCTTCACAGTGGGAGGATTACCATACCAGAGTTCATATGGAGTTTTATCACTATTTACATGAACATGTTCCTTGTTAAGAATATTTACTGCTCTATGTGCTACTTCTCCCCAAAATGTATCAGGTGTTCCAGAATCATCAACCATAGATCTAGCCATTTGTTGAACTGTTCTATTCATTCTTTCTGCTACGCCATTTTGTTGTGGAGTGCCAGCTACAGAAAACTGTCTTTTTATGCCATGTTGTTCACAAAATTCAAGGAATTCATCTGATGTATATTCTCCTCCTCGATCAGATCTAAGACATTTTATTTTTAGATCTAATTCATTTTCAACCAGAGCTTTGAAGGTCTGAAATTTCTCAAATGCTTCATCTTTGTGTTTAATCAACCCAATCCAACACATTCTAGAGAAATCATCAATAAATAAGATATAATATTGTTCACCACGTGGTGAATTTTTCCTCACAGGTCCACAAATGTCAGTATGAATGAGTTCAAGAGGCTTACTTGATGATCCTTCCTTGGCATTAAATTGCACTGTGGTTTTCTTACCGAATTGGCAAGATTTGCATATGATACTTTCAGGTAGAGTAATATTGGGAAGATCACGAATAGCTTTAAGTCTGCTTGATTTGTTGATTTGAGAGAAGCTCAGATGCCCCAACCTTCTATGCCATAGCCAGTTTTCTGAATATTTACTCAAGTAACATTGTTCTTTGCAGTTCTTCAATACATACAGGTTGCTTGGAGTTCTTTTTCCTTTTACAATTGTTTTACATGTATCAAGATCACGTACCACACATTCTTTTGAACTAAAGACAACTTCAGTTCCTTGATCACAAAATTGACTTACACTTAACAGGTTATGCCTTAATCCATCCACATACATGAAATTATTAGCTTTCACCTTTTCTTTTAGAAAAACACACCCTTTTCCCTTAATGACAGCAGGAGTATCATTTCCAAATGTAACATTCTTTTCCTTTTCTAGAGCACTATATGCAAGAAGTTTGTTTTTGTCACCTGTCATATGTTTTTAGCATCCACTATCAATGTACCATTGATTTTCTTCACCTTCTGCAAATAAAGCTATGCCACAATTTTCAATCTGTAATTCCTTCTTTTTCCACACTTTGGAGCTTGAAGAAAACTGCTCTTTTGGCTGGACTTTGCTCCTGCATTCAGATTCTTCATGGACAAAGTTATTGCAATAAGCACATTCAACTTCATTTTGAAGAGGAGAAAAGTTGTTATAGGTATTCTTCTTTGTTCCAATATCAATCCTTTTCTTTCTTTCTTCTCTTGTCATGATGGTTTTATATGCAACACATTAAACAACTTTATGACCAAAATTGTGACATGAGAAACATTGTCCATTGAAGAAGAAATTTCTGCGATTATGAAATATTCTACTTGAATTTACCTGTTGATTGGTGTTTCTTTGAAAGGTATTCCTGTTAGTGTTCTTTGAATTGAGATGGTCATGCTTTACCTGTAAAGATTATTTATTCCCTTGCTGAGTGGCAAAATGTTGTATACTAGCTGTAGCTGCTTTTAGATAATTTGGTGCTGAAGCCTGAGAAGATTCTCCGATATATCCAAGACCTGTCTTTATAAGAGGAGACCGTTGTATCTTGATTATCTCATCTAAGGTTTCAGATCCTTTAGCAAATCTAAGATTCAAATTCTTCACTTTCTCAAATTCTTTTCTTAGACTTACTATTTCACATTCTAATTTCTCATTGTGTTTCTCCTTTTCTTCAAGCTGATTTTTCAGAGTTTCTATGGATATTTTACTTTCTTCTAAGCATTTTTTGAGTTGATTGAATTCATCAAGAAAATCATTGTCCTCTAAAGCATCCATAAAAGTATCTTTTTCTTCTCTGGATTCTTTTTCAAATGCCATGAGAAGTCTAAGATCTTGTTCACATTCTTCCTCACTGTCAGATAACCCATCACTGTCTTCATGAGTATAGTAACTTTTTCTAGTGCTAAACCGATTATTATTTATTCTTGCTACTTCCTTCCCTTTTTCATGTGTTTCTTTATGAGGACACTTAGCAGCATAATGACCAACTCTTCCACAAGTAAAACATTTGAAAGGAAGCTTACCTCTAAATCGTCCTGTGCCAAGTTGGAGTTTCTTTACAAAATTTACCTCATCTTCTTTTGAGATGTACCCTGATACTTTTGTCTCTTGTACTTCTTTTCCTTTTGTAGAAGCTCGAAAGACGACTTCTTTGACTTTAGATGGTCCTCCTCTTCTCTTTTCACATGCAGTTAGTATGCCATGAAGTTGCACCACAGTAAGATTTTGAAGATCCTGCTTTTCTTCAAGAGCAGAAAATTTTGACTCAAATTTTTCCGTTAGTGATCTTAAAACTTTCTCAACCAAAGTAGATTTGGTTATTGTTTCTCCTAGATTTCTCATATGATTTACAATATCATCAAGACGTAAAAATAAATTGGCAATGCTCTCCTCATTATGCATTTTTAGATTCTCATATTGAATTATGAGAGTTTGGAGTTTAGCACTTTTTACCTTTGCATCACCTTCATAACTTAGAATGATTTTTTCCCATATTGCCTTTGCTGTATCCAGCTGAATGACTTTGAAAAATTCTGATTCAGTTAGACTTCCCAATAGAGCATTGATTGCCTTTGCATTTGTTTCATAATTCTTTCTTTCCATCGGATCTATTGGTGTTGCGGCTGGATATTGATATCCTCCTTCAACAATAGCCCATACATTTGCTCCCAGAGACTGAAGATAGGATCTCATCCTTGTTTTCCAGAAGATTAATTTTTTTCCGTTGAAGAGCGGAGGCCTGATAGATGTTATTCCATCTTGATTGCTCATCTTGTTTGATCTTCCTTCTAGCGGCTAAGCTTTTTCAGAAGGACCTGCTCTGATTCCAATTGTTGGGAAAAATACAGAGAGGGGGGGTGAATCAGTATTTAGAGTTGACTGAAAAATTTTTACTTTTTCTTTGAGCAAATTTCCATACGCGGTTTTTATGAACTGAACTAGCATATGCACGCGGAAATATAGAAGGAAACTAGCGTATACTGATTTATATTTCATATTTAGAGAATCAGTCTTTTAAACAAATTTATCAGTTATGAATAAGGCTAGATAATCAGAAGTTATGAGCAGTAAACAACAATATGAAGCATCACACACATGAACACCAGGATTTAAGGTGGAAACCCAAATCGAGAGAAAACCACCGCTGCTGTCGTCTCTGTCTTCAATCTTTATTATATAGAAAACCTTTTACAAAATTGTACTGATGCAGACTTATATCAGTACGCAGGCTTCTACCTGCATAAGGCTGCAACCTTCTCTTGTTTTCCAGCTACAACTGGAAGGGAGCTCCAACCCCCTGATCTTGTTTACCAACCTCTCCTGGAAGGGAGCTTCAACCCCTTTATTTCAACACCAGCTTCTACTGGCTGAAAGCTTATACTGCCATACTAAAGGCTTCAACCTTCAGACCCACTATAGACCACGTTTCATCAATTTTCATACTGGATCAAACAGCTTCAACACAACCCTTCACTTAACATCAACAAACATATTTTTCCCAATACTTCAAACAGAACAATGAGACCACTGTAACCAGAATATCAGAAATAACCCAGACTTCAGAATAGATATGTAGATACAAACTCAACCCTGAACATTCATTAATTCAAATAGCATACGCTAATTTTATTCACTGAAGCCGCGTGTATACACGCTTTCCTGCTCACCAACTTGCGTATGCCTCTGTGCATATTTTTTTTCATAACATGAAATGCATACGCCACTTATATTCACCGAAGCTGCGTGTATACACGCTTTTCTTCGTATCAACCTGCGTATACTTCTGAGAATACTGATTTTCAGAATGTGATCAATCTCAAATTCAGATCTGAGGCTTTCAGTCAGACACCTTCTCAGCAATGCAAAACCTTTAGACAGTCAGTCAGATTTAACCATGTTTTCTCACTCATTGATTAGATTTTTTCATTATCAAATCAATAGCATACTCCATATTCAATCAACCCAGAACTTCAAGTAGACTTCATTGACCGAAAACAGAGAGAAAACAGAAATCACAGAAGTAATATCTGTAAATAAGCTTCAGAAACCCTAACTTCCATACGCACTTTTAATGAAGCGAACCCGCGTATATACACGCTTTTACCGAGACAAACTAGCCTATAGATCTGTAAAAGATAAATTTTGCAGAACAGACCAGATCTATAAACTTACCCAGATTTCATCAATTTCTTCATCAGACTTGTGCCAGGTCTTCATCATTTCTTTTGCAGATCATCCTAGAGATTCATCATTTCTAGATCTAGAGATCTTGAAACTTCATTATATCCATAGGTGCATCATAGATTCAGATCTATCAATTAAGAACAGAGTTCAACCATGCAGATATTCCTTAGAGGAATTTATTTTTCAACAACCCTTACACCTAAACGCCTTGCACTATGATCCTCTTCTCCTTATATAGCTTTAGCCTTTACCAATACCATGAGCCAAAACCACACAACTTCCGATGGTATTCTTGGACGGAATCAAATAAACCATACAACGCTCAATACTATGTGCCAAAACCATGGTAATGCCCCTTGGTATTGTAATTTTGGAGCACAAAAGGGCATACACGACTTGGGACGTACTTATCCGCGTGCATACGCGACTTGGCCTTTAAAAACTCGCGTATACATTGTGACATATTATATTTATCATTTCTCCGGCATTTACTGGAATTCTTTTCTCTGTCACATCTGAACTGAACTGTAGATACATCATTCTTACATCTGTAATACATAGGTTGCTATCCAAAGACAACTCAGCAAGTCAGTTTCCATCAAGGACAACTTCATCAAGTAGGTTGCCATCAAGGACAACTCATTGCATCATATTGCCAACATGTTCGTGTTTTTCGCATATTTTATGTGTTGCATTGCTCTGTAATATATAATTTTCTAACATAAATCTCTGTCACAAATAACAAGTTTCAATATTTCTTGATGTTTGCAAAAATTGAAAACACGAATGAATGTAATTTCACGAGCATCCTTAAAGGTTTTTATAATCATAATTTTGAAGAACAAGGTAAATATGAAGACTTTTTAAAGCTATTTAGTATGGCACATTCTTCTATTTATAGACAATACCTTCCATTCATTATGCAATCTTTTCAAAAAAAAATATTTACGCTTGCACAATGCTTTATATTTCTTTTAATTGCTTGTATCTTTGTGATTGCAGGTCGGGAGAAGCTACAATGGCTACACTGGAAATTCCGTTACACTTAGCCTTGAACTTCTATCCCATTAAGTCAGGAGTAGGTTTAGGTACATTTTATCTCTCTCGTTACATTGCATGACCTTGAATTTCACCCTTCACTAGTCCTTGAATTTGGTGTGTTTGTTTTGTTTATCTCTCATGCTAATTTTTAGTTAAGGTTTACTTTCGCTCTATTTTTTATTTTTTATTTCTATTTTTCTTATCTTGGCTCAAAATTGGCTCAAAATAAAATGTGGCAAAAATTGAAAAGGGAAATTGTGACAATGAACAATGCTTTCTTATCTATCATCCTCTTCTCTATCTTGGGTTTATATCTCTTTAAAGTCAATGATGTATGAATGGAAAATACAATCCATTCGAATGGAAATCCTTTGGTCAAATCATAAAGCCTGTATTTATTTTAGGATCTTCGTTCCATAACTTAGTGTTGTAATTAAATGGTGTTCTTCTTGCCGATCCAATTGAGTAGAAGAAGGGAAAGGGGAAAATCAATATCAAGAAAACCAATATTAGAGGTATATATAACCTTTTATAAGGGAAAAACCTCTTCTACTCTTGATAAGTCAGGATCCCTCTTCCACCCCATGAAATAATAAGTGCCTAAGAATAGTTACTTAAATAAATAAATAAAGGGTGAAAGAAGAGAAAGGATTCCTATGCACAGAGGTGAAGCAAGAAACTTTGTTGGTAGTGAAGCAATACTTGTGTTCCTATAGTGACTCCACTTGGGTACTGTTGAGGCTTGCTGGTCGTAGATCAACACCAAAGATGAATACTAAGACTTTATTATCTTAAACTCACAATTTTATATCACCCTTCCCCTAAATCGAAACAATTTTGACTTGGAAAGATTTGTGAATGTGCTTAGCTGAGAAAAGTAAAAAAGGGGACTATATCTATAACCGGACCAAATGGGGAAGACAAGGTAATCCATGCGATGAATTAATACTTACTAAAAGACTGAGACCTTGCACTTAAGGATAAAACCTGAAAAAAGAAGATGGAGTTCTACCAGTGCATTAAGGGAATTTTGAGGTCTAAAATGGGCCTCCTAAGGAAATTATAAAATAATAGTGGAAATAATAAAATAAGATCTGATTACATCATCAAATTTTAGAGGGAAAAAAAGAAGAAAAAACTACATTTTCAACTCATATTTTCAACTTATCTCCCAAAGTTTTTACTCAAATTTCGAGAGGGAGTACTCATTGGATTTAAAATTTAATTCCTCATCCAAGGAGTACCCATGTTGAATACCTTCGATGGGTCCCGCTACACGAAAAATGAGAAATACATGAAAAACATGATTGTAATCACGCTTTTTTATGTATTTATCTTTTTTCATGTAGAAGGGTCCATCAAAATTATGCAACATGGGTGCTCCTTGGATGAGGAATTAAATTTTGCATCCAACGATTACTCTCGCTCGAAATTTGAGTATAAAATTTGGGAGATAAGTTGAAAATATGAGTCGAAAAAGTTATTTTATTATTTTATTATTTTTTAATATTTTTAACCTTTTACTTAAAAAATGGTGAATCATCCCCCATGGTTGAAATCATCATCTTGAATCCTATTGGTTCTTATAAAGTTTATTTTTGTCGTACATTTTTCTTAGGAGGCTCATTTTAGACCTCAAAATTCCCCTAATGGTGTCACCAAGTGTTGATGCTGTGATCAACACCCTCCAAAAATTTTCCTACTTGTGAATTTTGGAGCCCACTGAGGATCTAACGATCTATCATTCCATATTCAGTTCATGACTGATGAATTTTATGCTAAGTTTTTGAGTCTTTTTCTTGGTTTGTAAGTGTCAAACTTGCTTGCATACACATGTTTATTCTGTAACAAGTACATGAGCAAATTATTTTACGCAAGCTTAAAAAATCATAGAATAGTCCATCAAGATAGTTTCTATGAAATATTAAACCTATGCCAATAGTCAATGCATACTTTCATTGACGGTCTCTCACTTTTGGTTGTGATTGTACTTCTATTTCAGTGAGTTTTTCCAACTGTCACTTTTGCGCACCTTTTCTTTCGCAAGTGCTTTCATATTTACAACTATAAATTTCAATTATTTTCGCTTTAATAAGTTTCGTTTTTATGTTATCCTCACTCTCGCATGTGTCACTTTTTTATGTCGTTTGCATTTTCAAGTGTTGTTTGCACTTTTCTCTTACAATCACAATTGTCATATTTTGGCATAGAAAGTGTCACACATTGTAAAAGTAGAGTTTTGGTTCATCGCAAGAGGAAAATTTTGTACCAATGGGTCCTATTTACCATGTAGACATGTAATAGAACCATTACCAAATATTTATGCATTGTCATACTAGTGTCGTCACTGTCGTCGTAAACTGTATCTTAAGTGTCACACCTAGTTAAAGGGAGTCATTTGTACATTCTTAAAACGTTGTTGATATGATGCATTCTCCTACACTACTATGTCATATTCATCATAAGAAAATATATCAAACATATTCCCCAAGTCTTGAGCACTTTTGTAAGAGTGTCGTCACTTTTGCTGCAAAGTACATATTAAGTGTTGCACTTGGAGGAGGTTGTTGTATTGCCATCACATTGATGGGATCATGTTGTTCTTTTGTATTTAGTGTTAAATGTTGTGTCAAAAATTATTCTAAGTGTGTTTGATCATTCATAAGGTCAATCCTGGTCTCACTTCTACCGTATTGATCTCGCACTTAGCCAAATCCTAAAAATATTTTTGCCTGACCAAATTGACCCAACTCAGCCTCCTTGAATTACGCATTGCACAGTAGCAAGGATCCATCACCCCCCTTGCCTCCTAGAATTGTGCATTGCATAGTTACTACCTTTAAGGACTGTGCATTGTATAGTATTAGTGCTCAACCTTGACTCCTTAACCTCCACAATTGTGAAATTTACCCTTCTAGTCAGTATTCTTCTGTGCATTGCGAAGTGGCAAGCCTCATGTTGTCTCCCTGCCTCCTCGAGCTGTGAAACTGTGCAATCCCTAGGCCTATCTCTCTCTTGTACTATGCATTGGGAAACTTTAAGGCTAAATACTGCCTCACAGAACTCTTCAAATACATAGTACCCTTGCCTAAGCCTACAGAACTACGCATTGCACAGTCTCGAGTTCCAATCATTACTCCTGGACCTTGGGACTACACATTGAAAAATACTTGAATTTTCCTCGCTATCCAGTGCCTAGTCCCATCTCAATTAGTAATTTTATGGAAGTAAGCTAGACTACAGGATTTCTAGACCGATGTCTTCTTGTCACGAGTGGATTCCACTTGCACGTATTACATCTTGACATGATAGGATTATGCTCAGAGAGGAAGAGAAATATATCATCTGAGAAGACACTTAGGAAGATGGAACCATGAAGAAGTCATAGAGCACGAAGATGAAGGGATATCTATATCACATGAAGACTCCAGATCAATCATCCCCTTAAGGATGAAGATGAAATATAGGCAAGATCCATCATGAAAAGGAAAATAAAGCAGCAAAAGGAGCATCTTGGAAATACCACATCATCATGAATTTCCATGTCATCACTGCCAATAGTCATCTCAAGGAGTCACATGTGTCAAAGTGTCTTTACGCCTCACCTATGGAATGTAATTATGTAATTCTCCAAAATGAGTAAATATAAAATGTGTGAAAGATCAAGTGTCCCACATGGAATATTAAGAGTTAATGTTGAGTTCTAAAGTCATATAGAAGCTTAAAGGTCATGTAAGAATTAAAAAATTCATTATAGAAGCTCATAAGTCATGAGGTAGGTCAAGAGTCACATGGGAGGTGGAGATTCACCTCATTTCTTATAAACACACCCTCACAACTCAAGAAAAAGGAATTTTGGGACTTGAAAATTGACCTTGGTTTCTCTAGTTTGGCATAGGAGAGAAGATATTTCTTTGAGGAGAATGTGGTGACTTAATGTTCCATTATTGGGGCTAGTGTGGCAACATTGTTCTTGTATATCTTAGCACTTCCACTTAATATATGAAGCTCGGTGAGCCAACACTTTTTCATGCATGTATCATGAATGTCGTAGGACTATTATTTATATGTTTGAGGTATAAATTTAGTTCATATGTACTAAGGAAATTGAACTATTTCAATGGATTTGGTACTTATATTATTGAAGGTGTGTTGTATTTGGTTTTATGATTGTTGTTTTCTTGTGAAATACTTTGTTGGTTAACTAATGATCCTCTTATGCTCTTGTGTGTCTCTTTTAGGTTAGTACTATTAATTTTCTTTTAGGATCACTCTCTTTCTCCTTTGCATAAAATTACCTTATATACATCAAAATTGTATGCCTCAAAGTGTCATATTACTTGCTTAGAAATAATGTTTTTATAAACTCTGATTTTAATAATGGAAGCTAATGAAAATACCTAAGGACAATGGAAACCGATCGTATTTTTGGTTGGGGTTCCTACTCCAAACAATGTGAGGTATAATTGGGACATCACATTGGGTAGACCCCCGTGGTTGACATATTTCGAGCACTGTTAACATAATTATACCAAGATATCTGTATCTATGGTATAGTGTTCAAGAGTATAATAATTTAATCTGTAATCTTTAACACCGAATTTGAATTTGACACTAGCCTTAATATCTATCTTTGGTGACATAAGTCCCTCTATTAATAATAATTTCTTACAAGGATGAGGTCTGTTTGACATAACCTAAATAATTTATTTTGATAAAAATATCCTACAAAATAGTCATCCATTATCGGAAAATAAGATTTGCTAGATATACTCTCATTGTATAATGTTCTTTATGATGCAACCAATTATTTTCTCTTGAAGTTATTCCCTAATGGATTGACCTGAGCACCTTTCAATGGTCAAACTACTTCATGAATGAACTTAAGGAACCGAATTGACCTTTAACATAATGGTGGGAATTTCCCATATGAACCCCATGTCTAGTAATTTATTCAATTCTTCTTTCACAACACATTTCAAGGAAGGATTCATTCTCCTTTGAGGATGGTGAAAAATATTTTGATATTAATTTATCTATATGTTATGGGTTTATATAGAAGGATGCATACCTTTCATATCCTTATAATCCCATGAAAATTTTCAAATGTCTTTCCTCAAGACTGTGAGTAATTGATCCTCTTAATCAACTAAAAGTAAGGAGCTAATTTTCAACAGTTTTGAGGGGCTGATTTCTACCATTTTTTATTCTTATAATTAGAATTATATGTCAACAATTATTCCCATGGACTGTCCTTGAAACACATATGATTCCCTAGATATAACATTTCTTCCTACCCATCAAAGTTCATAGCAGTTGATGGGTCCCATTAATAGGTGTATCTTGAAGTTCATTATGCTATCCTCTAACCCTTAAAACTATCCTCTTCTCGCATTAATTCACATTTTTAGTCATAATATTCTTATTAAGAAGACTAAAATGTGTTTTTGAGTCATTTATTATGCAGGGGCTTGATGGAGACAACCAAGAGAGAATATAGGGGGATTTTCCACCTCCTTAACTCTATAAATTGGATTAGGATCACAAGATCCTAACTCATGGCTCGAATTCACTAGCAACCAAGGGACTCCAAGTGCATGTGAAGATCAAGGAGGACAAGATCCACAATTCTTTATATCTTGGCAGGAATCACTCCTATTTGAAAGGGAGATTCCATCAACTACCTTTTCGTATAAATAAAACAAATGAAAGGCTCATTAGGATTCAATTTTTTATTATAGCTAGGAGTAGCTATTATGACCCTAATACTTTACATTTTCATTCTTATATTTCCTGATGTATCAGACTATTATTTTCTGTTAATGAGAAGTTTACTATTGATCTTCATCTGAGTTAGTTTCGGAGGGCTGAAACCCTTGGGTTTGGGCCTAACCCATAGGATTTAGTCCCTCTCTTGTGCCTCTTTCTTGCTCTTGTTTCAAAGCATTTCTTGTATTTCTCTTTTTCTATTATGTTAAAACAAATTGTGATTGGAGGCTTTCCTATCACCTCTCTTGTGGGAAGAGTTATTGGAAATATTTACAATCTCAATCCAAAATTATCTGTTTATGATTGCTTGGAAATGGATAGATGTTAGTTGTGTTCTTTTTTCATGTTTATTCTTTGAAACTTCAGAGTTAGTTTCATTAGTTTAGTGATCATAGTAGTTTTGTGGATAGAATATATTTTAATCAAATTCAACTAATCTTCTCCATGATAATTTATTACATTGTGTTATTGGTTAGTTGATGCATATATTTGGCTAGCAGTAGGGACTGTGTTCATTTGAAGGGGTGGGAAACCTTCCCAAATTAACCTGGAATTTTCCATCCTCCTCCAAGTCACCTCATTCTACTTCCAATACCTTTCTGCAAAGTCACTCTGTCAAGGAAAATAATGGACAAAGTGGGCATCAACTTGGGTGCAAGATAGATCCCTGAGGGGTACTAGGCTTGGCCAAGGGGCTCCCACAACCTTCATTCATCACCTTATACTTTCATCCACCTTCCTCCATCCCTAAGACACCATTTTAATCCTTATAATGCTATTCAACCCCCTCCTGTAGAAAAACAGGGTCTCCTGTAGCATCTCTGTAACAATTTTCTTTTCAACTAGTTTTTCTCCCCACTTTGATAATAGCCTAGTTAATTTGAATAATGGCCCCAAATTGTGATTTTATGATTAAGGGAGACCCTAAGATAACTCCAAATTCCTCCTTTCCTCACTGCAACCATCAGAGAGAAAATCAAAGATATAATTAGTGTTTTCATTCATAGGAAAATTAGATTCCTTATTTTCAAGCAACTATACAGTAAATCAATGATGCATACAAATAGGTTATTGATTTGATGAAATGTGCAACATAGTGTAACATGATTTACTTATACAAGTATACTATCCCTTTCTCTTTCATGCAATGTCAATTAACATTTACATTTGAATGAATGAAATTTTCACTTTTATAATTAGAATCAGGTTCAATTATTCTTTCATAAGAATTTTTCACTATAGTTAGCCGGAGGAATGGTCTCTGAACTGTAGAAATTATACAACATGCATGTATATATTAGATTCACCTGATCTAACAATGTACTAAAGTTAAATAATAAATCACTTCTACAAATATTTTGCGGAATTAAAAAACACAATCGCTAGTCACATGAACATGAAGAAACAATCAAGCCACAACATAGATAATTTCCCAGGGAAAGATTGCTGCTCAAAACCCCTCTATCATATATTTTATATTCCACAAGAAATCATGAAACAATTACATACAATTCTTCTCACAAGATTCCTCCTGTATTCAGCTAATTGTCTCACACTGATCCAGACAAAATCGGGTCAATACTTAGCCAATTCTCAACCTATCTTTAGCTTGCCTTGCTCACACAATTCATGAGGAATGCAATCCCTATTCACAAGGAATTCCAACCTTCCTACACTGTGTTGAGTATCATGGGCATAATGTGGTGTTTTAACTACACCTAGGTAGCTTTCTAATATCACAACTAATAGTCACACTTCCCTTTCATCTAGATCTTAACTGGGTCTCCACTCGAACTGACATGCATGCAGCTAATAATAGTAAATCCTCAGTTGCATGTCAGATCACTGATTGTGAATTAATTAATATTTAACTCACTTGATCTCTCACTAGTGTATATTCAGTTACAAATATCACAATTGAGTTTAACTCACTTAACTGATTTAAATTGATTACAAACTACATTAACTAGTGCACCACTGCACTTTGAACTCTGTTACAAGTAGAATTACTCTGCATGCCTCACCAACTACCTCTAACTCGAAATCCACTAGCTATCTGAGTTTATCACTCTCAGTTAACTATTACAAGTCATCATTGAGAATAGATTATAGTTTATCATTCATATTAATTAAGGGATAACCAAATAGACATGCACCAAAAATATCCTTGTGGGCCCCACCCTAGTGTAGGTGCTTAATGCACTAGGCGTGGGTGATGAATGTTGTTTCCAAATGCCAATTTCACTGTTTCTTGTTGCAAAATTCAACACTCCCTCACAACAAGAAAGGAATTTCCTTGCATGCGACATGCAACTCATGCATGCAACATGCAACCTCATGCATGCGACATGCAACCCTTGCATGCAACACTCCTCTAGTGTTTCTCGCACATGCAACCTTTGCATGCAAAAGTTTCAAAATTGAATAGCCTCCAAACAATTAAATCAATATAATACATCTATCATCAAAGTATTCTGACTGCTTCTAGCTACTGCACATGTCTACTAGATCCTCTGCACTACTGACATCTGCATCCATGCACTCTGCACGTGCTGCCAAATCTGATCTATGCTCCAGTATCTGACACTGTCACTTTGACTTCATGTCCTCCTGAAATCTGACTGCATCAATCTAACTAATCCTGCTACTGCTTCTCTATGGGCTCCTTGTATCCAGGTTCGATCCATGAGACCAACCATCTCTAGGACCCTTCCCAAATTTATTCTTAGGATAATCATGCATGTCGCCCCACCTCACACCCGGTGGTATAGCTGCATGCACTCCCTCTGCCCATCTGGCTCAAAATTTTTCTACATGAGTGGTTTCTCCCATTCCATGATCCTCTACATGTGGATTCTCCACATCTTGAGGTTCATTCTCACCTACATGCAAATCCAACTCCCTCTCAAGGGTCAATTACATGGATTTCTCACACTTCCCAATGGTTGGAAGCTCTATAGAAATCACATCTAGATCAAGTCTATAGAGGTTCTTCACATGAAACCAAATCTTCTTGGCTTGTCCCATGGTTACGTGTTTAAGGAACACCTTTCCTTTTCTGACTCACGCACATTGTAATTTTTCCTCCATCACAAAATTTTCTAACAAAAGAGATGATTTTAAATCGACGATATCTCCCTCATCCGAGCTCTGATTCAACCGATTGTTTTTTTCAATTTGGGTATTTTTTCGCAAGGAATTAAAATATGCTATTTTTTTTTTAATTTTTCATGAAAAATTTCATATATTTTTTGCAAACTCGCGCACCTAAATAATTCCTGCTCTCATACCATGTAGAAAATTTATAACACAACTCTGATACCATGTATAAATTATACATCATGCATGTATATCTTGGATTCACCCAATCTAACAATGTACTAAAGTTAAATACTGAATCACTTCTACAAATATTTTTTGGAATTAAAAGAAACAATCGCTAATCACATGAACATGAAGAAACAATCAAGCCACAACACAGATAATTTCCCGGGGAAAGCTTGCTGCTCAAAACCCCTCTATCATATATTGTATATTCCACAAGGAATCATGAAAAAATTACATACAACTCTTCTCACAAAATTCCTCCTGTATTCAGCTAATTGTCTCACACTTATCGAGAAAAAATCAGGTCAATACTCAGCCAATTCTCAGCCTGTCTTCAGCCTTCCTTGCTCACACAATTCTTGAGGAATGCAATCCTTATTCACAAGGAATTCCAGCCTTCCTACACTGCGCTGAGTATCATGGGCATCCTGTGGTGTTTTAACTACACCTGGGTAGCCTGCTAATATTGCAACTGATAGTCACACTTCCCTTTCACCTAGATCTCAACAGGGTCTCCACTGGAACTGGCATGCATGCAACTAATAATAGTAAATCCTTAGTTTCATGTGAGATCACTGATTGTGAATTAATTAATATTTAATTCACTTGATCTCTCACTAGTGTATGTTTAGTTACAACTAGCACAACTGAGTTTAACTCACTTAATTGAGTTAAATTGATTACAACCTGCATTAACTAATGCACCATTGCACTTCGAACTTTGTTACAACTAGAATTAATTTTCATGCCTCACCAACTACCTCTTACTCAAAATCCACTAGCTAACTAATTTTATCACACTCAGTTAGCTATTACAAGTCATTATAGAGAAAATATTACAGTTTATTGTCCATCTTAATTAAGGGATAACCAAAATAGACATGCACCAATACCCTTGTGGGCCCCACCCTAGTGTAGGTGCTTAATGCACTAGGCGTGGGTGCTGAATGTTGTTTCCAGATGCTAATTTCACTATTTCTTGTTGCAAACTTCAACATGAACACCTTGATCCAATTTCATGACTGAGAGTGACATGAGTAGAGCCTAACCTACCATGCATATAACACTATCACCTATAAGTTTGTATGAACCCCGAGTTGATAATTTGAGTTGAGAAGCCCTTTTGAGTTGCAACATTCTTGGTGCAATACCAGGGCTTATCACTTGTTGGCACCATTTCCAGGGAGGTGTCTAAGTAGGTGATGTTTCTGCTTAAGAATTGTTTTTTTGTTTATTTTGCATCAGTCTTATTTCTTTGAAAAAGTAAAAAATTCAAAAGAAAAAAATTATTTTTTCATTCCCCATAGGAGTAGGGATAACCAAGGGAAATTCTTACCTAAAACCCCCACTCCCTCAAGCAAAGAACCTTCATTCTTCTTTGGTGGCTGTGAAGTTCCCTCTATGACTATAGGGGAGATAGAAGACCCTAGAGGTGAGAAACCTGAAATATTTGAAGAGCTTATTGGGGAAGAAGAAGAATCCACCTCACCTACCCATACCATGCCTGGAAAAAAAAAGGACAATTAGATTTTACCTATCACAGAAACCAATGGAAAGTCTAGAATGAAGAATACAAGCCCTACTGCCTTTCCACATTTCCATGGCATGACCTATGAGAACCTTGAAACCTTCATGTTTGAGTTTTTTGTTGTATTTATGACCTATGGATATGCCTCTTATGAGAAAAAGGTAAAGTTGTTTCCTTCTACCCTTAAATATGCAACCTTGTGCTATTTTATGGGTCTACATGGAGTCAACATCACTACTTGGGACCAAATGCAACAAGTCTTCAATGATAAATATCGAGACTACTATAGGTCCAAAGAAACAAACGAGGAAAACTTTAGGATGAATCTTGGACCTGATGAATCCCTAAAGGACTATGAGGAAATATTTCAACTCAATTATAGGAGGGCCAATGGTACCCTTGATATTGATTCACTCAAGTTAGTTATTCTACGAGGGATCAAGGAAGTTGTGATGGAAACCCTGAACATGCCATCTGGAGGAGATATCTACCAATTACCTTATGATTAAATCAAAATTGTATTCAAGAATCACTTTAGGGTTGCTAGGAAAAAGGGTAGGTCTAGCAAAAACTTGGCCAATTCTTCTCCATCCACTACAACCATCGAGCATGAGATAAAGAATATGTTGGAATAATTTAGGAGTGAAATGTTGCATACCCTTTTCCTTGCAAATGGATACTATGAAAATCAAAAGAAAGAAATAGGAGAAGAAAGAGCACTGGGTATATTTTTCCATAGATGTACTAAAATACATCCTAGGAATGAATGCCCAGTGAATGCCATAGAATTTTGCCAAGTCTGTGAAGAGAATCATGCAACAAAAAAAATTCCATATATTCTAGGTATGAAGATTGTATACCTGGGATGATTAGAGAGTGGGTTAGAGTAGTTGTTCTTGATTAATCAAATAAGGCTTGAAGGTACCCAGCCATATAAACAAGGAATTAAAGGTGCAAATTATTCTCATTACAATATAAATTGGAATTCACCTTTCCAACTTTGGTACCCTTCCAATCATCCATCATGGAATACACCTCCTTGTCCTTATGCCCCTCAATATCCTCCTCAGCCTACTCACCCTCCTTTCCTGCCATATACACATAAATCTTGCTAATGGGGAAACCCCTCACCAGGGTGGAGGCCTCAAACACCTCAAACTCCTTCCTTGCTTCCTCCACCTCAATCTCAACCACAACTCCCTCACCATACTCCACCTAAAAACCTCAAATTCTTGCTCAAAAAAATCTGAACATGAATAATAAGAAGGCACGACAATTCTACAATGGAGATACATTCTATCCTGCTTATGCTGTGGAAATACAGGAGAACAACCTCTGGTCTAGGAAGGTACTCCTAGATAATCACCCACCTTATCCACTAGAGGGGCTTAAGGAAGAGAAGGAAGAATTTTTTCCTCAAGTTAGTGCACCTTCCTATCCTGAAAGGTTGATCCACCTTAATTAGCATGCCCCAGGAGAGGTTGAGCTTCTGGGAGAATAGAAGAAGTTGTGTGTGAAGATATCCCTTCTCTAGGACATCAAATATGTTCCCATTTATAACAATATTATTAAGGAAAAATGTTTCAAAAGGCCCGAGAGAAGAAGAAGAGATACCCCCACCATCAATGTTTTTGGATAACTATCTGATCTGATTCTTGGGAAGGTGATCTCCCCAAAATACATAGATCTTGGTACCCAGTAATGGATGTGCACATCGATGCCATCATGGTCCCTAATAACTTGATTGATCTTGGGGCTGTAATAAATGTGATTGCTATGGAAACCATGTTGAAGCTCTATCTCCAAGGGGCTTTGATAAACATCACCATAGTGTTGTAGCTTGTAGATAGATCCACAGTAGCTCCTGAGGGAATTATTCAGGATTACATGGTATCCATTGACTCCTGTGAGTATCCTACTAATTTCCCAGTCCTCCAACACAACACCATGTTTAATGGCTATCCTATTGTTAGGACTCCACTATGTATCATTTTTGCTATATACTTTGACACCATTTTACTTTTATAACCATGATTAAAAAGGATTCCATTATCATTTTCATCTACTTTATCCCAAGGTATATAAAATCCTCTTCTTTATTATTATATGCTTAACTGTTTACATTTAATTCCATAATGCTCTCTGCATATTATCATTAATCTAAGCATCGTTACAATATAAGTCCAAAAGCTCGCAGATAAGTTATATGCTTTGCTAGGAACAAGCTACTGTTGTCGAAACACCGACTCCAATGGTGAAACAATGTTAGCTACCAAATTCCGTCATGCGTAATTTGTGATTCTGGAAGAACCTTTTGTGGAATAGTAGTAACATCATGAAGACACGGTTACCTGGATTATCCTGAAGATAGCATTCTTGTTGTCTCTGTTGTAACAGTATCTTTTTTTGGAAGAACAGAATAGTCCTGTTTTGAGAAAGTGAACAGATTTGGGATAAGCGTAGATTTTCTCTCATGTAATTGTAAAAGATGTCTCCTCTTTAAAAAGAGGAGACATCATCATTAGAGGGGAGTTCATTGTTGTAAAGCTACAGGAGAACATTGTGTGAGAACTGGAGCTAGTCTCCATCTGTAATGTATCATTTACTTTGACAGATGAATAAATTCTTCTTTTGAGTGCTCTAATTTAATTCTTTCTGTGAATCTCTATGGAGAGGAAAGTGCTCCGGCCTCTTTAAGTAAATATTCACCCCTCGTTCTAATTCATTTAATTATTTACGTTGTTTGCACTTTACTTTAATACTGTTGTTGAACACTAGTTGCACAATTTAGTAGTACTCTGTTTCTTTAGCGCTGCATGTATTGAACACATTCAATCTTGGAAGTTGAGAAATCCATTTCTATTAATTGTATGCGTGTATGATGCTGGCTGTGTGCCTAAGATTCCCTAGATAAAGGAATAGGGTCTCGCTCCCATTATTTCTTCTACACAGACAGTGAAACAACTGAACAAGCGTCAGCCTCGTTCATGGAATAGGGTCTTGCATTCCTGAAGCCGTTTTCTTACAAGCAGATTAAGTGTCGTGTAGCAAAGCAAGTTCCCAATCAAGGAATAGGTGTCCTGTTCCTCAAGTGCAGGTTTACTTGATTTTCATGTACGGTCTTCCTTTGTTTGGATTTTAACTGCAACATAGAAATTATTTCTGCTATAACTTAAGTGACTTCAGAGTGTGAATAAGTAGATTTGTGAGATTGATAATTGTGTGGCTTTTCACTACAACATTGTTTCTGCTTTTGAAATTGAGCATATCCAGTGCATGATTATCTTTGAAATAAAAATACTTCCTCGGGTTGACAATTTATGTGGAGCTTTAATTGTGAAAGCAATTAAAGCGACCAACATTTTGGCGCCGTTGCTGGGGAAGGTAATTATAGATTTCAAAAGCATTAATATTTTCTTTTTAAATGTGCAGATTGTATGAGAGGACGCGGAAACCAGAAGAAAACTAACCCCACAGGTGGCAAAGGCAAAGGAAGGGGAGGAAGAAAAACTTTTATTGACGAGATTGTATCAAAGGCTGAATCATCACAGAGATTAAGTTCTCGAAAATCAAAACTTCAGCACTCCCCTCAATCAGATTACAAAACAGAGGAAGTTGTGGGTCCTGAAAATATAGAAGAACCAGCAGTCAGTACTGGAGAGTCAGAAGAGAGTGTTAGTAAATCAGCAGAGCACATCGAGGAAATAGTAGAGAGCATTGGACGACCAGTGGAAAACATTGAAGAGCCAGTAGAAGATCTTGACGATCGAGCAAGTGCAGTAGGAGAGCCAACAATGGAAGGAAACAATGATGGTTTCTTTGGTGGAGGACGTGTAGATCCTGAAGGAGAAGGAAGGAATGAAAATTCCCTCTCTACCTTGGGATTTCCTATCAGTGATCTCCCTGCAGGGATAACTTCTATGAAAAACATTCCATTGTCTGCTTTACCTAACTTTCATGGTTTATCCTCTGAAGATCCAGATGAATTTCTTTTTGAATTTGATATATTATGCAGAAGTTATGATTATGTTACTAATGCTCAAAAGTTGAAACTGTTTCCAGCCACCTTAAAAGGGAATGCTTTAAGATGGTTCATGAGCCTTGGAAGTCAGGTGATCACAACATGGGAGTAGATGAAACAGAAATTTCTGCTTAAATATCAAGACTACTGCCGGACGAGAGAAAAGAAGGATGAACTATTCAATATGACACAAAAGACGGATGAGAGTCCGGAGGACTATATAGAAAGGCTGCAGTACAATATACAGAGATCTGATCATCCGAATATAAGTAAGGAAATTCGCAAAACAATATTACTTAAAGGTTTAAGGGATGATTGTTTAGATATGTTAAACATGCTTGCCAAAGGAGATATATCTAAGGAATCATATGATGAGATTTGTGAACTTGCTAAGAGGTGTTCTAGGGGAGCTGCAAGAAACAGAACAAGAGATTCCACCTATTCAAGAGTGCAGAAATCAGCCAGTGGAGGAGCAACAAGAGATGAAATAGGTAATTTACTTGAAGAATTTAAAACTGAGATGTTAAGTTCTTTTGCTTCACAAATTGACACTTTGCAGGTTAAGAAGAAGCAGGCCGAAGCAGAGGCAACTCTGGCTGTCTTTTGCCCGAAGTGCAGAGACAAACATCCACTAAGGGAATGCCCAATGGATAAAATACCAATTTGTACCCTTTGTGAGAAATATCATGAAACAAAACAATGTCCATCTCTACCAGGAATAAAGGCAGCATTACAGCCAACGGAAGAAGAAGCTGAAGCAGTTTACCTGCTAACTCAAAGAAGACAATGGCAACCAAAAGGACAAGGTATGAACTCTAGTATGCCATTTAATCGTTGGAACAATTATTCTGCTTTTGGCCAAACAAATTACCCTCCCTTCAATCAAATGCAATACCCACCCTTCAACCAAATGAATTTCCCACCCATGCAGCAATCAAACCCACCCTTTGTTGATCCTTCAATGTGGACTCCCTGGCCCTCACAGTAGCCATCTTCTTTTAACCCTTGGAATTCAAATTGGAGAAGTCAACAACTCCCGTATCCAAATCAATTGCCTCAATTCCAACAACCACTTCCTCTGCCATCAAGTGCTCCGCCAAATAACCAAATGAGACCCTAGCTACCTGTGCAACCAAATCCTAACCCCAATAATAAAGTTGTGCAAGTTATTGATATTCAGAATCAATCTATATTTCCTACTATGCAATGTAACGATATTCATTTGAGATCTGGAAAAATAGTAGAGCCTATTATTGATGACATAAATTCTTCTGATTCTGATAAAGAGGAAACTGAGAAACATAAGAAAGCACAACCACCTTCTAACAAAAATGTTGAAATAACAGAACCACCATTCCCCGAGCGTTTGGTTTTAACTAGAACGCCTGAAACACCTGCTTTTAATCTTTTAGGGGAATTGCAAAATTTGTATGTTAAAATTCCACTTTTACAAGCATTAAGAGATGTACCAATTTATGCCAGAACATTAAGGGATATTTGTGTTAAGAAACCTGGTAGGAAAACCAAGGACCCCCTTACAGTTCATGTGATGGGAGACTTGTCTGCATTAATGTCCGGAAAAGCCCCTCCCGTGAAATATGGTGATCCCGGCCATCCTACAGTAACAGTTCAGATTGGTAAAACAATGATTCCCCAAGTTCTGGTAGATTTAGGTGCTGCAATTAACATAATGACTCTTGAAACTTCACAATTGTTACAGCTGAATAACACAATCAGAGATACACCCACCATTTTAGAGTTGGCTGATCGTTTTACAATTAAACCTGAAGGAGTTGTTGAGGATCTACTTATTTCAGTTGAATCCTGGAAATACCCAGCTGATTTTGCTGTATTGCAGACTAAAACAAAGCTGGGGGGACATCCCTTAATTCTAGGAAGGCCATGGCTGGCCACAGCTGATGCTTTTATCAGTTGCAGATCTGGTTCAATGACAATTTCTAATGGTTATGAAACAAAACAACTTACTCTTTATCCCCATGCTACACCAATAATTAATAATGAAGATTCTATATGGATGGATTATGATGATAATGTTGTTCAGCCTATTCTAACTATTGGACAAGCTTTAACTCTTAAAGACAATACAGAGGATGAGATAATTAATAATTTTATTTGTGAACCTTCTTCTGTCATTGTTGAAACACACAATCAATTAACTGCAATTTTTGAAACTGATACACAAGAAAAGATTGAATCTGAAGACTCATCTCAGACTTTAACCACCATCTCATCTAAAAGCATAACAGTTGAAATTGAATCCGGTAAGACATTAAACATAAATCCTGATCTAACAGATGCTGAAACACAACAATTAATGAAGTTATTGCATGAATATAAGGAGGCATTTGCATGGGACTACACGGATATGAAAGGTATTTCTTCTGAATTATGTACTCATCGAATTTACATTAAAGAGGGATGCCGACCTGTTTGTCAACCCCAAAGACGAATGAATCCTAATTTACGGGAAAATGTTAAGGAAGAACTTCAAAAATTGCTTAATGCAGGATTTATATACCCTATATCTGACAGTGAATGGGTTTCCCCATTAGTAATTGTCCCTAAGAAAAACGGGAAATGGAGAGTATGTGTCGACTACAGAGCCTTGAAAAAAGCTACTCAAAAGGATCACTTTTCTTTACCCTTCATTGATCAGGTGTTGGATAGTCTGGCAAGGAAGAAATTCTTTTCTTTTCTAGATGGATTTAGTGGGTATAATCAGATAAGAATTGCACCCCAAGACCAAGACAAGACCACTTTCACCAGCCCCTGGGGAACTTTTGCCTATAGAGTTCTTCCATTTGGGCTATGTAACGCACCAACAACTTTTCAAAGAGCTGTTATAGGAATTTTTTTTGATATGCTGAATGATTCTATGGAAATATTTATGGATGATTTTACTCCTTATGGTGTGTCTTTTGAAGATGCATTACAAAACCTTGAGAAAGTACTTAAACGATGTATACAATCTCACCTCTCCTTAAGCACTGAAAAATGCCATATGATGATGAGTGAAGGAATAGTGCTTGGACATTTTATTTCATCTCAAGGTATTCAGGTAGATCCATCTAAAATATTGGTCATTCAGAATCTTTCTGTTCCTAAAACTCAAACTGATGTGAGAAGTTTTCTAGGACATGATGGATACTACAGAAGATTTATTAAAGATTTCTCTAAGATAGCTTCTCCATTATTTGTATTGCTTATGAAAAATGCTGAATTTAAGTGGACTAATTCTTGTCAGAAAGCTTTTGAAGAACTCAAGCATCAGTTGTCTACTGCTCCTATTTTGAGGGGGCCTGATTGGAGTCTCCCTTTTCATATATCTTCTGATGCTTCAGACACTGCAATTGGAGATGTCTTGGGACAAGAGGAAAATCATCTCCCTTATGCTATCTACTTTATCAGTAAGAATATGACCCCTGCTGAGCTTAATTATACAGTTACCGAGAAGGAGTTTCTTGCAGTAATCTATGCCATTAATAAATTTCGACACTATATCACTGGTTATTCTACTTTTGTGCACACTGATCATTCAGCTATTAAGTATTTAATGAACAAGTCTGTCACAAATGCTAGAGTTACCAGATGGTTATTATTACTGCAGGAATTTGATATCACAATTGTAGATCGGCCTGGTAAAGAAAATGTGGTGGCCGATTTCCTTTCACGGTTAAAAACTGACAATGATATCCCAGTAGATGATTCTTTTCCTGATGAGTATTTATTTGCGGTTTCTGCTCACTCTCCATGGTATGCAGATATTGCTAATTATTTGGTTGCAGGAAAATTACCATCACACCTGTCATACAGAGAAAAGAGAAGAATTGTTCAACAAAGTGTCAGGTACAGCTGGATAAGCGGGTGTCTTTTCTACACTGGGCTTGATCAGGAGATCCGAAGATGCATTAGAGAAGATGAAGTGTATGACATATTGAAAGCTTGTCATGATGGCCCTTGTGGAGGGCATTTTGCCGATAAGAGAACAGCACACAAAATTCTGAGGATGGGTTACTATTGGCCCTCATTATTCAAGGATGCAAAGAAATATGTAAGGGCTTGTGACAGCTGCCAGAGAATGGGTCAACCCAATCATAGAGACCAAATGCCATTAAACCCCTAGGTAGTTTCTGAACCATTTGAAAGATGGGCCTTGGATTTCATAGGACCCATTAACCCTCCATCCAATCAAAGAACTTATATATTAGTCTGTACAGACTATATGACTAAATGGGTGGAGGTCAAAGCACTTATTAGAGCCAATGAAGAGGCTGTCCTAGCTTTCTTATTTGAAGAAATCTTTACTAGATTTGGAATTCCTAGAGAGCTAGTTACTGATGGAGGACCTCCATTTAATTCTCATGGTTTTAAATCTACCCTTCACAAATATCATATTCAGCATAGAATGACTACACCATACCACCCCCAGGCCAATGGGCAGGTGGAAAGCACAAATAAAGTTTTAGAAGCCATTCTAACTAAAACAGTGAAGGACAATCGGAAGGATTGGTCCCAAAGGCTCCCTGAGGCATTATGGGCTTACAGAACTACTTGGAGAAACACTACAGGTTTTTCTCCCTATGAATTGGTTTATGGTAAAAATGTTGTTTTTCCCGTGGAATTTGAGATTAAAACTCTAAGAACTGCTTTAGCTGTTAATCTTGATTTGACTGATGTGCAGACAGCTAGGTTGCAGCAGCTTCTGGAGTTGGATGAAAAGAGATTAGATGCCATCCATCAAACAACCATGATACAGCAACAAAGGATGAAGTGGCATGACAAAATTATCAAACACAAGCAGCTCCAAAAAGGTAATTGGACCTTGTTGTATGACTCTCGGTTTGAAAATTTTCAGGGTAAGCTACGTACACGCTGGCTTGGACCATATGAGGTAGATGCTGTTTTTCCAAATGGAACGGTAAGAATTTTAACAATTGATGATTCTAAAACACCTCTACTAGTCAATGGTCATAGGCTCCATCTATATCAGCGCCCTGTTTCTAAAGAGGATTTTAAGACTGCTTGCATGACTGATATTCATTATATTTTTCTTGGGGAGTCTTCTGCTCCTCACAACATTTAATTTTCTGCACTGTATTTTTAGTATTAGATTAGATTTAGCACTAATAATCCCTGTCAAGGATTGGCATATTACAATTGAATTTTGCAGATTCTGGAAAAGCTCATTAAGGAGGACAGATTCATCATGAGAAGATCTGAAGCTTCAATCATAGAAGCTTGTTCCCTTCATTTTACCCCATTTCCTAGCAATATCCCTTCATCCTCACTTCTACATTATTTCCATTTTTCCATCTTTCCCATTCCTGAAATATCTTCCTTCACCTAGTATTCCCTATCCCTTACTGTTGAAATTATCCCCTATCAAATATTTTCCCCACTTCTTACAGACCCAAGTCATTTATCCCATTTTTCTGATTTTTCCCGTTGCTGAAACACCTGTTTCAGCAACGTATCGTTCATTTTTCCGTTGCTGAAACACCAGTTTCAGCAACCTGTTATCACTAAAACATCATTTCTCTTCACTGTTATATAAGCTTTTCGGTTCTCCACGATTATACTTCAGATCCTTTGGGTGAAAAATTATTCAGCACAGAGCAAGATCCGGTTACACTCCTGTTCTAAATTTCAGAGAAATCTACAGATTCTTCCATATGTATTAAGCCATTTTTGAAGCACTCGACACTTCGAATTATTAAACCGAAGGTAAAAATGTAAGGTATGAGGTTTTAATGTAATTCAGTTAAATTATATTAAAGAGAGGATTTCATTCATAATGATTACAAATCTTTACACGCCCAATCATCATTACACCATACGTAGGGGGGGGAATTTCAAAAATTGAACAATCATTTCGCATTAACCAATCCTCTGTCCTTTGTCATATCCACTTCCGCCGTCATTTAGACCTTGCAGCCTCTGTTGCAACAACTAGCGCGATCAGGGTCTGTGTTTACTGTCTTCTGTGCCTCTGCGTATAGCTCAAAGCTACAGCCATGGGAGGGTCGGCCATCAGACACGAGCCCGGCTCCATAAATCTTCTTCAATTGTTTCTTGAAGCCTATCAAATTTTCCAACAAGCGGGATGGACAGTATATTTTGAAAGGTTGGGTGAATTCGACCAGGAACAAGTTTTAGAGTTTGCACAAAACCTTCAAGGTGATTTTTCAGTGGTTCAAGGGCTTCGCATTTCAGTAACAGAGGAGGACATAGTTCAGGTATCAGGGTTGCCAGCTATTGGGACTCGCTGGTTCAGCAGAAAGCAGGTTATTCTGAACGCACATCAAGATTTTCTTCGTCCAGATGAGCCAGTTGAACTCAAAGGCCACGAGGTTAGTCTGCACTCACTTCCTCAACCATGGCCATCGGTGGCAGAGTTCATCAAACACTACTTGACGTGTGAAGGGCGTTACCAGGTAGTGTACAATCACGACTTTGTTTTGATGAATCATTTGAGAAATGGACGAATGGTTAATATCCCCTATTATCTGCTTGGTTGTATTAGAAACATGTCTTATTATTGTAGACGGTGTAAATTCCCAATGTTATCCCTCACCCACCATCGTTTATGCCAGTTGTTGATACAGAGGGGTTTTGCTCAGCAAAATCCCCCTCTGCATAACCCACTCCCTGTTCCCCAGCTGCCTGAAATTCCTCAGCAGGCTCAAACGTCCCAACAACCCGAAAGTTCTCATGATACTCCTGAAATTCCTTATGAAGGACAACGGGACGATATTCCATATTCCCCAGTTGACCCAACCCCGAGTTCGTCCCACTTAGCAGAGTCAACTGTCCCCACTATTTCTGTCCCTAGTGACGACTCTCTAACACCCCCATCCCCACCTACTTATAAAAAGAAAAGAACCCCAACAGTCTCAGTCTCCAAACGACGGACAAGGGCTAAATTTCAAATTCTCACTTCTTCTGAAAGCCCTTCCCCTAGAGAAGAATCCTCCCCCTCAAAGAAAAGGAAGGGCAGTGACTTTGCTGCTTTCCTACCAAAAAGGAAAATGAAGATGATTGTTGAAACAGGACTCACCTCCATTTCCCCTGACCCTGCCACTATTCTGTTAAAACTCCAATCTTCATCCCCATTTCAAACCCCCCACCCCGTCTCGTCCGGTGGCACTGCCACACAAGAACCAGTGCCCCGGGATAATACGACATTGTTTATGGCTCAAACAGTGACTGTCACACAAGAACCAGTCACTTACCCAGAGGCTGAAACACAAGAACCAGCCACTGTGGTACAAAAATACACCAAGCATGATGATAGTGGGAGACCAGCAGTAGCTGTCCCACAAGAACCAGCTACGACTGTGCATCAACAGACTACCCTAACAGAATCAACCAGCGCACAGGGTTTACATACTATGACATCTTTATTGGAGGAGAATAAATTCTTGAAGTCTGAATTGGAAGCCTACAAGAATGAATTAACCTTGGCACGAGAGACTTTTGATAAAGAACTGAATCTCTATATGTTAGCACACACAGCCTCAACGCAAAATAAGGAGCCATGCAAGGAATACATGTGCCATGAGTGTGGCAATATTTGCCAGGAGGCAGGCTACAAACTAGTTAAAATTCAAGTATCTGAGGCATCTACATCAGCTGGAATAAAAGAGGGATGCCCTACTGCTCCACAAGAACCAGTAGGGCTCTCTATAAAGGAATAAAAAGAAACTAAACCTCAGATATCTCGCCCTGGGCTAGTTAATGCAGCCATTCAGACAGAAGCATCACCGCAGATATCTCGCCCTAAGTTAGTCAGTGTAGCCATTCAAACAACGTCCCAACCCAGTACTTCTGATGCCAGGACACAGACCTTGCCATGGAATCAATTGGAACAGATGAACAAATGGAAGAAACAATATGCTGAAGAACAAGATACAATATTACGCCAGCATAAGCTAGCATGGCAGAACCACGTATATGCCAACTGGGATAGTTGGGAACAAATGATGCAACAGCTCAAGGACTCCAAAAAGGAAGTCAAGGAATCTAAGGAAAAGATGGCCTTGATGTTTTCATTAGTACAGAAGTTGATGGCTACCCGCAAACCCTCTGTAAACTACTCTCTCTTTCTTTCTGAACGATTAGTTTATTTTCAATTAAAAGCAATAAAATATGGCAGACCGTATGAGTTACTTACTTCAGAGAAATTTGTTGAGACTTTTAATGAGGCCCCCGAGAGTGACCAGCATTTGCTGTGCGAACTCTACCTTCATAATGAGGCCATTCCCGACAATAGAAGAGTTAATCTTATTCCAATTGCAGGAGATATACAAATAAGGGCATTTGTTTCATTTTTGTCTAACCAGCTCACTTGGCAAACTGCGTTCACTGCAAGCAGTCATAATGAGGAGAATAGACTCCTTTGGATTAGACCAGAACCTTTAAGTCTAGCCATATTTATAGCACAATATCATAAATTCTTACAGAAGCCAGGAATGCATAGGTATATACAACAATTACAGGCTTCAACACTTTTTAAGTGTCAACAACAAATTAGAGTAAAGGGTACTGCTGCATTGAAGGCCAATACTATGTTTTGGCAGCAGTCATGTAAAGAAAGACAGGATTATCACCCTTTTAACCCTCACAATCTTCAAGCTACATTATCCAGGGTTCCTAATTACATTGGATGCATTCGACATTGTGGAGTAAACTGGATCGGATATCATTTTCATTTTCCAATTTTATGGCTGCCTTCAGAGAAATATTAGTGTCATTACCAGTTGACTGACAGAGATGAAGCCTTGGCATGGCAACACTTGCAAAACAACAGAGGATTCAGAGCTCCTACAGATGCCACCTTCTCCAGCTACTGCTTGAGTAATTTGCATGCTCAGAACCAGTACTCAGACTCTGATTCAGACTAGGGGTTGCCTGAGGACATGCAACATTTTCAGCTGGGGGGGATGTTAGGACTCCACTATGTATCATTTTTGCTATATACTTTGACACCATTTTACTTTTATAACCATGATTAAAAAGGATTCCATTATCATTTTCATCTACTTTATCCCAAGGTATATAAAATCCTCTTCTTTATTATATGTTTAATCTGTTTACATTTAATTCCATAATACTCTTATATTTTATCATTAATCGAAGTGCATCGTTGCTAACATAAGTCCAAAAGCTCGCAGATAAGTTATATGCTTTGCTAGGAACAAGCGGCCGTTGCTGAAACAGCCGTCAAGCACACAAATTCCGTCATGCGTAATTTGCGATTCTGGAAGAACCTTTTGTGGAATAGTAGTAACAGCATGAAGACACGGTTACCTGGATTATCCTGAAGATAGCATTCTTGTTGTCTCTGTTGTAACAGTATCTTTTTTTGGAAGAACAGAATAGTCCTGTTTTGAGAAAGTGAACAGATTTGGGATAAGCATAGATTTGCTCTCATGTAATTGTAAAAGATGTCTCCTCTTTAAAAAGAGGAGACATCATCATTAGAAGGGAGTTCATTGTTGAAAAGCTACAGGAGAACATTGTGGGAGAACTGGAGCTAGTCTCCATCTGTAATGTATCATTTACTTTGACAGATGAATAAATTCTTCTTTTGAGCGCTCTAATTTAATTATTTCCCCGAGGAATCTTGTGAGAGGGAAAGGACCCGCCTTCCTCACAAGATTCACCCTTTGGTTCCTGTAATTTGTTTAATTCTTTACGTTGTTTGTACTTTACTTTAATACTGTTGTTGAACACTAGTTGCACAGTTTAGTAGTACTCTGTTTCTTTAGCGCTGCATGTATTGAACACATTCACTCTTGGAAGTTGAGAAATCCATTTCTATTAATTGTATGAGTGTATGATGCTGGGAAGCAGGTGCTGAAGATTCCTGTATAAAGGAATAGGGTCCTGCTCCCATTAATTGCCTTCCTTTTTCTGCAGTGTGATTAGAAACAAGAGAACAAGTGCTGAAGGTTCCTATTCATGGGAATAGGGTCTTGGTCTCTTGAAGATACCTTTCTTACAGTGTGATTAAGTGTCAGGCAGCAGGTGCTGAAGTTCCTAACTAAGGAATAGGGTCCTGTTCCTGCTATGGTTGATTGATTTCTTTTCTTGCAGATTGGTCTTCCTTTGTTTGGATTTTAACTGCAACATAGAAATTATTTCTGCTATAACTTAAGTGACTTCAGAGTGTGAGTAAGTAGATTTGTGAGATTGATAATTGTGTGGCTTTTCACTACAACATTGTTTCTGCTTTTGAAATTGAGCATATCTAGTGCGTGATTATCTTTGAAATAAAAAGACTTCCTCGGGTTGACAATTTATGTGGAGCTTGAATTGTGAAAGCAATTAAAGCGACCAACACCTATCATCTTAGGAAGACCTTGGTTTGCCACTACTAATTCCTACATCAGTTGCAGGGCTGGGAACATGACTATCAAGAATGGACATTTATCAAAAAAACTTGTATTGTGTCCTCTTGCTCAAACTTCTATTGAACATGATTTACCCTTATGGTTAGAAGATGACGAAGAGGAAGGATTTCATCATACATATCTCTACCTAGTTTTCATTCTATATATTTTTATAGGAGGGGGGAACCTTGATGAAGATGACCTTATTGAGCATGAACTCAAAATCAACCTCCCATTGCCTGACCAATTGATAAACTGTTGAAATAATTTGAGAGTAGTCCTTTGAATTACTTGTGATCTATTGACTCTAGCCTAGAACATGCTGAGATTGTAGAGTTTTTCCCATCTAGAAATCTAAATATCAACCCATCACTCCCGAAAAAATAGGAAGAAAAATTGTGCAATATACTGAGGCAACACTTGGATGATTTTTCTTGGGATTATAAGGAGATGAAATGTATGCATCCCTAATTATGTACTCATCATATTTACATCAAAGAGGGATGAAAACATGTGGGCCAACCCCAGAGAAGGATGAACCCAACTCTTAAGGACATAGTGAAAGAGGAGTTACAAAAAATACTATATGTGAGGTTAATATACCCCATTTCATATAGTGAGTGGGTGTCCCCTATTTTTATTAATTCCCAAGAAGAATGGGAATTGGAGAATATGTGTTGATTACTAGGAACTTAACAAGGCTACAAAGAAGGACCATTTTTCTTTTCCCTTCATTGACCAAGTCCTAGATGGCATTGCAGGAAATAATTTTTTCTCCTTCCTGGATGGATTTATTGGATACAACCAAATTCAGATCATCCCTGAAGACTAGGATAATACCACATTTACATGTCCTTGGTGTAAATTTTTGTGTAGATTCCTTCCATTCGGTTTGTCCAATGCCCCTACTACTTTTCATAGGGTGTTTATAAGTATATTTTCCAAATTGAATTATGCTATCTATTTGATCAGTAAGAACCTTTCTAAAGCTATGTTAAATTATACTCTCATTGAAAAGGAACTCTTAGCTGTGGTGCATTCTTTGAACAAGTTTAGGCATTATATAACTGATTATCAAACTTTGGTTCACACTGATAATGCAACCATTAAATATTTAATGAATAAACCTGATGTCAATGCTAGGATAATTAGATGATTATTATTATTGCAACAATTTGATTTTATTATTGTTGATAAAACAGGGAAAGAGAATGTGGTTGCATATTTCTTGTCAAGACTAACCCTACCTGCAGGAAAGGAAGAAATTATAGATGGTCGACTTCCATATGAACATATATTTTCCATCTCGATGCTTTCTCCTTGGTTTTCTGATATAGACAACTACTTGGTTGTGAGGAGGTTCCCTCCTAACCATCCTCGAAGGAGAAAAGAAAGATTGTCAGGGAAAGTGCCCCATTTACATGGATTGGGGGAAATATTTTCATATTGGGGCTAGATCAAATATTAAGAAGATATTTGAGGGAAGAGATCTTTGAAATCCTCTCAACATTCCATGATGGACCCTGTAGGGGCCACTTTGGACCACTTTACATCAGGATGCAAGGAGGTACACGATCAAGTGTGATAAGTGCCATAGGATGGGCAAGCCAACACCCAAGGATGAAATTCCCTTACAACCTCAACTGAAACTAGAGCCATTTAAAAAGTGGGGCATGGATTTCATTTGACCTATTGATCCCCCATTAGGAAAAAAAAGGTATATCATTGTATGCATCGATTACTTGACCAAATGGGCTAAAATAAAAGCAATAAAGGCAGAAACCCAGTAAAAGGTAGTTGAATTTCTGAGGGAGAAATCTTCTATAAATTTTGTTTTCCAAGGGAATTAGTCACTAATCATGGAGCACAATTTACATCAATTCTGATCGAAAATCTTATGAAGCAACACCAGATCAAGCATAGGAAATATACTACCTATCACCCTCAAGAAAATGGGCAGGTGGAAGTCACAAAGAGAGAACTGCAGAGAATTAATAACAAGGTTGTTAGCAGAAGCTGGAAATATTAGGCAAACAAAATTGTGGAAGCCACTTGGGCCTACAACACCACTTGGAAGACCACCAGTGGATTCACTCCATTTGAGCTGGTCTATGGGAAGAGGGCCATGTTGTCTATTTAATTTGAGTATAACATCTTGAGGATGGTAGCTCAATTAGACTTGCATTTCACTACAAAAAAATAAGAGAGACTACTCCAACTCAATGGTCTAGATAAACTTAGGATTCAAGTTCTCTTGCAGACTGACGTAATCTTGCTACAAAGGAAGATTTGGCATGAAAACCACATTAGAGTGAATAATTTTCAAGAAGGAAATTATGCCTTATTATATGATTCCAGATTCAAGGATTTCAAGGGAAAGTTAATAAAAATATGGTTGGGTACCTATCTAGTAGAGAAGTGTCGTGAAAATGGGTCCATCTAGATCGATGAGGAGGGAATTCCCTTACTTTTCAATGATTATAGGTTGAAGTTGTACAAGAGACATCAGCCCAAGGAAGAGTTTTTTAGTTCATTAAGCATCGAATGAAATGTGATTGGGAGATTCATATCCCTTATTCCACCAAATTTATAAAATAATAATAATAGTAATAGTAATAATAATAATAATAATAATAAGAGGGCCTATATGAAAAACTCCATGTGGGATCTGAGGCCAACTCTAGGGTTGAAAACCTCTCTGAGGCAGCCCAAGAGCCAAAAAAGAGGAAAAAAAACAAAAAAATAAACAAAAAAATAAAAGATGAAAATATCCCCAAGTGAAAACATTATCTGGGGTTCCTAGGGTAGGCATGCAGGTTGAAAACCACTGTAGATGCATCCTGCTAGTCTAAAAAAAAAGAGAGAAAAAACAAAAGGAAGGAGTCCTTACACTACTTTTGCTAACATATTTTTATTTGCAGGAATCCAATAGTAGACATAAACATGGGTAAATGATGGCATCTACAAGTGTATTCCTTCATTTTTCCAGCTACACATTTCATTTTCACAGTCTCCACTCACCTGCCTACCTCTCTCCATCATCCAACCAACAATAGAATCAAGATTTTCCTCCTCATTGTAATGCTACATGAGCAATTTGTAATGCTACATGAGGAACCCATAATCCTACAGGAGGAACCTGTAATGCTACAAGAGGAGCCTGTAATGCTACATGAGGAAGATCCAATGGGAAAATGAGACCAGAAGGTCATGATTTCTTTAGGAAATGCTGAGAGAGGTCCACCAATATCAATTTCATCACCCATACAATCCATCTAGCCAAAGTTAGCCCAAATTTCCACTATGTCATACATTAAAAAGAACACAGAAAACTTTTGTTTTCCATCCTTCCACCACCTACACCACTTACTCATGATCTTAATCTTGTTCTAATACCTTTCATTATTTTCCCTCAATATGACATGAAAAATGAGGTCTTAAAAAAGGGATTAAGTGACTACTACATGAAAGAGTCTCTTCATGTACCAGTTTGTACATTCACAACAAAAATCGTTAACAATTATTATTTTCACCCATAGAGTAGAAGGTCCAGCCACCTTGAGCATCATTGGGCCATTTCTGAAATAGAGAAGAGTCACGTTATCCTTAGGAAGTAGTCCATCCACTCCACTAGTAGCAGATTGGACACTGGGAAAGAAATTGCACACAAAACAAAGTTACCAATTAGAATATCATCAAGTTATAAAGACTTGTACATAAATAAACAAATAAAATCAACACCCTCAAGGTCACGATGTTATGAGTTCAAACTCCAGCATGCAATAATATCCAAAAATTTGATCCACAGGCAGGCTCAAGTATGAAAACCCTCACCTCTTTCCTATGCATATAATAATAAAATGCGTTAATGGTTGAGAAAGGAATTCTTATGGGTTGGAGGTGGCCAGTAAACTTGGAGACCCTCGACTAGTAAAATCAAGTTCATTCAGTCACACATGCAACATGGAAAATTCAAGTCAAATGAGTGGTGATTATGAGGAGTCAGGTGATGATCATGAGGAGAAGAGAAATGATTAAAAAGAGTGGGGACAACAATTCAAAAAAGGAAGTTCATGTAAAATCCATGCAACCAAAGCGCTTTGAGCCTTTACCACAAAAAGGAATATTAAGTACAAGGTTCGAACCTACTTGCATTATTGCTCATTTCTATAAAAAAACAGTTAGAGAAGAAAGAGATAGTTCTATCAGTATGTATAGGGTTCCACTGAGATACTTCGAACTGTGTTTGCAGGTGCTAGAGGAGAAGCTACAGTTGGATCTAAACTGCTACAAGAGGCCTGAGAAGAAGCTACAAGAGAGAATTGAAGGGAGGAATGAAGCCAAAATGACCCAAATTTTTCCTCAAACCCTCATGCACTTGACAAAGCTATTTTGAAAAGGAGTAAGTTACTTTCGGCCTCTCTAATTTCCATACATTTCATGGGAAATTATACCTGAAATTAGTGCCCTGTAATAAAAAAGTGAGCAATACTTCCCTTTGGAAACTGTTTTCTTTAAATGAAAGATAGGGAAAAAAAAAAGTTTGTTTTGATATAAATTTTAGCATCGTTCTCCCTCATTGATAAAAAAGAAGTTTTTACAACTGAGACTTCCTTGAGGAAACATTGAAATTTACACCTAAGAAACAAAAAGAAGGATTAAAAGAAGAAATGGGGGGAGGATTCAATATAAGAGAGCCCACACACACAAAGATAACTCACCAACACCCTCCTCTAGTAGACATTTTTCTAAGACATTAATGGATGGGATTCTTTCAACAACTGCAAGGGTATGATGATGACATCACTCAAGATTTTTCCATGGCACTACATTCTCAAGGATAAGATAATGACACTACTATTGTTAGAGGATTGGACATCTCTTTAAGTCTTGAAACCATAAGCATAGTGATCACCTTACCCTTAGGAATTCCATGGAGCAATGAGGAAAAAGTAGTAACTGTTACACCCAGGAAGAAACTTTCATTCAGAGAGAAAAACCCGTGAAGGATAAGAATGGAGTAAGAAGAGAAAGCATACCTTACCCTTGGGATGAATGTTTATTTTTTGGGTAGCATCGGATATTCTCTAGCTCCAAAACATTGTGGAGGGGATAGAACATGAGATCTCCAAGACTAAAAATTTGTTTGGAGAAATTCGACCAAGAGCTTAAGTTATTCAAATAATTAATTATTTTAATGGGGACCATAAGTCTAACTTAGGGAAATTAAATAATTAAAGTGAATTAATTTAAGCATGTGGGTGAGAATGTTCTAAGTGATGAGGATCAAGTATTTTCTAATATTATCCATCGATTAGAGATTAGATCACGGTAGTTGGTTCGTCAGATGGAAAAGTATTAAAGGAAGGCTTGGGGTCAGTTGGAGAAGACACACATAGTGGCAACACTTGAGCTAAGTCAAAATTCCAGGGGCACGATTTGTTGAGAATTTTTTTAGTGAGCTTCCAATTCAGCGAGGGGCAGTTCGGAAATGGGATTTTTGATCCAAGGTCAAGAATACAATAGAAGAGAGGAATATTAGCACCAAAGAGGCAACATAGGCCTAGGAGGGGAAATGTAGGCCCAGGAGGGGTGACACAGGCTCAACCAGGATCACACAGATCCAACTGAGGCTCACACAAGCGCATAAAGGTGATGCAAGTATAGATGAGCTGACCTAGAGCCATCATAGGCAGCGTTGGGGTTTTAGTGGGCCAAATTGGGATCATATTCAGCAGATCTAGAAGGGTGAAAAAACCACACTGAAGGGTGATGTAGTCTCAGCACAGAGCTTGCTTGGGATTGTGTATGCACTTGTGGGATTCTTTATTATCATGCTGAATCAACCATAATATATGTCTCCAGAGATAGAGGTACTTCTGTCGGAATTTTATTTGTTGGGTAAACCAATACTGGTACCCTAGTTTGTATTCATAAATATTCATAATAATAAAAACCCTCAAGAGTTGCTACACTTGTTTTCCTGCATTGGGTTTTTCCAGGGAAATTTGTCCAAAAAATATTATGTGTCCTTTGTCAAATGTGTTTATTTCTTCAGTACTTGATCTGTATATTTGTGTAGGTAGCAGTGTATTTACTTCAATGTTTTTCATGTATTATTCAAAAAATAAACCTGTTAAGTTAATAAAACAAGTAGGAGAAGTAAATCAGATTAATGTTGTAGGATTTATGTTTAGTAAGTTCAGAAATTTTTAGATGGTATTAGAGCTATTGCATATCAGGGAGATCTGAAGCCATCAATGAAGAGACATTTTTTTGTTGTTGTAGGAAGGCGACTATCCTCAGTGGCAGTGCATATCTAGGAAGAGGCAACGTAGCACCAGAGGGACAACGCAGGCCCAGGAGGGGTGACACAGAGCCAGTCTAACCCATGCAGAGCTGGAACAAAGGATCACACAGACCTAGAAGGGTGACACAGTCTGAGAGGAAGGGACACATAGCCAATACACAAGGTTCAAGTCTTCGTCCTTCTAGTTTTCGTGGCTGGAAGTGCAGTTTTTTCCTCAGAAGTTACTGGTGAGGAATTTTTTTGTCAGTGTAGAACAATGTCTAGGAGGGTGTGAAAAAGTAAGGGTAAGAAGTCCCTCAAAAACATTTCTCGCCAAGAATTCTAAGATCTTATTAGTAGAGTGATTGTAGAGGGTTGATTCGACAACAGTTGTTTGAGGATTTCTAGGAAGGAAATCACTTGTGAGAGGGAGCATATTCTCTAGAGGATTTCTAGTGCTAAGAAACCAACATCTGAGTCTTTTGCTGAGGATAGAATCAAAATAAAGGAGAAGAGTATCCATTATGACATCTTGTGAGAAGAGATGGCCACAAATGGATTGAGGTATCATGATAGGTTTGATGGAGCATCCAACTTCATCGTCTGGAAGGCCAGAATCCTGTCGTTCCTTGATGAGTATCACATCATAGATCATGCTGAGAAGGTTCTAGTTGTTCCTATTGACATTGAACTGTTGAAGAAGTATGAGGAAGCACAAGCAAGGGCTGAGCACTTGGTTATGGACAGGGTCAAGGATCATGTGGTCCCACACATTGATGAAAAGAACACAACAAATGAGATGTGGACGATGTTGAACACATAGTATCAGGGGACTTCTGTCTAGAGGAGAATTCTTCTAGAGAACCAACTTCGATTATTTTAGATGCATAAGGGAGAGGAAATCAAGCCCTTCCTCATTAGATTGAAGTTGATTCGTGATCAACTATTTGCTATGGGGGTCACTCCTCATGAGGGTCTATTGGTTAGGATTGCCCTGAATGTGGTGTCTGAAGAGTGGGAGACCTTTGTCCAAGGCATTTTGGTCAGAGAGACACTTCCAAATTTAGAAGACACGTGGGAAAATCTTCGACAAGAAGAGATCAGGAGGAAGACCAAGGCAGGAAACACCAACAGAGGAATCAATATCAATAAGAAGGAGGAGGAAGATGCGGCTCTCACATCTAAGGGATAGTAGGGGAAACAATGGAAGAAAAAGAAAGAAATTTCTAAGGTCAGATGCTTCAAGTGTGGTGAACTAGGAAATTTCACCACAACTTGTCCTATGCAAAAGAAGGGCAAGGAATATTCTGATTCAAAGGCTGCAGTAGCTAAGGGTGATGATGGGGGTGATGATGATGTGGCTATGAGTGCTCATGTGCCTCGAGAGAAGGTGGGGTGAAATGGATCTGTAGTTCTCTTGAAATTCAGATGAAGGGGCAGGATCCTTGAGGTGCTGAAACTCTTGGATCACATACGAGCTATGGGAGCCATTAATGACAGTAAAAGGATGAATGGAGTCAGTTGGTGCAGAGAATTATGGAGGCACATTGGCAGAGCTAGGATGTTGAAGACTGGAGCAGCGTAGAGAAAATGCAGAAGCAACATATAAGCAACAACGTAGAGGTTGATGGGATTTGAGCAGCACAAAGGCAATGCTTATAGAGTGTAGAGCAGCAGCAACGCAAAGATATAGAGGTTCAACGTATATTATCAGCAAAGGGTGCTTTAGTATCGAGGTGCAATGAGACTGAATTGTTTGTCAGGATTTTGGGTGATGTCCTTCAGTTGCTTACTTCTCAGCAACTAAGTTGTAGTGCAACATTTAGCAGTGGTAGTGCTATGGGCAGCATGATTCAAAATTTGAGAGGGATTTGCAGTACATATGAGGTAGTGATTGTGGAAAAGTCATGGGAAAAAGTATAGAAGGAAACAACATATTGGATGAAGGGAAACAACTGAACATAGGCAGTGCAGAGGACCAACGCCATTGATCAGAGTGATGCTTCAACTTGAAGTATTGCTAGAGCACATTCCTTGCTAATAGGGATTCTTGATTTTTGGGTAGCATCGGATGTGCTCTAGCTCTGAAAATTTGTGGAGGGGCTAGAACACATGAGATCTCAAAGACCCATAAATCGTTTGGAGAAATTCCTCCCGAAGCTTAATTTATTCAAATAATTAATTATTTTCATGGGGACCCTAGGTCTAACTTAGGGAAATTACATAATTAAAGTGATTTAATTTAAGCATGCGGGTAAGAATGTTCTAAGTGACGAGGATCAAGTATTTTCTAATATTAGCCATCAATTAGAGATTAGATCACGACATTTTATTCATCAACTAGAAAAGTATTAAAGGAAGGTTTGGGGTTACTTGGAGAAGACAGACGTGGTGGAAACACTTGAGCTAAGTCTAAATTCCAGGGCGCGCTTTGATGAGAGTTTTCAAGTGAGCTTTGATGAAGTGAGGGGAAGTTTAGCAGTGGGATTTTTTATCCAAGGCTGAGAATACAATAACATAGAGGCAGATCAGCTCCATAGAGGAGTGCATGCCTAGGAGGGGTGACGCAGGCCCATGATGGGTGACACAGGCCTAGCTAGGCTCACACAGAGCCATCGCAGAGGCTCAAGCAGACCCAGAAGGGTGACACAGGCCTTGAGGAGATGGCGCAAAGCCATCATAGGAAGCATTGGGATTTTAGTGGGCTACATCATGCTCGTATTCAACATATCCATAAGGGTGACACATCTACATTGAAGGGTGATGCAGTCTCAGCGTAGATATTGGTGGAGATTGCGTAGGCACCTGTGGGGTTCTTCATTCTCATGCTGAATCAACCATAATATCTATCTCTAGAGATAGAAGTATTTCTGCTGAGATTTAATCTGTTGGGTAAAACACTAATGGTACCCTAGTTTGTATTTAGAAATATGCATAATAATAATAACCCTCAAGAGTTGTTGCACCAGTTTTCCGTCATTCAGTTTTTCTGGGGACATTTGTCCGAAAATTCTTTTGTCCTTTGTCAAATGTTCTTATTTCTTTAGTACTTGATCTTTATATTTGTGTAGGCAGTAGTCTATTTACTTCAATGTTTTTCATGTATTAGTCAGAAAAATAACTTTTTAAGTTAATAAAACAAGTAGGAGAAGTAAATCAGATTACTATTGTAGGATTTATCTTTAGTGAGCTCGGAAACTTTCACAATGAAGTGGCTTACCACATTCTAAAATAAATATAATGTGAGGGGAGGTTGAGTATTATATATGCCTATAATTTTAGGCTTCTCCATGAGCTATGATTCAAGGTGGATTTATCAATCCCATAGAGACTAAGTGTTCCCCATTTCCTCCTACAATATATCATTGAAATGTGCCAGAAGGTGAGGGAGGGGAAGAATAAACAAATTTCCCCAGCATAGCCTCATTAATCTAATTTTGATGGATGCTTTAAGTCGCTTAAGGAACCTTGTGATCTAGACTGATTTTGTAGACACGGACAGGAAAATCTTCATTGAAACCCAATCCATTGTTAGAAAATTAAATATTACAGAGCAATGCAACACATAAAATATGCGGAAAATACAAGCACACAAAACACATAAAACCAGAGAGACACAGATATACGTGGTTCACCCAGTTTGGGCTACGCCCACCCCGAATAGCCAGTCCTTCCTTTCTATTATCCAGCAAAATGAAGAGACAAAACCTACAGCATATCCGCTGTGATATCCTCTGTTCTCTCTTACAGTCTCCCTCTCTGTTTCTCGCTCTGAGAATACACATACAATGCACAGCCGCAATACAATGCACTCATAAAAGCGAGGGGTTGCCTTCTAGGGAAAACACCCTAATCTAAACATAACTTCTACCGTCAGATCATTTGCCTAATGAACAGCCCAGATTGACTAGAAATTACTATACTTTTATAAGGCAAATTTACATCTGTTTTTAGCTTCGGGGGCGCTGCCCCCAAAAGCCCCCGCCAGGGGGGGCTCCGAAAAGCGCTGCCCCCCCCCCCCCCTCCCCCCTGGACCCCCCATGGCAGTGATTAATTACGGGCAGCGTTGCCACCCCTTTTAAGGTACAGGGGTCCAATGTTGTGTAACAAAGTATACAAGATAATCAGGCTCCACACCCAAAAATCTCCCACTTGGAGACTGATTGTAGCAACTCCACCGCTGCTTCATTTTCTGGACAATGACTCCTCTTTGGACCTGGCTATTTCTCATCTTCATCATCATCCTTGAAGACCAATTGAAACTGAGCATGTTCTCAGTTTCTCCCTGGTTACAACTTTTGTTAGCATATCTGCATAATTCTGGCTAATGTGTATCTTTTCCAGCTTCAACTCTCCATCTTCCAATACTGACCGTATGAAATGGTAATTGAGATTTATGTGTTTAGTCCTGGAATGAAATGCTGAGTTTTTTGCAAGATGAATAGCACTTTGGATATCACCATGTAGTGTGCCCATATCATGTTTCTTACCCAATTCATCCATAAACCTTTGTAACCAAATCATTTCTTTACTAGCCTCTGTAGCAGCAACATACTCTGCTTCTGTTGTTGAAAGTGCAACAACACTTTGGATTTTTGAAACCCAACTGAAATATGTTCCACCTGCAATAAATACATATCCTATAGTGCTCCTCCTGTTATCTCTGTCACCTGCCATATCTGCATCAACATATCCCTGTAGAGCAACGTTTGAACCACCAAAGCATAATGCTTGATTTGTGGTACCTCTCAAATATCTGAGAATCCATTTTACTGCCATCCAATGTTCTTTTCCTGGATTGTTCATGTACCTGCTTACAACTCCCACTGCATGTGCAATATTAGGCCTTGTGCATACCATTGCATACATTAAGCTTCCAACTGCTGATGCATATGGAACTTTAGACATATATTAAATTTCTTCTTGGGTCTTGGGGCACATCTCCTTACTAAGTTTGAAATGGCTAGCAAAAGGTGCACTAACTGGTTTTGCATTCTGCATATTAAATATTTTCAACACCTTTTCTATGTACTCATTCTGAGACAGTGTTAATTTACGATTTTTCCTGTCTCTAGTTATCCTCATACCAAGGATTTGTTTTGAAGCTCCCAAATCCTTCATTGCAAATGAATTTGCCAATTTTATTTTGAGCACATTTATTTCCTGCATGTTAGATCCTGCAACAAGCATGTCATCTACATACAATAACAATATAATATAGCTGCCATAATTTTTCGTTTTTAGATAAACAAAATGATCAGAGTGACATCTAGTATAACCTTGTTCAGACATAAACTTGGCAAATTTTAGATACCACTGCCTTGGAACCTGTTTTAAGCCATACAAGCTCTTCTTTAACCTGCACACCAATTTTTCTTTCCCTTTTACCTCATATCCTTCTGGTTGCTGCATGTATATCTCTTCCTCCAATTCTCCATGGAGGAATGTTGTATTTACATCTAACTGTTCAAAATGTAAATCTTCTGCTGCTACAAGACTTAAGATAGTTCTGATTGAATTCATTTTAACAACAGGAGAAAATATTTCATCAAAATCAATACCTTTCTTCTGTGCAAACGCCTTCACCACAAGTCTAGCTTTGTACCTCTGTTTTCCTCCATCTTCTTCCTTTAGCCTGTAAACCCATTTATTCTGCAATGCAGTTTTACCTGCAGGAAACTTGACTAAGTCCCAAGTCTGGTTATGCATTAAGGAGTCCATCTCTTCTTCCATGGCTAGCTCTCACTTCTTCTTGCTTTCAACCTGCATTAATTCTTCATAACATTCAGGTTCACCAGAATCAGTCAGCAATAAATAATATAATGAAGGAGAGTATCGTTCAGGGGGTCTACTTATCCTGGTAGATCTTCTAACACCACTTTTAGGTGTTTGAGGTGCCTGTTGCTGTTGTGGTGGTTGTTGCTGCTGTGGTTGTTGATTATTATTATTTTCAGGCACCTTTACTTTTTTAGATATCTCATCAAGAACCGCGTATTCCTTGCTTTCTTTTTCCTGTTTCTTTTCCTGCAACTGATTCTTATACAAGACCTTTTCATTGAATATTACATCTCTGCTCCTAATGATTTTGTGATTTTCATAATCATATAAGCGATAACCAAAATCATTAGCACCATATCCAATAAAGGTACATTTCTTTGATTTTGCCTCAAGCTTTGTTCCGTTTTCTTTATTAATATGGACAAAGGCCTCACAACCAAAAGGCTTTAAAAAAGAGTAGTTTACCTTTTTACCTGTCCATGCTTCCTCTGGAATACCACCATCCAAGGAACTTGAAGGCCCTCTGTTTATTAGATAAACAACAATATCTATAGCATCTGCCCAAAATTGTAAAGGCAATCCTGCATGCAATCTCATGCACCTTGCACACTCCATGATTGTTCTGTTCATCCTTTCTGACACACCATTTTCTTATGGTGTTCTTGGAACTGTCTTCTCTCTACAAATTCCATGCTCTGAACAGTACCTATCAAACTCTTTGTTGCAATATTCACCTCCATTGTCTGATCTGAGACACTTCAACTTCTTTCCTGTTTCAATCTCAACCAAAGCTTTCCATTTCTTGAAAGTATCAAATACATCAGATTTATTATGAATACAATAAATCCAAGTTTTTCTAGTTGCATCATCAATAAATGTAACATAATAGCGAGAGCCACCGAGAGATGATACCTGAGCAGGTCCCCATACATCTGTATGCACAAGCTCCAATTTTTCGCTCTTCTTTTCTTTCCCAACTTTGAGAAATCTGACTCTCTTTTGTTTTCCATAAATGCAATTTTCACATAAATCCAAATCAACATTCTTCAAACCTGGCAACAAATTTCTTGAGTGAAGAATCTTCATTCCCTTCTCACTCATGTGTTCGAGCCTATGATGCCATAATGCTGCATCTGCTCCTTTGGAAGTTAAAGCATTAACAAAGTTAGAAATACCATTACATAAATACAATGTACCAACATTTTCACCTTTTGCTATTACCAGTGCTCCTTTGGTGACCTTCCAAGTTTTATCTGTGAAATTTGTCACACAACCTTCACTGCCTAATTGCCCTGTTGAAATCAGATTTTTCTTTAGATCTTGAACATGCCTTACCTCCTTTAGTAGCCATTGGCTTCCATTCTATTGTTTTACAAGAAATTTACCCATTCCAACAATTTTACAGGGTTTATCATCACCCAAACGAACTTGTCCAAAATCTCCTTGAACATAGTCATGAAAATATTTCTTATCAGGTGTGGCATGGAATGAAGCCCCTGAATCTACAACCCAAGAATTAGTAACATTTTCGAAAGAAAGAATCAAAGCATCTTGTAACACATCACCTGTCACATTTTCTTCATGATTGTTTTCTTGCTGTGTGTCTCCTTATTTTCCCTTCCAAGATCTATAGTCTTTCTTTATGTGTCCTTTCTTTCCGCAGTTCCAGCACACTATCCCTGATCTGGACTTGGATCTGCCTTTCCTTGATTTACTGCGATATCCCGAGCTCTTTCCTCTTTCCATTCTTCTTCCCCTAGACTCTGCACTCAAAGCATTACCCGATGTCTCACCGGAGCTTTTTCTTCGCATTTCCTCGCTAAGGATAGAACCAACAACATCATCAAACTTTAAAGTACTAGATCCGGAGACAGAGTTACTAATGGCCATTACTAAACCATTCCAACTCTCTGGCAATGAGCACAAGAATAACATAGCTATAACTTCATCATCAAAGTTTACCCCTACAGAACTTAACTGACTGGTAACTGTATTAAATTCATTTAAATGGTCTGCAACAGATCCACCTTCCGACATCTTCATATTAAATAGTCGTTTCATAAGAAATACCTTGTTTGAGGCCGAGGGTTTTTCATATAGTTTCACCAACGTCTGCATCAAACCCTCTGTTTTTGTTTCCTTCGAAATATTGAAGGCGATTGACGCCGCAAGGCACAACCGTACTGTTCTGAGTGCCTTTCTATCGAGAATGTTCCATTCCGCGTCTGTCATGGCCGCCGGCTTCTTTGTTTTTCCGCTCAATGGTAGGTACAGATATTTCTGATACAGATAATCTTCCATCTGCATCTTCCACAGCGGGAAGTTTTGGCCATTAAATTTCTCGACCCTAAACTTACCATCATCCACCATTGCTCCGACTCGAACCAGGAACCATTCTTTCCTGCGATTTTATCAGCCAAATATACCTTCAGCTCTGATACCAGTTGTTAGAAAATTAAATATTACGGAGCAATGCAACACATAAAATATGCGGAAAATACAAGCACACAAAACACATAAAACCAGAGAGACACATATATACATGGTTCACCCAGTTTGGGCTACGTCCACCCCGAATATCCAGTCCTTCCTTTCTATTATCCAACAAAATGAAGAGACAAAACCTACAGCATATTCGCTGTAATATCCTCTGTTCTCTCTCACAGTCTCCCTCTCTGTTTCTCGCTCTGAGAATACACATACAATGCACAGCCGCAATACAATGCTCTCATAAAAGCGAGGGGTTGCCTTCTAGGGCAAAAAACCCTAATCTAAACATAACTTCTACCGTCAGATCATTTGCCTAATGAACGGCCCAGATTGACTAGAAATTACTATACTTTTACAAGACAATTTTACATTTGTTTTTAGCTTCGGGGGCACTGCCCCCGAAAGCCCCCGCCAGGGGGGGGCTCCGAAAAGCGCTGCCGCCCCCCCTAGACCCCCCATGGCAGCGATTAATTACGGGCAGCGTTTCTGCCCCTTTTAAGGTACAGGGGTCCAATGTTGTGATACAAAGTAAACAAGATAATTAGGCTCCACACCCAACATCCATTTCAAATGGAGAAATACCAACCTCTAACATTAGAGGTAGGGGAGGAAATATGAAGGAAAGAGGCATCAAACATAGAGGAAGGAGAGGCAAAAAAAATAGAGGAATATGAAGCAGAAAATAAGGAAGAAGAAAGAGATAAACACGAAGAAGAAAAAGAGAACCCTAAGGAGACTTCTAAGCCCCATGAGATAGATAAGAAAGGACAACAAACAAGTATCTCTCCAAGGAATACATAGCGAGAAGTGGCTACAGCATTGGCTACATTGGGAACACTTGTCAAGCCCAAAAGGAGAAAACCAAGGCAAGTTCCCCTATAGTTAAAAATAAGGAAGAGCACCAAAATTAGGCAAAGGAAACGACAACCTCCTTCCAAAATCCCTATCACTATTGATGAGTCACCAAGAAAAAAGGAAGAAGTAGGACCTATTGAAGGGAATATTGAGGAGGTTACCTCTTCTAAGGCCAAAACCAAGTCACTTGTGATACCTATGGGAAGGCCCACCACTACGGAATTCACCTTCAAAATACTCAAGATACAACCTACCATTGGATAAGTAGAAAAAGAGGATCTATAGGAGGAAACAAAGTAGCTACAGGAGAAACAGGGGATGCTAAAAGAGGTACAGGGGATGCTACAAGAGAACAAAGAAGAGTTGCAGGAAGGAGAAACCACCTAAAGAAAGGATGAAAAATGCCTCCAACAGCTAAAAAACAGTGATAAAAAAACCCAATCTAGAATCCTACTACAATTTTTTTAGAGAGGTAGGATTATACCAAAGAAGTTCACTATCCTACTCTTCTTTGAGTTAGAGAAGGAAAGAGGAAGAACACATAGATGGATGAAAATTTCCAAATCCAAAAATGTAGAATATGAGGGCCACATGGAGGAAAATATCAATGAAATGGGAAAGGAATTAAGTGACCTAAAAATAATGGTGTCAACCATGAGGGAGAAGCTAGAGCTAGAGAGAAAAATTCTAAAAGAATAGCTACAAGAAAAGGAAACACAACTTGCTATAATGACAAGTCTATCTATGGAATCCATACAATGCAGGAAAGCATCCAAATCCTATGTTATTTTCCTTGAGGAGAATTGGTTCCAATTCTAGATAAATAAACTAGCATAATATGGGTCTTTTCCTTTCCAATACTATAGGTTATTTATTTAGTTTTGAAAAAAGGTAATTACGGAGGAGAGGGAAAAACTAGTTGAGTTTTATATGCACAATCTAATCCTAACAGATCTAAATTTTTGGGACCTCAATTCAAGATTGGGAGAAATGAAACCACATGAGGAGATAAGAGATGAAGAAGTAAATAGGGTGATGGAAAAGGAAGAAAAGGATCCCTTATACATCAGAGAAAAATTGGTAAGACTTACAGCAGTCATCAGCAACCACAATCTCATCTCTCGTGATTCTAATTTAGCACACAAGTACATAGAAACCCAAGAGAAATCCATTCTACATTTTTAGGACACTTTTAGGATGTCAAGAACAAAGAGTTTAAAATATTTTCAGAGAATGTGGAATGCCTTACCTCACAATCTACAAATCATAGAGTATCACTCTCTAGAAAGGAAAAGGAATGCCTTGGAAAGAACCTCACTGTACAAAGGGATTATGAAAGGGTTGAATATCAGATGGACATGACTAAAAATTAGTCCTCCCTCACAATTAGGATTAAAAGAAGGAGGAAATAAAATAGAGGAACAAAAGGTATTAACAGAGATAGAGACAAACACAAGTTTTTATCCACTAGAAGGCACACCATTTGAGGTGCCTTGGGATTTCAGAGATGCCACCAGGGCCATAAAAGAGCTTCATATGGATGACTAAGTTTCTCAGAGGATGAGAAAAACCTTCAACATGGGGATGATTATCGATCCTAATAGTAGGTATATTTTGAAGTTCATTATTCTATCCTCTAGTTCTTAAAACTATCCTCTTCTCACATTAATTGACATTTTTAATCATAATATGCTTAGTAACAAGAATAAAAGGTGTTTTTCATATTATTTAGCCTAATGTGAGTTAATATCAAGAAAAAATCAACATTTTTTAGGAATTTATTATGCATACGCTTGATGGAGACAACCAAGAGAGAATATAGGGGGATTTTACACCTCGTCAACTCTCTAACTTGGCTTGGGATCACAAGATCCTCACTCATGGATCGAATTCACTAGTAGCTAAGGGACTCCAAGTACATGTGAAGCTCAATGAGGACCATATCCACAATTCCCGATATCTTGGAGGGAATCACTCCTATTTTCAAGGGAGATGCCATCAACTACATTTTTGTATAAATAAACCAGCTGAAAGGATATTTAGGATTCAATGTTTTGCTACAACTAGGAGTAGTTATTGTGAACCTAGTACTTGAAATTATAATTCTTATATTTCCTGATGTATGAGACTATTATTTTATGTTAATGAGAAGCTTACTATTGCTCTACATTTGAATTCGTTTTGGAGGGCTGAAATCGCTGGGTTTGGGCCCAACCCATAGGATTTAGTCCCTCTTTTTTTGTCTCTTATTGTTTCAAATAATTTCATGTCTTTCTCTATTTTTTTCCCAGTAGATATTATGTTATAAAAAAATGTGATTTCAGGCTTGCCTATCACCTCTCTTGTGGGAAGATTGATTGGAAAGATTTACAATCTTAATCCAAAAGTATTTGTTTATGATTTCTTGGAAATGGATAAATGTTAGTCATGATCCTTTTGCATGCTTATTCTCTGCAAATTCAGAGTTAGTGTCATTAGTTTAGTGATCAGAGTAGTGTTGCGGATAGAATATATTTTAATCAAATTGAAATCATCTTTTCCATGATAATTTATTTCACCATGTTATTGGTCACTTGATGCATGTATTTGGATAGATGAAAGGACTGTGTTGATTTGTAGGGGTGGGCATGCCTTCCCACACTCACCTGGAAATTTCCATCCTCCTCCAAGGTACCTAACACTACTTCCAATATATGTATCCAAATTCACTCTATCAAGGAAAATAAAGGACACTGTGGACATCAAATTGGGTGCAAGATAGACTCTTGAGGGGTACTAGGATTGGCTAAGGCGCTCCCACAACCTTAATTCATCAACTTCTACCTTCATCCACCTTCCTCCATCCATAAGTCACCATTTCCATCCTTAGAACACTCTCGGAACCCCTCCTGTAGCAAAATAGAGCCTCCTATAGCAATCCTCGTGTAGCACCTCCTGTAGCATCCTTGTAGATGTTTTCTTTTCAACCTGTTTTTCTCCCCCACTTTGATCATATCCTAGGTAAGTTCTATAATGGACCCAACTTGTGATTTAATGATTAAGGAAGACCTTAAGACAACTCCAACCTCCTCATTTCCTCAATGCAACCATAAGATATCAAAACAAAGCTAGAATTAGTGTTTTTATTCATAGGCACATTAAAAATTATATTCCTTATTTTCAATAAATTGTACAATAGATCATTGATGCATAAAAATAGGTTACTGATTTGATGAAATGTGAAAATTAGAGTAGCATGATTTAATTTTGCAGGTATACTAGCCTTATCACTTTCATGCAATGTCAATTATCATTTACATTTGAACGAATGGAATTCTCACTTTTATATTTAGAATCAGGTTCAATTATGTTTTCATAAGAATTTTTCACTATGGTTAGTTGGAGGAATGGTCTATGAACACCTTGATCTGATTTCATTACTGAGGGTGACATGAGTAGATCCTAACCTATTGTGCATATATCACTTCCACCTCTTAGTTTGTACGAACCCCATATTTATAATTTGAGTTGAGAATCCCTTGTTATTTGCAAAATTCTTGGTGTAATACCAGGGCTCATCATAAGTAGGATATTGATTTTGTAGAAAATTGTCAATTAAGTCATATTCATTAGCCTACTTATTGCCAAGGGTGGTTTATATTATACAAAAGGAATATGGTGATGAGAAGTTAGAATCCTCTTCTTCTTCTTCTTCCACCCATGTAGGAAAATAATCCTCAATAAGAGGTTGAGATAGGGGTTATAGTACAAGAAATTTTCAAGATTTCCCATTAGTAATTGTCTTGTTTCTAGCTCTATAAATAATATATAGAGTGGAGAACCATTGATCTTGATTTTTCACTGAATAAAATTGAATTCTATGGGATAATCCCAAGGTTATACGGAGACCATTACATCTTAAATTATGCCTTCCGATTCTATTGCATATCTGTTAGCAAGTTGCAACACATTAGTGTCTTTCTCAAGGACTCTTGGAGGTTACGTTTAGACATGGCTTCATTGGTCATGATATTGGTTGTTTCTTATAGATCAATGATATTTTTTAGAAATAAAATATTGTTTTTATGCACACCCGCTACTGGAATTCTAAGATCTAAATACTTAGGGATGATTACTTTCCCAATAATTAGGTTAGCTAGTTTCCCAATGAAATTGATAGTAGGGAAATCCATTTTATTCCTTTTAGGAATTCTAAGACATTATTATTTAATGAATTTTTTAAATGGGAACATCCTTGATATATTTGGGAGAGGAAGTTCGACACATATTCTTCAATCTCCTAGAAATCCCGCCTCTTCTATGTGTTTTTTGGGTTATCAACCTTTCAGGATAGGGAGGATTTTTGTGAATGACATGAGGCATATGATCTCCCTTTTGTTTCTAATAATATTCATTAGGATAATGTGGATGTACATCTAGGAGAACCTTTCTTAAACTAAGGTTTATTTATTAGATTTATACTAAATAATTCTAATAAGAAATCTGCCCAATGTAGAAAGGTTGAGTATGCTTATTATTGGTATTGGGAATTGGTTGAGGAGGTTGGTTGGAATATGGTTGGAAGGGAGGAGCAACAATTTGAGGAGGACATGGCCAAGGAGTTGGAATAAGCCAAGGTGAAGGGTTATGAGGGAACTATGGGTGATATTGAGCATTTATAATTAGGATTTAAATGAGTGGGGAAGTTCATACCTTGTTGAAATTTCCATGGAGCTTATGGTCTCTTCCGGTTGACAAAGCACAACTACTCCATGTTCTATTTTTTTGCTTGTTAAACAACCTTCAAACCTAGAAAATATGGATAATTATCAATGCAATTAATTTCTTCTCATATATAATAAAATTATATGACATTCAAATAACATTAATTCCTAGGGTGTCTTTTAATACACTAGGGACAAAAAACAACCAATTCCTTTTCTTGTTTTTCTTATTTTATGTTGATCTACAATGTATCAATCCACATAGAAAATGTGTGAAATATTTTGTTTTTTATGTCTCCCAACATCCCTCCTATTTAATTTTTAGTAAGCATAAAGGAAGAAGAAGGACTTACTAAACTATTTCTCTCTACCTCTTTTTCCGGTGACACTCAAATAATGTTTAAAGTATTGCTTAATTTGATCATAGGTGAGATGGTAGATATCTCCATTGGAAAATAAGTTGATATTTTCCATGAGATATTATTTCAATCCCCTAAACAGTACAAGTTTTAAGGATTAAGGTGCTAGGGTGAAATTATGTGCCCTTTTGGAACTTGGCTACAATATTTCCTCATAATTGTCTTCTAAAGACACATTTTCCCCTTGAATCATTCTAAAAATATTTTCTCTGATATCCCTTGCTTTATAATAATCTTGATACTTATTTTTAAAATATTGTTGCATTTTATCCCTAGTGGTGATACTATTACCTTCAAGGCTCATGAACCATAAGAGGGATGCATCCTTCAAGGTGGAAGGAAACAACTTGAGCTTATGCTCATCTAGTGTAGTCACAAGTTCAGCTCACAACAACAAAATCAAGCATAAAAGTGTTAGGATATTTTGTGATTAAATCATAGAAGTGTGTAAGCATATATGGGTTAATATTTTCATTTTTAATTCTTCTTCTATTTCTCTAATGGGAAACATAAATACACCAGGTTGTATTTCTTCATCCATAGTAATGATGGGGTTTTAAGGATTATATCCTCCTGCACTGTCCTCAAATGATCCTTGATTTCTCACTCAAAAGGGCCTAAAAGGTCCATGTGGGTAGGGCCAGATGGCTTACAATTAGCTAAAAATGTTTGGTTGCTAGTATAAGTGGGAATTTGTGGTTAAACTTTTCCCATATTGTCCCTAATTATATAAGGAAAAAAAATAAATTATCAAAAGGAAAAATATTTTTATACTTTTTGAAAAGGTTGTTGAAGTTTTTTTTCTTTTTTTTCTTTTTGCGGAAGACAAAATAAAAGGAAGAGTGAATCAATTAAAGGATAAGGAAATACATACTTTGACACCTCTTTAATAATGAAAGTAAAATGTGATGGTCCTCAATATTGAATCAACAATGTTGCAACCTCCAAGGGTATCAAATTTAATTATCATCATGAGTTTTATAAAAAAATATAAGGGGTTGACACTGTATGTGCAATATAAGCTATCTTCTTCCTCTTTCAATTCACATATAAGTGGGAGGTATCGGAGTGGAGGTTAGATGAAAAAAAAAACATGTTAAGTTGCTAGAATAATCTATGCTAGAGAAAAGTAGATTTGATGAATTACTTGTAGAAAATGAAGCGGAACACACACCTATACTATTTTCATAAAATGAAAAGCACAATTGCGTGAAATGAAGGATTGAAAGTATGAAAACTAAATTTTAGAAAACAACACTGAGAAATAATTAACAAAATAATTTGTAAGAAACTTTGTGAGGTCTCTGTACTTCTAAATTCCACCCTAAACATCCCAAAAATGTTGTAGTACATCAAGGAGGTTAAACCAAATGCTTATTGATAAACTAGGTGAGAGAAGGGGACTATTTATAGGCTGCTACAAGATTCTTTGTTTTGCTAAAGGAAGATTCCAACAAGCCTGTAAAACATGTAGAATGCAACTCTACGGTGAGGGAAAGAGGTGGTAATGTTGGAGAATGATGTCATTCAACTAGGAAAGGCTTAAGGAAACCTTCTTTAAGCTTCATTGTCATAAAACCAAATTCTATTTGTCTCTCGTAGCTATGAAATAAAATGTACAACAAAATAGTAAAATGCATAATTTATAACAAAAAAATGAAAATAATAGGAAAAAACATAAAAATGAATTAGTTAGTGATACGGTTGATGACAAATTGCATAAATTACATACATTGAAGAAATTTTCAAGGAACCACCTACTTAATCATGCACACATGCATCAACTTGTAACTTGCAAAATTGATAATGTTAGAAGCTAAACAAGATAAATGAAATGCATAATATTTATAGAATAAAAAGAGGGATTTCAAGCTCCTAGGGTGGGCCCACCCTAACAATGTTCAGAGTCCTTAAACAGAACCAAGTTAAGAGTTAGAATAAAGCATTGCTTCTGTTAACTAAAAATATATTCTTACGTTACAAGACTGCAAAACTTGCTTGAGAATACAAAAGACTAATATGTACTTACCTTCACATGGAAAGAATTTATTCAACATGAATAATATGTTCCTATATTCATATTTAATCAATAATCATGACACTAGTTTGTGAATATATATAGAGAAACTAATCCCATTGGCATTATGATGTGCATGGATCCATCTAGTTGGAGAGATAGTTAGCATTATGGTGTGAATCGATCCATCTCTCTATGTTGGCATTGGTTCATGATGGCAACTAGCTCATGTTGGCATTGATGTCAACCACTTGTGGCCTATATTATGTGTAGATTCCATTCATTTTAGATTGGTTGTCGCTAGTTGAGTTGACATTGGGATGATTGTGTTGGCATTGATGTCCACAATAGGATGTCACTCATGTTGGTTTGTGTTGGAATGTATTGGAATTGATGTTTATCAGATGATGATGATGCTACATGTGGATGATGCATATCTACAGGTGATGGTGATGGTTGATGGCACACTAGTTGAGTTGTAAACTAGGTCTTCATTAGGTTTTCATGTCTATGCTTATAAGGAGGAATTTTTTGAAGTGATGTGATGGCTTGATGATGGTGCTAGAGAGGTGTTTGAAGATCTGTTAAAGATGTTTAAGCTTGTGGAGATGACCGTTGGAGAGTTGAGGATTTGTTGGCACTCTTGCAAACCTTGTTTATTGGCCTTCTAGGTCAACTTGGTAGTGGAACTTGGGAGGCTTGTTTGATATACTTGCAGATGTTTCAGAGGCCATGTTATAGGTCTATAAGCTATTACAGATGCTGGAGAAGAGGATCCAACAAGTGGCAGCGGTTCTGAGTAGAAGGAATAATGTATTACCTCATCCTTAGCCGTAGTCGCTTGGAGCCAAGCCTATGGGAGTGATTGAAAGGCTCTGGTCATTGAAAGAAAAGCCTATGGGAGAAACTGAAGATTCTGTCTCATGGACCTAGTGTCATGTATGCGACTGAGGTATTTTACGAGATTTTCTCCGTATTCCTCGCCTTTTTTGGAAGGAGATTAGCTTGGAAATTCCTGGAGGCTTCAATAATTGTTTGAAAAGGTTGAAAATTCTTTGAAAAGGTCCTCTCATGATGTGAATGCATTTAGTGCACATGTAACGACCTTAGTGTATTTATTTAGTCTAATTTGTGCACCTTTTATCCTAGAATCAATCTCAATTTCACCCTATATGTTTGATCTTAGAGCTGAGTATTAATTGATTATGGAAGTAAGTGAGGCAGAAGGCTACAAAGAAGTAGTGTATGCTTCAAAAATATTGGTGAGTTTATATGCTTCAGTATATGAGTGTTAATTGTTGGATAATGAGTAGATCTGAAGCATGCTGCAGAATAGATTAGATTTGATGCTACTGGAGAAGATATTGTTTTAGAGAAGTTTTGTATACTGGTGGTATATATATTTTTGCTAATCCTCACACTTGTTTTGCAGGAGACGATGATGCATTTTGAAGATAGCCATAGTGTCTCATGATGTTATTTATATTATGCAACATTTTATTTCTATGAGGGTTTGATTGTATTCAAATTTGACATGGCCACAATTTTGCTAGTTTGGAGAGATTTTGCTTGTGGTGTTTATATTTTATTTGATGATGAGATCTTGCTACTGAGAGCATGTATGTAGAGATAAATTCTTGTTGAGTAGAGAATCTTGGATCCCGTTTGAAAATAGGTGAAAGGAGGTCTGCATAGTGGTAGAGGAACAATGAATTCATGAGAGAGGATCAGTGATAGCGAAGCTTCAGTGAAATGAATCGTTTCTCATCCAATGGTAGTTGGATAGTCCAATCGGATTTGGGTGAGGATAATTGATCGTGGTGGCCTTAAACGGATGGTAGTTCATAGATATATAGAGAATAGAGTTTTCTGAGCTGATCAATAATATTGAGTCTCCTAGCTGATTGGTTTTGGCATTTTGTATATGAGGTCGAGTCTCCATGATGATGGGAGTCATCAAGCTATGTAAAAGAAAAATTGATTGACTAATAGAAATTTAGAGCAGAACAACAACAACAAGGGTGGTTTTTATCCCGAAAGGTTTTCCACCATAAATATTGTGTCTCATGTGTGATAGATGTGATGTGCATGTTTTTTTTTTCGTAGATTCTTATGATTTCCGGTTATGTTTATGTGATGCACATGCTATGATGTTTATTAGTTGTTGGTTAACATATGTGTGATTTGGAAATTGAAGTTTAAATTCATAAATAATTTATATATATCACACTACCGATTCACCCGCACCCCAGTAGTGCTCAAAGGTTTCCAACAATTGGAATCAAAGAAGGGATATTGGTTGTAGCTTAATCGCTGGAGATTAGATCTGGAGTTTGTTGACAAAAAAATGATTTTTTTTTTTTTTTTTTTTCATAATGGATGTCCTCACTGTTGAAAATTACAATGTATGGAACAAAAATGTTAAATATCAATTATTATCTTGTGGATCTAACATTTGGAGATTAGTATGAAAAGGTTGTGGAAAAGATCCAATTGCAGATGAATTTTTGCAGCAAGATGCTCAAGCACGATGCATAATCTACAAGAATCTTCATGATGATGATATGAAGAGACTAGTGGGTTTGAAACGTGCTAAATATATGTGGGACAAGATAGAATCCATTTTTGTAGATGACACCAGTAGTAATAATGAAAATGAGAAAAAGAGAAACAATAAGAAAAACAAGAAAAATGGCCTTCATAAACAAGAATCTCAACCACAAGAGTCTCATCCTTTTAGTGTACATGATTCAACAAATGATGAGAAGAGATTAGAAAATCATGAACTCATAGGTATAAACATTAATGATTTTCTTTTGAGTTATAATTTTGAAGATTTATATTTAGATCATGTTGAAGCACATAGTGAAGATGAGAATGTTATTAAGGGTATTAGAGATGATATTTATAGACTAACAACTGCATGCAAGGATCAAGAAAAAATATTGTATATATGTGATGATAACAAGGCCAACCTCAAGGAAGAGATTATGAGCTTAAAAGTTAACTTAGAAGAAGGAGGAAAAGTTGAGAAAGTCATGACGAAGTAGTACCAAGAGAAATAAAAGTAGGTTGAGAAATTAGAAGCTGAAGTGGTTTCCTTGAGAAAGAAGTGGAAGATGGAGAAGAGTATCATAGCCTTGGAAATTTTTCTTGATATCTAAATATCACATTAGACAAATATGTTCTTGGATTTCAAAAGGGTGAGTCTAGTTTGCATGCAGGTAAAAACACCAAAGAAGAACCCAAGAAACTTGTAGAAAACAATACCAATAGAAAAAATTATAACCAAGGAAACAAGAACCATATCCAACAGCGAAATAGGAAAAAAAATAACCAACAACAAAAAGGAAAGAAAAACCAACAAAAAATCAAGTAGCATAACCAATAGAAAAAAGAAAATATCAAGGAGAACCCACATTCATAAGACCTTTTTCTCCTAGAGATTATTGTGGAAGCTTCATTATATTTCAAAGGAAGAAAAGTCTTTTTATTCCCTTGATGCATGATATACAATGCTACAACTGTCACAAGTTTATACATGTTGCAGCTAATTGCAGGAACAAAACATATAGATCAAATAAGCAGATATTGCAACAATATCAACAACCAAGGAGATTGGAAAACATGTATAATTATGCTTTTTATGGTTATTGTTACTCATGTCACCTGTTTGGCCAGAAGGAAATAGATTGCAGGTCTAACCAATGGAGGAGAGGCACATTTCATGCAAGGTTTAGATCTGGCATGAGAAGAAGGAGAGTTGATCCTCTTGGCCATGAAAAGTACTATATATCCCATAGATTTGGCCATATGAAAAGGGATTTTTTTTCCTCGTTACTCAAGGAAAAATTGATCAAAGAAGAAAAAACAAAGGGGACCTAGTAGAAAGCCAATGGAAGAAGGAAAGAAGAAAGTGAAGGAACAAAAGAAGCAAGTGAAGGAGCAGAAGAAGCAACCCAAGACCGTGTGGAGGAATAAGGAGTAGCAACTCTTCAAGTAGTGAAGAGAATTCCCTCTTGTAGTCCATGATTATTTCTGCATATTCATAGAGGACTGTAGAGCTTGTGAGAGGTGCACAACCTTGGGGGGGAATTTGGTAGCTTGATGAGTACGAATTGTTGTAGTAGCATATGATGAGTTCATTTCAGCCTTCATGCACATTCAGGTCCACAAGATCAACCTGTTTATTGGAGGTGCATTGAGCTCAGGGGGAGTATGGATTTACATGTGAGATTTAGCATTTTATTCATAGATTTTCACTCAGTAATTTGCAGTAGATTTATGTGTGTTTTCATGAGTGAAAATGGGTATGTTTTTCAGCCAAATATATGTTTTTGGTTTCCACTAACAAGTGGTTGAAAATATGTGAAACCATGCATAGATTGTGAGTCTAGGATGTTTTGAGATGGAATGAGATGTGGAACAACCATGTATGAGTTGTTGTATGATGATTAATAGAGACATGTACTTCATATTGTATCATCATTATGTATTGGTTGAGATTCCAGTCTTTAGTATGATGAGTCATCATAGTGATAGGCTAGTTATGGAGTATCACGAATCTATTTTGCAACCACATCTATGGGCTAATGATGATGTAATAGACATGATGTATCATGTTTTTGAGTCATTGGTCCATAGGAGATGATCATAGAAACTATGTATTTCATTGAAAATATATGTGTAATTCTCATTAAACCATGGACTTGTATTGTGCTATCTTTAGGGTCATATAGTCATGAGTCACAAGGTCATGTAATAATCATGTATGAGGTCTTATGTCGCTAATACAACCACATATTTATCAATGTATATGTCACTTGAGTCATGGTCATGTGGAGTCTTAGTCTATATGGTGCTTATATTTGTCAAAGGAAGCATTGTTTGCAACATAAGCGGTCATTTCGACCCAACAATTGGTATTCTATAGGTTGGATATGGCATGTGTTTAGGGGGAGCATTATTTTCTCTTATTACTTCAACCATACATTGTTGGCATTATAATCCACTTTGAGGTGTTCATTCTATACCTCATACTATGCTATGATAGTTGGGTTATTGGCCTCATGTGATGAGATAATTGGTAGTTGATTCTATGTAGTTATGGGTAATATTGTGTGTGGTTTCCTCATGTGGGTGTTGCTGCATATTATGTGATTTTATTTCATTTTATGATGACGCTCATATGATGTTGCTATGAGGAGGAGTGATGGATTGGTGCTCATGTGCATATTGATGCATATACTTGATGTTGGTCATGATTATTATTATCATGATGATGCATATATTGATTATGGTTGCCTTATGTTGGCATGTTGCTGCTTGTTGCTAGTAGTTTTTGGATGTTATGTTGCTTTGGTTGATGTTTGATCCATTTGCTGCTTACTCCTTCTCATATGTGGAGTGATAGAGGATGATGATTAGAGGCATGTATAAACTTGGTATGCATAGTATTTCAGAAATGTAGAGATGTATTACTACAATATATGTGCTTCAGTTCTTGCAACTTATTCATATGGACCTGTCCCTTTTCCATTGATGTCAAAGGCAGAGTGATAGTGGATGATGGTCTGAAATTTGTGTATGGTTTCCATTAATGCCAAAGGGGGAGATTATTGGTATTATGATGTACATGGATCCATATAGTTGGGGATATTGTTAGCATTATGGTGTGCATGGATCCATCCATCTATGTTAGCAATGTTTCATGATGGTAGCTAGATCATGTTGGAATTGATGTCAACAAATTGTAGCCTAACTTAGGTGTAGATGAAATTCATTGTAGTTTAGTTGTAGCTAGTTGAGTTGACATTGGGATGATTGTGTTGGCATTGATTTCAACAATATGATGTTACTAAAGTTGGTTTGTGCTGGCATGTCTTGGAATTGATGTTGATGAGATGATGGCATTGGTGTGGATGATGGTGATGCTACATGTGGATGATGCACATCTACATGTGATGGTGATGGTTGATGAAACATTAGTTGAGTTGTCAACTAGGTATTCATTAGTTTTTAATAATGATTATGACTTGTTGTAGTGATATGATGGCTTGATGATGGTTCTAGAGAGGTGTTTATATATCTTTCAGAGATGTTGCAGCTTGTGGAGATTGCTATTGGAGAGTGGAGTACCTGTTGGTACTATTTCCAACCTTGTTTGTTGGCCTTCTAGGTCAACTTGGAAGCGGAAATTAGGAGGCATGTTTGATATACTTTCAGATGCGTCAAAGGACATGTTAGAGATATGGATCCTAGTACAAAATTTGGAGAAGAGCATGCGACATGTGGCAAAAGTTATGAGGTGAAGGAATGATGTTTTTCCACATCCATATCCATTGTTGCATGGAGCCAAGCCTATGGGAGCGACTGAAAGGCTCTAGTCGCTGGAAGAAAAGTCTATGGGAGAAAATGAAGGTTCCAGAGACATGGTTCTAGTGTCATGCATGCGATTGAGGGATTTTATGAGATTTTCTTTGCATTCCTCGCGATGTTTGGAAGGAAATTCTCTTGGAAATTCCTAAATGCTTCTAGAATTTTTTTAAAAAGTTAGAAATGGTTTGAAAAGGTCCTCTCATTATGTGAATGGATTTAGTGCACAAGTAGTGACCTTAGTGGATTGATTTAGTCCAATTTGTGCACCTTTGATCCCAGCCTCAAGATCAATTTTTCCCTACATGTTTTATATACTTGATCTTGGAGATTAGTATTCATTGATGATGAAATTAAGTGAGTGAGAATGCTAAAGAGAAGTAGTGCATGCTTCAGACCTATTAGAGAGTGTATATTCTTCAATATATGAGTCTTAATTGCTATAAAATAATCATATATGAAGCATGCTTCATAATAGATTAGATTTTATGCTACTAGAGTAGAGATTGTTTAGGGGAAGTTTTATATGCTTCTAGTATATATTTTGTTGGTGATCCCCAAACTTGTTTTGTAGGATATTCTGATATATTTGGTACATATCCATAGTGTCTCATGATGTTATTTGTATTATGTAGCATTTTTTATGAAACTAGCTCCAAAAATATAAGAAAAGAGAGATCAATGCCTTAGAAATAAGCCACTTCAAGGGGGAAACATCCTTTACATTACATGAATGAACAATTCTTGTATGATACAAATGAAAAAACCTCCTTATATATATAGGATTCCATGGGGTCACAATATAATCCTAGCTGACCTAACAATAATAATGTAAGGGCACAATAATAACAATATGGGGGTTACAGGGGTACAACAATAACAATAAAGGGGCTACACTAGCAAAAATAAGGGACTAGAATAGTAATATAGGGACCTAACATGCCCCTTTCCTTAAAAAAAGTGTTGTCCTCAATGCTTGAGTAGCTCTAGATGCTTCTATATAAAATTCTCATCCTCCCATGTAGCATCTTCAGTGGGTAAGTTCTTCCATTTGATGAGATACTCTGAAATTGATTGATTTTGTAGCTCTCGATTCCTTATTTCTGTGACTGCTTCAGGTTACAATATGATTTTTCCAAAATGAATATTTCTTCAATAATGTTGTTAGAGGTGTTGCTATTCTCCTATAATTCTTAACAAACTTGCGATAATACCCAGTTAACCCGAGAAATTCTTGCAACTGCTTTATGGTTGTGGGGACTTTCCATTCCGTAATGGCTTTAATTTTGTTAGGGTATACCTTAAAACCCTTGTGAGATACAATATGACCCAGATATTCCACCTCTTGTACTCCAAAGAAACATTTGGAGGTTTTTTCATATAATTGTTTCTCCTCCAATAGTTTCAGCACCCTGCCAACATGTTGAACATGATCCTTCCAAGACCTGCTATAGATTAGTACATGATCAAAAAATACTAACACAAATTTTCTAAGGAAGGGTTTGAAAATGGAATTCATCAACACTTGAAATGTAGAAGGTGCATTGGTAAGGCCAAAAGGCATGACCATAAATTCATAATGAACGTCATGAGTTCAAAATGTTGTTTTCGGAATATCTTCAGTCTTCATCTAATTTGATGATATCTTGAACGAAGATCCAACTTGGTAAAATAAAGTGCTCCATGTAATTCATCTAATAATTAATAAATCACAAGAATGGGAAATTTATCTTTAATAGTGAGCTTATTGATCTCCCTATAATACGGACACATGCGCATGATCCATCCTTCTTGTTCACTAATACTACTGGAGTAGAGAAAGAACTTTGACTAGGTTGAATTATACCAACCTCTAACATTTCTGCAATCATACGTTCAATTTCGCTCTTTTGGAGATAAGTATATATGTAAGGCCTTATGTTTGGAGGAACACTTCCTAGAATCAAATGAATAGCATGATAATTATCATGAATAAGTTGGAGTCCTTTGGGAGTTTCAAACACCTTTGAATGATTGCCCAAGACTTTTTGGAGATCTGGGGAAATAGATGACTTTGATGTTGGAACTTCTAGTGAGTATAATAGTTCAATTACGCCTCGTTGTTCTTTCTTCAGAATCTTTGTTATGAAATTAGAGATTATTATCTTTCCCAACTTCCCTACGATACCCCGTAATTTGACTTCCTTTCCTTCCAAAAAAAAATTTCAAGAAAATTTCTTGAAAATTAAAAGCTACTCTCCCAAAAGATTGTAACCATTGTACTCCTAGTACAACATCAGCACTTTCCATTGGAATGGAAAGAATTGGACTATTCAATACATATCCACCCATCATTAGCTTGATATTATGGCATTTTACAGAGCAATTATAGTTCCTCCATTTGAAACCATCACTTGATATTCTAGTGTTGGGTATAGGAAGCAATTCAATACCTCGGCTACCTTACAATGAACAAAAATTATGGGTACTACCTGAATCAATCAACACTATTACCTTTTTCTTCTTGATATGTCCTTCTATATTTAGAGTTTGAGGAGTGGTAATTCCTGCCAATGCATTACACGATATGGTCAGACTCATTTACTCTTTCTCTAGGGTTGGTTCCTGGTGTATATCCTCTTCCTTTGAAGTCTCTTCTTCATTTTCTTCCTCCTCTTCACAATCTATGTAAAATAATTTCTTCTCAACACACTTATGACCTTTAGTGTATTTTCTATCACAACTGTAGCAAAGCCCTTTTGCTCTTTTTTCTTCCAATTGTTGTGGTGTCAACCTTGTAGGTGTGGAAGTCTTAGCAACACTTCCATATTTATAGATGTGAGTTGTAGGCTTCCTTGTTGCCATACTTTTACATTCAATTTTTCTTTCCAACCCGAATGCCTTCTCCAATGAATCAGGTTCCCAAATTCTAACCTCATGTTGGATGTTATCCTTTAAAGTCCCTATGAAGACATCAATAATGTGTTCCTATGGAATATCAGTTAACCTTATATTCAATTTTTGGAAGTCCTCAATGTTCTCCACCACTTAACCCTTTTGTTTGAGATTTATCAATTGGCTAAATAAGGTGTTGCTATTTGTATCCTCATAATGTGCTATCATTTCATCCATAAAAATTGACCAAGTGAAATTTTTTTTATGGGAGCAAAGACATTGATACCATACAAATGTATTTTGTTCTAAATATAAAGTTTCAATGCATACCTTTTGTGTGTTTTGCACATTATTGAGATCAAAATATTGCTCCATCTGTAGTATCCATGTTACGCGATCCTTGCCATAAAACTTCCTCATATCGATCTTTGGAATATGGTGGGTCTTCCATCCAAAATTATAGCTTATGAAATCACGATTAGAATTTATTTTTCTCTCATCATGAGTTTCCTCTACTATCTTTTCGCCATTAGGAATAATTTCTTTTATCAACTTTGTCAAACCTTCCTTCAAACCTTCCATGTCTTCCTTCAAACCTTCCATTTATTATTCCATACCATTATTCAAACCATCCATTGTAGCTTCCATGCCTCTCTTCAAATCATCAAAATTAGCTTCTGTTCCCTTCTTCAAACCATCCATCTTAGCTTCCATGCCTTTCTTGAAAACATCCATTTCATTTTTTGCTGCTCTTTGCGAGAGCGAAATTTGGTGTACTTGCTCTTGTAATTTTGATATATCATGTTGCACTTCTTCATATTAATGAGTCATAGTAGAGTATTCTGAGGGCTTAATGGGTTTTGAATTCTTTTTAGGGGGCATTTTAGAACCCAATACTGATATCTATGCTTCAATATTCCCTTGGAATCACTTCAAACTAATTTTTCAAACAAGACTTATGCAATTTGAAAACAATACAAACCTTTTTCTTTCTTTTGAGGAGCTCGATATTGAAACTGAATTATCTCTGTGTATCCTAAATATCTGAAATTCAGTCCTATAGTAGCCCTATGAATCTTATTTCCAATTCCATAGGTCTGACCTGCTTTGGATGCTTCAAGACAAAGTTATGTGCAATCTCCCACAATGGCCTAATTATGGACTGGTTCAGTAGAGTGAACTTGTACGACATGACACATGTCACTTTTTCATCCTTCGACTCTGAAATTGATACAAAGGAAACTACAGTCCATTTGATTTTGGCCAATTTTTATATAATCTCAATCAGTTGCTCAGAGAGAGAGTTATGACGATTTTCCCATGGTCACCTCTTTGAGATAAAATTCTGGAACTTGAAAAAATAGTAACTTCCACAGATCATATCTCTGAAATGAGCGTGAACCAAGATCTGAAATTTTTACATGAAGTTCCTTAGGATTTCAGCTTCGCGTGATAAATATTTCAGCTTTTGAAGCTTCGTAGAAACAATTTATAGAGAAAATACCATGATGACCTTTTTGGAGTAGCGAAACCCTATAATCCAAAGCTATCATACCAAATGTTATGAAACCAGCTCCAAAAATAGAAGAAAAGAGAGATCAACACCTTAGAAATAAGCCACTTCGAGGGGGAACACTCCTTTACATTACATGAATGAACAATTATTGGATGATACAAATGAAAAACCTCCTTCTATATATAAGAGTCCATGGGGTCACAATATAATCTTAACCGACCTAACAATAATAATGTAAGGGCACAATAATAACAATATGGGGGTTACAGGGGTACAACAATAAAAATAAGGGGGATACACTAACAACAATAAGTTACTACACTAGTAATATAGGGACCTAACAACATTTTATTATTGTGATGGTCTAATTGTATCCAGATTTGATGTGGCCACAAATTTTCTAGTTTGGAGAGATTTTTCTTGTGGTGTTTATATTTTATTAGATGATGAGATATTGTTTTTGAGAGAATGTATGAAGAGTTGGCCACAATTTTGCTAGTTTGGAGAGATTTTTCTTGTGGTGTTTATATTTTATTTGATGATGAGATATTGTTTTTGAGAGAATGTATGAAGAGCTAAATTATTGTTGAGAAGGGTGTCTTAGATCCAGTTTGAAAATAGATGAAAGGAGGTCCGCATAGTGGTAAAGGAGTAGTGACTTCATGAGAGAGGAGCAATGATAGCGAAGCTTCAATGAAAGGAATAGTTTCTCATCCAATGGTAGTTGGATAGTACAATCAAAGTTGGATGAGGATCATTGATCTTGGTGGCCTTAAAAAGATGGTAGCCCACAGAGCTGTAGAGAATAGAGTCTTCCGAGCTAATCAATAATATCGAGTTTCCTAGCCAATCAATGTTGGAGTTTTTTATATGAGGTCGAGTCTCCATGCTGATGGGAGTCATAAAGCTATGTAAAATACCAATTTATTGACTAATAGAAATTTAGAGTAGAGCAAAGTCGCAAGGGTGGTTTTTCTCCCGAAAGGGTTTCCAATGGAAATCTTGTGTCTCATGTGTGATTAATGTGATGTGCATGTTTATTGTTTTGTAGTTTCTTATGGTTTTAATTTATGTTTATGTGATGCACATGCTTTGATGTTTATTAGCTGTTGGTTGACATATGTGTGATTCAGTAATTGAAGTTTAAATTGGTAAAAATTATATATAGATCGCACTACTAATCCAACCCCCCTCTCTTAATAGTGCTCAAAGATTTCCAAAAAAAAAATTGATTTTCTTATTTTTAAACCAACATTCCCCTATTTTGGAAGGGTAGTGGCTCAAGCCACATATTCTTTAGAAACCAAAAATACTATGTCATCAACCCTGGTAAGGATTTAGATCACCAATTCAGGGCATCCATAGATTGTTTCTAAATATGCATACCAACCAATTTATTTGAATATAAATGCATGCATTGAATTCTAGGTATCCATGAAATGCTTCCATGTATGTATGTTATTTTCTCTCTAACCCTTGATTTCACATAGTACCAATTGTCAATGTGGGGAATTCATTGGGACACTTCATCTCTCAGTTATCAATTTCAATTGAGAAAGTACATAGAAGGCTTAGGGATGTCTGAAAGTTGGCTAGGCTCCAATCATAATTATCACGTTCAAACATTGTGTATGGTTTGAGATGACCAGGATACCATCACAACTACTGTAGTCTAGTTAGAAATGTTTCTAAGTATAAAGCCATGGACATGACAATGGTATTTCTTTCATATCATAGTCATAATAATTTTTAAGAGTGGAAAATTTATGGGGACATGGATTATATGATGTTGAAAAGTGGTGATAAGGCCACATATAGTCATGATTGACATTTATCATATGTGCATGTGTATGTAGTACATGAATTTAGACTCACATGTATGTTGGTATATTGGAGGATATATATGAGAAAGAAGAAAAATAATTTTGATAACATGTTCCTCATATCAAAATAATTTTCATGCTATATTGTTGAAAGAATGAAGTGATGTTGACTATTGAAATTGAATTTGTGACAAATAAAAGTTACTGTTGAAGAAGAAAACTACATGGAGAGTAGAAGAAATGAGACGTTACCATTACCATCAAAATAAAATTACACTATTAAAAAACTATCAAAATGCATGTTATAGGTTAGTTAGTAAGCGGTAATTTTTTTTTTTTAATTGGTGAAATCAATGAATGTTGAAGCCACTATTTTCAATTATGTGGGTGTTACCATCTCTAGAACATAAATGATGAATGCTAGCCTCCTCTGGTGGTTATAGTAGAGAAAAATTTTGTGTTTAACTCAATTGTCACCTTAAAACTTCCTTACGAAGAGTTAAAACCTTGAATTCTTTTAAAAAATCCTCGATATACCTTATCAAGAAGAATGTCATAATGAATTTTGTATGATTTTTCAATTATTAAAGGATATGGAACAAATAAAATTTTCAAGTTATGGTTATTTATAAACTATAACGATGAATAATAACAAGAATGGATGCTATCACAATAATTTTAATTAAGAATATGAAAATTGGTACCAAAAACTATGCTATACGATGAAAGAAATTCATATTTTGAAAAATACTTATTTAAATTAACAATTAACATTCCCTTTTTATCTGGAAAAAATATCTAGAGATTCTACACGCTATTGTTAGTGCCATGAAACCATATAGTCTTAATCCAATCCAAAATTTTGTACAACCTTGTCCATGTAAATAATGTTTTTGGAAACAAACATGGAAAGAGGTCATTGGAGAAATAATCATTAATGAATAACATTAAACAATGCTACACAACTCATTGTTAATGAAAAGTAATGTCAAAGAACAATAGTATATTATTAAAAGTATGAATAAATGTGTTGTAGTTAAGTCACTTGTAGAAAATGTCAATCAAAAGAGATTGATGATTTCCCACTATTGATAGTGATGAGGTCTACCATTAATTTGTGCAAGCCACAAGGTACCATAAAATATTTCTAATATTTATCCTAGATGAGGTGATGAAATCGATGGAACAAAATTTCTTGGAAGGATAGCCTTAGGGAATCCCATATTATCCAACTTGAACATCAAACAAGATACTTTGAAAAACCATAAATGAAATATTGGACCAACATCATTATGCATAACTTTATTATGAATTTTCCAATCGAGATACCTAGTGTTCAATAAAAAATTGTGTCTACTTGTACTAAAATAATTTTCACAACTCGATTTATTTTTAACTTTACCATTTTATTTATTGATTTAATTCTCTACCATATCCTACTATATTTTGAAAAGAAAGTATCGTTTATCAAGTGTAGGAATACTTCCAATGCACCCATTTATGTAACAAGATCTCAATTATAATCATATTGAAATTTGAAAAATGTAGCTCACAGGCTACTTGAATGTGAGAAACTATTTGCTCTAGTGGGATTAATGCTAAGAGAAATTGAAGCATGGAGTGGTTCTGATTTTTGGTGACTTCCTGGAATGAATATTCAATATAATTATTGTCCCAATGGCTCTCGCATTTACTAATAATGGTTTGCATGTCTTCCTTTGTTATATAATTAAATTATTCTAATAATTGTCCATTTCACTTTCAGATGCATAAGGGATATAGTGAAAAACATGCAAGAAACTCTTCTATCTCTGGTTACAATGTCTACTCTCCATCAAATTTCATCCATAACTCTGTTAATTTATCTACCTCCTTGCAACAATTATTGGGAATAATCGTTAGATCTTCTTTTTTATAGGCTTCTCATGCATCCTTTTCTCTTATGTTGCTTCTTAAGATGAAAAATGATCCCTAGTTCCAATTTTGAACTTTGGATAAGGATTTGGACAGATTATTATGATAAGGTGCCCCCTTTTACTCAACAAATGCTTTATCATCCTTAATATTTATTATTGGTCAAGAGTCCCTTCTTATAAATGGATTAATACTTGAAGATTCTTACAACACCTAAAATAAGTAAAATCTATTTACTAATTCTGATACTAATGTAAGCTCCATATTTTTAATAGCACACAAAATTATTAAACATGTATACACCAAATATAATGTATGGTGTAACACCATGAAAAATACATCTGCTTTGTGACATGGATAGCTATTAATTTTTGGAATAGGATATTTTCATGACATGTAATGGATCCAATTATCCTTGCCACTTTCCGAAACCTTGAAACCAATCAATCGTTCAACTAATGTTGTGTTTCATGCATATGTTACCACATGTTTGACTGTGATGATGACTATGAGCTGGAACCTTCCACATATGACTTGGGAGTGATCCAATCAAAATTTTTCCATATTTGTTCACTTGGTAAGAAAACCCATGTGGTAGATCGTTTCCTAAACATGTGGAGATATGTCAACCAATGATTTGGTTTACCAAATCTATATTAGGCTTATAAAATTTGATACCTATATTAAAAAAATAATTCTATATCTCAAATAAATCATTAAAAATAAGGAAAAATATTTGGATTGGATATCTTACCTCACGATATTGTGATGATCATAATACAAGTGACTATGAAATAAAGGAATTATAACAAGGATGTATGGAGGAGTGGAAATGGGAAATTAACACTTAATATGGTACTGAAAGCCTCAAAATGAGAGCCCAAAATAGGGTAATGGAGGACTAGTGGCTCTCATTTTAGTCTACAAGTAAATCAACCAAGATAACTTCAACTACCATGTTTTTCAAAATATGGAGTAGCTACAACACCTACATTACTTGACTCTCATAACATAAGAGGACTTCCTTATCTACTTCTTAGTCCCTTATAAGTCTCTACCCTTAGTTTTCTCTCCAATTGATTTCAAAAAACATCCATGCATATTTCCTAGTTTCATAGATATTTCAACAAGAAATAAGGCTTAATTTCATGACTGGGCTAATCTATAACATCTTGTTAGTATTTTTATTGCTAGGATGTTCCCTATAACTTATCTTTTCCTTCCTTTGTTTCATCCTTTCTCTTTCAATTTAAATTTCTCATGCATTTCCCTAATTAGACCCCCCCTCCACCTCCCCCCCACTACCTCTTTGTGTTCCAAGGTGTAGGAGAGATACGTTGCTAATGTATAAGAGTAATGGCTAAACTCTTGAAAAATGGTTTTCTCCAATTCTAATAGCTTAAATAAGGCGGGATGATAAAGTAGGATGGATGAAAGGATAAATATTGAAAACCTTTAGACCCCCCTAATATTTTCCCACTTGTAGTATCATATCCAACACCCATGTCTATTAGCCTTGAATATCACCATTTTATTAACTACATATTAAAAATATTTAGAATGTTTACAATGTTATGGTATTTATACCTCACGGTGATCAATATAGTAGAGAATAAAAATATTTACAAATTTTCGAAGTAAAAAAATTGAGATGTTACATCCCCTCTTTATTGGAATAACACAATCCCTGGTGTTGTTTTAGTGAAATAATGTGTATGATGAAAATATGGATGGATATGCATCACTCATGGCATATTCTATCTCCTAGGTGATTGAATCAAGCTTGAAATGCTTCCCTTGTACCTTTACCTATGCGATGGCATAGTTCCAAAGAAATGCCCCTCTCATGTCTAAATGAATATGTGTGATAGATAGAACTCTCCCTTTGGTTCCACCTAAATTATATCCTAACAAAAAACATGTTGAATATCATGTACAAAATTCTTTAATAGAGATACATGAAAAACATTAAGTTCTTTAATATTTGTAGGAATGACAAGTATTTACATTATTATTTCTGTACTTTCCAAAATTTCAAAAGCTCTATAATATCTAGGTGTAAGTTTGGCATAGGCTCCATGATTTATAGAACTTTTTCATGGTTTAAGTGCAAGATACACATGTTCCATTAGGGGAATTTTGAGGTCTAAAATAGGCCTCCTAAGAAAAATGTACAACCAAAATAAAATTTATGAGAACTGATAGGATTCAAGAGGATGATGTCAACCATGGGGGATGATTCACCATTTTTGGAGTAAAAAAATAAAAATAATAAAACAATAATAAAACAATAAAACTATGTTTTCAACTCGTATTTTGAACTTATCTCCCTAAGGGTTTACTAAAATCTTGAGTGAGAGTACTTGTTGGATGAAAAATTTAATTCCTCATCCAAGGAGTACCCATGTTGAATACTGTTGATGGAACATGCTACACGAAAAATGAGAAATACATGCAAAACACGATTGGAATCACGTTTTTCATGTATTTCTCATTTCTATGTGGAATCCTCTGGCAGGTACTCCTTGGATGAGGAATTAAATGTTTCATCCAACGAGTATTCCTACTCGAAATTTGAGTAAAACCTTAGGGAGATAAGTTCAGAATACAAGTTGAAAAAGTAGTTTTTTCTTTTTTCCCTCTAAAATTTGATGATGTAATCAAATCTTATTTTATTATTTCCACTATTATTTTATAATTTCCTTAGGAGGCCCATTTTATACCTCAAAATTTTCCTAATGACTAAATTTTAATTCTTTTTCTATGTGCATAATGTTTTTTCCTATATTGGTATATCTTCAAGCTTTGTTTGATGTTGATGAATTATTATTCCATATATTTCAACATTTTAGGTTCAATTTTAATTCAATTCACCAGATTTTACTAGCTAATAGGTGTATTCCATCCCTAACCATATAGTGCCTAAAAATAATAATTTGTATTGATGCTTGATAAGCAGTATTATAAGCAAGTTCCATGAAATATAGGGTCTTACCATTTGGTTAGTTTAGTCATAACAAACATGAAAATAATGTCCTCTAGTACTTGGTTTGTAATTTTTGTTTTCACACCAATTTTTGGATGATAGGAAGTCATGGAATTTAGCTATGTACTCAAGATTTTAAAAAATCCATTACAAACTTTAATGTGGAATTTATATATATATTCGATATGATTGTGGTATGTATTCCATGCAATCTAAAAATTTATTTCATAAACATTTCTACAATATGTATTTCTTTGATAGTGGTCTTTATAGGGATAAAGTGAGCAATGTTTCTCATCTTATCAACTACAACCATGATGGAATCATGTTGTTTTATTTCTTTTGATATTCATGCGATGAAGTCATTTCAATAATTGGTAGAGGTTGTAGTCCATTGTGATTATTTCTCTTTTCGATTTCCTAGCTAATATGTGTATTTTATCCTCAACAATATAGTGAATCAAAAAGAGTTATTTGTATTGATTCTTAGTAAACATTATTATAAGAATGTTCTAGGAAATGTAGGTTCTTACCATGTGATTGGTTTACTCTTAACATACATGAAAATAATGTCCTTCAGTACTTGGCTTGTCCTTTTTGTCTTCCCATAAATTTTTGGATGATAGGAAATGATGAAATTTAGATATGTACCCAAGGTTTCAAACAATAATTTCCAAAATTTGATGTGGAATTTATATATTTATTATATATGAATGTTGTATGTATTCCGTGCAATATGAAAATTAATTTCATACAATTTTATATAGTATTTACTGCTTTAATAGTGGTCATTATAGGGATAAATTGAGTATACTTGCTCAAATTATCAATTACAACCATGATGGAATCATGCCATTTTATTTCTTTTGATATTCCAACTATGAAATCCATTGTGATTACTTCTCATTTCCATTCATGAATGGGCAATGGTTGTAGCAACCCTACTAGGTGCTTATTTTCCACTTTAACCTGTTGGCACTCAATGTATCATGAAATGTAATTTCTAGTTTCCTTTTTAAATTTAGGACAAAACTATTGTTTCCTTATTAAAGTAATCATTTTTTGGTACCCCGAGTAAGTTTATTTTGCATTTCCTCCAAGATGAGTTCCTTTAACTTGATTTAATAAGGAATATACAATATATCCTTATAAACCATAAATCCTTCTACAATTATTTAATATCCATTATATTTTCATTCTAATGGTTCTTGTTGTAAACCTTTCTTTATTTGTAGGAAATACTCATCCTAATTCAAATATTGTTCAATTATGAACTCCAAATTAGAATCACAAGTGTTAATAACTGCTAAGTGCATAACTTGGGTGCTTCGTGTAAATGCATATGCTACCCTTTTCTCTTTGCACTTTATGTGTTTTATTTCAAAAGTTTACTCATTGTTAAATTATAACCATCTACTTTGTCTAGAATTTAAGTGAGGATGATCAAACAGATGCCTTAGAGCACTATGGTCTATCATAAAAATGAATTTACTACCCATTAAATAGTGACATTATTAATGCAGGTATAATGGCTAAGAGATCCATATCATGAATACCAATATTTTCCACATTTTGTTTATCAATTTTATGGATTAATAGATTATTAAATGACTATCCTACATGAGGGCTCCACCCAATCCTTACAAACATTTATACATACTATGGAATACTTTACTTTCATCTACAATTTTTAAAATTAGAACACTAGTTAGAATATACTTCAGCCGTTTAAAGCTTTATTCACAATTAGAAAACTACACAAAATTTATTTCATTCCTCTATAAATAAGTTATGGGATTGCCAATTTTTAAAAATCCTTCAGTGTATATCTAGTAATATCCTATGAGTGGAAACATCAGAAGTCGACAGATGGCATGTAGGTGATAGATGTAGCATATGATGTGGACCAATGAGAGTCTTCCACATGGACCAATCACATGGTGCCACATGGCACCTCAAATTAGGACCAAGTATCATTGGCATGGTGCAACCTCCATTTTTGTATTATTCTCATAGTTTGGGGAGTTGTTACAATATGGAAATACATATACCATATATTATATGGTTTGAAAACTATATTGAAACCAAAATTGGGATTTAAAACCATATTAAAATCAAAACTAGGAGTCCATGGGTTTTAAACACAAAACATCCCTATCAACTTAATATGACTATACCAACCATTGTGCCAACAACGAACTTTGCCTTATTCACCCTCACACTTTGTTATAAAATTCCATTCAAATGGTTCAAAGGGAACCATGGAGAAGACATGATAGATGACGACACAAGAAGGCCAATGAAAACATGAATCTCAAGAAGATTCTAGGGATATTGTTAGAGCATATGTTAGAGAATATTTAAAAGAATATTCTTTATGAGGAATCTTTAAGATTCCCGGGGGGGAATTTTTTGAAGGTGTCAGAAACATGTATAGTTTATACTCATTTGAACTAGTTTTTAGCTAGAGTTTGATGACGCAAGCCATTTCTTCATTTGAGTAGCATATTTTTCACCCGTGTCTATAAGATAATCTTGTGAGGAATCTAAAAGATTGCTTGGAAGCCCAAAATTGACCGAGTCAGAAAGGGTTGATTTTATAGTCATATTTCACGGTTTTTTGCAAGGAACATGATGACGCAAGTAGTTCCTTCATCCAAGCAGTTGATTTCCGGGCCGTCCCTAGACTTATAGGTGTAAGGTGCATTATTTCCATGTATTTATTTGGTTTTGTTGAGATGATGTTTGTATCATGAGATCCATGTATGCCACATTGTGAAAGGATCTTTGTATGCCACTTTATGTGAAATATTGTTATTTTGTCATGCTGAAGGAGAGATTTTATGAGTGAGAGTTTTTATAGAAGAAAGTATCTTGGTAGAGAGACATGTCACTCTAAGTTAAGGGAGTTATTACTTGTATTGAAAAAGAACACGTCATGTATTCATCATAATCTTTCAATAATCAATGAAGCAACCTCCCCACTTTTAACATTGGACCCAAAGACGTAACCCACATTGGGTGAACTTCGTTATCAAGTTGTGTGTGTTCTTTGATTTGATGGAAGCCTTTATGTTTCCTCTTATTTAAGGTATGAACATGTTGGTTTTCATACTATTTCACATGAAATTATGATAAAATCAAAAAATTAAAAGATCTTGTTTAATACTGGTAGCTGAGAGAACCCAGATCAAGTTTGGTATCAAAGTGATCTTCTTGCAGATGCAAATTGCGAGTATGAATGATAACGTGAGATTGAACGTGCAAAAAGAAAATAAAATGGAGGATCACATAGATATATACGAGGCCTTCTATATGATCGCAAGCATGGTAGATATAATGTATACAAATTATGAGGAGAAAATAGAAAATGAGGAACAGGGGAAAGAGAAAACAGAGGATGATGCTCCATCTCCATCTTTGAGTGAATTTACTTCTTCTTCATCTTATTATCATCATTCAAATGAAAATATCACCGAAAGCCTTCAAGTAGATAATGATGAATTGAAGACACTTTTACAAGAAGGAGAAGAGCAGAATAAAAGGTTGCACCTTCAGTTACGAGCCATAGAATAGGCCTTGGAAAGGTTAAAGGGAAATGAGGGATTACTGAAACCATCATTACCTGCTTCAGAAGTAAACAATGTTGATAATTATTTAGTTTCATTTTCACATGATGACGATGATTTGGGTGCTTTTGAAAAGAAAAATACCGGAATTGGTTTAGTATTAATGAAGAAGATGAGAAATGAAGGAAAGGGCCTATGATCTAATGGGAAAGGCATTGTAAATCCAGTCCAAGTGGTGGAATTACCATGACATGCAGGATTGGGTTATGTCAGAAAGGAAGAGACGGGAGAATCTTCAGGCGAGAAGTTTGAGAAAATGAAGGATGCTGAGAATTGATGAGCTCCATCATTAGTTACATTTGGAGGGTTTAATGGTCACATTCTTGCCTTATTAAATCTCTTTTCTTGTATTTTTTTTTTACATTATGGTCTTATGATGCTAGTGTAGGAGGTGATTGAGGCTAACATACTTCAAGTAACTAACATAAGGTTAAATGCAGGAAAATAATGAATACATGGAATTTTTGTGAAGATTTTGTCATAAATACTCGGAGTAGACAACAAGGAGAGATTTTAGGGGGTTTTCCACCCTCATTAACTCCCAAAGGAATCCAAGGGATCCTCAAGGCAACCAAGAAAACTCAAGACCAGGTGCACTCAAAGCCATACTTCACTTGGAGTCAAGTGGACTCATCACCTATTTTCTAGGGAGTTATTGGTAGCTACCCTTTAGGTTAAATATAACTGAGCAAGAGATAATTAGGATTTGGATTTTAGAGAAAGAAATTAGGCTCTTTGTTATTGTAATCAAAATTTCAAGACTTTCATGGATGTAATGAGACTATATTTTTGAATAAAATAAGTACTTATAATTTTCTTTATTGATTGTGTTCTAAAGAGCTAGGCTTGTGGGTTAGAACCCAATTTATGTGCCTCAACCTCTCTTGTGTAATCATTCTTTCCTTTCATGTCATTTAGCTAGTTTGTTGGTATTTTCATTTACTGTTTAGGTTTGCTTCCATTTTTCTTTTTTTGTAGATTTAGTCTGCTTACATGAGTGGTAGATTAGGTGATAAACTCCATAATATTGTGAGTCAAGCCTCCCCCTCTCACCCTTGTCAATAGAGCGTGAGGAGGGCAAACCTTCCCCACAGAAAAAAAATGATTTTTAGTTTATGATTTCTTGGAATAGATGAGATTAGTTGCTGTAATTCCATGAACACGTTCAATATGTTGTGGTATATCTCTGCTTCTAATATTGGAATAGATTTAATTTACAAATTCAAGTCATCTTTTCCATTGTATTTATCATGAATTTGTCCATATTTATTGCATGAATAGGTAATTTTATTATAGGAATAGGTAGCACAACCAAGGATAAGTCCACCAACTCCTCCAACTTCATCTCTCATCTTCCTTCATCTCTTTGTTCAAGAAAATCACCATCAGCCCTGTTTTTAGATTTTTCATCACTACACCATGAGAAAACCCTAGGGGTGAAAGGAATGCCTCCCAAGAGGCTCTGAGCTTGGCCAAGGGGTGTAACACCTCCTATTCATCTTCATCCACCTTTAAACCACCTTTACTACCCTTTTTCCACCTCTTTTTGGCCTCAAATTTCCCTCGGCCTGTTTCCTGTAGCAATTCAGGACTTGCCTATAGCACTATAGGAAACCTATAGCAACTCTTGGAACAACACTTGTAGACCCCTCCTTAAGCCCAAAAACCACCATGGCCACCTCCTAAACCTGCAAGAACTACTCATACATCTCCAGCATTGCCCCCATGTGTTCAGGCCTTCCATCAACCACCTTAGCACTTCCTTCTCCCAACTGCAAAACAACACATTTTCAAGCATAGTTAGGTCATGAATAAAAGCATGATTGATAGAGAATAGAGTAAGTAGAGTGTGTTTAGCCATTTCTCCCAGCTAAGTGTGACTAGATTATTTCATTTTTGTCATTTCAATTCAGCAATTTACTTCATGCAAGGTCCCTAGGTTTCTTTACAATTATGATCATAGTCTAATAAGTAGATTTACTTCATTGCAGAATAGTTAAATATACTTGGTTACTATGGTATAATTCTATACTTTCTGATATTTTCATGGATTTGAATCATTTTTAGCCCTAGGCCTAATTCCAAAAGTGTGATAGACTTCACCTAGAAACCCTAGAAGTATCACCCTTTTGTAGAGCTCATAAGAGGATGACATGAGTAGAATGCATTTGTTGTGTATATAGCACTGTCACCTACAATTTTGTATGAACCCTGGGTTGATAAAGTAAAATAGGGCAGCCCCTGGGAGTTGCAGCATTCTTGGTGCAATACCAGGGCTCACCACTTTTTGGTGTCATTGCCAGAGAGGTGTTTAGTAGATTCTTTGATTTTGTTTTAGCATTATTTTCTGCTTTATTTTTTCATGTTGTTTCAGAAATATTGAAAAAATACAAAAAAAAGTATGATTTTCATGCCTCGTAGGAGTAGGGATACTCAAGGAATTTTTTTTACCTAAAACCCCCACATTACCACATAGCCACCCTTCACTCTTCTTCAATGGCTGTGAGATTGAACATACCATAGGTGAGCCTTCTGAAAATTTTGAAGAACCTATTGGGGAAGAACAAGATCTTGTTTCAACTAAGGGACCTACTTCACCTATCTCAACCATGGCTGACACTGAAACCCAAGAATCCTTTACCATTTGAGAGGCAAATGGGGAAACTAAGATGAAAAACATCAGCCCTTAACTTTTCCACACTTTCATGGTCTTACCTTAGAAGACCCTGACACATTAATGTTTGAATTTGTTGTTGTCTGTAGGATCTATGACTATGCCTCAGATGATCAGAAATTGAAGCTATTCCCATCCACCCTTAAGGATGAAAAATTGTGATGGTTCATGGATCTACCTGGGAAAAACATCACTACCTGGGCACAAATGCAAGATGCCTTCAACAAAAAATACAGAGACTACTGTAGGTCAAAGGAAACTAAGGATGAGATATTTAGGATGACTTTAGGGTCTGATGAATCCCTAGAAGACTATGAAGAGAGGTTTCAATTAAACTATAAGAGAGCCAACTGTACTCTTGATCCCAGATAACCTAAACTTGTACTTCTCTGAGGGATCAGAGAGGAGGTGATAGAAACCTTAAATGTGTTATCAGGAGGAGATATCTACCAACTGCCTTATGAAACAATCAAGACTTTCTTCCAATACCCCTTCCTCTTCCACCTACATAAAAAATGAGATTGGAAACATGCTAGAGGACTTTAAAAGTGACATGCTGCACACCTTTTCTTTGAAAATGGACACAATGTAGGTTAAAAGGAAACAAGAGGAAGTATAAATAGCCTTGGCTATATTTTCCCCAAATGTACCAGAAAGCACCCAAGAAATGAATGTACACTAAATGGCTTAGTGTGTGAAGAGAATCATGCCACAGACAAGTGTCCCTCCTTACCTAGACTTAAAGTTGTATATCAAGGTGGGGTAGTAGGGCCAAAGAAACTCAATTTCATTAACTAGAGAAGGCATCAACGCCCTAGGCCATATCAATAGGGAATACAAGGTGCACCTTACTCTTACTATCACAATAATTAGAGTGCAGCCATGCAACCTTGGTACATCCCCACTCCTCCATCTTGGCCTACACCTCCTAGTTAGCCTTACAACCCTCCATATCACTCTCAACCTATGAACCAACCATTTCAGCAGTATGTTCCACAAAAACCTCAATGGAACAATCCATCCCAAGGGTGGAGGCCTCAGCACAATCAACCACTTTATCTAATTCCTCCACCCCACCTCAACCTCATCTTACTTATGCTGCTCCACCCAAGCTGCCTCAAATGCATGCGCAACCAAATCTGAACCCGAATAAAAGATAGGCACAACAGGTATACAATGGAGAAACATCCTATCCAACTTATGCTATGCAAATAAAGGATATTAATCTAAGGTCGAGAAGAGTACTCCCAGATAACCACGCTTCATCTCCACCTGAAGAGGTTGAGGAAGAAAAGGAAGAAGGTAACACTCAGATCCAACAACCTCATTTTCTTGAGCGCTTGATCCATCTTAGTCATCACACCCCTAAGGAGACTGAACTTCTAGGAGAGTTGAAAAATTTGTGTGTGGATATACCACTTATCCATGCCATTAAGCATGTCCCTATTTACAATAGGCTCATCAAGGAAAAGCACTTCAATGAACCTAGGAGAAATAAGAAAGATACCCCAATCATAAATGTGGTAGGACAATTGTCTGACTTTATGCTGGGAAGGGTGATCTTTCCAAAGTACCTGGACCCTGGCAGTCCAGTTGTAGATGTGCACATAGATGGTGTCATAGTCCCCAACACTCTGATTGATATATGGGTTGCCATGAATGTCATGACCAAGGAAAATATGTTGAAACTTAGTCTCCAAGGGACTTTGAGGAAAACCACAACAGTTCTGCAACTTGCAGATCGGTCCACAGTAACTCTGGAAGGAATGGTTGAGGATGTTATGGCTACAATTGAATCTTGGGAGTATCCTACTGATTTCCTGGTTCTGCAACCAAAAACCAAGTTCAATAGATATCCTCTCATCTTAGGGAGACCTTGGTTAGCAACTACAAATTCTCTATTAACTGTCAGGCCAGAAACATGACTATTAAAAATTGGCCCTTATCTAAACAGATAGTATTATATCCTCAAGCCCAAACTTCCATAGATCATGATCTACCTATATGGTTGGAGGATGAAGAAGAGGATGTATATAACACTACCCATATTTGTACCATGGCTACTATTCTTAGAGGGGGACAACTTGATGAAGATGAACTTATCAACTATGCCATTCAAAACCAGTCCTATTGAAAACCTAGTCAAAGTCAACCTCTGAAACCACCAAGTTTGTTGAGTTTGGCCCATCCAGATCTCTAAAAATCAATTCAAACCTTTCAGATGAAGAAGAAAAGAAGCTATGCCAAATTTTAAAAGAAAACCTAGATGCATTTTCTTGGATTACAAGGACATGAAAGGGGTGAATCCTTTAGTATGCAGACATCATATTTACATCAAAGAAGGATGCAAGCCTGTGTGACAACCCCAAATAAGGATGAACCCAACTCTGAAGGACATAGTCAAGGAAGAGCTGCAGAAAATATTGGATGTAGGTTTTATTTATCCTATATCATACAATGAGTGGGTATCTCCTCTTGTCCTAGTCCCGAAGAAGAATGGAAAATGGCGAATTTGTGTTGATTATCGGGAACTTAAAAAAGCCACGAAGAAGGACCATTTCTCTTTTCCCTTTACAGACCAAGTCCTAGATGGACTTGCATGGAAGAAGTTATTTTCCTTCTTAGATGGGTTCAGTGGGTACAATTAGAGTGAAATCAGCCCCGACGACCAGGATAAGACTACTTTCACCTGCCTTTTGGGTACCTTCAGTTATAGAGTCCTACCCTTTGGGTTGTGCAATGCACCAACTACCTTCCAAAGAGTTTTCCTGAGAATTTCTCTCAGCTAGTCCATGAATTTGTTGAAATATACATGGATGATTCCACACCATATGGGGATGAATTCCAGGAAGCTCTCTCCAATTTGGGTCAAGTAATGATAAGGTGCATTGAGATGCATCCCTCCCTGAACCCAGAACAATGTGGATTCCTAAAGAGAGAAGGAGTTGTATTAGGACACTTAATCTCCGAAGCAGGAATTCAGGTGGACCCGAGCAAAATCACTATTATCAAAAGGGTAATTGCTCCTCAAAAGCACAAAGATGTCAGGAGTTTCTTAGGGTTAGCTAGTTATTATAGAAGATTCATTAAAGATTTCTGTAAGATGGATTTGTCACTATTTGTTTTAATTGGCCAAATATTTTGAGTTTATCTGGTCTGGTACTTGTCAAGAGGATTTTGAGCTCATTAAGGGAAATTTGACTACTGCCCCCATTCTCTAAGGTCCAAACAAGACCCTGCCTTTCCACATCCAAAATGATGCATATAGAAAAGCTGTGGGGGAAGCATTAGGATAGTTAGAAGAAAAATTAACTTATGTTATCTATTTCATCAATACAAACTTGTCTAAGGCTGAGATAAATTATACTGTCACAGAGAAGGATATGTTAGCCACTGTCCATGATTTAAAAAAAATTAGACATTATGTAACAGGGTATCAGACCTTTGTTCACACGGACCATGCATCCATCAAATATTCTATGAACAAACTAGATGTTAATGCTAGGATAATTATATGGTTGTTACTTTTATAGAAGTTTGACCTAACTATTGTTGATAAACCTAGAAAGGAGAATGTTGTTGCTGATTTTCTATCCAAGTTAGCTCTATCTGTAGGTGAAGAAGGAATGGTGGATGACCAATTTCCAGATGAACATCTCTTCACTATATCAACACTCTCACCATGGTTTGTTGACATAGCTAACTACTTGGTTTCTGGAAATTTCCCTCCTAATCTCGCATTCAGGGAGAAAAAAAAAGATCATCAGAAAAATCACCCCTTTCACATGGATTGGGGGAAACCTTTTCAAGCTAGGCCCTGACCAAAGCCTCAGAATATGTGTGAGGGAGGAAGAATTTTTTGATATCCTCTCTGCATGTCACAATAGCCCATGTGGAGGCCACTTAGCTGCAAAAAGGACTGCTATCAAATACTTTTAGGCATGATACTATTGGCCTACCCTTCACCAGGATTCTAGAAGATACACTAGCAGGTATGACCATTGCCAAAGGATGGGAAAACCTACACAAAGGGATGAGATTCCTTTTCACCCTTAGGTGGCCCTTGAGCCATTTGATAAATGGGGCATGGACCTCATTGGACCTATTGACCCACCATATGGACAGAAAAAGTATATCATAGTCTGCACTAACTACCTGATAAAGTGGGATGAAACAAAGGCTGTGAAGGTAGCAACCAAGGAGAAAGTAGCAGAATTTCTGAGGGAAAATGTGTTTTACAAGTTTGGGCACCACAGATAAGTAGTCACTGATCAGGGGGCACAATTCACTTCTCATAATTGAGAACCTTTTGAGGATGCACAAGATTAAGCATAAGACTTCTACTTCCTACCACCCTCAGGCGAATGGCCAAGTGGAAGTAACTAAGAGAGCCTTAGAGAGTATCCTCACCAAGTTTGTGAGCAGCAAAAAAAAATATTGGGCGGACAGATTGGTAGAAGCTACATGGGCCTACAACACTATTTGGAAAACAACAACAGGATTCACTCCTTATGTTCTGGTCTATGGAAAGAAAGCTCTGCTTTCAGTTGAGTTTGAATTCAACACATTAAGGATGGCAACTGAGCTAGACTTAGACATATCAAATGCTCAAAAGGAGAGGCTGCTGAAATTAAATGGATTGTATGAGTTCAGGATGCAATCACTCCTCCACACAGAGGTCATTCAGTTGCAAAGGAAGGTCTAACATGATAATAACATTAAGGAAAAGACCTTTCAAGAAGGATATTGGGCGTTGCTGTATGACTCAAGGTTTAAGGACTTCAAAGGAAAACTGATGAAAATATGGTTGGGACCCTACAAAGTGGACAAATGCTATGATAATGGCACAATTTATATCATAACCATAGATGAGGAAGGGATTCCCATGCTTGTCAATGGTTACAGACTCAAGGTTTACAAGAAGCCCCTGTCAAGGGAAATTTTTTTAAATTCCATGGGCAGGGAGGTGTATGTCATGGGAAACTCCATAGTTTCTAATGCTTCCTAAATATAAAAAAAGAGAAAAAAAGAATAAAAATACATGGGTGAAAACCTCTCTAAGGCGCCCTAGGCTAACCCCAGGGTTGAAAACCTCCATGAGGTAGTCCTGGAGAATAAAGAAAAAAAGATTAAAAAACAAATAATAAAATATCCTTGGGTGAAAACCTCTTTGGGGCACTCAAGGTAGGCCTCTGGGTTGAAAACCAATGTGGAGGAAGCCCACTTTCCTTCACGAAAAAAAAATAAAAAATAAAAAAGAAGAAAAGAAAAAGAAAAAAATACTTATGCATTTATGTGTTTTTCTGTTTTGCAGGTTCACAATTGAAGATGGTTTTTAGGATACAGAGGAGCGATTTCTCTTCATTATTTCTTCTTTTCTGCTTGCACACTCCATAAGCCACTCCATCATCCATCCCTTCATCCATTTCACCCACCAGATAGGAAACAAGCTCATTCTTTTCCCTAATATGGAATTGCCACAGGAAAAACAGGCAGCTACAGGAGTCCTGTAGCACTACAAGAAAATCTTGTAAATGCTACAAGAAACTCATTTATAAAGAAAAATGTTGTCTAAATGGTTTCTGAACTTAATTTTTGGAATGATAATATTTTTTTTTTCCTATGCTTACAAATCCCAACACCCTATTTCACTCAATGCGCAAGGTTTCTCTATCTAAACCTTATGTTGCAAATCGAGGAGCTAAATCATTGAAAATTTGGTATAAGAACCATTTATCTTGCCTACCCTCCGCTCCATTCATCCCATGACATCCTCCATTGCCTCCATAACCCATATCCCTCCATTCCTGAACCAACTAAAGCAAGAAGAGGCGAGGAACAAACTGCTACAAGTATCAGAGAGTTTCCTGTAGCAAATTTGTATGTGGCACAACAAGGCCAAAAGATGAAGAAGATCTAATGCATATGACTCCAAGGGACCACCAGCAGACTCCAAATGGAAAATAAAAATAGCCATGACATTTGAAGCTCTCCATCCAGAACCTGCAAAAGAAAGAAAACAAAAAAAGGGTAAGCATCTCACTCAAAAAAATCTGCTCACTCATCAAACAAAAAAATATATGAATACACAACAAATATAAGACTCCAGCTTCCACCACTAGCTCCAGCTCCTTGCACCAACTCCTGCAGCACTTCACCAACGCTAGGTAAGCTCAACTATGACCTCTCACCCCTCGTTGTGCATCCATAATGGCCAAAATAGTTAAATGTCGAGATTTAGAAGTGTGCAACTCAGGGAAAATTAAAAGTGCATGCCACCTGGGCATGTTAAATCAATTCAAGTGAGGGTGGATGAATATGAAGGGAAGTGATCATGAGGTGAGAAATTATTGACTGAAGTGGGGGCCAACAGTCTCTAAAAGGAAACTCGAGTTGAGTGCGAGTCAACATAATGCTTCAAATTTGGTTAAAAAGTCTAATAAAGGTAAGTTTTGTATCATTTCCACCATTGTGTTGAGATTTTCGAAGAGCAGAAAGTGTAGGAGAGAAGTGGGAGCCATCAGAGGAGAAACATCAAATTTTGAGTTTGCATGCACCATCGTTATACCGGAAACAATGTTTTGCTACAAGCAACATCAACAGTACACCAACATAGGCTTAGAGGGAAGCACAAAGTTTCATGTGGGTGGATTGGCTTCCCAAATCCCCCATATATCAAACCAAAATAGCAAAGGACCAAGGTAAGTGGACTGTCATCCTCCAACATTGAAATTCCTCCATGTGATTCACAATCAGAAAAAGTATAGGTGACAGTTAAAGGATAATTTTTTTTCTTGTGTTTTGCTTTAAGTCCTCCATATCCAAGACTTACCTCTATAAACCTCTCACCACCTTCACTTCACAACATTAAAATGGGAGGGTGATTCAACGGAAGAGGGCCTACAAACATTAAAATAATTAGGCAGCACCCTCGGGTTATGGAAATCTTCCGAAATCACTAATGGATAGGGTTCATCGAGCTACTGAAAGGTTATGATGATGAGATAGCTAAAGAATTTGTAGTAGCCCTACATTCAGAAGAAAGAGCCACCACTATGATTAGAGGACTAGCCATCACTTTATCTCCTGAATTGATAAGAAGAGTTACCACCTTTCCCTTAGGAGCTAAAAAAAATTTCTTCTTACCTGGAGAAAGTTATATTGAAGATAAAAATGGTGTGCGAAGAGAGAGCCTTCCATACCCCTCGGATGAAGTTTCCTTCCACATCATGAAATTCATCTCTTGTGAGGGTAGATTGAGTGTGGTTTATGGGTATCACTTCAGGTTGTTAAATTAACTTAGGTTCCAAGGAGATATTCCACTTGAAAAAAGACTAAGGTCCCTCACTTCCTCTAAAACTCCATCACTGATATGAGCCATAAAGCGAGACAGAGGAAGTATCAGCGTTTGGCCCATCATGGTCTGAAAAAATTAATTATAGATGATGCTTTGAGAAGGCTAAACCTACATGTATCTTGGTCCTCTTTTATACAAATGGACAGGGAAGCCTTTATAGCTACCCAAACAGGGTAAACCTCTGCTTCTAGCCCTAGAGAAGAAGAAGTAGAAGAGGAGGAGGAAGAAGAGGAAGAACAGGTAGAAAACATAGAGGAAGAAGAGGCAGAAAACAGAGATGAAAATGAGGAGACAGAAATTGAAACAGAGAACATAGAGGCAACAAGAAAAGAACAAGAAGAAGCTAACGGAATGGAGGAAGAAAAGACCAAGGAAAAAGGAGATATGGACCCTATCTTGAGCCATGAAACCTCCCCTCAAGAAACAAACATGTCCCCTGACATCACATACCAGGAGGTAGTTGCCACTCTAGCTGCTTTGAGGACACCTGTTAAAACAAAAAGAAATAGGCAGACGTCTATGTACTTCAGAACAAGGAAAAGTTAGAGGGTGAGAGAGGGAAAGCCACAAAATCCCACTAAGAGTCGTATCACCATTGAATAATCACCACAAAAGGAGGAATAAATCAAATTAGAGGAAGGAAGGGTACAAGAGTTCACTTCTCCCATAAGGACACCTCTAACATATGTCAGAAGAAATTCAGCGAGGTTAGCATCCCACACACTTCATGCAACCTCCACTGACCCTTCAAGGAGTAAAAATAGTGAAAATCAAGAAGTGAGTCTTCATCAAGAAAAATAGAGTTTTCTATAGGAAACTCCGTTTTTGCTACAAGAAACTCCAGCAAGCACATATTTGGAGAAAAATACCTTGGTTGAGGAGGATAACACATCGACAAAAGTAAAAGAGGTTCAGGAAGTTGAGGGCAAGAACAAGAGGGAATACATGATGAAAAAGAGGGAGGAAAAGAGAATAAAGAAGAATCCACCTCATCAAAATAAAATCCCAAAGATGTTGCAATGGTGTCAAACCCTAACCCTCAACCCAATCTCAACTCTCACTACACCTACATTGAGGGGGTAAGATTAATTCCTCAAAAATTCACAATTCCCTTGTTTTATCAGTTGGAGGAAGAGAGGGCATGCATTCATCATTAGATTAAGCTTGCCACATCTAAAGGAGTGTATGATATAGGGGTCATGGAGGTAAAAGTCGCTGAATTGGGAAAATATTTATCTCATGTGAGGCTCAAAGAGTCAGTTTTGAAGGAGCAACTTTAGAAAGCACAGGCAAAGAATGTGGCACTACGAGAGAAGCTTCATTAGGGGAATTTTGAGGTCTAAAATGGGCCTCCTAAGAAAAATGTACAAAAAAAAACTTTATAAGAACCAATAGGATTCAATATGATGATGTCAACCATGGGGGATGATTCACCATTTTTTAAGTAAAAGGGTAAAAATATTAAAAAATAATAAAAATAATAAAACTACTTTTTCAACTTAACTCCCAATGTTTTTACTAAAATTTTGAGTGGGAGTACTCATTGGATGCAAAATTTAATTCCCCATCCAAGGAGTACCCATGTTGTATACATTTGATGGACCATGCCACAAGAAAAATAAGAAATACATGAAAAAACGTGATTGCAATCATGTTTTTCATGTATTTCTCATTTTTAGGGTAGTAGGATCCATCAAAAGTATGTAACATGGGTACTACTTGGATGAGGAATTAAATTTTTCATCCAATGAGTACTCCCACTCAAAATTTGAGTGAAAAATTTGGTAGATAAGTTAAAAATACAAGTTGAAAAAAAGTTTTTCCTTTTTTCCCTCCAAAATTTGATGATATAATCAAATCTTATTTTATTATTTCCACTATTATTTCATAATTTCCTTAGAACGCCCATTTTAGACCTCAAAATTCCCCTAATGCAAGGAAAAGGTAAATAAGTGACCACCATGGCAGCATTAGGGGAATTTTGAGGTCTAAAATGGGAATCCTAAGGAAATTATAAAATAATAGTGGCAATAATAAAATAATATTTGATTACATCATCAAATTTTAGAGCATACTCCTCTAGAGCATCACATTTTTTCATGTATTTCTCATTTTTCGTGTAGTAGGGTCCATCGAAAGTATGAAACATGGGTACTCCTTGGATGAGGAAGTAAATTTTTTATCCAATGGGTACTCTCGCTCAAAATTTGAGTAAACAATTTGGGAGAAAAGTTGAAAATACGAGTTGAAAAAGTAGTTTTATTATTTTATTATTTTTTAATATTTTTACCCTTTTAATTAAAAAATGGTGAACCATCCCCCATGGTTGACATCATCATCTTGAATCCTATTGGTTATTATAAATTTTATTTTGATTGTACATTTTTCTTAGGAGGCCCATTTTAGACCTCAAAATTCCCCTGATGGATTTGTGCATGGAGGCCATTCAACACATGTATCCTTCAGATTCATATGCAGTTTACCTTAAGGAGTAGTGGCTCCTCTTTCAAATTAAAAATTTAGCCTCTCATGGATCCTTATCTTTCCAAAATTGTAGAAAATTCATTGATTTCTGCAATCAAGCTAGCATGGCTGACAAGGAAAAGATGGCAGAGTTTTATATGCATAACCTTGTGTTAATAGATTTAAAAAATTTGAAATCCCAATCCTAGAATGGGAGATATGAAAATAATGGCTTTAGCATCACGGATGGTGAATGAGGAGAAAAGAGCCCAAGAGATGAGGAGGTTTGTGAGAAGAGAAAACAAAGAACCCTTGCATATTAGGGAGAGTTGTCTAGTCATAGAGGAGTCATCAGTAACCATCTAAAGATTGAAAGGGATCCTCAACTAGCTAAAAGGTACCTCCATACACAAGCTTAAGCAATAGCTGATCTGTAATGGGTAGATAACTTGTTATGCTTTTCAAGTACCTCCCACTCAATTAAACAAATTAAGATCTAGCTTATACTTGACAGTGCAAAATTGAATTCTTGATTCAGGTGTATGTGTTTTAAAAATTTTTAATGCTTTATGTGAGAGGAATTAATTTTTTTTTTTTTCTAATAAAGAACATGTACAACAACCAAAAAGTGCAACAAATAAGCATCAACATATAAAAACAAATTTAATAAAGGAGTTCACCCGAATATCGTGGGCTACGTCTCCTTGAGCCATTGTCAACTGACTTGGCTCTTTGGGATTATGATGTATAAATTCTTTTACAAGTAACTTACTCAACTCCAATGGCTATTTGGACTGTACCATTGGGTTTAGAATACCATCATACCCCTGGAATGGATCTCATCTCTCTAAAGATAGACCTAGGTTCCCTTAGACTTGACCTCTTCTGTTGGCATCCTTAAGCTTCCCTAATCTTCTCTGTGGCACTAACTCCTTAAGAAATCCTTTTCTATCTCTGAAACCTCACCTACTATCTCTAGCACATATCAGACATCCAAAATAGACTGATCATTTGCTTCAAATGAGCTCTGGCTCCATAATCTAGGCCTCCAGCCATCGTTGGCTCTGGGCTGCCTGAAAATTCCCTGTGGCTTCTTGACCTTCAAAAGTCTCCAAATGGCTATGAAAATAATTCCATTGGATTTATAATGTCAAAAATAGACAGAATAGACTATTCACTTTCTGAAATTGGCCTCCGAATACTCTGGTTATGCCTCCAACACCTGGTGGCACCACCTGGCTCTAGGTTCACTGAAAACTTCTTTGAAGCATCTCGACCTTCAAAAATCCTCAAAATATTCTTAAAATCCTTCCATTGGATTTTGAAGGTTCAAAATAGTTTGAATAGACTACTGGTTTGCTAAGAATGGTTACTGGCTGCTCTGGATAAGCCTCATTCTCCTGCTGGAATCAGGTGGCCCTTCCAACTTATATGAAGCATATTAGCCTTTAGAAGTCCTCTAATGGCTCTGAAAAACTCACCATTAGTGTTATAATTTCTGAAACATCCAAAATTGACTATTGGTTTCTTGAGTAAGGCCTCTATCTGCACTGGCTAGGCCTCATTCTATTGCTAGCTCCTAGTGGCTTTGGTGGCCCCTACAACTTCTCTGAAGCTAAATCACACTCAGAAGTTCTCTCATGGCTCTGAAACCCTCACTAATGAGTCTGGAATGTCCAAGAAAGTCAAAATTGACTATTCACACTCCAAGAATGGTCGAATCATGCTCAATATAGAGCATAAACAATTTTGTCTAGTAACCCCTAAAACAGCTCCACTAAATGTAGAGGAACTGTAGTTAAACTCCAAAAATAACATCTCCACTAGGAATAGCGTGCTGGCCCTAAAAATCCACAAAGAAAACCATTAGCAATAATTGTAACCATTTGGGTTGGGCACATGCCACCCAAAATCTGCGGTCAACAAACTGTTTTGTGAAACCGTCGGCTTGAACGTTATGATAAACGTTGCATGTGACAAGGCTTTGAACATCGGAGGTTGCGGTTAGAGTAACTGTCGGGTAGTGTAAACCTCCAGAGAAAACGTTAAGATTTCTGCCATGTGAAAAGCTTAAAGTTAAATTTCAGAGTTTACGTTTTCACCCGATGATAGCCCTTGGTTCAAGGTCTACGTCCATATGGGGAGGGGCTAGCCCCTTCTCTCCCCCTTATACGAATTCAATAAAAGTTAAATTAAACCCAATCGCCAATATGGTTAAGTAATACATGCAGTGGAGATCGTAGAGGCACAGGCCTGGCTAGCAGGAGGTTCCATGGTCGAACCCAGCAGAGTCCCAAAATTTTACTGCACTGTTAAGGGCCACGTGGCGCTTTCTCATTGGTCCACAAAAAATTATACAACTAAAAAAAAAATATAATGATGCCACTTGTCCTCCATTGACTGGCCTGGAAGGAATATTCCAGGGAATATTTTGAGGAATATTCTAGGAATATTCCCTGGAATAATCTTTTTGCTGGTTGTACCATTGACCACTCAACCTTGGTCAAATGCCAAAATTTACAGTTTACTAGACTTTTCAAATCGCGATAACTTCTTCATGCGGTGTCGGTTTTTCGAATTGTGAATGGCTCCAGAATTAGGAAGACGAGATCTATCCTATAGCTCAATTTTGACACACTTTTGAAAAATTTGAAATTTGAGCTATCACTTAGGTCCTTGATCCAAATATGATCACTCCTCCCCGTTGGGAATATTTTGGACCCCAAAAGATTGATTATCTATTCAGTAGAAGAGAGTACAACACCCTCACATTTCCAAACTCGATACACTTTGCCTTTCTTGGCTTAGTGCCTTTGAGCCCCAACTAGAAGGTAGTCAACACTTCCCCTCTTTGATTCTCTTGTCCTTCTATCAAGAATTATATCCCCCTTGAGTTGATCCAGAAATTGGCGAGAAATTTTCAATAGAAGGTAGCTAAACATATTTTCCTTGATCATCGATCAAAGGTGGCTCAAACAAACGTAAGTTTCCAACAGAAGTACATACATAACTGAAATTTTCATATCTACAAATGAGTGTATGTCTTATTGAGTTAAGAAGTCAAACCACTTCTTACCAAGCAACTTCCATGATGATTTTTGCTGCTAAAAATATTCTTCATGTGAAACATCTATTCTCACATCAATGATGGAATCTTTGGTTCCATTTCTTCCAGTCGTTTTATCCTCTTGCTTCAAATTCTTGGGATGCTTAGTTGGATGCAATGTCCAACATTGGGCAATTAAATGTCCCTTTTTCTGGCATTGTGTGCAAGTCTTTTTCACCTTCTGTGCAAGTTTCTTTCGCCTCAACTGTTTCCTGTATGCCTTCATCCTCTTCCAACCTTTTGAAACTTCATGTTTACACAAACCATGATAGGAACACCAACTCTTTTTTGCTTTCATGCATGCATATTTTCCATGCTTAACAAAAACATAATCAAATTGACTATGTGTTGGCTCGAGGGGTCCTGATCCAAGTTCGGAGTTCAAGGTTTGCCAACAAACCCCTATACTACTGGCCCTTTCAGCAGTGACCTTCTTGCGCAGGTCAAATTCTCACCCGAAGTAGTATGGGTGGGTGCTGGAACCAGGTTTTCACACCCTGAGAAAGGATAGGTAAGGCAAGTAGAGCTGCGCTAGGCCCTATGATTCCCAGATTACCTTGTTCTGCGTAGGGTCAATTAGGTCTCTATTCGCATCCACGTGTGCTAGATCTATAATTATATGATTTTATGATAGTAGCACAACAATGCATAAATAGAACAGAACAGATACAGATACCGAAAACACACTTACAAAGATCTTCGCAGCTTAAATACAAAAAATGCACAATGCAGTAATTACCAATGATTCACACAAAGAGTACTCACCGATTCAGTTCTCTATCAACCTTTCTTATTCATCAATTCATCAATTCCTATATACAATTCCCTTCCCAACCTGCGCACACAGCAACAGGGTCTACACATAGTTGGACTTGGAGCTCCACGCACACAGCTAGCAGGAGTCCTTTCCCCAAAAACCCAAACAGACAACTTAAACCACAATTCGCATCAATTGATCTTCATTTCTCTGCCTTACAATACAAAATGTTCCTCTATTTATAATAATCTAGCCTATAATTTCCTATGGTCCGAAACTCATGGTTTTCTGACCCCTGGTTTACCATTTTACCCATTACAATGCTTTTGGGGCTTTGACCCACCCCAAAACCCCTACGCTAGACTAAATCTAATCAAAAGTATTCAAAATGGACTAGTTTCGTAGCTTGTAGGAGACCTTGTTCCAACAGTCCCCCAACACAATCTTATGACTCGTCTCAAGTCACTGTGGCCACCATATAGTCCTTGAGCCCAGTATGGCTTGAGTTGACTACTATTGACAAAGCCAGGTAAGATGTCACCGCGCAGGGTAACTAGCTGGAATGCCCCGCCATTCGTGATTTCCTTAACTGTGTAGGGACCAAGGCAGTGCTGCTGGAATTTGCTTGAGGGTTTCACAAATTGGCTATCGTATAAAAGGACGAGATCACCTGCGATGAATGTCTTTTGGAAAATATGTCAATCATGCCAAGCTTTATCACGAGCCTTCTGAACCTGTTGATGAAAATTAGCAATAAACCGATCTTCCTCCAAAGCCACAAGCTACGCAAGACGCTCCTCTATGATATCTGGGTCCACCATGTTTGTAAATGTTGCAATGCATAGGCTAGGAACAATGTACTCTATGGGAATAATGGCCTCCTTGCCATAGACCATTCGGAAGGGGGTCCTGTGTGTCAGCTTCTTACAGGTCGTTTGGTAGGCCCACAGAATAGAGGGAATGTGAACATCCCAGTCACTATGATCAACATTGCAAACCTTATTTAATTCATGTTCCAAAATTTTGTTAAAAGCTTCAACCACCCCATTTTCCTGGGGATGGTATGGTGTACTCTTTGCATGGTGGATCCAGAATTCCTCATTCAGGGCTTGACGTTTGGCTAATGAAGTGTGTACCTCTGTCACTCATTAGGATCTTTGGGCAGCCAAACCTAGTCAGAATATGTTCAAAGATGAAGTGCACAGCAGTATCTGTAGTACAATCCTTCACCGCTTGTGCCTCGGCCCATCGAGAGACATAGTTAGTGGTGGTAATAATGTAGTGTGCACCTGTTTTCTTGCCTGGCGGATTGATGGGTCCTATAAAGTTAATGGCCCACTTGTCAAAAGCCTGTAGAGCCACTTGAGGCTATAATGGCATCTCATCTCGGCGCGAGGGCCGTCTTGTTCACTGGCATGTATTACATGATCTACAATAGGTGTAAGAATCCTGATGTAGGGTAGGCCACCATAACCCAGCCCTCAAAATATTTTGTGCCATAGCTCGTCCTCCATAGTGGCCTCCTGCAACACCTTCATGTACTTCTGCTAAAACGACAGGCCATTCATGTTCCAGAACATATCTGCGTAGTATCTCATCTGCGCCTAGCTTGTATAACTGACCGACGATGATAGTAAAGTCCGCTGCCTGAGTAACCAACTCCTTCTTCTGCTGCACTAAATATTCAGCAGGGGCCATGCCTGTAGTGAGGAACTCAATGATATCAGCAAAGTGTGCATCAACCACCCTAATGGTGAACAACTGCGCATCTGGTCCTCCTCCAAGTTAGTAGGTTCTTCCCCTATTTTGATGTGAGGCAGATGATCCGAGCCTGCATTCAACCTTTCGGGCTTGACAATGATCTCAAAATCATATTCCTAGAATAGTAACAGCCAGCGGAAAATCTTCCTCTCCAACACAGGCTTGTTGACTAGGTATTTCAAAGCCGAATGATCAATGAATATTTTAAAGTGTCCACCTAGCAAATAGTGCCGATATTTCTGTAACGCGTATACCATAGCCAGTCCTTCGTGCTCAGTGGTAGAGTAGTTCTGTTTTGCGCCCGAGAGTTTCCGACTCGCAAAGGAAACCGAGTGATCAATATCTCCTTCTCCAGGTTGAGTGAGGACAATGCCCAAGGCGATGCCTAACGCATCCACATGTATATGAAATTCCTTCGACCAGTCAGGAAATATTAGTATGGGTGCAAAGATCATCTTCTCCTTGAGCAATTCAAAGCTCTTATGACATTCCTCATTCCAAAAGAAGGAGACATATTTTTTAAGTAGTTTTTCCATGGGTGTTGTGATTAGAGCATACCCCTGAGTGAATTTCTTGTAATATCCCGTGTGTCCGAGAATAGAACGCAACTATTTTTCCGTCATTGGGACTGCAAGGTTTATAATTACAACTACCTTTGCAGGATCAACCATCAATCCTTGCCGACAGACAATGTGTCTGAGAAAGATTCCGAATGGTACACAAAAGATGCACTTCTTGATATTCAAGGAAATCTGGTGCTTTCGGCATGCATCCAACATTAATCATAGGTTAGAGACATGCTCCTTTACCAAGCCAAAAATCGTCCAGTCATCGAAATAAACCTCCAGGAACTTATGAATAAACTCCTTGAATACAATAACTACGACCCTTGAGAAAATCGCGGGTGCATTCTTGAGGCCAAAAGGCATGATCATATATTGAAAGGACCCCCATTCGGTCGAAAATGTAGTCTTACTGCACTCTTCAGGTGCAATTCGGATCTGGTGGTACCCTGAGAACCCATCGGTGAAGGAAGGGCGTAGGGAAGGGGTCATGGACGCAGGCGTCATTTAAATTGCGTAGATCCACATAGATGCGTATTCCCCCCTTTGTCTTCTTCTCCTAGATGACCATTGGACTTACCCAATCTGATTGTTCAACTGGTTCAATGATACATGTATCAAGAATTTTGTCTAGTTCTTCTTTGACCTTTTGCTTATATTTAGGATTCAGTCGGTAAGGCCACTGCTTGACAGGATGCGCCTCAGGTTTCATAGTGATGTGCATAATGCCTAGGTCCCCAGTGATTCCTTTGAGCTCAGAAAACTTTATCGGAAATAAGTCCTGATACTCCGTAAGTAACTCAACAATTTTGCCTATGGTTCCTTCATCCCAATAGTCCCCTATTTTAGCTAGCTTAGGGTGTTCTTCCGTCCCAATATTAACTTCACGCAGCTTAAGAGGTTGTGTCACATCAATATTCTACAGTGAGGGTCCAATAACAATGTGTTCCCCTTCAGATTCTAGAACAAAGATGTTTTGCGGATTGTCTTCTTCTTCGTCAATTGCCAAGCTTTGGTAGTTGACTATGTCTTGCATATGTGCTTCCCGTGTTAGAACCGCTGGTCTGGCGTGGTGGTGAGACTTCTTAAATAGAAACACATCGATGTCCTGCAGAGCTTCGTCGAGAGCCCCCATCCCTCCAATTAGTCTGAATGTTCCTATAAATTCCTCTTTTAACATTTCCGAGTGGCAGGTATGCTGGTGTAACTATTCCTCTAGGTACCAAGCAGCAGGGATAGGGCCCAAGGCATGAAAAAATAGATGGACCCATTCTTCTGTAGTCCAGTCAGAACATTTGGTCAGCCAGGCACGCAAATGTTTGCGGGGATCCCCGGGTCCAAGGAATATCTTGGTGTGTATGTCAGTTGGAGGGGCGAACCGCAAAACCATCCTATCCCGACATGTTTCCCAATCCGGGAATGCGTTCTTGTGGGTATCCCACCATCATGCAGGTGTCCCACGCAAAGCTAGATTAAGGGCCTAGAGCCATCATTCTCTTAGCACCCTAGCTTCCAGTGTTCTTAGGAATTCCTGGATGCTACCAGACCCATGAAAGTGGGGAAGATCTCTTACCTCCGAATAAATGCAGTAGAGGGTCCTTGCGACTCGAGGGCATCGAAGTAGCGAAACATCATGTAACCGGTTTTTCCAAATCTCCAGTTCCCCATCAAGGTCAGAAAAGCATACACTGCCTTCTCCCAATAGAGTATTCCATATATTGTGGGGTTAACGCGGCCTTCGTCCTGCATAGTCAATTTGTAAATGTGATCTATTTCCTCCTCCTCGTAAGCTGATTCTGTATACCACAAACCTTTGGCGGGGTCTAGTGGTACTATTACGCGCGTACCGTTATTCTCAAACACCACGCTGCGCTTTTTAAGATTGATGACACCCCCCATGTATATAGCCTAGTCCAGTCTGAGGAGTGCAGGGTAAGGATCCACATCCTCCACAATTTCTATGACTTCAAAGTCAACTAGGACTTTTACTCCTTTGATATCTACCATGAATTTTGGCAATCTTCCCAGAGGGATGATCTTCTGTTGATTCGCCATGCGCAGCTGGATGGTGGACCATTCCGATTTAGGCTCTCCCATTCGTTTCCATGTTTTCTTTGGTAATACGTTCACATCCAACCCAAGATCGAGAATAACTTGATCCATCTCGTAGTCGCCAATCTGCGCAGTCAACCGCAGTTCTCTTATGGTGCGTTTCTTATAATTGTATAGCTTGTGTACATCCCTAGTCTCAGGAATTGCGTTGGGCTGGGCTACGCAGCTATGCAATAATACTTGAAGGTTTTCTACAACCTGCAGGTTACGTAGCAGCTTCAGACATGCCTGCAGAAAGGTCTCAACTCCTTCCTCTATCTTGAGGTGCGTCGGTGGATGCATAGGAGCTGCTACTGTTTCTTGCCCTCCGATGCTCAATTTGTCCGAAGAGGTCATGGGATCCTTGGAAAGCACTTCCTTGGCTCCTTGGGTGACCATCCCACTACGTGTCATAATTTTTACACTCAGGTATACGTTCCTTAGCTTGGTTTTTACTCTTTTCACATTCTGCGTAGGGGTGGGTCGTTTTTCCTACATTTTTGCTATCAGGATTGGACAATCTTCAATCTCATGGTCCAGCCACCGGCAATATTTGCAGGATTTCCTGGTGGGATTTGGGCAGTCCCTGGCGAAGTGCCCTACCTCTCCGCAGTTATAGCAAATCAGCTGCCCCCGCCCTCATCCCGCACTTCCTGCCCGACCCCCCCTGCTCCTTGCGGGGGAGCCACCAAGGTTCACGGGGGATCTCGACGACACAGGGTCTGATTGTACCCTATAGAGGTTTCCTTGATCTACCATCAAGTTATATGTGTGACAATTCTTCTCATCGTGCCCTACCGATTGGCAGAACCTCTACCATTGTTGCTTCAGTTCACCCATACTTAACCGAGGGCACTGGGCCATATCGTGTAGTCCCGCTACCCAGCAGTCATCGCACCATAGCGCAAATCTGCGGAATAGGTTTCCCTACCTACAAGTAATCCATCAATAAAGGACACTGGTCCTTTGTATGGCCAGACACCCAAAGTTTTATGCACCATAGGTCTGCACTAGCTCCTTTTCCCTATTCTGTCCATAAGATTTGAATTTCCATGTGCATGGCTCCGAGCTGCTCTTGAATCTGCTATACTCCCCCCAACGTGTCGTCCTTATGTGCGGCCTTGAGTTTCATGGTAGCTTCCAAGGCTTTTTCCTGCGACTTGAAGGTCTGGTGGCCCATTGGTATACGTAAGTGAGGTAGAAACATAACGATGAACCATTCTGTGTGTTTTCTGTCGTCGTACTTGAACCCTCCTTCCCTGATTTCTTTCGTCAATCATTGATCGGCCTCCCACACTGACTCAGATGCACCTTTCTTGAAGTCTTTTACTTCGGCTACCAACTAAGAGTAAGATTTTGGCTTCCCGAACTGCTTTTTTAGAGGGTCCTTAATATCTTGAAGAGATGCGCTCCCGTTTTGAGAGATGTACCGCATATACCAGTCTAGAGCTCTTTCTTCGAAGGCCAGGGACAACTGTTCTCTCTTCATAGTATCACTTACCACCCCCTTCACAGTCCATACCAAGTCAGCCATGAACCAAAAATGATCCATGTCCTCATTGGCCGCACCTTTAAAGGTAGGTAATTTCAAGTTTACTGCCATGTCTCCTTCTAGTGAGTTTCCAGTTGAGGGCTTGTTCTCCCACGAGTCTGATGTTGGGGTAACTGGTGGACCTTGCGTAGTTTCTCTTCTTGGCAGGCTACGGGCATAGTGATCCTATTCTTGATTGTTTCGATAGTACTTACCTTTCCATGTTGTTATTTCATCCAGAGTAGCGCTCATTCACTTCCGTGTTAGATCTCCAGTATTCGTTTGTCAGTACCCGATCACTTCCTCAAAATGATCTAGGTCCCGACAACAGAACCATTTGTTGGCTCCAGGGGTCCTGACCCAGGTTCGGAGCTCAAGGTTTGCCAACAAACCCCTATACTATTGGCCCTTTTGGTAGTGACCTACTTGCGCAGGTCAAAGTCTCACCCGAAGTAGTATGGGTGGGTGCTGGAACCAGGTTTCCGCACCCTGAGAAAGGATAGGTAAGGCAAGCAGAGCTACGCTAGGCCCTGTGATTCCCAGATTACCTTGTTCTACGCAGGGTCAATTAGGTCTCTATTCGCATCCATGTGCACTAGATCTATAATTATATGCTTTTATGACAGTAGCACAGCATTGCATAAAAAAAACATAATAGATCCAGATACAGAAAACACACTTACACAGATCTTCGTAGTTTAAATACAGAAAATGCATAATGCAGTAATTACCAATGATTCACACAAAGAGCACTCACAGATTCAGTTCTCTATCAACCTTTCTTATTCATCAATTAATTAATTCCTTCATACAATTCCCTTCCCAGCCTAGGCACACAGCAGCAGGGTCCGCACACAACTGGACTTGGAGCTCCACACACATACCTAGCAGGAGTCCTTTCCCCAAAAACCCAAACAGATAACTTAAACCACAATTCGCATCAATTGCTCTTCATTTCTCTACCTTACAATACAAAATGTTCCTTTATTTATAATAATCTAGCCTAGACTTTCCTATGGTCTGCAACCCGTGGTTTTCGGACCCCTAGTTTACCCTTTTACCCATTACAATGCTTTTGGGGCTTTGACCCTCCCTAAAACCCCTACGCTAGACTAAATTTAATCAAAAGTATTCAAAATGGACCAGTTTTGCAGCTTGTAGGAGACCTTGTTCCAACACTATGGGAATAATTATACCTCAAATGTTTCTTTGCATGTCCATCCTTTTTACCTTCTTGAGGAGATGAAATTGTAGAGGTTCCAGCTTTCTTTTGAAGACTAACATCAATGTTCTTGTCTTGATAGATGTCGGAACTCTCATGCTCGCCATAAGCCGCATGTCTACACACATCTTGCTGCAACATAGGCTTCAAACAATGGAATTCAAATTGAAAACAAACTTGACATGTTTGTGGTTTAGAACTTGAAAAAAAAGTTCTTCTTGGAGTTGTCTCAAATGCCTTCATGGATGTAGAGTTTTTGTCATAAGATTGAACATAGCCTAGACCGAAATTCTTAGGCTGTTCCTCAACCAAAATAGGATCAATCATGCCTTGTGCATGTTTCCCTAAACCCTTGCCTTCATATCCCATTTTTAACATCAACTTGGACCCTATACCTCTAGTGTGTTTTTCAAATGAACCTACACATCTATCTAAAGAGGAATTTGAAGATAAATTTGAGTGATTTACCTCGGCTTCAAGCATGTTCTTGGTTAAGGCCTCTTGGACATGATGGAGATGCATCTCCATCATTATGCATTATTTGAAGAATTCCTTCTTTCTCTTGCTTCATAGTAACCAATTTCTCATGAAGTCTAGTGATTTCCCTTCCATATTCATACAGAATTTGCACCATATCCTTCAGGATGTAGAAGTCCCGATTCATCTCTTCATAGAAGAGTACTGTGAAGGAGGATTTATAAAACTCACTTGATGAAGTTGTCATCATTATGTAAATTAATTAAATAACTTTAACAAAAATTCACAAATATTTCAAAAAAAATTGACAAAGCTTCTGAACAAAATGGCTATAGAGTCAAGCTCTTCTTTAAGCAGCCTTTTGCAAACAATCTTCAAGAGGGATTGTGCTTCAAGGGTTGCCTTGAGGTCCTTTGGGTAAGGAGAATGCTTTCAAATCCCATTCACCTCTAACGAAATCAAACTTGTAAGCATCAGTCAATTTGAAAACAGTTAAATTCTTTGCACTGTTAAACACCCTTCAAGTCAAACAAGCAACCTAGTTCTCTGTCAAGCAAGCAACCTAGTGCTCTATCAAGCAAGCAACCTAGTGCTCTGTCAAGCAAGCAACCTAGTGCTCTATCAAGCAATAAACCTAGTTCTTTGATACCACCTAATCTGTAATGGGTGGATAAGTTTTTATGCTTTTCAAGCACTTCCCACTCAGTTAAACAAATTAAGATCTATCTTATACTTGACTGTGAAGAATTGAATTCTTGATTCAGGTGTATGTGTTTTAAATTTTTTTAATGCTTTATGTGTGAGTAATCAATTTTTTTTTTTGCTGATAAAACACATGTACAACAACCAAAAATTGAAGAAAATAAGCATCAACATATAACAAAAAATTTAGTAAAGGAGTTCACCCAAATATCGTGGGCTACGTCTCCTTGAGCCATTGCCAACTGACTTGCCTCTTTGGGATTATGATGTATAAATTATTTTACAAGTAACTTACTCAAATCCAATGATTATTTGGACTGTACCATTGGGGTTATAATACCATCATACCCTTGGAATGGCTGTAATATCTTTGAAGATAGACCTAGGTTCCCTTAGACTTGACCTCTTCTGTCGGCACCCTTAATATTCCATAAGCTTCTCTGTGGATCTAACTCATTAAGAAATAATTTTCTATCCCTAAAACCTCACCTACTATCTCCATCACATATCAAACATCCAAAATAGAATGATCATTTTCTCCAAATGAGCTTTGGCTCCCCAATCTAGGCCTCCATCCACTGTTGGCCTTGGGCTTCCTGAAACTTCCTTGTGGATTCTTAACCTTCAAAAGTCTCCAAATGGCTTTGAAAATCCTTCCATTGGATTCATAATGTCAAAAAAAGTTAGAATAGACTATTCACTTGCTGAAATTGGCCTTCGGATGCTCCGGTTATGCCTCCAACACCTGCTGGCACCCCTTGGTTATGGGTTCACTGAAAACTTATCTGAAACATATCTACCTTCAGAAGTCCTCAAAATCTTCTTCAAATCCTTCCATTGGATTTATAAGGTTCAAAATAGTCCAAATATACTATTGGTTTGCTGAGAATGGTTACTGGCTGTTGTGGATAAACCTCATTTTCCTGCTGGCACCTAGTGGCCCTTGGAACTTCTCTAAAGTATCTCAGCCTTCATAAGTACTCTATTGTCTTTGAAAACCTCACCATTAGTTTCATAATGGCTGAAACATCCAAAATTGACTATTTTTTTCCTAAGTAAGGCCTTTATCTACACTGGTTAGGCCTCATTCTATTGCTAGCTCCTGCTGGCCCCTAGAACTTATCTAAAGATAAATCACACTCAGAAGTTCTCTGATGGATCTAAAACCCTCACCAATGAGTCTGGAATGTCCAAGAAAGTTGAAATTAAATATTCACACTCCAAGAATTGTTAAATCATGCTCAAAATAGAGCATAAACAATTTTGTCCAGTAACCCCTAAAACAACTCCACTAAATGTGGAGGAACTGCAGTTAAAATCCAAAAATAGCATCTTCGCCAGGAATGGCACGCTAGTCATAAACCTCCACCAAGAAAACCATTAGAAATAATTGTAACCATTTGGGTTGGGAACATGCCCCCAAAATCCGCGGTCAACAAACTGTTTTGCGAAACCGTTGGCTTAAACATTATGATAAACATTGCATGTGACAAGGCTTTGAACTGCGGAGGTTGTAGTTAGAGTAACTGTCGAGTAGTTTAAACTGCTGAAGAAAAAGTTAAGGTTTATGCCATGTGACAAGCTTAAAGTTAAATTTCAGAGTTTACGTTTGTGCCTGGTGATAGCCCTTGGTTCAAGGTCTATGGCCATATGGGGAGGGGTTGGCCCTCCACTCCCCCACATAGAAATTCAATAAATGTTAAATTAAACCCAACCACCAATATGGTTAAGTAATACATGCAACAGAGACAGTAGAGGCACAGGCCTGGTTAGCAGGAGGTTCCGCGGTCGAACCCAACAGAGTACCAAAATTTTACTGCATTGTTCAAGGGCCACATGGTGGCCTTAGGGCTAGTCACGTGGTGCCTTCTCATTGGTCAACAAAACATCATACAACCAAACAACGAATAAAACGATGCCACTTGTCCTCCATTGACTGGCCCAGAAGGAATGTTTCGGGGAATATTTTGAGGAATATTCCAAGAATATTCACTGGAATATTCTTTTTTTTTACTGTACCATTGACCAGTCAACCTTGGTCAAATGCCAAAATTTGCAGTTTACTGGACTTTTCAAATCGCGATAACTTCTTCATACGGTGTCGGTTTTTCGAACCGTTCATGGTGACATAATCAAGAAAATGAGATTTATCCAGTCACTTAGGTTCAACATGCTTTCAAACAATTTTAAATTTTAGCTATCACTTAGGTCCTTGATCCAAATCTGATGAATAACCCACTTTGATGATGTTTCTAGGCTACTAGGAGATGAGTGCATTGTGGCTAGCCAAAGGAGATGGAACAAAGTCCCTCGCAGCCTTAGAAACATTGAGTACCATACTCCAGAGAGATTAAAAGGTGCCTTGGAAAGGGCACCATTATACAAGAGGGCCATGCAGGCCAGAAATATTCATTGGCTTGGTCTAAATCTCAGTCCACCCTTGCTACTCAGGTTGAGTGATGGGAAGGACTAGGATGAACAGAATAAAGAATGGGAAGAAGAAGAAAATAATTATGGGTTCTACCCTCCTGAGGGGACTCCCACACTTCTTCCTTGGGAAGTCAGAGGGTCCATCAAATATTTAAAGGAAATGCAGAAGGAGGATTAGTTGCTCAGAGGATGAGCAACTATTTAGTAGGGGGTGATGATCAAATCCATCATTAGGTACATTTGGAGGGGTTAATGATCACATTTTTGCCTTATTAAATCTCTTTTCTTGCATTTTTTATTATATTATGGTCTTATGATAGTAGTGTAGGAGGTGATTGAGGCTAACATACTTCGAGTACCTAAATAAGGTTAAATGCTAGAAAATCATGAAGACATGGCATTTTTGTGAATATTTTGTCATAAAGACTTAGAGTAGATAGCCAGAGAGATTCTAGGGGGTTTTCCACCCTCCTTAACTCCCAAAGGAAGCCAAGGGATCCTCGAGATTCCCTCCAACAACTCAAAATCAAAGGCAGCCAAGAAAACTCAATACCAAGTGGACTCAAAGCCATACTTCACTTGGAGTCAAGTGGAATCATCACCTATTTTCTAGGGAGATGTTGGTAGCTACCGTTTAGGTTAAATAGAGCTGGGAAAGAGCTCATAAGGATTTAGATTTTGGAGGAAGCCATTAGCATGTTTGTTATTGTAATCAAATTTTCAAGACTTTCATGGATATAATGAGACTATATTTTTGAAATAAAATCAGTATTCAGACTTTTCTTTATTTATTGTGTTCTAGAGAGCTAGGCTTGCGGGTTAGGGCCCAATCCATTTGCCTTAGCCTCTCTTGTGTAATCATTCTTTCCTTTCATGTCATTTAGCTAGTTTTCCTTATGAATGGTTAGCTAGTTTGTTGGTATTTTCATTTACTGTTTTAGTTTTCTTCCATTTGTCTTTTGCTGTAGATTTAGTCTACTTACATGAGTGGTAGATTAGGTGATAAACTCCATAAAGCTATGAGTTAAGCCTCCCCCTCTCACCTCTATCAATAGAGCTTGAGGAGGGTAGACCTTCCCCACAGACCAAAAATGATTTTTAGTTTATGATTTCTTGGAATATATGAGATTAGTTGCTATAATTCCATGAACATGTTAGGTATGCTATGGTAGATATATGCTTCTAAGATTAGAATAGATTTTCTTTACAAATTCAAGTCATATTTTCCACTGTATTTATCATGAATTTGTCCATATTTATTGCATGAATAGGTAATTTTATTGGTGGAATAGGTAGCACAACCAAGGAGAAGTCCACTATCACCTCCAACATCATCTCTCATCTTCCTGTAGCTCTCTGTTCAGTAAAATCACTCTCAACCCTGTTTTCAAAATTTTCATTCCTACATCGTGGGAAAACCCTAGGGGTGCAAGAAAAACCTCCCAAGAGGCTCTAAGCTTGGCCAAGGGGCGGGCCACCTCTTATTCATCTCCATCCACCTTCAAACCACCTTTCCTACCCTTTTTCCACCTCCTTTTGGCCTCATATTTCCCTCGGCATGTTTACTGTAGCAATTCAGGACTTGCCTGTAGCACTACAGGAAACCTGTGGCATCTCTTGGAGAAACACCTATGGGCCCCTCCTTAAGCCCAAAAACCACCATGGCCACCTTATAAACTTGTAAGAACCACTCATACACCTCCAGCCTTGCCCTCATGTTTTCAAGCCTTCCATTAGCCACCTTAGCACTTCCTTCTTCTAGCTGCAAAAAAACACATGTTCAAGCATAGTTAGGTCATGAATAGTTGCATGAATAAAATAATGATAGATAGAGCATAGATTAAGTAGAGTGTGTTTATCCATTTGGCCCAGCTAAGTGTGACTATATTAGTTTCCTTTCTGTCATTTCAATTCAACAATTTACTTCATGCAAGGTACCTAGGTTGCTCTACAATTCTTATCGTACTCTAATATGTAGATTTCCTTCATTGCATAATAGTTAAATATACTTGGTTACTATGGTATAATTTTGTACTTGTTGATAGTGCCATGGCTTTGAATCATTGCTAGCCCTAGGTCTAATTCCATAAGTGTGACAAACTTCACCTAGAAACCCTAGAAGTAGCACCATTTCGTAGAGCTCAGAAGAGGATGACATGAGTAGAATGCATCTGTTGTGTATATAGCACTATCACCTCCAAGTTTGTACGAACCTTGGGTTGATAAAGTAAAGTAGGGAATCCCCTGGGAGTTGCAAAATTATCGGTGCAATAACAGGGCTCACTAAGAGTACATCACAATCCTCTAATGATCATGATTGCAGATCATTTCCAAATGGAAGGGAACATTCCAAAGAGAGGGATAAAGCAAGATATACAAATTCTTAGTATTATAAAATTCATTTTGTTTACAGGAAAATTGGTAATAGTGAACAATACTTGTGGCATAGAAAACCATGTAGCTTTTGTTTCTTTTATAACTATGTGGTTGTCGAGTGTTGGATGAGAATGGTAGTAAGGAAAAAGATAAGACATGTTAACCCTTCTCCACATCAGGTTAGGAAGAAGGTCAAATAGGTCTGCAGGAAGAATAATTTTTGCAACCATTGTAAGAAGCATGGACATGAAAGAGCTACATGTTGGGATCTCCATCCATAGTAATGACCGAAGAATGGTCATAAAGAACCTCAAAATGAATTTTTCAGTGAAGCAAATCAACGATAAATCCAACTACAAGAAGAGAGCCCATAAACCTAATTAGGTAAGAGATGGGTAGCTTTTTAAAGTAGTTGAGTATGGTCGCATTTTGTAAATCACATGTTGTGACATGTTTGTAAAAGTGATGAAGTGTTTTCCATCACTTATAAATGCAACATGATGATGTTTTTGACATTTTTGTTAATAGCTGGGGTATTGGTTTACGTTATGATTTTGATGTAAACTTGACCAAAGAGTGTGTTATAAACTCTTGGCAAGTATGGGGATTGCTTGGGTCATGTTTGGTATTGTAAAAAGAAAATGTATTTTGAATTATGTACTATAGGTTTACATAAATTGGAGGTGTCTGTTCATCACTTATGGCTCTAAAGGACAAAGGTCAAGGAGAAGGAAGCGTGGCATGTTAGGGAAATTGTTGTGCAGATGAGGGAGTACAATAGTCTGCAGATTGTGTTCATGATTTTGGAGGACCAAAAGATCTGGGGAGGAATGATCTAGGTTGCTCCAAGAAGGCTAAAAAATTCAAGTCCTTGGATTGCAACAAAAAATAGATCACATTGAAAAGATCTTCATAAGCTTTCCAATGGTGAAAACGACGCCTCAATCTGATTATGTATGAGAAATTTATTGTAGTTTGAAGTTTTTACCAAACAAAAAAGTCATAGTAAAAATTCAACCAGAGGATAGCACGTGGCACTACCACATGCTGCCACATGGTAGCCCAGTCAGAAGAATAGGTGAAACATAATAGGTGATGTGGAAAGATCACAAGTCAACACATGGCATGTAGGTGACATAAGTGGCATATTATGTGGACCAATGAGAGGCTGCCACATGGCCCAATCACATGGTGCCACATGGCATCTCAAATTAGGCCCAAGTGGCCTTTGCATGGTGAAACCTCCATTTTTGTCTTATTCTCATTGTATGAAGAGTCATTACAATATAGGCATAAATATACAATATATTATATGGTTTGAAAACTATATTAATACCAAAATTGAGCTTTAAAGTCAAAATTAGGATTCCATGGGTTTTGAACACAAAACCTACCTAACAACAAGAAACTTAATATGACTATGCCAACAATTGTGCCAACCACCCATTTTATCTTATTCAACCACATACGTTTTTATAAAATTCCATTAAAATGGTTCAAAGGGAACCATGGATAAGACATGAAAGATGAGGGCACAAGAAGGCCAATGAAGACATGAATCTCAAAAATATTTTAGGAATATTGTTAAAGCATATTTTAGGGAAAATTTCAAAGAATATTCTCTATGAGGAATCTTTAAGATTCCCTAGGGGAAAATTTTTGAAGGTGTCAATAATATGTCAAGTTTATACTCATTTGAACCACTTCTAAGCCAAGAGTCTGATAGAACACACCATTTCTTCATCTAAGAAACATATTTTTTCTAGTATCCAGAAGAGAATATTTTGAGGAATCTAAAAGATTCCCTGGGAGCCTAGATTTTACGAAGCCAGAAAGGGGTCGAGTTTACACTACAAGGAAAAAACCCTCTAGCGGATGTTTTTGAGGAACCCCTTATAATAATCCCCCAGACATCGATTTCTAGCGGAGGTTCCTAGAGGAGGTTGGCGGGCAGAGGTTTTTGCAGATGTATTTCTTCTGGTGCTCTTATCATCGAAAAATGCACTGGTGCGTTCAAGAAGACATAGCACCGATGCAGTTAAAAATTTGGCATACAGGACACCATGCACTCTGTACACATACGCCCGGTGCATTGTAATTATGTAGAGTACTGGTACTTTACATAACTTCCGCACCGGTGTGGAATCAAGAAAATGCACCAGGGCGTCCATAAAACGCGCACACCTGTAGATGGTTAAATAAAAAAAATAAGGGGAAAAAAATTGCATAAAACATTGGCACACTGGAAACCATGCGCTCCGTACACACTCACCCGGTGCATTTTATTAAGGAACAACACCAGTGCATGTCAACTCGTCAGCACCAGTGTCTCATAAAAATCTCGCAGAATAGAAACCGCCTGGGGTGGAATGAGTGAAATGCACCGAGGCCCCATAAATTCTGTGCACCGAAAAAGGGTTAAAAAAACAAAATTACGCCCCAAAACCACACAAATCATTGGTTCGCCGGACATCGTTCCCGATGCGTCTTATTATAGTAGAGCACTGGTGCGTTATTTATAAGCTGCCTCGGTGTCCCATTCAAAGCACGCAGAACAGAAACCACCCAGTGCAGAATTACTGAAACGCACCGGGGCTCCAATAATACCGCGCACCGGAAAAGGGTTAAAAAAAAAAATTACAGCCAAAAAACCGCTGAAATCATTGGTTCACTGGAAAACGTTCCCGGTATGTCTTATTACTGTAGAGCACCAGTGCATTACTTCTAAGCCACCCTGGTGTCTCATAAAAAGTGCGCAGAACACAAACCGCCTGGTGCGGAATTACTGAAATGCACCGGGGTTCCAGTAATACCACGCACTGGAAAAGGGTTTAAAAAAAACAAAATTACGGCCAAAAAACCGCATAAATCATTGGTTCACCAGACATCGTTCCCGGTGCGTCTTATTACTGTAGAGCACTAGTGCGTTACCGCTAAGCTACCCCAGTGTCTCATAAAAAGCGCGGGGAACAAAAGCCGATAGGTGCGGAATGATCGAAATGCACCGGGGCCCCATTAATGCCGCGCATCGGAAAAGGGTTAAAAAAAACAAAACTACGGCAAAAAAACCACACAAATCATTGGTTCATCGGACAGCATGCTTGGTGCGTCTTATTACTGTAGAGCACCGATGCGTTACCGCAAGCCCGCCCCGGTGCCTCCTAAATGTGCGCGAAAACATAAACCACCCAGGGCGACATAATGAAAATGCACCGGTACGCCAATAAAAACCCCACGCACCGGAACAGGGTTAAATAAAAAAATTTGCGGCCAAAAAACCACATTTTTCACTTTTTTCAGTGTTACAGAGCTCTCAAGCACCGGTGCAAGTTATCCTTATTTGAGCTGCACTGACATCCGTGCTCCCATTGCACTTATTGCACGCACTGCTGCTGTGCATTGCCACCAATCTCAAGCTTGAATTTTATAAAATTGTGGACAAATTTTCTTTTGCAAATTGTACAGCCAATATGCCTCCTAAACGAATAAATGTACAAGTATTTTTCTTGTTTTTCCATAATTAAACCTTTTAGCGCATTAGAATTTGAAGAAAACCTTAAAATTAACCATTAAAAATAAAAATAAAAAATTTGTCGTGCAGTGCGCTCGAGTAGTTCAGCTCGCACCGGTTTGCGGTGCTTCCTGTAAATTTACAGGCCCAACACAACCAGTGCTGACGATATCCGCACCAGTTTCGGTGCAGTACCGTGCAACGCACCGTGTTATTTTAAAAAAAAATAAAAAGTGCAGTGCGATCGGTTACCAGGACACACTGTTGACAATGGTGTATCGTGGCAACTCGGTGCGTTGACAGACTGACTATCCTTTGGGCGGGTAATGTTTTCAGTGCTCCGGAACAACAATTCGACATTGTCAATGGTTCGGGCTGGTAAACCGGTGCTAAGGGCATCCACACCGATTCCGGGGCGGATACCATTGGCGCACCGTGTTATTTAAATTTATTTAAAAAGAGTGGTGCAGTTGGCTACCTGAACACACCGTTGACCTAGTTCAATTGTGGTGGAGTGGTGCGTTGACTGAGATAACTACGCCGGGCCAACTATTTTTGTCAGTGCATGACTTACCATTTTTGGCCTAGGTCAACAGTGTACATCTTAAAATATCGCACCAATGACTATGTACGGTAGCAGGAGGGCGGTGTGCTGACTTAGTTATAAGCCCCTGGCGGATAGTGAAGTTAGTGCACCAGCCTCCTGACACCGCCTCCTAAATGGTGTGCTAAAAACATTTTCTGCAGCACCACTTCCGGTGCAGTCGATATCATGAGGTGCACCGTATCCGGTGTGCTATGTGGTGTGACATACCAGGATCGGTGCGTGACTGTGTTTTTGGCACACCGACTCTTGTTTGATTTATTTTTCAAAAAATAAATATATACTTATATTTGTAAATACATGTGGCAGTTAATAAAAAAATTGTGTTTAATATGTCAATCATTCAGAGACGTGAAAGGAGAGAAGAGGGGAAACAACAAAAACAACAGGTGGAACAATATAACATGGTTCACCTATGGGAGGCAAGGGAGAGGGAGAGAGATGCATACCCTCGCCCTATTACAACAACGACGCAGGGGCTCCTTAGGCAGGTAGGCCTCCTCAATTTCTATGAGGAGGCTACTTCCCTAAAGTCCCATAGTTTGTTTTTGAGACATCTTATTTGAAGGTGGAATGCTCGACAACAGGCTTTCCGAGTTGGTATCAACCAGTGGTACACGCCCAGTGAGGAGGATGTATATTTTATTACAGGGCTATCGAGGATAGGGGTGGATTTTCCCTCGTTCCCTAAGGTTCCAGCTGGTTGTGTGGCAGGGAGTCAATTAGTTTACTCCCAGAGATACATTGGAGAAAATTTAGTATCTCCTGCAGAGTTTCAGGTTGTTGGAGGGCAGTTATGTATTAGTGTGTTTGGTCGTGAGGAGGTCCAGTGTCTCTCACTTATCATTTCAACCATTTCACACAACACCAGTAACGGGCAACGCATTAGTTGCCAGCTTTTATATTATGTTGATTCTTTACTGCAACAGCCATGAATTTTTAGGTGGTCCACCATTTTTTTGTGGCAGTTTTGTACAACATTAGATAGATGTCGTGCTCATGCACAAGGGAGGGTCAACTTCCCTTTTGCTTCAGAGCTTTTTTGTTTATTTTCTGAGATGTTTCCAGAGACGAGGCCTTCTTTTCTTCGGCAGCCTCGTAGGCCGGTTACTGAGGCACGTATGCAGATGTGGGGGCAAATGATGCCCAAGAGGGAGGAGACTCTTTTTCCAGCGAGGATATCAGATGATGCACTGGAGTTGCTAGCTAGTGTTGATGAGCATCCCTTCATTTTGGTCCCCTGTCCTTATGTGGGGCTGGATTGGTGAGGGTGTGCCAACATCCTCTTCACAGCTGATGAGCCGCCAGATGATAGAGGTAATATTACTATTTATTTAAATTTATTCTAACATGTTCTTTAACTTGTTTTTATTAAATTGTGTAATAAAATCCTCTAATTATTGTTGTGTACTTGTATATATTTTGCAGACATTGGCTCTTTTGATGGCGAGGAGATGCCGCCACCACCACTTGATCTAGGTGTGGATCCTCATGATGAGGATGAGGGAATTCTAGATATTGCCGAGAATCATTAGGAGGTCGGTCCAGATCAGAGACCTGCTCCTACTGGTGCATCAGTGCACGGTCGATGTCTTAGTGATGCTAGATATAGGATGGAGTTGGGCGACCAACTCATTGCATTGATTGTTGAGGCGGGCATCAGGCCCACTAATTTCAGAGACATATAGGCTGATGACAGGCTATCACAGATGTGGAGGCATGTCGCGCGACATGTACAACCTGATGCAGCATGTCGTAGGAGTTATGACAACTTTTATGCGACTGATGAGGACTGTTGCACGTTACGATCAGGCCGCAACACATGATGGATAGTCTGCAAGGCATAGCATACCATCATCTCATGATTGTTCATAGCCTCGCACCGCGCCAAATTTTCATGAGCCTCCACTAGCATCTACTAGCAGTCATCATGGAGATGAGGGTGGACCATTGGCCACATGTACTGATATTGATGTTGTACTACCACCAACTGATCCATGAAATTTATATTATAGTTGTATATTTTTAACATTATTTAGTTATATATATATATATATATATATATATGGTCCATGTATTTTATGTTCATGTTGCAGTTGTACTTAATTTACATGTTGGTGATCATCATGATGTGTATGTTGTTAGTTCATGTTAGATATGTTCATTTAATGTGCATCTTGCAGATAGATGTGTATGTGATAGCATGAGATCTATATTTGACATGAGATCTATATTTGATGTTTGTGTTGTACTGATGATGTTAATATATAATGTTAATTGTGTTTTGTTAGATGATCATGATCACGATGATGCAGTTAGCGATTTTGAATGTGTTTTTTAGTCAACTATGATGTTTGTACGATGGTTATCATGAACGTGATGTTTATTAATTAATTTAATAACAAATGATCATGATATTGTAAATTTGTAATATTTGTATTTCTATTTGCATTTAAAATTCTAAAATTGTAATTGTAATGGTATATATGTGAATTTCTAAAATTGTAATTTTAATTGCAATTTTTAAAATTGTAAAATTGTAATTGTAATTGTGTGTAAAATATTTGTAAAATTTTAATTGTATTAATGTGAAATGAATTTATTAAAATTTTTAGATTTGTAAATTTGTAAATTTTAAATAATTGTAAAATAATAAATCTAGAATAATATGATTTATTGTAACATAATAAAGTTTAGAAAATAATGCAAATAAATTCCTGTACTTTAGAACTATAATTATTTTATTATGATCCTAGATACAAAAAAAAGAATTAATTTATACAATACGCCATTGTTTTCAAGATCAACATAATACCAAATTATCAAGTGAATTATTGATTTTAACATTAACACAATGCAAATTACCAATTAATTCAAAATACATATTATATTAATATTTCGAAAAACTCATCTTAAAAAGTATAAATATTGATGAAATAACACATGTACCATATCACTCTCGGTTCTCATAATCACCCTCATTATCTTCTAGCTCGCGTGGCATGAAAACACTATTGTTCTCAAAAATATGTTTTGATCTAGGGTCATGTGTCAATACGAACCACCAATCCCTATCCAACACATCTGGGAAAAAAAACACCTGGTTGCAGTGTTTAGGGAAAACATAGGGCTCCTTATCTTCATCCCACATCTTTCTAGAGTTGATACATATGAGCCTACTATCGCGATCTTCCTTTACATTATTCCGATCAAAGGTGTCCCACCACTTGCACCTAAAAATAACAAATTGGAAAGAAGAAAAATCCACTTCAATGATCTCTTGTATCTTTCCAACGTAACCTAACATCCCTCGTACTAGTTGTTGATCACGGTGGCTAGATCGACTAGATTGATCGAAATCGGCTTCCAATCCACAGTCTTCCGTGATTTTTCCAGCATCGGCATTTTCTGTGCGAAAATGGTGTCCATATGCCCACATAGATGGGAACAAATGCACCTATTATAAAAAATTTAAAAAAATCATAGTGTCATGTGTCTTATAAATAATACTCCAATAGTAGTTAAAATATGAAATGTAGATGTCTTAATATAAGTTTCAAATTTACAGATAAATTAAAAATATTATTACCGAGTTGCTGCACCCAATCCCTATGTTTAGCGCATCCTCTTCAGCACACGGATAACGACCGGTAGCATCGCATTTCTCTCTGACTTGGTCAACAACCCAACTATTGGGGCATATTTTTGGCATATTTTCTTTTAAATGATCGGGATAAGGCACACTTATACCATTCAACCATCTGAATGATTTCCTGTCACTATCCCATTTCATCATGTTTTATTCATACAATGCGACCCATGGTTGTGTCGCTTCAGAATTGTAAAGAATGAATTTATTGATTGCTTCAATTTCTGCATTCGCTGATGAAATCAAACCAACATTATATAGTACTTAGAGATCAAAATATACATTATATAGAAGTTCAACATGAATATTAATTACTTTTTGTAAATTTTAAAAATTATAAGTCGCTTACTCTTTATCAAGTGTTTTTTTCCACTCGTTTGGAGAAACTCTCCTTCTCTTTTGTCTTCATCCATTTGATCGTCCAAAATCACTTCACCTGGTTTGTTGTCGATCTGGTTGATGTACTCACTAGCATAGTAGAAAGACTCATATGATATGTACCCCTCTGCCATATACCCCTCATGTTTTTCCCTTTGTCGAAAAAAAACATTCAATTTCTTCATGTACCTCTCTAAGAAGAACATCCAATGACAAGAAACAACCCCAACTAATTCAACCTCATCTACCAGGTGGATTAGAAGATGAACCTATAAGTCCATGAAACTCGTCGGAATTTCCTTCTCAAACATACAAACAATCTCAAATATCTCTTGACGCCACCATGGAATGCTAGCCACATGAATCTCCTTTGACGTGATCCAACGTAAAAATGCAGATAATTTAGATATGGCACGTCCCAGGTCTTGAGGGAATTCATTTTTCACACACCCACACACAAACAAATGATAATGTCACTGCAAAGTTATAAACACGTGCAATAATATACAAAATTAGTTATGTTTTATGATCCCCGCATGGGATAAAATTTATTAATATAACAAATAATAAAATCATGCTTTTGGCATTAGACATACTCTTATAAGATTCAAATGGTCATCCACGGTGAAGCAGCGTCGTAGTGAAGACTCGTATGAAGTTGGCACCCTCACATCCATTATAACTTCCTTTGCCAAAGATATATCATCTTTCTTTTAAATCCATGGGAAATCACCTTCTTTGAAAAACCATGAATTAGAGGGACCAGCGCCTGCCTGTAATCCCATACTTTATAATCGTCTTGGCCAATATTTCTTTTTAGTTTTTGAAGTAATAAGATCTTTCCTAACAGCCAATGTGTCACTTTTTTCGATGATATGTGCCTCCATAAAGAAGATGAAACATTTTTAAATATATGCATGGGATATAATAAGTGGGAAATCTTAAGATGCTCCCAATATGGGAAGTCATAAAAGATAGATTTCCTTTTCATCCCAATGGGCAATTTCTCAACATAGGTGTTGAATAAATCTGAATCATCGAACTTAGGCTCCCCATTTGAATCGAAAATTTCTATGAACTCCTTCTCCTTCTCTCTCTCATATGCTCTAAGCCATTCAGCTGGTGTCATTATTCGAGGCCTTTGGGTTCTCTCTCGTTTACCATTGAAAGCGGATGCTGCTCTTCTATAAGGGTGTTGTTCTGGTAGGAATATCTTGGAGCAATCACACACTGGCTTTCGTAGGTCCTTGGACCATCTAGCTTTCAGAGAAGGTCCACAACATTTACATCCAAAATACCCTTTTGTTACAAGACCTACGAGATTATATTTTTATACATTAATTAATATGCAAGGCACGTTAAAGAATATCATGAAGATCTGAACAAATATTATTACAAAGAATTAAATAAATAATACGTGAAAGAATATTGTTACATAGTATATAAAAAAATAAATAAATTAAACATGTAATTTACCAAATAAAACTCCTAAATCTGGATAATCATGTGTCGTGTAAGCACATATTCCATACAATGTAAAACTCCTCTCTGCTGCGATGGGTCTTGATACATCGTATACATTTATCCCATCCCATAATTCCTTCAATTCATATACTAGCAGTTATAAGTAGACATCCATATTCTTCACTTGTACTCTACCAGGGACTATGAGAGCCAACATAAGATGTTCATTCTTCACGGAAAACCATGGGGGGATGTTGTTATTGATCACTACTACAGGCCAAACAGAATATTTGGTGTTCTGGAGGGAATATGGGTTGACACCATCCATGGCTATGTTGAGTCGTAGACTTCGTACTTCATTCTTGAATTTTTCGGGCTATGTATCCTCTATATGCTTCATGGCTATTGAATCAGTTGGGATTCACATAACTCCCAACTCACTTCTGTGTGAGGCATGCCATCCTTGTAACATAGCTAATTATTTGTAACGAAAGAGCCTTTGAATCCTTGGGATTATAGGCATGTGCCTCAATATCTTAAAAGGAGGACCAATACGTGATTTACCCTTCTTTTTTTATTTATCATACCTATCATGCCCACATTTCGGAAAAATCTCTTTGTCTGCATATTCTCCTCTATATATAATACAATAATTTGGACATGCATGATATGATATGTACCCAACACCCAACATTTTCAACAATTTCTTTGCCTCTTCGCAGCTACCGGGCAAGACATTATCACTCGGAAGAACCTTATATTTGAATAACCTATAGTTGGTGATCATGGAAAAATATATTAATATTAAATGTAAATTAATGTCAATATAATTATTAACGTTCATAAAATTTAACATTTGTAATGTTCATTGCAGTGTACTGATTATATTTCAAATTTATATAAGGGGAGTACTTTATGGTAACTTACCTCAAAAGTTCCGATAAACATGCATTCGACAAGCCAAACTTTTCTTTCAAGTTGTATAGTAACATTGTTGTCCCCACCTGGGTAGACTTTGACTGACTACCAGGTCCAAAGAGAGGGGTGGTGGAAGCAAATTTAAGGCTTTCAAAAAAGGTGTCAACGATATGAGCATCATCCCCTAGTTGATAATCATTTTGGAATGCATCTAAAAACATTGTCTCCATGGCATCCGTATCCCTTAAGTAATCATCCATACCAACCTCTATTTGATTGCCTCCATTGCCATCTTGTGAAGAACTACTATTGCTGTAGTCATTCCTAATTGGTGAATCTGGACGTAGCGAGAATTGAATCGGTGGTTGATTCAACCATTCTTGGTATTGTTCCTCTCTGATTTTTTCTCTTCATTTAGTCTTCTCTCGGTTTGAAATTTTCGTGGGGTGCAACGGAAGATGGTAGGTAGGTCATTCATCATCACTATAATCCTAATAATTAAAAAAAATAATTGAACATGATTAGTACAAAATATATAATATCAATTAGTAACCATGCAGCTGACAATAATGCATGATTATAAATTGGTTTGACGTTGAAATAATTAAATATTAATCAATATATATACCAAACAATTATAAATATAATTACCTTCATTGTCCCAGGATTGTGGATAGAAGATGCAATATTGTTACAATTGGCAGGGTGAAGCGGCTGTCCATTTTCATCTACCAAATGCGCCTTGCAGTATGTAGCTCCTGATAAGAACTTCCGACATTTTGGAGCAGTTTGAATATTTTGTGCATCTGAACTCGATGTTGAATCTGCATGAACCTGCAAATTTGTATACATTATAAATTTAATTAAGTTGTGCGTGATTGACTGCATGGATACAAAACATATATAAATTCAATTAGAATGAAAATTAAACAAATCTGAAGTAAATATTACGTCTCCACATGGATAGGGAGAACTTTGCGATGGACTTTGAGAAATATTATGGAACGAGATGGATTTTGAAGAATTGTCCATTCCATATAATATATGGTATTTTCTCCCTGCATTTGAGAAAAACAACAATAAATTTTGGTGTACAAACTTCAATGTCATTCCAGTGCGTAATGTATAGATAACCGCACTGGTGAGTTTTTTATTTTGCGCACCGGTGCCATTTTATAAAATGACGCTCCAGTGCAATTAAATTAAAGGAAGCACCGGTAAACGAATAACCACAAATAAAAAAGCGCAACCCTATTTTATTTAAGTGAAAAGAATGTGGTAAATAGAAAAATGGGCGGCAAAATATTTTCAAAAATCTAATTTCATAAACCATTTCTCTAATACTAAACACTTTTCATTATTTCACTATTTTTGCAAAAAATTTCAGCCAAAGATTTGCAGGATACATACCTGGAGAAAACAGAGCACAAGAGCACTGTGGAGCAGGGAAATACGTTCAAACAGAAGTATTTAGACAATCAGAATTCCAAACCTCTGGTTAGTCAAACCCTGTACCATAGAATTTTAAATGATGTGAGTAAGTTTATTGTTTTCTGGTACTATTTTCTGCAGTTTTTTTTATGCAGTGAAATAAGAAGTCTAACTCTATTATTTTTTTTAACTTTTTTTCTGTATTTTTTTTTATGAAGAAAAATAACAAAATCAAAGCTTATTGTTTTTTTTTTAAATTTTTTTTTTTCTGCATTTTTTTTACCTTTTCTGCAGTTTTCAGAAACAAAAATAAAAAATAAATCCTTTTTTACAAACAAAACCCTAGATTCTTTTTGTTTCTGCCCTTTCTTCTCCCTCTTTCTTTTAAATTTAGATTTATAGGGTTTGTATAGTCATAAGACAACCAAACCATGGGACGACTTGCATATTCGGATCCCAATCCATGTTGGCCCTTGCGTCAATCTTAAAAAAATACATATTTTTTTTCGTCGGTGTGCCCTGCGTAACATAGCGCACCGGTGCGCTCCGTTATAGCAGTGCACCGCAAAAGTACAGTGAAAAAAAATAAAAAATGTTTTTATCAGTGTGTCATACATAACATATGGCACCGGTGCACTATTGTGTTATGGCGCACCGCAAACATGTTGTTTTGCAAAAAAAACCATTTTAGAAACAAACCCTACATTCTTTTTGTTTCTGCCCTTTCTTCTCCCACTTTCTATGATTTCAGAATTAGGGATTTTCAATTTATATTTATAGGAATTGTATTGCTAACAATAAGCCTAATACATCCAACCAACAGGAGGACCTGCATAGTCGGATCCCAATCCATGTCGGCCCTTGTGTCAATCTTAAAAAAATACAGACTTTTTTTTCATCAGTGCATCCTACGTAACATAGCACACTAGTGCACTTGGTTATAGTAGCGCATCGTAAAAGTACAGTGATAAAAAATAAAAAAATAAAAAATGTTTTTATCTATGCGCCATATGTAACATATGGCACTAGTGCAGTATTTCATTATGGCGCACTACACACGTGTTGTTTTGAAAAAAAACCATTTTAGAAACAAACCCTACATTCTTTTTGTTTCTACCCTTTCTTCTCCCACTTTCTGTGATTTCAGAATTAGGACTTTTCAATTTATATTTATAGGGTTTGTATTGCTAAATATAAGCCTAGGACATCCAACCAACGAGAGGACCTGCATAGTCTAATCCCAATCCATGTTGGCCCTTGCGTAAAAAAAAAAAAAAAAAAACTGTCGGTGCGCCCCGTGCGAAATACCGCACCAGTGCACTCTGTTCTCCCAGCGCACCGTGCAAGTACTGTGATAAAATATTATAAAAACAAAATATTTTTTCAGTGCGCCATTTGTAAAATATGTAGCTGGTGTGCTATTTCATTATGGCGCACCGTGAACATTCTGTTTCGAAAAAAAAAAAAAAAACTTTCAAAAGATACAAATCTTACATTATTTTTGTTTCTCCCCTTTCTTCTTCCTCTTTCTATGATTTCAAAATTAGAGCTTTTAAATTTAGATTTATAGGGTTTTTATTGCTAAATATAGACCTAATACATCCAACCGACGGGACGATTAGCATAGTCGGATCCCAACTCATGTGGGCCCTGACAGGAATTTAAAAAAAGCATTTTTTTTATCAGTGCATATGGAGTACGTAGCGCACTAGGGCTCTTTATTTTACAAGCGCACCACACAATGTTATGTGATAAATATTTTTTTATTTTTTTATTTTTTTAATCGGTGCGCCATATGTAAAATATGGCACCTATTTCTGCTAAAAACTAACATTGGACAATTTTTATTACTTTATCATGGTTAACTAGTGCGGTCATTGACATGTAACACACCGGTGCTCCTTCTGGACATAGAGCACCATACGGTCTATTATACTATTATGGTGGTGCATTTGGAAGAGAGACAAGCACCGGAGTCGGTGCGTAAACCATGAATGGCGCACCGGTTTTTTGAGATTTTTTTTTTACTTGAAAAGTTGATAATTTATTTATAAATATATTATTGAATGATATGGTACAGGTTTGAGATTGATAAAGAAATGAGTGACAAGAGATCAAGTAACAAAAATACTGATAACACATCAAGAAAAGCAATAAAGGTAAGTTCTTTGTAAATTTTTTACAAAAAAATTATTTTTGAACTATATGTAAGTTTAACTAATATGTATTGTTTATTGTGTATCATGCAGAGCCACAAATGATGAAGCTCGATAATATTATTTCTGATCTAGGACTAGAAGAGTGTAAAATTTTGATGGAAAAATTGCAAAAGGATGAATCAGGTGAATGAAAAAATACTATCGATCCAATATGAGTTTCTTTTTTTAGTTTTCATTAATAATATAATTAAAATTATTAGATAACATGTGTGAAAAATTCTATTATTCACATCTATTTAATGTTCTACAGGGACCAACAACTCAGAAAAGGAATGTTGTTCTAAGAAAAGAAAAAATAGAACGTGCAAATGAAAATGAATTGGTCCTTAGCTCATCTGGAGTGGTGCTAGAGGTTAACGAAAGGGGGAAAAAATTTTACAAAAGTTTTAGGGATCTAGTAGAATGAATATATAAACGTTCTTTCCACTTACAATACAAAAACCAATCCAATGATTTCAAGAACCAAATTTTATGTAAACTACAGGAAGAGTTTCCAGAGATTTGGTCAATGAGACATGTCAGACTTTTAATAGAAAAAACGTACAACAACAAAAAAGAAGGAATGAAAAAGTAATATTCCTTTAGATGTTTGTCTAGAATTATTTATAAATATCACTTTTGTTATACTTACTTTTCATATATCAATATAAAAATTGAATAGTTTATTGTCATGTTACATTTTCAGGAAGATTATGAAAATCTTAAAAGATGAACGAGCTGATATCAGAAATATGCCGGTAGGAATGTCAAAAAAGGTGTACAAGGAGATGGTCAAAGAAATGGACAAAATTTCATCGCTAGAGGAGCCATCTCAATAACAATTTGCTTCAAATGTAATAAGAATAATTGATTTTTTCGATCATTAGGTAAAATAAATAAACAATTTAGCATTAAATATTATTTTTCAAGTATTTTCTTGCAGAAAAGAAAAGAAAATTGAACCCATTCATCACATAAAACAGGATGACAAGGAAGAAAAGGATTGATATCTAAGTTTGTGAGTAATTGTCACTTCCTTATAACAACTTAAATAGATTTCATTTTTGTATTTTTTAAGTTGTTTTACAAAAATCATCATTGAATGTCTTCAAACAGGTGCTAACATACAAAGAAGAACCATTAAAGGAATTGATCGAAATTGGGTTAAATATGGGTTGTGCGTATATGTTGGCATATCAAAACTTAATTGTGGAATTTGTAAGCATCTATCGATCTTGTTTTACTTAGCTCCGTCTATAATTAATAGAAAAAATAAATCTTTTAGATTAAATATATGATTTGTTATGGGGTATATAGCTTGCAAGAAACAAAGTATGGCACTGCGCCAACAGATCAAATCTTGAAAGATGGCATGTTACATGGTTTTGAAAGAATGTATGTAGTTTATGAGTCAATTGTTGCATTGGTACGCCATCTCTTTTTGATTTACATTGATGTTTATTATTTAATATTGCAATTTTCATTATTCTCACCAATGTAGATACACTCATTACATTTTATTTTTATGTTTCTAGATGGAAGGTGAAGAAGAAGAAAACAATCAACATTGTGAACAAAACATTTTTGAAAATAACCCAAGTCATGGAAGTAGCTCTAGCAGTGACAACAGTTCAAGCGAAGAATGATGATTACTATGTTTGGATATAAAAGCAAGGCGTTGTATTTTTTTGAAAAATGTCTGTGAAATCACACATTTTCTTTAATGTAATGGACATAGTGTCCCAATTGAAAGATAAAGGGATACTAATAACTGTCCCATTTTGTATGACAAAGAATGTCTTATTCATATATATACATAATAAAAAATGTTTTAATTTATTCTATTGCGTTCTTTATTGTCGCTATTACGTTCTTCATTGTCATTCTCAAATGCACTAATAAAAATTTAATTCATATGAATATTGTTATACGATATATATGTGTCGACTTTTGAAGAATAATGAATTTAAAAAACCACAATAATTTTGATATGATATAACAAATTAATCCAAACATCACATTCAAATGCATTAATAAAAATTTAATTAATATGAATATTGTTATAAGATGTATTGACTTTTGATGAATAATGAGTTTAAAACAATCACGATAATTGCACTGTCACAGGTCGATGTTTCTAAAAAATACAAAATGAAAACTGGTGCGTGTATACTTACACCAGTGTGCTTGTATTCTTAAGCGCCCCAGTGCGTTTTTATGACCTATGGGTACCACAAAAATACCAAAACCGGTTAAAAATATCAAGGTGTTTGTGCGGTATGGCTTTCCGGTGAGTTTATGTCTATCTACGCATCGGTGCCTTTTTACGACCTATCAGCACCACACAAATACAGATACCAATTATAAAACTCGGCGCGTTTGTGTGATACTATGCACCGGGGCGTTTTTGTGTCTATACGCTCTAGTGCATTTTGGCGACCTATGGGCACCAGACGAATACCGATACCAATTATAAATCTCTGTGCATTTGTGTGATATTGCGCACCGGGGCATTTAAGAGTCTATATGCACTGGTGTATTTATATGACATATTTTCACCGCACGAGTACTGATACCAATTATAAAGCTCGGTGCATTTGTGTGAAAGGACACACTGGTGAGTTTCTATAAGTCTACGCACCGACGCGTTGATATGACCTATGGACACCACTCAATTCCCAAGACCAATTATAACTGCCCCGTGCATTGTATCACCAACACTACGCCTGGTGTTGTTTTATACCTTAACGGCCCAGTGCATTCTCCTTAGACCACCCCGGGGCACCGTCCATAGGTACGCACCGGTGCATTAAATCTTGATTAGCACACCGATGAAAAAAGCATCCGTAATAACCTCCGACTGCCCATTTTTTTTTTGTTGTGTTGAATTTCCATTAAAAGCTCTTCCAAAACCTCCGTAACCATAAACGGATGTGGTAGCATATGTTTTTTTGACAATTTTGGCCAATTTTATAACATTAAAAACCTCCTTTATAACCTCTGCTAGAGGGTCTTTTCCTTGTAGTGTTATAGTCATATTTAACGGTTTTTTGCAAGGAATGTGATGGCATTGGTAGTCCCTTCATCCAAGTAGCCAATTTTTAGGTCATCCCCAGATTTGGAGGTATAAGGTGCATTTTTGTTGAAATGATTTTTTGATTCTAAGATTCATGTATGCCACACTGTGATAGGATCTTTGTATGCCACTTTATGTGAGATATTGTTATTTTTTCATGCTGAAGGAGATATTTTATGAGTGAGAATTTTATAGAATAAAGTCTCTTGGGAGATAGACATGCCCCTCTAAGTTAAGGGCATTCTTCCTTGTATTGACAAAGAACACATCATGTATTCATCATCATCTTGTAGCAATTAATGAAGAGGCCTCAATACTCTTGACATTGGGCCCAAAGACGTAACCCACACTTAGTGAACTATGTTATCAACTTGTGTGTGTTCTTTGATTTGATGGATGTTAGGTCCCTATAATACTAGTGTATCCCCTTATTTTTGTTAGTATAGCCCCCTTATTGTTATTTTTTTACCCCTGTAGCCCTCATATTGTTATTATTGTTCCCTTACATTATTATTATTAGGTCGGCTAGGATTATATTGTGACCCCATGGACTCCTATATATAGAAAGGAGGTTCCTTCATTTGTATCATCCAAGAATTTTTCATTCATGTAATATAAAGGAGGTTTCCCCCTAAAATCGGCTTATTTCTAAGGCATTGATCTCTCTTTTCTTCCATTTTTGGAGCTGGTTCCATAACATTTGGTATCAGAGCTTTGGATTCTAGGGTTTTGCTGCTCCAAACAGGTCATCGTGGAATTTTCATTATAATATTTTTTCTATAAATGTTCAGATGCTGAAATTTTTACAAAGTGCAGACAACATATTGAGGAAATTTGTGTAAAAATTTCAGATCTTGTTTTGTAATATTTTCGGAGATATGATCTATGGAATTTAGGGTTTGTTTAGGCTCCCGAATTTAACCTAAACAAGTCATCGTGGAATTTTCGATATAAACGTTTTTATACGAAGGTTAAAAAGCTGAAAGTCTTACAGTGTGAAGCCGAAATACAAAGGAACGTCATGTAAAAATTTCATATCTTGGTTCACAATATTTTCATAGATATGATCTGTGGACGTTAGGGTGTTTTCAGGCTCCTAAATTTCATCTAAAATAGGTCATCGTAGAAATTTCGCTATAACGTTTTTTATACGAATATTCATAAGCTGAAATTTTTATCACGCGAACCTGGAATCTTGAGGAACCTCATGTAAAAATTTCAGATCTTGGTTCGCATTATTTTCAGAGATATGATATGTGGAAGGTAGGGTTTGTTCAGGCTCTTGAATTTCATCTTAAAGAGGTGACCATGGGAAAATCATCGTAACTCTCTCTCTGAGAATAAGATCGGAATTCTATAAAAAGTGGCCAAAATTTCACAGAATGACGTTGTCTGTGTATCAATTTTAGAGCCGAAGGAGAAAATAGTGACACGTGGCACGCCATACAAGTTCGCTCTACTGAACTAGTCCATAATTAGGTCATTGTGGAAGATTGGGAATAACTTTGCCTTGAAGAATCCAAACCAGGTCAGACCTATGGAATTCGAAAGAATATTTAGAGGGCTAATATAGGACCAAATTTCAGATATTGAAGATATGAAATCACAAAGATAATTCAGTTTCAATACTACCTCCTAAAAAGTAAGAAAAATGTGTGTATTTATTTTTTAAAATTGCATAACATTTGTTTTTAAAAGCAGTTTGAAGTGATTTGAAGGGCATATTGAAGAATTTTTATGAGTATTGGGTTGTATAATTCCTCCCAAAAATCATTTCACACCCATTAAGCCCTCATAAAGCTCTACTATGACACATGAAGAGGAATAATGGCAGTATGAAATATCAAAATTATGGTACAAAGTGCGATAAATTTCGATCTTACAAAGAGCAATCAAATATGACATAGATGGTTTAAAATAAAAAATGGAGGCTAAGTTGGACAGTTTCAAGGATCAAATGAAAGCTAATAGGGATGATAAAATAGTGGAATATCACATCGAGCATCAACAACAAGTTCTCCAACTCTCAAAGGATAACCTAAATTTGGTACATAATCGAATGAAACAGCAGGAAGATCAACATCGCAGTGAAAGAATTTCTAAGGCAGTCACAGAAACAAGAATTCAACAAATACCGAATCGATCAATTTCAGAGTATCTCAACAAGTGGAAGAACTTAACCATTGAAGATTCCACATAGGCGGATGATAATTTTATGCAACAACATCCAGAAATAATCAAGTGTTGGGTGAAACACTTGTTTTAAGGAGAGGGGCATGTTAGGTCCCCAGAATACTAGTGTATCCCCTTATTGTTGTTAGTGTATCCCCCTTATTGTAATTTTTGTACCCCTGTAGCACCCATATTGTTATTATTGTGCCCTTACATTATTATTGTTAGGTCTACTAGGGTTATATACTGACCCCATGGACTCCTATGTATAGCAAGGAGGTTTTTTCATTTGTATCATCTAAGAATTGTTCATTTATGTAATGTAAAGGAGGTTGCCCCCTCGAAGTGGCTTATTTCTAAGGCGTTGATCTCTCTTTTCTTCCATTTTTGGAGCTGGTTTCATAAAAATGGATGCATTTATGTTTCCTCTTCTTTAAAGTATGCACATGTTTGTTTTCATACTCTTTCACATGCAATTTTGCTAACATGACAAAAGTAAAATATCTTGGTTAATTCCAGTAACTGAGAGAATTTGAATCATATAGTAGGATTATTACAAGAGGGAATACTATCAATCAGTCCTTCACTTCCATCCCTACATTAGAGAACTTTTGACGTCTAACATGGGCCTCCCAAGAAAAATTTACGACCAAAATAAAATTTATAAGAACCAATAGGTTCAAGATGATGATGTCAACCATGGGGGATGATTCACCATTTTTGGGGTAAAAATGTAAAAAAACAAAAAGATAAAAAAATAATAAAACTATTATTTCAACTTTTAGTTTCAACTTATTTCCCTAATGTTTTACTTATATTTCAAGCAGGAGTACTCGTTGGATGCAAAATTAAATTCCTCATCCAAGGAGTACCCATGTTGCATACTTTTGATGGACCCTACTACACGAAAAATGAGAAATACATGAAAAAATTCTATTGCAATCATGTTTTTCATGTATTTCTCATTTTCCATGTAATAGGGTCCATCGAAAGTATGAAACATGGGTACTCCTTGGATGAAGAATCAAATTCTGCATCCAAAGAGTCTTCCCGCTCGAAATTTGAGTAAACCCGTTTGGAGATAAGTTGAAATAATAGTTGAAAAACTTGTTTTTTCTTTTTTCCCTCTAAAATTTGATGATGTAATCTATTATTATTTTATTTTTTCCACTATTATTTTATAATTTTATTTAGGAGGCCCATTTTATACCTCAAAATTCCCTTAATGCCTATTTTTTTCCTAACCTTAATGGAGAACAACCCAAACTTCAACATCTTATTCCATATCCTAGAAAATAATAGCCATGAAAACGCGTGCAAAAATTTGTAATAAACTCCAAATTTGAGGTTCACTCAAATCAATTCGGAGAATATATATAGTACATGTAGGATCATGCACTCACTGAGGAAATTTATGGGCATATGGAATTCAGAAAAAACCCTCTCTATCTAGGTACAAAATAAATGGAAAACCAAAGCAAAAGTCAAGCTCGAACTGGGAACTAAGGTTTTCTTCACTGTTATATTCGCTAGCCTAGAGGAGCATACACAAGTATTAAAGAATGACCCATATTTTTTTTAATTTAATAGGGCTTTATTATCACTTCTAGACATAAAATTTTATGCCAGATAAGGAGGAATTCATGATGACACCAATTTGGATCCAGATGTACTCATTTCCATGAGAGCTTTAAGATGAAGAAACCATCACTGAAAATGGTAACACCCTTGGCCACTTTGTCAAAGCCTTTGAAGTGACTAAGCAAGAAACGTACATATCCTATGCCTACATTTACATTTATATGAAATTTTTTGATGCAATCCCAAAATCTATAGATATTTATTATTAAGATAAGCTATGGAAGAAGACCCTTGATTATGAGCACATCCCCTTCCATCATTGTTGATACCATGAATATGACCACATCTACTACAATTTCCCTTTTATAACCACATATGTAAACCATGAATTTCTTCCTTTTCCTAATAAAAAATGTTTCACAAAAGTGTAAAGTGAGTTCAAAAACCCCAAGGATGTTCCCTCGCAACCCCAATTCCATGGAGTGAAATTTGTAGTTTCTAGTTGCTATGAGCCACTCATTTCCCTTCAACCTTTTTATCCCCCCTCACATGAGAAACCTATTAAAGTTCTTATGTAGTATTAATCACTTCCCCCTTAACCTTTGACCGACCCTTGTCCTCATTTGTTCCCCCTCCCTATGTTAATTTAGCATCTTAGTGAAAATTTCCAATCATTGGACTAGATTCCTCATTCAGAGAGGACCAATTTTGACCTTTGGAGCACTTGATTTGGACAAGGGAAAGTGCACTTTTGAAGTGAATCCCACAATGTGTCATTTGATTAAGTTAGCCTAGAGGCTAATTAGACCTCCTCCAATGCCTATAAATTAAGGACACCTCAAGCTCATTTGGAAATCATCATCTCACATCTTTTATTCTTCTTTTGGAGGTTCATTCTATCTAAACTTGTAGCTATCACAAGAAGTGAGAAGCTGCCACAAGAAGTGTGAAGATATCATATGAAGAAAAGCTATCACAGGAAGTGTGAAGGTTTCACAGGAAGTGCAAAGCTTTCATAGGAAGTGCAAAGATATCACAGAAAGTGTGAAGGTTTCACAGAAAGTGTGAAGTTGTCACATGAAGTACGAAGGCTTCACAAGAAGTGTGAAACTGTCACAGTGTTAGGTCCTTATATTACTAGTGTATTCCATTATTATTGTTAGTGTAGACCCCTTATTGTTATTTTTTTACCCCTGTAACCCCCATATTGTTATTATTGTGCCCATACATTATTATTGTTAGGTCGGCTAGGATTATATTATGACCCCATGGACTCCTATATATAGAAAGAAGGTTTTTTCATTTGTATCATGCAATAACTATTCATTTATGTAATGTAAAGGAGGTTTCCCCCTCGAAGTGTCTGAATTATAAGGCGTTGATCTCCCTTTTCTTCTATTTTTGGAGCTAGTTTCATAACATTTGATATCAGAGCTTTGGCTTGTAGGTTTTCGCTGCTCCAAACATGTCATCGTGGAAATTTTACTATAATTTTTTTTCTACAAAGGTTAAAAAGCTAAAATTTTTACCATGAAAAGATGAAATCCTGAGGAAATTCGTGTAAAAATTTCAGATCTTGATTCGCAATATTTTCGGAGATATGATCTATGGAAGTTAGGGTTTTTGCAGGCTCCCGAATTTCATCTTAAAGAGGTGACCGTGGGAAAATCATCATAACTCTCTCTATGAGAATCAAATTGGAATTCTGTAAAAAGTGGCTGAAAGTAAACAAACTGTAGTTTCCTGTGTATCAATTTTAGAACTGAAGGATGAAACAATGACATGACGTGGCACGCCATACAAGTTCGCTCTACTGAACTAGTACATAATTAGGTCATTGTGGGAGATTAGGCATAACTATGTCCCGAAGAATCCCAATTAGGTTAGACCTATAGCATTCAAAAGATGATTCATAGAAATACTACAAGACCAAATTTCAGATATTGAAGATCTGCAATCACAGAGATAATTCAGTTTCAATAATGAGCTCCTAAAAAACAAGAAAAATGTGTGTATTGTTTTTTTTTTCAAATTGCATAAGTCTTGTTTCAAAAATCATTTTGAAGTGATTCCAAGGGCATATTGAAGTATAGATATCAGTATTGGGTTCTAAAATCCCCCCTAAAAAGAGTTCAACACCCATTAAGCCCTTATAATACTCTACTATGACTCATGAAGAGGAAGAAATGCAACATGATATATCAAAATTACAAGAGAAAGTGCACCAAATTTCGCTCTCGCAAAGAGAAACAAAAAATGAAATGGAATTTTTGAAGAAAGGCGTGGAAGTTAAGATGGATGGTTTGAAGAAAGGAATTGAAACTAAGATGGATGTCATGGAAGAAAAAATGGAAGACATGAAGAATGATATAAAATCAAACATGGAAGGTTTGAAGGAAGGTTTGACAAAGTTGATACAAGAAATGATTCGTAATGGCGAAAATATAGTAGAGGAAACTCATGATGAGAAAAAAATAAATGATAATTGTGATTTCATAAACTCTAATGTTGGATTGAAGACCCACAATATTCCAAAGATCGATATGAGGAAGTTTTATGGCAAGGATCCCTTAACATGGATACTACAGATGGAGCAATACTTTGATCTCAATAATGTGCAAAACACACAAAATGTAAGCCTTGCAACTTTATATTTAGAAAAAAATACATTTGTATGGTATCAATGGCTTTGCTCTTGTAAAAAAATTGTCACTTGGTCAATTTTTATAGAGGAAATGATAGCATATTATGAAGATACAATTAGCAACGCCTTCTTTAGCCAATTGACAAATCTCAAACAAAAGGGTTCAGTGATGGAGCACATTGAGGACTTCCAAAAATTGAATATAAAGGTAGCTTATATTCCAGAGAAACACACGATTTATTTATTCATAGGGACTTTAAAGGATAACATCGAACATGAGGTTCGACTTTGGGAACTTGATTCATTGGAGAAGACATTCAGGTTGGAAAGAAATATTGAATGCAAAATTATGGTGACAAGGAAGTCTACCACTCACATCTGTAAAGATGGAAGTTTTTCTACTCCTAGACTTCCACAACCTACAAGGTTGACACCAAAAAAATTGTAAGAAAAAAGAGAAAAATGGATTTTCTATAGTAGTGATAGCAAATACACTAAAGGTCATAAGTGTGCCGAGAATAAATTATTTTACATAGATTGTGAAGAGGAGGAAGAAAATGAACAAGAAAATTCAAAAGAAGAGGATATACACTAGGAACAAACCCTAGAGAAAGAAGAAATGAGTCTGACCATATCCTGTAATGCATTGGAGGGAATTACCACTCCTCAAACTCTCAAGATAGAAGGAAACATCAAGAAGAGAAAGGTAATAGTTTTGATTGACTCGGGTACTACCCATAATTTTATTCATTGTAAGGTAGCCACGGAATTGAATTGCTTCCTATACCTAGCACTAGAATGTCAAGTGATGGTTGCAAATGGAGGAACTATATATTAATCTGGAAAATTCCATAACATCAAGCTAACCATGGAGGAATATGTATTGAATAGTCCAATGCTTTCCATTCAAATGGGAGGTGCTGATGTTGTACTATGAGTACAATGGTTACAATCTTTGGGGACGATGGATTTTAATTTTCAAGAAATTTTCTTGAATTTTTTTTGGAAGGAAAGGAAGTTAAATTATGGGGTATCGCAGGGAAACCAGGAAATATAATTAGCTCTAATGTCATGAGAAAGCTTTTGAAGAAAGAAAAATGAGGCGTAATTCCACAATTATGCTCACTAGAAGCTCCAACATAAAAATCATCTATTTCTCTAGATCTCCAAAAAGTCTTGGAAAATCATTCCAAGGTGTTTAAAACTCCCAGAGGACTCGACCTATTCGTGATCATGATCATGCTATTCATCTTATTCAGGGAAGTGTTCCTCCAAACATCAGGCCTTACAGATATCCTTATGTCCAAAAGAGTGAAATTGAACATATGATTGCAGAAATGTTAGAGGCTGGTATAATTCAACTGAGTCAAAGTTCTTTCTCTGCTCCAATAGTATTGGTGCACAAGAAGGATGGATCATGGTGCATGTGTTTGAATTATAGAGAGCTCAATAAGCTCACTATTAAAGATAAATTTCTCATTCCTATGATTGATGAATTATTGGATGAAATACATGGAGCAATTTATTTTACCAAGTTGGATCTTTGTTCACGATATCATCAAATTAGAATGAAGACTAAAGATATTCTGAAAACAACATTTTGAACTCATGAGGGTCATTATGAATTTTTGGTCATGAATTTTGGCCTTACCAATACACCTTCTACATTTCAAGGGTGTTAAGGTAGACCCTAACAAAATTAAATCCATTAAGGAATGGAAAGTCCCCACAACCATAAAGTAGTTGCGAGGATTTCTTGGGTTAATAGGGTATTATCGCAAGTTTGTTAAGAATTATGTGAGAATAGCATCACCTCTAACAATATTATTGAAGAAAGTTGCATTTTCATGGACTCCTGAAGCAACTAAGGCCTTTGAACATATTAAAGAGGAAATGTGATTAACACCAGTATTAACTACGCCAAACTTACAAAAACATTTATTGTGTAATGTGATGCCTCATGAAATGGAATTGGTGTGGTTTTAATGTGAGAAGGAAGACCCATTTCTTTTGAAAGTCATCCAATCAAAGGAAAGTATTTACAGAAAGCTATTTATGAGAAGGAAATTTTTGCAATACTACATTCACTAAATAAATGACAACCTTACCTAATGGGAAGACACTTCAAGGTAAAAATTGATCATGATAGTCTTAAATACTTTCTGGAACAAAGACTATCTTCATAAGAGAAGCAAAGATGGGCCACAAAGATGTTGGGTCATGAATTTGAAATCATCTACAATTAAAGGAAGCTAAATGTTGTTGCAGATGCACTCTCAAGAAGGGATGAAGAGGTGGAAGCATTTCTTTATGCCATTTCTATTATCCAACCAAATTGGATAACTGAAGTAAGGGATGAATCGAAGAAGGATGAAGAATTGTGGACACTCATTCAAAAGTTGTAGCAAGATCCTAATACATCTGATAGATTTAGTTGGAAAAATGATTCTTCATGGTACAAAGATCGCTTATATATTTGTAAGAATTCCCAACTAAAACAAAATATTCTTTTGGAATTGCATAATTATCCCTTAGGAGGACACTTGGGATTTTTAAAAACTTACCACAAGGTGAAGAATTTGTTTTTTGGGATGGCCTTAAATCTGATATTCAAAATTTTGTGGCAGAATGTTTGGTTTGCCAGCAAAATAAAGTTGAGACAAGTAAGACCCCTAGTCTTCTATAACCTTTATCCATTCCAAGTCAACGTTGGGAGGAGATTTCAATGGATTTTATCATAGGTTTACGTAATTCCAAAGGAAAGAGTGTCATCATGGTGGTAGTTGATATACTTACCAAGTATGCACACTTTTTTGTATTATCTCATCCATTTAAAGCAAGTACAGTTGCTACTGCATTTATGGAAACAATTCAAAAGCTACATGGAAACCCAAATATTATTGTAAGTGAAAAAGGTCCCATTTTTACTGGAAAATTTTTCGATGGAATTATTTTCTTAATTGGGTACTCAACTGGATGATAGCTCATCTTACCATCCTCAATCCGATGGGAAAACTAAGATAGTGAAAAAATGTTTGGAAGGATATCTTCGTTGTTTTGTATCTGATAAACAAACACAATGGGCCAAGTGGTTACCTTTGGCTGAATGGTGGTATAGAACTTCCTTCCATACTGCAGCAAAAATGACCCCATTAATGGCACTTTATGGATATCATCCACCGTCCATCACATCATCTTTAGGAGAAAATTCTAAGGTTCAAGCAGTGGAAGATCACATCGAGCATCAACAACAAGTTCTCCAACTCTTAAAGGATAACCTAAATTTGGCACAAAATCGAATGAAACAACATGCAGATCAACATCGCGGCAAGAGAATTTTTGATATAGGAGACTGGTTATTTTTATGGCTGCAACCATACAAACAAATGTCCCTCAATAAAGCTAAGAATGATAATAAATTATCGCCAAAGTACTATGGTCCTTACAAGGTGTTGCAAAAGATTGGTACTATGGAATACAAATTGGAGCTTCCTACTTCTTCTCGAGTGCATCGAGATTTCCATGCTTCATGCTTAAAGAAGGTTATAAGTGAAAAATTTCCAGTTCAAACAATATTACTAGAACTTTATGAGGAAGGAAAAATCGTATGGGAACTTGAAGCAGTCATGGAAACAAGAACTCGACAACTACGGAATCAATCAATTTCAGAGTATCTCATCAAGTGGAATAACTTACCCACTGAATATTCTACATGGGAGGATGAGAATTTTATATAGAAGCATCCAGAGCTACTCAAGCATTGAGGACAAAAATTTTTTGAAGGAGAGGGGCATGTTAGGTCCCTATATTACTAGTGTAATCCCTTATTGTTGTTATTGTAGCCCCCTTATTATTATTGTTGTACCCCTATAACCCCCATATTGTTATTATTGTCCCCATACATTATTATTGTTAGGTCGGCTATTATTATATTGTGACCCCATGGAATCCTATATAGAGAAAGGAGGTTTTGTCATTTGTATCATCAAATAATTGTTCATTTATGTAATGTAAAGGAGGTTTCCCTCTCGAAGTGGCTGATTTCTAAGGCGTTGATCTCCCTTTTCTTCTATTTTTGGAGCTGGTTACATAACACACAAGAAGTGCTAGGATATCACATGAAGTGCGCATGTCTCACAGGAAGTGCAGTTGAGGAACATGAAGTTCACATGTATCTTTGACTGTTGTTAACTTTGAACATAATTGCAGATTTGACAATTTTACCATATTTGACTTCTGGGCACATCTATTAGACTTTGGATATTGGTTTTGTTGGATGGTCAAAGATTTGACTTTGACTCTTGATTGATGGATTTGGGCTCATTCTAATCTATACTAAACATTTTATGATAATATAATAGAAGAATAATTTCAAATGGTTTTCTCCTTTGTTGGGTTTTCCCTTGGTCTTTGACCAAATCAATATCTCTTTTTGATATGTTGATTGTCTCCTATTGTCATTACATTTACTATTCTATCTTCAGTTACTGTTGATGATTGGAAGAATTTATTATTGTTGACTAGATTTCTAATTCAAGAATTTAATTGGGCTAAATTAATTTATATAACATAAAGTAGTGGAAAAATGAACACCCTCCACCTATTATGTAATGTTCCTAAATTAGCTTCAGCTAATTTGGAACATTAATTTTTCCTTATTTACTTTGTATTTCATGTTTAATGAATAAATTGTGAAGGAGGATGTCTAATCCTCTTGAAAATCAAGAATAAATCAGTGTCTATGTGAAAAGAGACATATTCAGGCCATTGGAATAAAATCTTGCAGGTGTGAAAGGGCCAAGACCACCAAAGGAGATCCTATTTGACCAAGTCAACAACGTTGTCTAGGTTCATTGAACCTCCTTGATGGACTGCGCAGTTCTAGAAGGGATTTCCAAATGTGAAAAGAACCAAAAGATGAAAGTGGTTTAGGGTTTTCCAAGAGACTCAAATGTTATAAAAGGAGGATGAAGGTTCATGAGGAGGTTGTTGATAATTTTTCATTTTCTGAGCTTGCTAAGGAAACTCCATTTCTCTTTGTTGTTTAGCAATAGAAAGAGAGGATCTCTTCTTTAGGAATCCTCCATCCTTCTTTGAGTAGCTCTTGGAGGGAAGTGTGCTATATTGAACCACTATCTGGTTGGAGGCCAAACTATGCTTGCATTGAAAGCGCTAGCTCACTGAGGGTTTTGCTGCTACTGTAAGTGTAGTAAGTGGGATTCTAGATCTGCAAGGATCTAGTTGTTTTTGGAGTTTTCCTCTCAGGGAGGGTGTCTTGTGACCACCCAGAAGAGGGTTTCTCCCATATTTTGCTTCAAATCTATATATTTCAGTTTTTGTAACATTATCTACAAGCTACTATGCAGTATTCTTAGAGGATTGTGTTATTTTCACAAGCTGCTGCTATTGTTTTGTGATTTCCTCTTGTAATAGATCTCAGATGATTGAGGCTTGCCTCTCATCTTGAAGACTAATCTTGTAGCTCGCTAATACTTATTGTTAAGATCTGATATTCAGTTTAATAAAAGTCATATTTAGAAATTACTGAATTTTTCTGCATATCTGTGTATAAAAGGTTAGATCTACACTTCCCAGTGCATTATTTTGTAAAAACCCCAAGGGAGCTTGATTAGAAGGCAGAGAAGTTTCAAGATCTGATATGGATCTGATGTTTCAGCCATTAATTTTCTGTAGATCTGTAATATAATGTTATACTACTGAATCACACTTAGTGGGACGCTGTCTATTCATTTCTGCACTTTCTACATACATTGCAGCTCCTATTTCTGAAGATTTCTTGCTTATTTCCTCATGCAATTCACTATAATTCTTAAGTAAATTCATTAAAATTACATCTATACTGTAATAAATTACTGAAGGCTGATTTCCAGTGACTCTCTACTGAAACTGCGCAATTCTGAAGTGGGTTTCTCTTCATTTCATTAGCTCTTCTCCTTAGCTGATTTTTAACTAGTCAACTTCATGGGAGATCTGTTTAAGGCCCTTAATCTCATTTTTTTTGCTGAAACTCTGCATGGATGTCCCACAAAGCATAAAATAAGGGAACCCAGCCCTAGGAAGCATTATTCTTGCATCATTTTTCTTATACAGCGTTACCATTGAGCCTCTTGCAATTTTTCCCAGAAGTGGAATTTCCCTCTCCTCATTCGTTTGGTTTTTGCTTCTCTTTGGATCCACTCTTTAGATCTGTAGATATAAGGTTCCCAAGGGTAGAAAAATCCAAGAGGATTGTTTCATTTCCACACTTTTTGTGTTTCATCAGTCTTCTATAGACAGAGTCTGGAACGGGCCAGGAAGCCTCTAGTTTTCACCCTCTCCTTAGAGGTGATATAACCAGTAAATTCCCTACCATTCTATCTCTGGTTTAGAATTTTATGGTATTTTTCCCATACTACTATGATCCCATAGTGTAATATCTCAAGATATTCCCCACTGTGCCTAATTTCTCCCATTTGGAACATTACAGTGGTATCAGAGCATGATCTCTGGCTCCGCCTGTGAGATCAAGCTATAGTGAAATCAAGAGCAAGGGAAACATGGAGAGGATGAGATTAATCTCATCTCTATTCAGATCTAAGAAGAACCTCCCCAAGGATGATTTGCAAGAAGAAAAGAGAAGCAGCAGTGAAGCTCCCAAGGAGTTTCAAAAAGAAGATTTTCCAATCAGATCTACAAGATCTATACATGAGGGAAATTTTGAATCTTCATCTCATGGATATGTGCACTCAGCCATATCACCTAAGCTTCAAGGTTCTATCAGTAATTTCTTCATGAAGAGGAAGAAAGAAGGTGCGATTTTGTTTGATGCCTTGCCTATGGGAAGATCTCCTTTGAATGAAGGGGACTCTTCTCAAGAAGGAAGAATGGAGATTCCTCCTTCACTAGATGACCAAGATCTAAGGTCCCTTATTGATGATGAGGAAATTTCAGTTATTGGAGAGGAGAAGGAGAGGGCAGGAGATAATTCAGCCATGAAAATGACACATCAAGCACCTCATAAAGATGAAGTTGGAGCACTTTTTCCAAGGGAAGAAACTCTTGCATTCTTGCAAGGAGTTCCAAAAGATCTCACACATGGAGATCTTGATACAACACAAGAGCAACATGCATCATAATTGTCAAATGATGAAGTCTTGAAGATAGAAGGAGGAAGAGAGGAGGAAGAGCATCCCAAGAAGAAGAGCATATACCCTTCTCTGTTTCAAGGGTTGGAAGACCAAAGAAGGCAAGAGGATCCATGCAACAATGGTAGGGGAAAATCTGTCCACCTACATCCATATTCTTCTCTATGCCTTGGTGCCTCTTTGCAAAGAGGAATTCCACCAGGAAGACCTCCTGATTGGAGGAAAACTAAAGTGTTCTCTCAACTATGGGCATCAATTGCATACTTGGCTAAGGAAGGAGCCTTGGGAGAAGCAAGCACAACGCAGAGGGCCTCTCATGAATTCAGAAAAGAGGTAAGCAATTTTCTAAATAGGATATTGTTATCCTCCATTCATATATCTGCGCTGAGAGATGAAATATTAGAAATCTATGATGATATGGGTTTGAGGACACATGGAAAAACCATATCTTTGGGGCAGCCCATGGTCTTCTCATTTACAACAGAGATTTCTGAACATGACAATAGGATCTTAATACTCTTGCATGCATGGGCCAAATTGAGGAAGTTTTGGAGGACAAGAACTTTCCAAGGGGAAGTTGATTTCCACATGCTTCAATCTTGTCTTGAGCAAGATCAGCTGCAAGGGAGGCATCAAAAGAAAGTTTATGGGACTCCAACATGTGACCTTGGCATCAAGTATGTCAAATAGGGGAGTCATGATTTGTTAGGGGCTGCATTTTAGACCTCTACAGCGCTGTCATTTTTGGGAAGTCTAGATCCTTGTTGGGAGTCCCAACTTATGATGGAATACTACAAGGACCCTTTCACATGTGAGGTTCTTGATGGGAAGGTAATGGATGGGAGGTATAAGGTAGTTGGAGGGGTCATCTACTTCCATGATCAGATTTATTTGTTTAAAGGCTCCAAGCTCAAGGAGAAACTACTGAATGCAACCTATGAGATCCTGCTTTCCAAACCCACTGGTTTCATTGGAGCATATCATACTATCTTGGATGGATTCAGGTGGGAGAATTTCAAAGAGGAGGTGCAATCTCATATGAAGAAGTGCATGAACCATTTTTTAGATGAGGAGGAACATAGCTCTCAGGAAGAATTATCATCCACACCTCCTTATTCATTGAGTGTGAGAGGAGGCTCATCCATGAGCTACCTTGTTGATTTTGAACAAGTGTATGACAAGTATTATATTTCTGAATCTCATGATGTATACTTGTATTTTTCTAACACTCATTTGCAGGGCTTTGCTCCAAGAGGGAGCACTATTTATGATGGGCTTCATGGGCCACTTGAGGCCATGAACTTTAGTGATGTTGATCATCCTTTGGAGGATCTTGGAGGGGAGATGCACCTTCCATGGTGTGACTCCTTTACACCAATCACAAAGCACCTTCTCCAAGCATGCAAGAAGGATGGGGCAACAAGCATGTGTTGGAGGAAACTCTTGTCATCTTCTATTCCATGGCAGTTGAGGGTAAAGCTGCGCTGGTTTCACATGAGGAGGCATCTTCCTTCTCCCTTATCATATATGGTAGCTAGCATGATCTTAATCATGATTCCACATGCTAAAGATGTTCTTAGTCTTGGGAACATGGTTGTAGGAGGGACACATTATTTGCACTACATGTTCTAAGGGGAGCATGGGAGACCATATGGCCACTATAGCACATCACTTGTCTCTTTATGATATGGACCATATGATTTTATGTAGCACTTGGAGCATGCCTCTCATGGGCATTTGGGAGGAACTTCCCTATGAGTTACCATGCTGGAAGGTAATTCATTTCATTTGGATGATAGCATGGAGGTGGAAGACCTTCATTGATGGTGAAATTCCCCATCATGACCATCGCTTCTATCTTGATGAGGCCATGGATCAGCAAGAGGGTTTCCATATAGACCTTCCTTTACTTCATAATGAGAGCTATTTGGTTTATCTACCAAAGGCCACTTTTCACACTTGGGAGGAGCCATTAGGAGATGGGATTATTGCAGAAAATTTGCAGCAATGGTGGAGACTGTTGAAGGAGAAGGCCAGAAGAAGGAGGGGGGAGATTTTGTAGCACCCTTACAGTTGCTTGAGGACAAACAACATTTGGGAGGGGGAGACTGTAATGTTCCTAAATTAGCTTCAGCTAATTTGGAACATTAATTTTGCCTTATTTACTTTGTATTTCATGTTTAATGAATACATTGTGAAGGAGGATGTCTAATCCTCTTGCAAATCAAGAATAAATCAGTTCTTGTGTGAAAAGAGACATATTCAGGCCATTGGAATAAAATCTTGCAGGTGTGAAAGGGCCAATACCACCAAAGGAGATCCTATTTGAGCAAGTCAACAACGTTGTCTAGGTTCATTGAACCTCCTTGATGGACTGCGCGGTTCTATAAGGGGTTTCCAAATGTGAAAAGAACCAAAAGATGAAAGTGGTTTAGGGTTTGCCAAGAGACTCAAATGTTATAAAAGGAGGATGAAGGTTCATGAGGAGGTTGTTGATCATTTTTCATTTTCTGAGCTTGCTAAGGCAACTCCATTTCTCTTTGTTGTTTAGCAAGAGAAAGAGAGGATCACCTGTTTAGGAATCCTCCATCCTTCTTTAAGTAGCTCTTGGAGGGAAGTGTGATATGTTGAACCACGATTTGGTTGGAGGCAAAGCTATGCTTGCATTTACAGCGCTAGCTCACTAAGGGTTTTGCTGCTGCTGTAAGTGTAGTAAGTGGGATTCTAGATCTGCAAGGATCTAGTTGTTTTTGGAGTTTTCCTCTCAGGGAGGGTGTCTTGTGACCACCCGGAAGAGGGTTTCTCCCATATTTTGCTTCAGATCTGTATATTTCAGTTTCTGTAACATTATCTACAAGCTACTGCGCAGTATTCTTAGAGGACTGCGTTATTTTCATAAGTTGCTGCTATTGTTTTGTGATTTCCTCTTATAATATATCTCAGATGATTGAGGCTTGCCTCTCATCTTGAAGACTAATCTTGTAGCTTGCTGATACTTATTTTTAAGATCTGATATTTAGTTTAATAAAATTCATCTTCAGAAATTACTGAAGTTTTCTGCAGATCTGTGTATAAAAGGTTAGATCTACACTTCCCAATGCATTATTTTGTAAAAATCCCAAGGGAATCTTGATTATAAGGCTGAGTAGTTTCCATATCTGATATGGATCTGATGTTTCAGCCATAAATTTGTTGTAGATCTGTAATCTCATGTTATACTACTGAAGCACACTTAGTGGGACGCTATCTATTCATTTCTGCACTTTCTACATACATTGCAGCTCCTATTTCTGAAGATTTCTTGCTTATTTCCTCATGTAATTCACTGTACTTCTTAAGGAACTTCATTAAAAGTCTGATTTTGTGCTGCTATACTATAATACATGACTGAAGGCTGATTTCCAGTGACTCTCTACTGAAACTGCGCAATTCTGAAGTGGGTTTCTCTTCATTTCATCAGCTCTTCTCCTTAGCTGATTTTTAACTAGTCAGCTTCATGGGAGATCTGTTTAAGGCCCTTAATCTCATTTTTTTTTTATGAAACTCTGCCTTGGGTAGTGTTATTCTTGCATCATTTTTCTTATACAGCGTTACCATTGAGCCTCTTGCATTTTTTCCCAGAAGTGGAATTTCCCTCTTCTCATTTGTTTGGTTTTTGCTTCTCTTTGGATCCACTCTTTAGATATGTAGATCTAAGGTTCCCAAGGGTAGAAAACTCCAAGAGGAGTGTGTCATTTCCACACTTTCTGTGTTTCATCAGTCTTCTATAGACGGATTCTAGAATGGGCCAGGAAGCCTCTGGTTTTCACCCTCTTCTTAGAGGTGATATAACCAGTAAATGCCCTACCAGTCTATCTATGTTTAGAAGTTGCTGGTATTTTTACCATACTACTGTGATCCCATAGTGGAATATCTCAATATATTCCCCACTGTGCCTAATTTCTCCCATTTGGAACATTACATATTAACCCTTCCCCCTCTGCCATGCCACCTCTCGACTCTGCTTTCTCCCCTTATCTCCCACTGGTAATACTCTCCATTGCGATGGAAAGGATGGATAAAGCTGCAGACCAAATTGAAGACATATACCTTGACTCGCTCGATCTACAAGAGTTGGCCAAGGCCTCAAAGGGAAAATACCCCTTCTCTCTCTCAAAACACGAAGTTTGACTATTTGGTCGCACTTATCTCAAATCTTATCATGTAGCTTCAAGATAAAACTTAGGTTAAGTTAAAAATAGTTTGTTTGGTGTCCAAATTCACTAACTAAATTACTCAAACTAACATCATAGGGATGAAAAATATGAGGTAGAAAAATCAATTTTCAACTCTTGGATGAAATAAGTGGTATGCTGGTTAATTCATGGTGCATCAGAGTAATCACAAAAAAATTCCATGCCTCTAGCATATGCCAATCATAAAATTCACCTATTGGAATATTATGTGATTCAATTGTAAAGAAAAGAAAAGGGTCATTAAAGAAAAATGGTTCTTAGAAAACTTTGTAGAAATGGTGATCGAATAAACTAAAACTCTAAGGGAGGCCCTAACTAATATGATAAGAAAATGGGGAAGAAAATGCCAAGCAATCATGATTGTTGTGAAAGGAATTTCTAGAGGTATTTATATCATCTGGAGTGACTAGAACATTAATATTCGCATAATGTTTGCTACCTTCAACATCCTCACCATACATTTCCATCCCATTGTATCCCTTGAATCTTTATACCTTTATAATTTATATGGCCACACCACCCATAAAGAAAAAATCCTCTTCCTTTACTTTATAGTAAATACTCACAATATCCTTTATCCCTCTACTTGGATCCTTGGTGGTGATTTTAAACTCATCATATTATTAGATGAGAAAATGGGTGGAATATGAAGGATGGACATAGACGGCATCATCTTCTAGGAGATAATTGCAACTTTTCATCCTATTGTTATCGATAAAAAAACAACATTTATACCTGGAATAATAGGAGTGGATGAATGGAATAGGTGACTTCAAAAATAAATCTCTTTATAATATCATAGGATATAAGGATGTGGGATCTCTTCCTGGAGGCATCCATCATCCCCAATCATGGATTAGATCACTAGCCCATTTGTTTGAGTAAAAAATTGAAGTAATGGACTCATAATAGGCCATTTCATTTTGAAAAATTCTAGTTAAGCCACCCATAATTCTAAGCCAAAGTGCAACAATTGTGGGGAGAGACAAAAATATTTGGAGGTTCACCAATGCTCACAATTTATCAAAGGATTAAACATATAAAATGGAGGCTTAAAGGTTGGAAAAAAGACAAATTTGGCAACATCCTAGAGGAAAATTGTAGACTTGTACATAAAATGGAAGTGATCAAATAGGAAGTTATTCTATTTGGCATATATGACACATTAATTAAAGAAATGGCATCCAATTTCAATGATATGGAGGAATGATGAAGAAATAATAATTCATTTTGCAATATAAACCCTAAATCCATTGGTTCAAAGATGGAGAAACAAATACTTCCTTTTTTGGCAACTCTACGCTCCAACATCATCACCACAATCAAATATTTTCTCTTAATATTCTAGAAGGACAAAAAATAGAGACCCATCATGAGATCTCCAAACACATTTCTCATTTCTTCCAAAATATTATCTCTGAGCCCTTAATTGATTTATCAAGGTTGATCCAACACATACTCAAGTATATCCCTAAAGTGATCACCCTATATGAGAATGAAGCCTTACTTAGAATATTCTCCTTCAAATAAGTAAAAGAAAAAATAAAATAAATTCCAAGACATAAAGCTCCTAGGTTAGATGGTTTCACTATTTAATTATTCCAAATATGTTGGCCAATCATTTGGAATGAAGTCTGGAAAGCTTTAGAGGAATCTCAACAATCCTGATCCATTCTTAAAGCTTTCAATGGCACTTTATTAACTTTGGTTCCTAAGAAATAAAAGGTGAAAGATCTAAATGGCTATAGGCCTATCACCTTATGTAATGCTTTTTACACAATCATCACTAAAATCATAGCCAGTAGACTCAAACCATTTCTCCCAAATCTCATTTCTCTGAAGAAAACGAGACTTCTAGAAGGCCAACAAATCTTAGATAGAATCATGGTATCCCATTAAGCCATTCATTCTATGAAAATAAAAAAGAAGCTAGGAATTATACTTAAACTTGATCTTTCCAAATCATATGACAATGTGAAATGGCGATTCTATGTAGCATTCTAAAAGATTTTGATTTCTCTAGTGATTGGATAGAATAGATATACAATCCTATGTCATTAGCTTATTTCTCCATTCTTGTTAATGGATTACCCTCTTTAACCTTTACCTCAACCTCAATGTGGGATTTGGAAATGGGATCCATTATTACCATTCCACTTCTTCCTTGCATTGGAGGGATTAAATTTCTCACTCAAATCCACAAGTACAATGAAAAGGATCAAGGGCCTTTTTCTATTTGGTGATGGTCTCTTGCTCACCCACTAATAATTTGTTGATGAAACTATGGGATGGGCACCCCAAAAGTTCATGAAGCTCAAGAATTTACAAATATATTGGATCAATTCTCAATGGCTTTAGGTATGGATATAAACAAAACTAAATCCCAAGTCTTTTTCTTTAAAACTTCCATTGCATTCCAGTGAAAATCTACCTAAATTTTGGGCTTTCAAAAGGATAAACTCCCCTCAAAATATTTAGGTCCCCATTAGCTGTTAGATCTCTCAAATGGGGTTCGTGGGAGGAATTATTATCCAAATTTGATAGAAAAATGGTAATATTGACCTTTTAGTCTGTCAACATTACTGAAAGATTGCTACTCCTCACAGAAATGCTTCAAGATTTACCTGTATATTTATGATCAACAATGATGGCTCCATTAAGTCTATTTTACAGGGATTACACTGAATATAATGAGGATTCCTCTAAGGTGGCTCTTTCTTAGGAAAAAATGGTCCTTGGTCTAATGGGATAATATCTGTGAGCAAAATCTAAAAAGAGGACTTGGGTTGTGAGACCACTTGATCATGAAAATCATCCTGGGAGAAAATTTTTGGTGGTGGTGGCTCCAAGGGGGTGCAGATCTTTGGAAAAATATTTGGAAATGCAAGTATGCTCCTAAAAATCCTCCACTACACCTCATCAAAATGCACACCATGGCCCCTAGTTCTTCTATATGGATCCTTGCAAAACTAGTGTGCATTTGATTCGATAACCTTATTTCTGGTAAGTTAAATATGGCCACACTGCCCTGTTATAGGATGATTTGTGGAAGAAACATCCTAAAATGGGTGAAAAACAATATTTAGGCATAATGCATCAATAGATGAATGCTTGAGGCCTAACTAAAATTGCAGACTATTGGGTAAATTATGACAATAGCTCATGATGATGTCAATGGCACCCACCAGAGATATGGCACCCCAAACTAGATATTGAATCATGGAATAATTTCTGGAGAAACATAAAAAAAATTTACATTCCCTATTCATCCCAATTAGAAAAAAATATTTGGGGTTAATGCCTATAGGCATATTTTATATTCGTGAAGCCTAGGACTTAGAAGTGGGTCCTTAAGCACTACAAATAGAATAGGCCTAGGCCAAAATATAGAAACAAAATTTATGGACTAAGATCTCCTATTTTATATGGTTCCTATTACATAATAGTGCTCTATCACGTGAAAACAATCAAAAGGAAAACTTCCAGTGGCCATTGTAATTCCCATTTTGTCTTCTATGAATTAAAAGTCTGGAGCATATATTTAATAGGTGTTCCTTATTTGTGGGTCTATGGACTAAATTAGCAGAATGCTTCACATATACTAATACAGACCCCACCAATATTTTCAACACTATTTCTATATGGTGCTCTCAAGAATTCTCTAATCCCATTCTAAATTACATTTGGACCATTTCTCTTAGCTTTTTCCTCTAGGAAATATGGAAATAATGCAACAATTTTTTTTATAATGGCTCTTCCATCCCTTTAGACTCCCTCTAGAACTTTATTATCTTCCATATCAAAGAATATATTCTTGTTTTTTCTTGGTCCCCATAGGACTAGTAAGCCTTTAACCATAAAGTTAGTCTTGTCTGTTTCTAGTTTCCCTGCCCCCCCCCCCCTTCCCCTTCATCTCCTTCCTCCTCTCCCACCCCTATCCCCTTATATATCCCTTTGGCCTAAATTTTCCCCATCCCCACCTTATTTACTTTAAATAAATTTTTATGGTCTGTTCAAAGGAAATCGTAGCCTAATTGGATATGGAAACATCATTTGGGATCATGGAGGCATTCATTTCTGCATGTATACTGGAATGATTGGTATAAATAGAAAAAACGCCATTTAACTTATGGCTCTCCTATCGGGGATGGAAATTTATCATTACTGAGGAATCAATAAGATCATCATGGAACGATAATCCCAACTCATTATAAGAATTCTTCAAAAAATTCAGGATGACACCTAGATACAAAAGGTATCAATGAGTTTGCATATAGAAGCACTCCTTAGCCTCGTCTTCTCCCTCATTGCTAACATCCTAGTTATAATTCAAATAGATGTTCAGTGAATAATTAAAAAACAACAAACATGTTTGTTGGTGAAAAAGGAGGTCTCTAGACAAGACCCAGGTTTATATTTGAGGCCAACAAGGTTTCCGCAGTAGTCTAGCACAACGTAGGCATTTTCACCCTACTCCAGAGAGTAGGGCATCTCACCCGAGGCGTGCCGCGACCTTAGTAAGATTAGAAGCTAGATCAGGTAGAAGACAAATGAAACCATAGAGAACAACTATGGAAACTTGGAAGCAACAAGCATATCTCAACTCTATGGAGAAAATATCACTCATCAAAGCATGTTCAGAAGGCTGAATTAAAATTTAAATTAAGCATACATTCATCATAAGCAAGTAAATATCAATCAACTCACAACTTTACACACAGCAACAACTAGATTTCATTATCAATAATAGAACATCATAAATCTACTCCATAGAGTATATTACAGTTTGATTCAGTACAACAGAGTTCTCACAGAGCTCTCCTAAGGCTCTACTCTTCCCATCGGCCTCTTGCCGCATTGAATAACTAACTAACCCCTCCTATGCTGGCTGACTACCTATTTGTTCCTCCGCCAGTGTGATTGTAAGTCCTTCCTTTTTTCCTGCTTCGCTGATTTCCACTTCTTATTTATTAATGGGATTTCTAGTGATTGTTCTTATCTCCCATATCTGCCATCTGCACTATTCTCTGCTAATGTTGTGCCACCTATCTTTTGGCTTTCTACAACCATGACATATCCCTATCTACCTTGATTGCATTCCGCAACCTATCATCCAAACCTCCACAACTCAAAACTGTTCTTTCCTAAAACAAAGGCCCCAACAGGCCCCAACCACATGCTATTGATGCGTCCTGAGTCAATATTTTCCTACTGTTGCAGCTTCCGGTGGTCTTTCGGCTTCCGAGGCTGACCTTGTTTTTTCTGTTTCTTCGCCCTGTCCAAACAAAGGCCCCAACTCTAGAACCTTGCTCAATACTAAGGACTTGAGTTCTCTGAACTCAGTTATTTCCTGTTTCCACTCTTTAATTAAATGCTTTGTCTAGGTGACGACTCTTTCGTCATCTGTTTCATTTTCCACAAGCAACATCTTGCTGAATACTTCCTGTACCTTTGGATCGGCTTCGGCTTCCATTTGTTGTATTGCCTATGCTTTTTGTTTCACCGGTTTCCTTAGCTCTCTGAAGACCTGTTTTGTAGCTACTAAGTGTTCTTCGATTTTTTGCATTTTGGTTTCCAGCACCTCTGCCTAGTTGTACAACTGGGTTATACTGACCGGATTAGTGGCTTATTTGATTTCTCAAGAAATTTTGTTGAAGCTGTGATGATTTTAGGTTGGATTACATTGTTAGCGAGTTGGAGAATTCATGTAAATTCTTTAGCAGGCTATAAGCCTCTTTGAATATTGTCCCAAGGGTTTCCCTCATGCTGTTTACCTTCCTCTGTCTCTTTGTGACCTTCTAAGCATATACCGTGGTACGGTCTGGTAATGTTGGTCTGGCTGCTAGCACTTCCTTGAGCTCCTGGTTTTCTCTACTCATATTTGTGCATGCAATTTTCACTCGGATGGACCTTTCGATCATTGAGCAGGCCGATATGTCCTTTGGCATTTTTCTATCCTGGGAAACGATTGTCGGCCATAGGTCTTTGGAGATTTCTGTCACCTTTTCCAGCTACTCCTGTAGAGTATCTTTTTCACTTTTAAGTTTATTTCGCTTCTCAGTAAGCGCGATGACCTACTATTGTTGCTGCTTGAACCTCTGTTGGAGTTCGTTGTGTAGTCCTTCTGCTTGTTGTGCTGTCAGCTGGATGAAATTGTATTATTGGCTAGCCCCCCAACTCTGCATGTCCTCAATGCCTGACATCTCCTGGGTCGGTTGTATTTCTCTGAGTGGTTTCCCACTTGCGATTAATCTCTTTGAGTGCTCTTGTGGGGATGCTGGCTAGTTCTGTTGCGGTATTTGAGGTTCAAGAACGTTCATACTAGTGGACGGTAGAATCTTCTGCAATATTAGGTTTTCTTACTGGAAAGGGTTCAGCTCTAGTGACGAGGGCGTTGTATCAAAAGTGAAAGGACCTCCTTGAACTAATAGCTCTAGGAAGGTTCCTTTTCCCACCAAGGGTTGGTCAACCTCAGGTACTCCAGCCATACCCAAGTTAAATTCTGCCTCGGTGTCACCATTTTTCTTGTTCCCTAGTTTTATTGGATCTGAGATAGTTGCTGAGGTGGACGGGGTGTGGATGGAGTGGTCTTTGGAAGTGAATGAAGTACGTGGTGATGAGTTTTGAGTATGAGGTGGAGATGATGTCTGCATGTTGAGAACCGAGGATGGATAACCCACAGGTAGCGCAGAGGTTACTTGGGTGGTAACCTCTATCTCTTCTTGAATTGGTACACTTATATCCATAGGTTGGGTTTGATATTCCCCTATGAGATCAACTACTTTCTTGGGTACCATAATTCATACTTTATTTGGTTTGGGTGCAACTACTGGGGGCTTGGGTGCCTTGATCTTGCGGATTAGAGTGACTGTGGTTGCTAGAGGGGAATTGAACATGGTGGATGGTAGAGTAGTAATGACGAGGTTTTTTGTGGATGGGGATGCAGAATTCAAGGACTCGAAGTGAGAAAAATTAGGAAACATAGTATAGGCACTTGTGAGAGTTTTATTACCAGATTGAGGTCCTTCACCCTCGTGTCGAGCTGGTCCAGTAAAGGTCGTAGCTCCAATTGGGAAATCCTCCTTGTTGCTTCTTCTGGTGATTCCCTTGGGAGTGCTTTTGGTAACATCACCTCGAATGAATAATGGGGTATTCCACTTTTGACTTCCATCGTAGCTCTTGGCCATAAACAAACTTCGGTGTGGAAGGCTTCTTCTTCTACTTGAAACTTTAGTGGCTGCATTCGGAACATGGTTTCGTCCATGCAACTACGTCGTATATAGGTCTGTTTGTGGGTTTTCCCAAACCATATCTACGAAGAGTATCTATCTAGTATGTTCCTCAGAACCCTTTGTTGGCTCCCTACCACATTGACCATCTTCCTATACCAGAATGAGAAAGCCTCCTCATTGACCTCCTTGGTGCTGGGATCTCCCGATACTCTCCATGGCATAAATCTTAACGCCATTGGTTGGTCGTGAGTGATTTTCGCGAGCTTCCTAATCCCTGGGTGAGTCCATTTCCATATTGCAAAGGCCATGATGAGATAGCCATAGATGAATCCCGTGGCTTGCCTGTAATTATCCTCACAGGCCTTAAATAGTTCGTTCAATAGAAAGGTGCATGATTTTAGCTGTGCTCCCTAGATGCAGTGTTCCGCGACTGAGATGGTGTCGAGGTTTCATTCTTCTTTGGTGTGCCTCATTGTTTACCAGCTATGATATAGTAGGAAAATTTGATTATTGGATTGTTAATGAGGTCGATCTTCACTCCCTTCCCTCCTCTTCTAGTCTCATAATTCTTTTAATAATCATAATCCCTTGACTTTTTGGCTCTTTTGGACACATTCTGGAATGCCATTGAGACATTTTTCCCCTCTGCTGATAATCCTATAAGTCTATTGATGTCCTCTGTATGGATAGGTATATATCTCCCTATCCATAATGATTCGTTTTGAACTCTGCTCATCGGGAATTTTTCACACTGCATTTCCGCTTCTATCGTTCCAAATAATGGCAGGTTCCTGAGGTTCAGTATAGTCGACCTTTGAATACCTCTGAATTTTGTATTCATCCTTGCTGCTTCACCTCCTCCCTTTGGTGCATAATTCTCCATATACACTTGTCTCTTTATAGCTAGGAATTGATAGGAGTCCGTGAAATCTATATCAATTAACGAAGCATTGTCATACTTACCGGTCAACGATTCTATCCTCTAAATTCTTGCATTGAGCTCGGGTTCGACGACTGCTGTTGCTATCTTTTTCATCTTCATTCTTCTGCTGTATACCTAAATTATTGTTACTGGTATATTGTTGTGAATTATTGCTGATGATATCCTTCTTTCAACTCCCTCTGCTAAAATCTTGCTTCTTGTTGTAGTTGTTTTTGTTTCTGCTATCTCAGAATTTTTCGGCATTCTGGTGCTTTTCTTCTTTCATGCGGGTTAAGTAATTCTACCGGAAAGAATGAGGTTGATATGACCCCATAACTAATTAAATTTTTTTCTGTATTTCCCATGGCTATAATCATGAAATTAGTTACCACGGTGAGGTGTATTCTGACATTGCTGACTATAGCTTGGGGATTTGGGTAGACGTGATGGGTAATAATTATGGCTTAATATGGAAAATTTGTTATGATATGGGGTTTACTAATTACGACAGTTATTTTTCAAATTCGGGTGATCCTACAGACTGAAAATGGTATGATGGGAAATTACGAATGAATGATATTTAACACGCTTGGATTTCTGACACGGTAGACTCTACCTCCCCCCCCCCCACACCACAATTGGTTGCAATGTGGTCTCTGCATAGCAACATGTGAAATTTCTCTTCTGCACCATTGTGCAGTATTTTTATTGGGATTCCTATTCTAATGTGCCGATAAAGGTTAAATTATGGTAATTCAATGTCTCATCTCGAGTTGGAGAGAGTTATTGACTCTATCTATTTCTATTCTACCCTATGACTGCTCTCGGTTGCGAGAGTTATTTGAAAAAAAAATAATTGGTGGAACTTACTCATGATAAGACTTCAGGTGTGCGCCATTCACCCATCCTTGTCGTATTTTTCCTTCTAGTTGTTCCAATCGAACCATGTCTGAGTCTTTAATTTCTATGACATCATATGGTCTCATCCAATGCATTCTGAGTTTTCTCGGGAACTTCTGGAATTTGCTGTCGTACAATAGGAATTTTCATCCAACAGTGAACATTTTGTGCTTGATGTGATGGTCATGCCAGACTTTCCATCTTTATTTTTGTACTTTCTAATGTAAGTATTCCAGAAATATATCTTCTGCAATCTCCTGTAGCTCATGGAGGCATTCAGTGATTGAGTCTTCATCTGCCATATGAACTGTTGAAGCAATTAAGAGACTTGGTATGATAAATTCGGCTAGTACTACCTCATCTCTTCCGTACACTATCTAGAATGGAGTTCGATTGTGCAACCTCTTTATGGTTGTCATGTATGCCCACCATGTGGCTGGTATCCCTTCATCCCAGTCATCCTGATTGGCGTTGCATATATTGGTTAGTCCTGTTTCGAAGATCTTGTTGAATGCCTCAACGGTTCCATTCAGTTGAGGGTGGTATGGGTTTCTTTTGTGATGTTGTACCATAAATTTATCTAGAAGTGATTTAATTTTTATATTAAGGAAGTGTGTAATTTGATCACTTGTTAGGCTCCTGGGACATCCAAATATGCTAATGATATTCTTGAAAATAAACCTGGCTGTTGTTTATGTTATGAAATCTCTTACTAGTGCTGCCTCTACCCATCTTGTGAGATAATCCATTGTGGTTATTATATAACTTTCCCGTGAATGTTGTGAAGTTGGTGCAATTGGCCCTACAAATTCAATGACCCATTTTTCAAACAGCTGCAGTGCTCTTACAGGTTGCAGTGATAACTCATCACAGTGCGACAGACGTCCTGTTCTTCGGCAGAAATCACATTTTTTCACATATGCCTTACTATATCTGTGAACTATAGGCCACCATAATCTTGCATGTAGTATTTTCCTTGCGGTGGGTTTTGCGTTGACATGGCCTCCCGCAACTCCGTTGTGACACTCCCACAAGATATATTCTCTTTCATGGTTTAGGACACATCTTCGCAAGACGTGATCCAATCCCATTTTATATAACTCTCCTGCTATTAGTTTATATTCAACTACTTTCACTACTAGATGTCTTCTTTGAGTTGTCGTGTATTCTGTTGGGAATTTCCCTGTGGCCAGATACACTTCTATCTACTCTAGATAATCTGGGATTGCTTCTACTCTGAAGAGATCAACATCTAACAACTGATCATCAAGGGATCCCACGTTATCCCCATTCTCCAACCTTGATAAGTGGTCAGGACCCACGTTTAACCTCCCTAGTTTTACTATTACTCCAAAAGTGAACTCCTGGAATAGTAGGAGCCATCTACAGATTCTTCCTTCAAGCACGGGTTTGTTTACCAGGTATTTCAATGCTGAGTGATCCATGAAGAAATTGAATGTACCTCCCAATAGGTAATGGAAAAATTTATGAAGAGAGTATACCATCGCAATAGCTTCTCGTTCTGTTGTTGTATAATTTATTTCAGCTGTAGACAACTTCCTGCTTGCAAAGTACACTGGATGATCAATAGAAGTCTCTCTTGGCTGAGCCAACACCACTCCTATTGCAATACTCGAGGAATCAATATGTACATGGAATTGTTTGTCCCAGTTAGGATGAACCAAGATGGGTGCACTTGTTATTTTTTCTTTCAATGTGTTTAGGGCGTTAGTGAATTCGTCGCTCCACATAAATTGCTCTAACTTCTGCAACAATTTTTCTAGTGGTGTTGTAATCTTTGCATATTTGCGGATGAATCTTCTATAGTACCATGTATGCTCAAGTAGTGACCTCAAATATTTTACAGTTTCTAGCGCTTTTATATTAACAATGACCACTACCTTTACTTAGACCACACAAACACCCTGCTTACAAATGACATGTCCCAGAAGTGTCCCAAAAGATACAAAAAAGAAGCATTTCTTAAGGTTGAGGAAGATTTGGAGTTGTTTGCATCTGTCAAAAATTATTCTGAGTAGAGTTGCATGGTTCTTCAGTAAACTATAAACTATCCAATCATCCATATATACCTCTAGGAACTTATGGATATAGTCCCTAAATTTTGCTATCACTATTCATGAAAATACTTCTGGTGCATTATTTAGTCCAAAAGGCATGAAATGGTATGCAAACGATCCCCATTCGGTTGTGAAAGTGGTCTTATTTTAGTCTTCTTCTGCTATTCTCACTTGATGATATTTGGAGAATCCATCTGTGAATGAATAGGCTTTGTTTCCTGCGACATTGTCGAGAACCTCATCGCTAAATGGGGTAGGAAATGGATCATGAATGCATGCATTGTTGAGACTTCTGTAATATACACACACTCTAATCACTGATTTCTCCTTTTTTATTTGTATTACAATGGGACTGATCCATTCTGCTTCCTCAACTGGAAAAATTAGGCCTACCTTTAGCATTTTGTCTATCTTTGCTTTAACTTTTTCCTTTACTCTTGGATTTAGGTGGTAAGGCCTATGTTTTACCAGTCTTGCATCTAGTTTTAAGACTATGCACATTTCTCCCATGTCTCCTTTAATTCCCTTGAGCTCTGCTACTAAAGATGGGAATAAACCTTCATATTCCTGTAATAGGTCAAAGTTTTCCTTTGTTGTTTCTATATCCCAATAATCTCCGATAGACGAAACTTTGGGTTTGTCTGTGCTTCCAATATTCAACTTTTTTGTCTTCAAGGGTAACAGGTGTAGTCCTTCTGTAGTTTGTTCCTCTTGTACTTCCCACTCCCCTTATTTCTCTTCAAAGTATAGATGTCGAAGATTCTCTAAGTCGCCATCATCCATCTCGCGATCTATTCGTTTACATTCTACTGATTCTTTGATTTTCTGTTCTGATAATGGTAGTTATTCATCTTCCTGAAGCTCTGGAAAGAATAATACTCTTCTAATGGCTTGGAGGGCATGTGTAACTTGTTCTATATCTCCCTTGAACGAAAAACATTTTGTGAACCTTTTGCAACTACTCCTCGGGTACCAGTTCCTCTCTTCTTCTCCTTTGTCAAATGCCAGGCCTATGGAATGGTGTCCAATGAATGTATGAAGTTGTGCATCCACAAATATTCTGGATATCTTGCTTTCTTCCAGTTATACTCACAATTATTTAAATGCTCTATGGGATCAGAATCCCCTTGGTATTTCTCAATGAAGTGGTCCTGAAGCTTCTTGGATTCTAGTTCTTAGTGCTATTGCACCATCTTCCCATTATGGAAGAGAGTTGCGATGGTTGACCCACCATCTTACTAACGTGGATTGTAGTGCTACATCCATAAGAGGGACTATATGTTCTATTGGTACATTTTCTTCTACTTTTTTAATAAAGGTATTTACAACATGCATATTTGATAGAGTTGTATATCCTCTCACCTCAGTACCAATCCAGTTGACTCCTGAAATGTTAGCGCATCTTCTTGTGTTGGTTTCATATCCTCCCTATTTCCAATCATCCCATGCTATTTCTGAGCCCAAATCAGAACTCTGAACACTTCTCTAGCTTACGGTCCCTTGCGCTGTCAGATTGATATAATATTCTCTCTTTCCTACCATCTTCTGCGGTGCCTTTTCCTTGTTCTATCGATTACTGTCCTGCTTCTCAAACTCTTTAATCACCCTTTCCCACCACTTCTCAGCAATATGCGCCCTCCGATGTGCTCGTCGCTCTCTCAATATACTGGAGGTTTCGACATCCATATCCCTATTCCCCCTTCTTACTTACTTGTAACATATTTGCATCAGTTCCTTCCCCCAGTACTGGAGGTTTAAGTCTCCATCTCAGAAGTTTGAAATGACATCAAACCCTCATCCAACATTAACATTTTGATCCAAAACAAGATTTCCTTCAATAGTTCTCCCAACAATCCGGATCTGAATATGTCTTCAGCTTTTGTAAAAGATTGGTAACATTCGGCTGCAAATTCCACAATATATCCTTCCAAGGTAGATTGTACCCAGAAATCTACTGTTTGGGTCATATCGGTATCTAACTGATGGATTTATACTAGATCCGTGTGCATCCACTTGCAACAGACTCTATGCGATCCTCCTAGGAGTGACTTTATTTGTAGTCTCCGCAACCAATTATAAAGCTCTTCATGAAGCTTTCCCCATAAAATTTTGTACAGGTCACCCTAAGATTTCGAAAACATGACCCGATATTTGAAAGTCTTTTCCCTCTGTTGTCGAAGATCTACTTGTTGTGATATGAACTGGTCTAAATGATTATAACACCAGCCTCGTAGTTCCCTCTCGGAGATCCATGATACCATGATCTAACTCCTAATTGAATTTTCAGGGTCCCGTCAACGGAACCATTTGTTGCCGAAAAAGGAGGTCTCTGGGAAAGACCCAGGTTTAGATTTGAGGCCAAAAAGCTTTCCACAGTACTTTAGCACAATGCTGACATTTTCACCCTAATCCAAAGAGTAGGGCGTCTCAGTTGAGGCATGGCACGACCTTAGTAATATTAGAAGATAGATCGAGTAGAAGACAAATGCAACCATAGAGAACAACTATGGAAACTTGGAAGCAACAAGCATATCTCAACTCTATGGAGAAAATATCACTCATTAAAGCATGTTCAAAAGGTTAAATTTAAATTTAAATTAAGCATACATTCATCGTAAGAAAGTAACTATCAATCAACTCACAACGTTACACATAGTAACAGCTAGATTTCATTATCGATAATAAAACAACATACATCTACTCCACACAGTCTATTACAGTTTGATTCGGTACAATAGAGTTCTCACAGAGCCCTCCTAAGGCTCTTCTCTTCCCATCGGCCTCTCGTCACACTAACTAACTAACTAACTAACTAACTCCTCCTTCACTGGTTAACTGCCTATTTGTTCCTCCGCCAGTGTGGCTGTCAGTCCTTCATTTTTTCCTACTCCACTGCTTTCTGCTTCTTCTTTATTACTGGGAGTTCTACTGATTGTTCTTGTCTCCGATATCTGCCATCTGCACTATTCTCTACTAATGTCATGCCACCTATCTTCCGGCTTTCTGAAACCGTGACAGCTCCCTGTATACCTTGATTGTGTTTCGCCACCTGTCCTCCAACCCTTCACAACTCAAAAATGTTCTTTTCGAAAACAAAGGCCCCAACAATGTTAGTCAATTATGGATGTTTATAATCATCACCCCCTTTTCCTCCACCTTGAACCTTCTGTCAGACTCCCCTCTTAAGGACATGTGCTGGAAATACCTCCAAAAATAATTTATTTCTCTAGATGGGGTGAATATCGAGACATAAAGGAGGATTTACTGCCACCATCACACCTGGCCAGAGGACTAGGGAACATGGCATCATAGCCACATGCTACATTTAAATTCTCTGATCCTCCATTATGTGGATTGTCACTTCAACTATACACATCCTAAAAATCCTATTTTCAACTCTTAGTAATATATCATGCATAGTGGTTGTTAGTTGGGCCTTCACTTGAATAGTTTTTTTGAGGGGAAATATTTTACCAATAGTACCAAGAACCTTTCATTTTGAGCTTGGTCCTACAAAAATTGTAGAGAAGTATAACCTGATAATTTAACTAGTAGATACTAGAAATAACTTTGCATATTGTTATAGATAGCCTTGCTCCATTGTGTGCTGGGATGATAAAAATAAACCTTCTCAATTCGGTAATATCCGATCTGAAGGAGATGCTCCACCCCTAGCTTCAAGGCATTGTAGTGAAATTGGTAAACTCTATTTTCTTTGGAAATTTTATTTTAGAGTCACTCACCTTCCTCTTATAGGTTGAATATATTTTTAAACATCCTTGTGCTTCGGCCTTCTCTTTTTTCTACCTATTTTTATTTCTCTTGGCCCAAGTCTCTAGGGATAGTCTCATTGGTACCCTTCTATGTTTTTCTCCATATTTAGACCCCCTCCCTCTCTCCTATACTTAGGAATATTTGTGCCCATGTTGTGCTTTCCCTTCTTCTATCTTATATCTATTCTAGTACATTTCATGCTCCTTCAAATAGGGATTTTCAACATAGGAATTCACCTTGGATTCTATTCACTTTTTCTTTACTAGAATTATCCTTCATTCTTCCCTTTCCATTCTCATTGATGTAAATAGTAGAAATCGTTGGCCACCACTCTTTTTGTTTTGAATTTCCTCCCTATGCACTCATTATGCGCAATTCCTCTCGGTCTTCTAAAAATCCATTTATTTCCCACATTTTGTTCATATTTTTTCTCTTCTATGACACCTCCTCCATACCTCGTCAACATGCTCATGTTCATAGGGGCACCTCCTGCTACCAAGATAAGGCCCATAGGAGTAGTAAATGTATGCATCATCATATTGAGGAAGAAACCTATCACTTTTGTGACCTCACATGGGGCTCCATTGAGGATGATATAACCTATGCTAAGGGAGAATCCTCTCTCATAAGATTCACCTCTCAGATACAGAGCTTCTCACTAAGATGGCAGACTCGATACCAGACATTGGGCACACTTGTGTCTGTTTTAATAAATATATTGATCCAGGTGGATATTAGTGGCCACCCACCTATTCCACCTAGAGCATTATTCATTTTCATTAGTTTCCTTTTTTATAGCAACATTTACTATTTATAGCAGTTTTTCGGGTCCTAAACTTCGAGAGCAATTTTGACCCCTAAACGAAATTTTTTTGAGATCTGCAATAGACCCATAGCCATAGTCAGGGACCTATGACAAAAAATGTAGTACTTGTAAAGATATTTCTGATGATATATCATACGTGCCAAACAGAGATAATATGACCAAGTTACGATCCCGAGAAGTTGGTTGCCCAACTAACTGCAACGAGACCCACAAACTCTTGTTGTTTCATCTCCCAGGGTTAGGGTTTTGGTTTTCTAGGGTTTTAATATGTTGTTCAATAATGAAAAGGTCCTCGAGCCTCATTGTAACACATTTCAGAGGCCTGTAGTCATCACATATCTTCTCAGAGATAAGCTACTAACACCCTATCTAGTTTATTTCCATTCTATATGTAACTATATTTTAGCTATTTGATATTACTGAAATGAAGTTTTATTTTTGTTGCATCTCTACTCTTATTTTATTTCTATATTTTATTTCATTCCTACATAAGTCTGGATCAGTGGTATTAGAGCGATATGCTCTTTCTCGATCCTTCTTTGCATGTCCCCAACGAGTTCAGGGTATAAGGAGTTAGGGCTCGATTTGGTGAAATATTTTTGTATATCAACCTCACAAATCCTAACAACCACCCATGGGGGAAGAAAGAAAGACGAGGGAGTAGGAGATCCTATCAAAATATTGCTCGAGGAGGCCCTTGAGAAACAAAGGAATGCGATGATGGATAACTTTTCCCAGATCCTTCAACGACTTCCCACCGATAGCGAATATGCATCTAACAGCCACTCTAGAGGTGCCACTCCTTTTAAGGTACAATTAAAATTTAACATTCCCATATTTTAGGGCCAAAAATATGCAAATTTCGTAGATAGATGGTTGAATCTATTAGAAGGATATTTCTCGATTCATGACTTTTCCAACCAGGAAAAGATTACTTTTTCACTCCTCAAAGTCGCTCCCCATGTCAAGGAATGGGAGGAAACCTAATGTGAGGAAGAGGATGAGAGGGAACCTCTCTTTTCTCGGCCGCACCTGCTTGGGATTCTTTTCGAGACACCATCAAGGAACAATATTATCCTGTGGGGAGCTATGAGGAAACGTACATACAATGGACTACACTACGGCAACAAAGGGATCAAGATTTGCATGAGATGATGAATTTTTTCCATACCCTGCACACAATGTTGGGTATCAAATATTCAGAGAAACATTTGGTGCTGAAGTACTGTAGTTTTTTGCACATATACATTCAGGAGGAAATTGAGTTACTCGAAATCTCCTCACATGGTGCAACATACGCTGCCAAGATTGAGAAGAAATTCAAATAGAAGAAGTGAGACTTTGGATCTGTGAATTAGAAGCAAGGGAGAGGTGCTCCCAAAATACAGAACAAAGGACAAATCCAAGGCGGGGAAACCTAGGACAACCTGCCAAAGCTGCAAGAAAAGAACAACACTGTGAAGCCAAAAAAGGACATGGAAAGTGGCCCATGAGTTCCATAAGAGCTCCAGTCACAAAAAAAGTGAGTGTCAGGCCAAGTAGTCACTGGTGGCCAAGTTGAAGGATTCTGATTTGGATGCATGCTACAACTCTAAATCAGAAACCAACAAGGGGAAATAAAAAGGGAAGAAAATTATCGATGTGGAGCCCAATGCCATTATTGCCGCGAAGAAGATCCAGAGGGAGGAAACATAAGATCCAAAGGAGGGGGAGTGTCTATGCCATTCCTAGATGTGGGTAAAGGGTTCCCCGCTGCAGTTCATTGCAGATATCGGGAGCCAAAAGAGCCTGATTTCAGCAAAGGTCGTGAAGCAGCTGGGATTTTTGACCATAGCAAACCCACATCCGTACACAACCAGGTGTCTCACCAAGGACGAGATCTTTGCATCAGCCATCAGTGCCACCTTCCCTACATCATCAAGCTCTTCCCGGATGAGGTATTATGTGAATTATCCTCTTGATGTTTGTGATGTATTATTAGGCCAACCATACTTGTGGAAGAAACATGCTATGTATGAGTTCAGGCCTCGTTTTGTTATTGTTACTTTGAGAAATAAGTTGTACAAGATACCGGAGGTAGCACCACCTATCGCCATCTCTTTGGTTACTGCAAAAAAAATGTAGTAAGCTCATTTCCAAAACTGAGAAATTTTTTTTTCTTGATGATCTGCCCTCAAGGAAAGAAGAAGACTATGGCCACAAACTCTAAATAGGGCTCCTCTGCATGACAACAATAGATGGACAAGGTCATGGAGGAGTATGGGGACATCTTCAACTCACCCGCAGGGGTGCCTCTACACTATCAGGTCAACTATTCCATCGATCTGAACCTAGGTGTGCCACTTCCAAATGGACCAATATATCGGCACTATGTTATGGAGAACGACGAAATCAAGAGGAAAATTCAAGAGCTACTGCAGAAAGGTCAGATCTGACCAAGTTCATCACCCTGTGGGAGCCTAATCATGGTGCGGAAGAAGGATGGGACTTGGAGACTCTACATTGACTGATGGGCGCTGAAAAAAATCATTGTCTGGAATAGGTATTTGATCCCACATATTGATGAACTTCTGGACCAACTCAAAGGGGAAAATATTTCATAAAGATCGACTTGAAATCTGGGTACCACCAGGTACTAATCAAACCCTCTGATGTGTGGAAGACTGCCTTCAAAGCCAAGGAGGGCCTTTTCGAATGGCTGGTCATGCCTTTTGGGTTGACGAATTCTCCTGCAACATTGATGAGGTTGATGGACGACATATTGTGGCCATTCACCAACTCATTTGTGGTGGTGTACTTGGATGACATCCTGATCTTCAGGCAGACTTGGGAAGAGCACCTCCAACACATCCAACAAGTCCTCCAAACACTACGGTAACACAAGTTGTGTGCCAATTGGGAGAAGTGCATTTTTGTCATAACCTAGGTTCAGTATCTGGGATACATTATTGATGAGAGAGGATTCATATGGATTCATCCTAGATCCAAGTCATTCAGGATTGGCCAACCCAAACCACTCTAACAGAGCTACACAACTTTCTGGGTCTTGCCAATTTATACCACAGGTTTTTGTTGGGATTATCTCATATGACTTGGCCCTTGAGTTAAGTAACCAAGGGAGGAGCGAAAGAAAATTTATCTTGATCTGAATATCAACAAAAGGTGTTCATAGAGTTAAAACATCGCCTCTTCTCTACGCCAATGCTCACATTACCAGACTTGCAACAACCATTTGAGATCAAGATAGATGCCTCTAACTATGCTATTAGGGCAGTTCTTACTCAACAAAAGCATCCTGTTGCATATCATAGTGAGACACTTTCCGACACAGGACAAAAGTATCCCACTTATGAAAAAGAGATGTGTTCTATTGTGCAGGTTTTCTGACAATGGAAGAATCACATTTTGGGGAAGGAAACAGTCATCCACAAAGACCATCAACCCCTGCAGTTCATACAAATACAAGGGAAGTTACAAAATGATCGCCATAAAAAGTGATCCACATACCTGCAACAGTTTCATTTGAATATCATGTACAAGGAGGGCATCACCAATAATGTTGGAGACTGCCTCATCTGACCATTGATCGTCGTGCTAACCACCGTGATCAAATCTTGTGGGCATGATACTTCTGATTGAATGCTTCTCTACAGAAGTGATCCAGAATTCAGCCACACATACAAGACGCTCTTGGAGGGTAAGAAAGTTCCAAATTTTCACCTCTAGGATGCACTATTATGTCACTTGGGACACTTTTGTGTTCTTTCAAGAGAGCATGTTAAGATGTTTTGGGAAGTGCACTGTAGTCAGGTTGCTGGGCATTTCGAGGTCGAGAAAATAGTGGCAGCATTTCACAAGTATTTCTACTAGTATAACCTTCTACAATATTTTGGTCATTACATCAGATCCTACAGTACCTATGCCATTGCCAAACCGACCATCAAGAAGCAATGCATCAGTGCTTCACTGCCTACCCCTAGTCGACCTTGGAAATCCATCTCCATGGATTACATGTCGGGCCTTCCTTCTACTAAGCATGGAAACGACTGTGTTTTTTTGGTCGTCAATATATTCTCCAAGATGGGCCATTATGGCGTCCTCCAAGAAGAATATCACAAAAAAATCCACTGCTAAACTCTTCTTTGAATGTGTGGTTAAAATTTGGGATCCCATAGTCTATCATCTCATATCGGGACAACAATTTCCTCAGTACATTTTGGTCTAGACTTTGGTCGATGTTAGACACCAAGCTCATGAAGTCCACAACTTTCCATCCCCAAACCGATGGATAGACAAAGGTCGTCAACAATATGATCATACACATTTTGTGCATGTGCAACTCAAAGCATCCACGCACATGGGATGAGAGCCTCCCCAATGTAAAAAAAATCTATAATTGGGCTCTCCACAGCCCCTTTCAGGTGGGCTTGGGATTCCAGCCATTATGTCCCATTGATGTAACCGTACCATTTGTGGCTACTCAAGCAGATTTGGTTCATATGCAGTCTGAAGCGGACAAGGTGAACAACTCAGATTTAGTGCATTTAGCACATCTGCCAACAGCTTCATGACATATTGGAAAAATCCAATGCTAAGTACAAGCAACTACATTATCAACATCACATGCCACACAACTTCTAGGTGGGCGACAAAGTGTGGCTACATTTGCAGAAGAGTACCTCGCTGGACCTCACCACAAGCTTCACCTACTTCATTATGGACCATACACCATCACCAAGGCTATAGGGGAAAATTCCTTCGATCTTAGTATTCCACCATTCCTTCATCTGCACCTAGTGTTCAATGTGGACCGCCTTCATCCCTACTTTCCACCTATACTGGACACATTCAACATGGAAGAACAACTCACACCAACAGAGTAAAACCGAGACTGCATGGAATAAGCCACAATTTATTGGATCATGGAAACATAGATCAATAACACCCGTGAGCAGAGGATCCAGCTATATCAAGTTGTCAAATCAAGCTAACTCCTTCACTAGGGCAAGTGGTTCACAAGGGACCAGTTTCAATAGAATTTTCGTCACCTCATGGAGGCTCTGCAAGTAGTGGGGACCATTTATTCATAAGGGGGGAGGAATGATCCAGGTGTATATTTGTGGCTACCCACCTAATCCACCTATAATTCCAGTTAGTTTCATCATTTTCCTTTTTTAACAGCAGCATTTACTATTTTTAGCAGTTTTTCATGTCCTGAACTCTTGGAGAAGTTTTGACCCCGTAAACAGATTTTTTTTTAGGTATACAGTAATAAAATTGTAGTAATCATAGAGATATTTCCGATGATATATTGTATGCGCCAAACGGAGATAATATGACCAAGTTACGACCTCGGGAAGTTGGCTTCCCAACTAACCCCAATGGGGCCCACAAACTCTTGGAATTTCATCTCCCGGGGTTAGGGTTTTTGTTGTTTAGGGTTTTCCTATTTTTTTTAAATAATAAAAATTCCTTTGAGCCTCATTGTAACATATTTAGAGGCCTTTAGCCGCCACATCTCTTCTCAAAGATAATCTACCAATTCCCTAGCTAGTTTATTTCCATTCTATATTGTGTAAGCATATTTCAATTAATTGATATTAATGAAATGAAGTTTTATTTATGTTGCATCTCTATGCTTATGTGTATTTTTTTATTTTATTGCGTTCTTATATATGTATGGATCATATATGCACATAGTTGATATCTACTAGAACATGAAGTTCCTCCTGGGTTGCACCTTATTAGACTGGTACAAGCATCAGGAATATATCCTTCATTACGGTGAACATTTGCATCATCACATGAAGGAATTAGATCAAAAAATGGATCACATTGAACGAATTCTTGGCATTCGTCCCTTGGTGGGAGGCGATACGAGAGACAACAAAGATCCCATCTAGGTTGTGACCACAAAATTTAATCCTTCTATAACATACCCCCTTACCACCCTTAGACCACACTAAAGGTGTAAGGATGTAGTTACTATTGTATAATTAACCTCCCATTGTCATGTTATGGAAATGACACCATCAAATTAGTCTTGTAGAAATGATTCCATTGATATATATATATATATATATATATATACAAGCCCCTTTCTGTTTTCTCATCCAATGGTTATAATGGCTCTACAAGTCAACAAATTAGATCAAATTTGGTCCCCCCACTCAATCACCTATTTCATCAATGGTGGAGAATGGAAAATCAAACGATTATGATGTCGTTGGGACTTGGACTTGCACGGGGGTTAATGCAAAGATTCACCCAGATATATATAACGGTCTAGATCCTCTTCATCTAATGGCCATCAGACACCATTAGGTCGCAACTTGCTAGCCAATTAGCAGGCTCCTCATGACTCAATAAGATTTGGGGTTCCATTTCCTCGCCAACCATAATACAATATGGTTCAACACATTTAGATATAGCATGGGCCTCACTCCCAGTCATCCCAACGACAAAGGTGAGCGTCACGAAGCAATGGTAGGGGTACAATGAAGACTCCACCCCTTTTAACCACATCATAGCTGGGGGGGTCCGCGTTCCTGTTTTTAGAACACAATTCTGCCATTTTCATCCAACAACCTCCATTGTTGTGACATCACCTCGACTGATATATCGATGGAGGTGTAGTGTAGATCCCCCCTCCCTACTGACATCAAGGGGGTTTGCATTTTATATGTGTCATCCAATGAATGACCCATCATAGTCGTTGATCTACGCCAATACCAATGGGTACAACCCTTGGTCCCAACTTGCTTACTGGAATGACTTCACACCCACATCATGTTGACATCATGCCCTCCATGTGGCCTCCTCTAGGAATTCCATGCGTCACTCATATTTATCCCATTTGGACCTACCAAAAGGTAGATTATGAGTGCCATGTTTCATGCCACCATGGTTCCACATCACCCTTCTGACCACATCATATGCCATGTTGGACATTGGTCCCATTCGGTTTTGATCCTGACATATACAACTGGCCTGTACTCCTCGGCCACAACTCATAGTCGGGAGAAACTCCATGTGAACATTATATTTTGGGCCAAATAGCGCAACATGCACCTAGGCCTCAACCCTTAGTCTTCATTGCTCAAGCCTTTTAGCTAAAAACCACTTGCAAATTTTCCATTTGGCCAACCTACCAACCTCGAACCTGACCGATCCCATGTACAAGTTAAACCTATTTTGCAAGTCTTTCATATTTATAATATTTTCCCAATTTTCTCTAACCTTTGTGTAGGCTTGAATCATGCATGATTCTTTCACATGTGAAGTAAGTAACTTTTTTTTTCCCATGAGTCAAGGATCAGAATATGAAATGTTGAATACTATTACCAACGTGTTCTATTTATGGAGACCATCAGTTTATTGCACACATGTTTTCAACAAAATCATGTTGAGGTGCAAAAATAATTTATTCCAAGAGGTCATTGGGACAACAATAAATCTTGGACCATGTTGATGTGGGATTTTAACCTTTGTCAACAAAGGGGATGTGACCTAGATCGAGGCTCTTCAAATAGCCCAATCCATTTGGAATGGTCACTCCCAACATGTTTTAAGGCTCCATTGGCCTTTGATCTCTTTCCTCTTGCAACTAATAGAAAATATAAAATGTTCTCTCCAAGAGGAGACTTAGTTTAAGCTTAGCTAGGTCCCTAAAATCTAAGGGTGATCCAATAAATATAAACCTATAGCTACACAATCACAAGAAAGGAAAATTAAAACCCTATCATTCAAGATAAAAACTATCAAAATCAGTTGAGCTTGTGTGTGAATGAATGATGAGAACATAAAATTCATTTTACATTAAAGTTTTTCAAGCTTCAGCATATGGATCACATATAAATCATGATTATCAAAAAACAAGTTTTATCTTGCATCAACTGAATTGATTTAAATTAAATATATATGACTAAAAAGTAATTATAATCATCATAAAGTAATTTCACAAATATTATTATCATAAATTTTAAATGAAGGACTGAAAAAAACTTTACAGACTTCATCAAACTCAAAGAAACTAGTAATAAGTATAACTAAAAATGTCTTTATTACTTTGCATAAATAGTTCATACAAAGCTTTGAGGCCAGTCCTTGAGATTCATTCATCACTAATTTTCCAATCTATTAATTGTTGGCAACATCTCTATTATTATTCCTAGAAAATCCAAATTTACTATTTAAAAAAAAAATGCAAAAAAGATAAAATCACTCTCCACTTGACCAAGACCCTCCACCATCATTTGGGGACCCCTATATAACATTACAAATCTCCTTGTCATTCCTAAAAAATCACATTCGAATCGCCAAAATAATATGAGAAATTAAAATATTTGACTAAAAGATTCCTTGATTGAATAATTTTAACATATATATTCAATAATATTGAGAGATTCCAAAATCAATATTTGGTTTCCATGACTAGAATTGCTAGATGTGCATGTTATTGGCTAACACCTGTGGTTGATCTGCAATTCCAATTTTGACTTGCCCGACAATTATTGCATGAAAGAAAAAAAATTCTCTAAGATTTTTCCTTCACTTCATCTCCACCTGCAACAACGAGTGAACTTAAAAATTAGAGGACGAAACAAAAAATATTTGTTAATAAATTCATGAGAGATAGCTTTTGTACTGTATCTCCTCATGTGTTTTTGTTCAACCAAAAAATCGATTCATTCAAGGATCAAAGGATATGTACATGGTAATGGTGTGTTTCAATAGCCCATATTAAAGGATATGTACATGGTAATGTTGTGTTGCACTAACCTATATTGTAGTTGAGAAAAATTGGTGGTATTTACTAAATAAAATGTAGCGTTGGTTAACCAAAACATTTCCTCAGTGTTTTCCTTAAAGTGATTACCTTTCACATTTTAGGTATGATAAATATGAATCACAATTATGCTATTCAAACATTTTTGGAGTAGGTTGTTAGAACGTCAATTATTTAAACTTGGTGAATACATGTAAGACCTCCCTTAACATCCTACGTGGCAAGGTTGTTTGCGTGCATGGCTTGAGTAGCAGGGTGGTAAATCAGAGAAATATGGTCATAAAACATCAAAATTAACACTCGACGTAACTGTGCAAATGTGCTCGAAGTTGAAGTGAGTGTTTTTACAGACATAGTCTAATTTATAAATAAAATATTTTTTTCACTAGAATTCATTAAAATCTAGCAATACAATTTTAAGATTTGTTTTTTTGTTTAAAATACATTTTTGAATGCATATATAAACTCAAAATTTTGAAAAACCCCTTGAATTATATTGATTAAACAATTCAAAATAAATTTTTAAAAATATCTATTAGACTCCCCCAATCAGGGTGCCAACTAGTGATGCCAATGACATGTCCTAACGATGGGAGGCAAGTACGTAGTGGAGGCACGCGAAGACCTTCACATCATGATTGAGGATGAAGTGCGGATGACTCCACCCACTGATAGTTATGACCGCATTAAGTTATAATGCAGAATCAACCGATGCATCAGGTGGGCTGTTAGGAATGATTTGGGATGTGTGCCATCGGGTGAGGTGGGAGCGGGATATTAACTAGGTCTTCACAATTCTCTGCATGTTAGCCATTCTCTGCATGTCTGGTCTTTGCCGCATGCAGAGCTCCTGTAAACAGGTCAGTCGATGCCAGAGGACTTCACAACCTACAACGTATTGGTATGTATCCAATTCTCCATACCTCATAGCCATGAAATGAGTCTTTGTGTTCCATTCTATGCGACAAAATATATTGGTTTTCCTCGATAACATTTACCTGGTTTGCTATACTATAATATGTTGTATGTGTTTCATAATCAATCCTCATAAAATTATTGTTATGCAACATGCATCTGGTTTTCTTCTTAGTTTTCTAAAATGTGTTCATACTGATAACAATATGAATTACAGTGAATTAGATGTTCACACTATGGATAGATGGGTTCTAGTAGGCATAGATAGAATATCTCTATATTTAACCATAAATGATGTGAATTGGCCTTTTTATAATACGACCCGGCTTCTTACTTTGTTCTAGCCAGAAAAGAGTTCTTGGCTCTACTATTATTGGTATTATTGGAAATGTAAGGAACCGCCAGCTTACTACATGGACAAGGCATGGTGCTATTTTGAATTGCATGCTACCCATTTTGGGCGCCCTTATATTTTCTCACCTCCCAATTTGAACCACCAGAGGTGGGAAATTGATTGAATGGCTTCTAATGATTTTAATGTAAGGGGTGAAAATGTTAAGGGTAGGAAAATTGTTTTTCATTGTCAGTGGTGTTAGACTCCTGTATTTTTACAATATCACAAGGTGACTACCTATTCCTTATATTTGTCATGCTAAAAATAATATTCCATGACTATCATTTATTTTCAGCAAAAGAAAAGGAGATCCTGGTTATTAGAAGGGTCAAAAGAATCTATCTGCCATTTAAATTCAGAAAAAGAGGAAAATATAACTGATTAATTGTAATGATGAGCTAAATCTCATTGCCATCATTTTACCTATTTATGACACTCCTATGCTATAAAAATCATTTTTCCCTGAAATTCCACATACATTATCTTTTTCAAACTTACCGCTGCTTAAAACCCACTTGTGATTGAAACCTCCGAAAAATTCTAAGCTTTTCCCGCATTCTGCGACCCGAAAATTTCCAGCTTCTCTTTGAAAATATTTTCCAAAGACTTAAAATGTGCCGATGTGATTATGGTAGGACTTGCCTAAAAAATTTATACATTACCAAAATCTGCATGTAAACCTTTAAATTTCATAAATTCCTTACCTTCCGCCTATTCGCGCTTGCTAACATTTAACGCGTCGCATGGCACCCTTCGCAACATTTAGGAATTACTGTTAAGTGCCCAAAAGTTAAAATATTTAACTTGCAATCCGACCCGCTAGCATACTGCCAATCACAAATAACAAAGGATAAGCCGCAGGAGGTAAATGTTAAAATTTCCGAAGTGCAATATGCGATGCGGTGGAGCTCGGTCGTAAATCGCATATTTTATAAAACAAGTGCAAAGGAAAATGTTAAAGGTGCCAACTTGTGATGTGCAAGAGGTGGGACCCGATCGCAGATTGCACATCGCAAGTTTTAAATTTTACAGATTAGTTGCGGAGGTAAATGTTCAATTCGCTAAAATGCAATGTGCGAGGTGGTGGGGCTCGATCACACTTCGCAGATTGCAAATAATAAAGGAAAAGTGCCTGCAAGTTAAAATATTTAACTTGCGATGGGACCCAATCGTAGATCGCACATCGCACATCGCAAGTTTTAAAGTTTAAAGTGCTAAGAAAAGGTTAAGTTTTGCACCATACAAAGTATGATGGAGGCCAGGATGCGATGTAGTTTTGGAGGCATATTTCAAGGAATTCCAATTCCGTGTGCGGGGCCGTTTCTGTGGTAGAACGAAATAGAGAAGGAAAAGGAATTGTTAACGTAAAAACCAAGTGAATGCACACATATGGGTTTTATTATAAAGTTGCTAAATGAAAAAGCAGGTCAAATCAAAACAATAAAGTGCTTGCAGACTCCAACGATAGATCTTGAGCTTCCCTTAGATCTACGGTATAGGTAACTTTGCACCCCCTCCGCCTATTTCTTATTAACGTGGGGGGGGGGGTGGCGAATGTTTTACGGTCACTGCTTCGCAAAGTGGCAAGACATCAATGAATTCGCACCCCCTCCACCTTAAATCGGAAACCGGGGGGTGCCCCTCCCCCGAAATCCACCTCCGGTTTCTCCCACTCTCACGACCGTTTCGCCCATGCCATAACTATTAACCCATCCATCACTCATATTCCTTAGCTCCATTATATCCGTTAAATCTTCTCATTCATTACTTTACCTCTAGCCTTGATTTTCTTTCATCCTCCTTTTCATTCCACCATGAGTTCTTATTCCTACAACCACCCTTCATTCGCGAAACCCAGCCATTTCTTCAATAACCCAAGCTTAACGTCTGATACCAGTTTACATCAGTCAAATCATGGCACCTGAGGCCAAGGCATTGAAGCAAGTGACTCCAAAAGATAAAGTCGGGAAGCGAATGACTGGTGAAATCCTAAATGTTGACAGTATTGCAGAGGTCATGCCCGAGGTCGTTCAACTAGCTGCAGAGGTCACTCCTGAAACTTCCAAATCTGTTGCAACAAATATTCTTGCAAATCTACAGATAAATATCAACCTCACATCCCTTGTTGGTACTTACTTTAAAGTTGCTGACTATCATTGTGATTTTTATTTCTACGAGCTACATTGGTGGCTAAGACAAAAGCACTTGGATAACCAATACCCCCTTAGGTTTTGGGAGTCTATGTTTCCTATGTTTGATTTCCCTCAAACTCACCTGTTCCCTGATCTAATTTCCTGGTGTCAGAAGCAATATGACCCTTTTACTAGGTCAGTGGTGGCTCAGAATGGAAACGTCATGATCACCATATCCCCTAAAACCATTAATCAGATGCTTCTCATCCCTACCTCCGACTCCTTATCCTATTTTTCTCCTACTACCCTCATGGATATTAACCACAAGTTGTCTTTCCCTCAGAGAGCTCAGATTTTTGACATATTCCTACCCAAGGATGTAGACTTACCAAAGATAAACCCCCCATATGCATCCTCCAGCTTTCCTATAGCTTCCAAGCACTGCATCTCTCTCCTTTCCTATCTGCTAGGGTACCCCAACGATGAAATTGTTGATGAACTCATCTTGGGTTTCTTGTCTATCTTCAATATCGACAAATCACCATTTTTTATGTACAATTACAGTTATTTCTTGGCTGATATTATACATGAGCAGTTCATGAAATTCACTACTCAAGGAGAATTTAACTATTCATCTGTGATCATTCACATGATTTTGTTTCAACGGGCAGATATGTTGCCCGTTCATCTCAACAAGCAGGACGCTCAGGGAGTGAATCAATCAGTGATTCACTAGAGAGAATTGGTCAAAGCCTCAGTAACTACCACTTCTTTCTCAGAGTTCATGGACTCATTCATTCATCCAGTCAGGCAATTCCTTACCAGCCAATCATAGCCTATGATCGAAGAAGACATCAAAAGAACCCTGCACCTCAGTGAACAATCAAAGAATAGGGATTGGTATTTGTACAAAAATTACTCAGAGATTAGGGTGTATGGTTGTGAGCTCCCACCAAAAAAAATCCCAACGTATGTGCCTATGAGGATATTCTCTCTAGAGTACATCAGGAAAATGATAAGTATGGACGAAGTGCACTTCGTTTCAGGAAAGAGGAAAGCCCAGTTTAAACTCAAGGCCAATGTTGGATCTTTCATTTGTAATACTAGAGCAGCTGGTCTTGAGGTGGATATAATATTGAATAACATGGGTTTTTTATCATGTTTTACTTGGTCATATGACCCCCATGGCATTATTTTTTCTCTGAGGGTTAAACTCAAGACAACCCCTTACACCCATACCTCAAGAGCAGAAATAGAGAAGTACATGAATCAAAATGAATGGGTAGAAGGTACCTTACAACAAGTAGATGATAAATCCCTCTCCACTTCGAATGTGCAAACACCGGCACTTGAAAGTAAACAGAAAAAAATGGTCAGAGAAGAGACACCCCATTCCAAGGGACTTGTGGAAGAATTCATCTCACATCATAAGAGACCAAAGTTCAGTCCTTCCTTATTTTCAAAAGAGAGACAACCAGAGATCACATATTTGGGAGATACCTAAGTCTCCACATATGCCAGTATTCCTCGGACTCCTTTAAGAGAGCCACTAAAGATCATCCAGCATTCAGAGGCCAAATCTTTAGAAGAATAGAATATTTTATCCAAGTTCCTAGAAATCAGGCAAAAGAATGAAGCACTAAAATCAAATGTCTACATCCAATTTTGGAAGCAGAAATCTACATCTCAACAAAGACTCCTCACTGCCTTTGACAGTGAGAAAAGCAGGATGCAGATGGCCTTTCTGCAAGTAACAGTGCCATTCCAAAAAACACAGGCTAACTACAAGAAGATTGTATTCTTATTTGATGCAAGACACATACATCCTATTGACCAGATGGATATGCACAGGAATTCAGGAGAGATGATATTTTCAACCATGACTACAACAGCTATGTCTCTCTCAAAGTAAAAAGTAGCACTGTCAAATATGCAGTCCCAGCTGAAAATTGAGAAGCTATCCTATTTGGCTAAAGACAACATGATAAATACCTTGTAAGAATTGGTAGTGAAGGTAGGGTATGATCCTCATAACTGCAAAGGATCTGAAGAAATCATCAAGAAGAAAAATTCATACATTGCTGCTTTGAGACATAAACTTAAGCTACCCTCGACTGAAGACCCATAGACAAAAGAAATGGCTCAAAATGAATCTGACAAGGAAGAGATGCTCAAGTTGATTATTGATCAAAATATACAAATCTGAAAAATCGAAGAACAGATTGAAGAACTACTGAAAGAAAAAACAACACTCCAGGTAAATGTTGATCTCATTCCAATAACTCAGGCATCTTCTGTAGATACAGAAACCGTAGTATCCTTGGACATAACTGATCCAGCACAACTGGCTCAAGGTTTGGCCACACAAAAGCAAGCATATGAGAAGATGAATCAGAAGTTTCAACTTATGGAGTCACAAAATATTAAGAATGATACTTTGTATCTAGGGGAAACGTAGAAGACTCATCGATTGGAACTCAGAATTAGAGAATTGGAGAGTGAAACTATGATGGCATCAACGTTAGGAGAAGCTAAGGAGAATATTTGGGAGAAAATCAATGAGTCCATTAGTGAGATGTGGCCATCAATTTAGATCATCTTTGAACAACAGGAACTCATCCACAAGTGCAGAACAACAATACAAGAAGAGAATGATCAACTCCAAGAGAAGCCAAGCAAATCTACTGATATGATCAAAGTTCTTAATTATAAGAACATGGAGGAGTTGGAAGAGATCAATATCTCAGACAAGACTGCAACCATTTTGGAAATTAAGAAGGTATTGCAGAAAAGGAATTTGATCGATCAATTGCAGACCAAGTGTGAAGCCTTGAATGTTATCGTTCAAAGGTTTCATAAGAAATTTAATGTCTTAAATCAGAAAGAACTGCACGGTCTGGTTGGATTAGATGATAAGCTCGTCAGGTTGGAATATTATTGCAAAAAGCTATATACAATTTCTATAGACAAATCAAAGTTTGCAAATATCAAGGGGCACATTACAGGCAGGGCTTTCCTTAAAGCTCTACAATTTGATTTGACGATTCATAATCAAATTAAACAATTATTTATTCAAAAGCCAACTTTTGACAGTTTCACTGAGGTGGATGAAATATTCAGAGAGATGGTAAATATAGAGATTCTGAGTGAATATATGTGGGATAAGTTTTGTGAAATTATTGAGTGAAAGATAATTTTTTCAACATGCCAGCAGTACATCCTCTCTTATGACCTATGGAATGGAAACCCAAAGAAAATCTAGATGTCAAGGCTACTCAACGTTGCCTCCTTGCAACCTTGAAGACCACCTACAGCCTACTTTTTGATTTACTGAAAGTTGCTGCAATTACTGTTATAATTAGAGGCATTTAAAATATTAGCTCAGAAGTTATTATAGAAGTTAATTTTGTAGGCTTTTTTCCAGAGATATTTTAAATATTAGCTCAGAAGTTATGGTAGAAGTTAATATTGTAGGCAATCTACCAGATGATATTTTAGTTCGGGCCCTGCGTGGCAACAATTGTCAAAATTCCATTTACTTCGTAATTAATGTGGATTTTAGACCTAGATTAGGGAAACCACCTCTGTTGCAATTAAATACTGCATGTATTTTCATTATCAAGGGTTGGACTTTGTTTAGACTCTGCATTGCTAGTTTATTGTATTGGAGCTTTGTAACAATTTTTGAGTTGGGCATCAATGATAAAAGCACGTTCACAAGATCCTTGAGCTATGTTAATGGTGATTTTATTTCTTTCGTATTAACGTTTCTTTTTTTTCCATACTGTACTCCAGTTTCTCTGATTACAGAGAAAAAATTTTAGATTAAGATATGCTGAGAAAGCACCTTAGGTCTGTCTGTCTTTGTCATCTTAATGTTTTCCTTTGAATTATAACTAAAGAATTCTTAACTGCTCTTTAGCTCTACTGAAATTGTTGTCTTAAACGTTTTCCTTTGAAGTATAGTTAAAACTCTTTAGCCTTACCAAAACTGACATCTTTAAAGTTTTCCTTTGTGAAAGTTTAGTTAAAGAATTCTTAATTGCTCTTTAGCACTATTGAAATTGTTGTCTTTAAAGGATTTCCTTTGAAGTATAGTCAAAGACTTCTTCACTGCTCTTTAGCATTACCAAATCTTATATCTTTTAATTTTCCCTTGTGAAGTTTGGTTAAATAATTCTTAACTGCTCTTTAGCTTCACGAAACTAGTATCTTAAATGTTTTTTTTTTTTAATTATAGTTAAAAAAAATTAATTGCTCTTTAGCTCTATTGAAATTGTTGTCTTTAAAGGTTTTCCTCTTAAGTATAGTTAAATAATTCTTCACTTCTCTTTATCATTACCAAAGCTGATATCTTTAAAGTTTCCCTTGTGAATTTTAGTTAAATAATTCTTAATTGCTCTCTAGCTTCACAGAACTAGTATCTTAAATGTTTTTTCTTTGAAAGTATAGTTAAAGAATTTTTAAATGCTCTTTAGCCTCTATTACCTCCTGTCATACCATATTCACACTACCAGTAAGATCGATTTTATATAGTTAGCTTGTCCTGTGAATGACCTAGAAAATTTGATGTACAACTCAACCCTTTTATTGACTCCATAGCCCAATGGATTAAACTTCCCATATTCTATCTGTCCAACCAACCAACCAAACCAAACAAACAAAACAATCTCTATAACTAGCCTTACATCTGCAACTATAACCCTAAAGCTAAATCATAAATTATAAAGAAAGAGAGAGCTCTCTCTGAGCCTAGAAAGGCTAGGTCCTAGACTCCGAAGTGGTTTGATGTTGTCCTTTGCTACTTGTTCTTGCCAATCTTACAAATTACAAAGGGCTAACAAGTGGGTCAGTTATGTCGGTTATTCTGTCACTTTTGGTTTTTTAACTATTTCCCTCTTTAAGGGTAATACTGTTAGAAATTTTTGAGGGATTATCCAGGTCGGGGTCAATGCGAGAAAGTGGAACAAGGGTTGTAACTCTCTATTTGGGTGTTTCCTTCTACTCTGGTTCTGATTTATGGGTCTACTCTCGTTTACGGGTCTACTATGGTTTGTGGGTCCGACCAAGATAGGATTTATGTTAACAATTTGAGTCTTTAGAGTCTTTCAAAGTTGCATTCTCCATCTGCTGATGGAAAAAGTTAGGCATGGTCACTCTGTCAATTTGCTATTCATTAGGGATGTTTTAAAATTGGCATGCTCTGCACTGTTACAGGTCTTCCAAGAAAATCCTACCTACTGAGAAAATTGATGGAAGACCAGACTATCAAGAAAGTGGTGAAAGGAAATTCGGTAAAGAAGGAAGCAGCAGATAAGGAAAAATCCAGGGTTCCAAAGTCACCTCCAGCCAAACGTGGCAGGAAGTCGGGCAAAGAAGTCATGGAGAATCTATTCCAAACTTATTTCGATGGTACACCATGTTATATAAAGTCATTGATCCATGGATGAGAGGGCTATGCAAGAGGCAAGTAGGAGGAGTAAAAGGATATGGCTGTGGAAGAACTGAATACGATCATCACTGACCCTGGTAACACTCGAGGCATAATATCTTTATTTCATCACTCAATTTGTAATTATTGGTTGTTGAAATTCCTTTTAGTAAAGGTAATAGTTTATGTTTAGGAGATCGGGGGAGACCCCAAAGTAGCCTCAAATCTAGCAGATATCACTAGGTATATTCAGGGAATTAACCTGCGCCAGCACCATCAATATGTTCGCTTGGGAAGAATTGAGAAGTGAATCCAAAGTATGCACTAGGTTGACATGCCTGGATCCAGCGTGAAAGATCCGGCTCCTATTGAGTCAGATAAAGGTTGATTTAATTTCCTCTGTGTGTTGAAATGAGAACTGACCTTCCTTGTTCTAATTTTTGGGATGCTAGCGGATAGATTTTACTTTTTTAATATGTGTATGACAGAAAATACTGATATTAGCTACTTGAAGATAATAAGAAATGGACTTAAGATGTTTATGTTTTAGATTGCTTATAACTCATTAAGATGGCCAACAGACCTGGTTTCCCATGGGTAGGTTGAGGCCTAAAGTTGTATATCGTGACCTGCATTTTGTCTATATATAGAAAATAGAAAGGATATACCAAATTTACAATATATATATATATATATATATATATATATATATATATATATATATATATATCTTGAAAAAATCATTTCATCTATAAATTAGACTAAACCTTCGCTTCGCTTTACGTTTGACATACAATAGCCTTTGTTGAGTTATGAATTTCCAAAAAGTGTGTAAAAAATGCTACTCTAACTTCTTATATTATTGTAATATGCCTCTCAAGCTTGCAATGTGATTTACCCATGGTCTACATGGTTAATAGACGCCATTGATTTAATTTGTAGTTATAATTTTTAATGCATACTCCTCGTTGATCGCTCCTTACATGAAGTGGTTAATCCTTTATGTTAGCATTACCCCTACTACTTTTATGTTTTGTGTTGGCTTTAAACCCATGGGATCTTGCCCTTAGTTATCCCACACCTTTCTTTAATTAACCTTAGAACTAACACCTTCAATGGTAAACAAATTATAAAGCACAATAAATACAAACGTCACATCAATAAGAATGTCAGCAATTTAACATGAATGGTTATATACATTATTTATATTATGTGTTTTATATTGAAATAGTTATGTTATATAAAACAAACCATATTTTATGGTACAAGTTTATATATATATTCATAATTCATATACATAAGTTATTATATGGTAAATTTTAAATTATATGGTATATTTTTTAATATATTTAAAATGAATAAATATAAATATGAGTTAATATATAATTCATTTTACATAATAAGGGTTTCTATTTTGACCGAATATGTAGAGGATCTATTGGTGAGCCAACAAATGGAAACTCACTAGGTAAACTAATTATCTCTAGAAACATGATCTAAAGGTTTACAAATGCAAGGAGTGAAAGATAGGTTTTTTTTGCATTGCTTATTTCTAAATACCATGATATTTATTGATTTTTAAAAGTTATCAAAATCAGTAAAAATAGTTCCAATATCATCCAAAGAGCCTTTGAAGGATAAGAAAAAAATTTGTGATAACAAAGTACACTTTTCGAGGAATCAATTCTAAAAAACTTACTAGGTTTTCAAATCAATAAATAGTATATAAGAACAACCCCCATACCACAAATATGGTATCTGCTTCCAGTAGGTGTTCATAGCCTTGATAGGGATACCTTTTAACCCTAATTAGACACTTGAGTCCCACTATATTGGTTATATATTTATATCTATGCATCCTACCTATTTTCTACTAGTGAAGCATGCCCAAAAGCCCCTTAGTGGGTGACAAGTGGATTTTGTAATATTTACATGTAAATTTATAACATAATTGAACAATGATTTGAAATCCCATATGTCATAGATGGAGCCAATGTTGCCAGCAAACATCCATAGCCTCAGCAAGGATTTCTCTTAAACCCATTTACTTGTGTGCTTTTATCCCAGGATGACAAAACAAAGAGGAGCTAGAACCATGAACATTTTTTTCTAATCTCAATTGAGATCATTTAGTAAATGGCGGGCAAGTCTAAAATCTCCCTAAAAAACAAGATGGTGTAAAATTCCAAATTATTACTAGAATCATTGACTTCCCTTGGTTTGTTAATCATAGATTTCTTTACAAGTGAATTGTTTTTTTTGGATTATTTTTGAAAAAATATTTTCTTTTGATAAAAATTGAAAATTTTTAATAAATTATTTAATTTATAAAACTGAATGAATATTGTATCATGGTAATAGATTTCAGAAAAACAAGAATTTCCTTAAAAGGAATTTTCTTAATGTCAAACTTTAGATATCTTTTGAGAGAATCATAAACTTAGACTTAGTAGTAACACTAAATGTTGGTATTTATTTTCAAAACCATTGAAACCTTGAGAAAACGTGAATACAAAACAAAATCAAAATCAAATTAAACCTTGCACAATCTATCATCTCAGTTTGAACGGTAAGGAAGAGATAAATGCACTTTTTTAAATTTTGAAATAAATAGTTTTTTCCCTTAAGATAATGCTATATAGAAAAATGAGATTAAAAAATGTGTAGTTATGTGGAGTGATAAGCCAAATTTGTAAAATAAATATTTTTTTGCCTTAAGATATGCTATATAGAAAAATGAGATTAAAAAATGTGTAGTTATGCGGTGTGATAAGCCAAATTTGTGAAATTTTATGTAGAGAAAGTTAATTTGAAAGTTTAAAGATTAATTTCCTTATCTCTTTGCTTTGTTTAGAAATATTCGTACTTGATAATGTTTGAAAATAAATCTTTATTAAATATTTCATAATAATGAATTAAAAAAAAGATGCTTAATGATTATGAACAAGAATATTACAACAAAGAGATAAATACTTTTAAATTAACTTTCCTCACTGCATTCTAATAATGGATTGTCTTGTGCATATTTGATCAGCGCATCTCCCCAACTACATTATTCAACAAGAAAAAGTAAAAAAAGAAAAGAAAAGAAGACTAATCTACTTCTAAATGTATGCTAAACTATGCGGAAAATAAAAAACTAAGTGAAATTAAATTTTGAATGTAACCATTCAAGCTGCTTAAGACCCGCAAGAATATGTACACCAATAAGTAGAAACGTAAGTGCTTCCAATATAAGACAACATCGAAAGCTTATATTTTGTACATCATGAACATGCAAAAAGAAGAAGACTCATATTCACAAGTAAATTTCTATTAAAGGAATCTTTTAACCAAGACTCAATTCTATCATTCATAAAAAAAAAAGCATTGAAGAATGGGAATGAGTTTAGAGGATTTATCAAGATTATGGCGAACTAAAATAACTATCAACGAACACCGTAGTGCCCCATTCTCTTCAAAATACTCCACATGATTATGAATTTCTTCGCATGAAAAATCTGTTGGAAATTAATTCCAACTGCAAACTGAGCAGAAGGAGGATGAAAGTTAAATTTTGATGTAAATTTAAAGGACAAAAGACAACAATGTTTTCTTGTTTTCTTTTGCACTCCATCGTGCAATGAATTTGTGTTTTAATATCCCTACAAAGTCGATTTTTTGTTTGTAAGGCCGTAACCCTTTCTGTATTAAGAACCGTGGTTTAAACACCATGCAACCCTATCTTAAATCCACACCTACCTGCCATTAAACTTCATACATCAACCGTTTTATTACCCGCGCATTTGTTTTGATTTAAAACACACCACATCAGTTCTTTGGTCCCCACGAATCCACGTCGCACAACCCCACAACCAATCAATGTCTATCGCATCCCTTGAGGCTTGCGTCATCACCTCCATAACCCGTGTGATAAGCGGCCCCCACCATCGCTCCATGTCAATCTCTGTCGACCAATGGGAGGCGTATCGCACAGTTTTGTGCATATGTCACACCATCCCCGAAACCTTGCGATGAGTTCTGGCCCACCATCACCATGTCAAAAGTCGTCAGCCAATAGCGACATTTCATATCGTTTGGATGCACAGTTAGCCGACGAGTTAATCGATGTGATAACCTGTCGCATGACTTGCTAAAATGTTTTTTCATAATGTTTTAAATCCACGAAATAATGTGTTATAAGGTTTTTAGACCTTGGTTAATGTTGTAATTCATATGCCTTGAAAATAGTTTTAAAACTTAGGTTTAATGTTTTATTTGCGACGCGATAGTTTTATGTATTTAAACTTAGGATTAAAGGTTTTAATATATGTTGTAAACATATATGTTTAAAACATATATATATATATATATATAGTATTGTAATGTAGCACAATAGACAGTAGTGAGAGAATGTGTGTTAAAAATAGAGTGAGACAGAGCAGTGACCGTGTGTGTGTGTGTGCCAGAAGACAGAGAAGAATATATTGTTGTGTGTGTAATAGCCAACACAAGTCATTTTTGCATTGTAATCCAGAACAGTAGTTCTCACGAAAGAATTTTTCATCTGTAACAGTCCAACATTTAAATGAAATATAATTTTTACTCCATCTCTGTCCACATTGTTTGATTGCTATCTCTGTGTTAGAAGATGAATTTTTGTTTCCTCTCTGTTGTTCCAGAATAACCAGAAATTCCAACATGGTATCAGAGCTAGTCCAGGCTCTTAGCAAGTGCTAAAAAAGCGGAAGGAAAGGAAGAAGAAGATTTTTAAATTTTTCTCCAGCAGAGTGAAATTTCATCAAAGTCAGAGTTTTTTGTTTGTTTTAAGATTGCAGTCCAGAGAAATGTAAAATAGAAGTCTTTAGAGACAGATTTTATCTCTCAACAGTGAGAAAGTTTGTTTAAGAAATACAATCAAGTTTTAGCATAGTTCAGTAAGGCTAGCTATGGCAGGAGCCATTACAAGCATGAGTATGGGAAATTCTCAACTCCCACAATTCAATGGGAAGAACTATGATTATTAGGCAATCACAATGAGAGCCCTGTTTGCCTCTCAAGACTTATGAGAGCTAGCTGAAGATGGTTTAGAAGAACCAATAGATGAAAAATCATTTAATGCCTTAACACAGGCAAAGAAAGATTTGTTGAAGAGTAATAGAAAGAAGGACTCAAAATTCCTCTTCTATCTCTATCAAGTAGTGCATGAAAGCATATTTCCAAGAACTGTAGCAGAAAAGAAGTCAAAGGATGCATGGGATACCCTCGAGACAACCTATCAAGGAATGGAGAAGGTAAAGACAACAAAGCTTCAATTAATGAGAAGGGATTTTGAAGTCATTTGAATGAAAGAGTATGATCCAATAGATTCATGCTTCACATTGCTGATTTGGTTGGTTACCCAAATGAGATCTCATGGAGAGACAATAGAAGAGAGAAGAGTAGTGGAGAAAGTATTGAGGAGCTTACCCTCAAGATTTGATGTGATAGTAATAACCATTCAAGAGACAAAATATCTCTCAATGTTTACCGTTGATGAAATTCATACATCATTGATGACACATGAACAAAGATTGAGTAGAACAACAAACTCATCTTTGGAGCATGCCTTCAAGACCCAAATGTCCTTTGGAAGAGGAAGAGGTCAAGGCAGATCAAACTACAGAGGAAAATGTAGAGGCAGAATCCAAAACAGAGGAAGAAACAACCCTAAAAATACAAGTGGAAGGGGCAGCAATCAAAGTCAGAATCAAGGCCAAGGCAACAGCCAATAAGGTGGACAAAATCAATCACATGGACAAAGGTATGATAAATCCCAAGTCCAATGTCATTAATGTAAGAAGTATGGGCACTGTGCCAATGAATGTAGGAAGAAACAGAGTGACATGGGTAGTAGACCTAGTGCTAATTTTACTAAAGAGAATATCAGTCAAGAAAATTTGTTTTTAGCATGTAATATGGCTGAAGAGAAAAATGAAGATATATGGTTTCTAGATTCAGGATGTAGCAACCATATGACTGGAAAAATTTATATGTTTTACATGTTAGATGAAAATATGAAGTCTCAATTAACATTGGGGATAGATAGTAAAGTCTCTGTCATGGGAAAATACAAAGTAAGTGTTTTAACAAAAAAAGGAGAAAGAAAAACCATATCAGATGTTTACTATGTGCCTGGTATGAAGTGTAACCTTTTGAGCATTGGACAGCTCATTCAGAAAAGCTGCGATGTGTTATTTAAGGATGATGTATGTACCATCATGGACATACCACCAAGAAAATAGAGGATTCCACAAGTGAAGATGACAAGAAACATAATGTTTCCTCTCAAGATGAGCGCAGCTTTGAAGAAAGGAGCTACAATGGAAGCAATGACACAAGAGACATTCCAAAGAGAAGCAAAATATGAAAACTGGTTATGGAATTTTAGATTTGGACATCTCAACTTTGGAGGTCTGAATTTGTTACACAAAAAAGGAATGGTAAAGGTATTACCATTGATTGTAAAACCAGACAGCCACTGTTAACATTGCATCCTGGGAAAACAACACAGAGAAAACTTTCCATCAGGAAAAAGCATAAGGGAAAAAGCACCCTTAGAAATAGTCCATTCTGATTTGTGTGGACCAATGCAAACACCATCATTAGCAGGAAGCCACTATATGTTGACCTTTATTGATGATTACACAAGAAAATAATGGGTATATTTCTTGAAGTTGAAGAGTGAAGTGTTTGAGAAGTTCTGCCACTTTAAAGCTCTTGTAAAGAATCAAAGTGGGAAACATATTAAAGTCCTTATAACATATAGAGGAGGAGAATATATCTCCAAAGAATTTCTGCTTTTTTTCAGAGAAAATGGGATACATAAGAAATTTATAGCAAGGTATACACCTCAGAAAAATGGAGTTGCTGAAAGGAAAAATAGAACCATCATGGATATGGTAAGAAGCATGTTGAAGGAAAAACATTTGCCAAATGAATATTGGGCTAAAGCTGTACATTGTGCAGCATATGTTTTGAATAGATACCCAACAGAGAGTGTAATGAAATGAGTTCAAGAAGAAGCATGGAGTGGCATAAAACAATTTTTCACCCACATGAGAGTATTTTGATGTGTGGCTTATGCACATATTCCAAATCAGTTGAGAAAGAATTTGGACAACAAGGGGGAGAAGTGCATATTTGTTGGATACAGTGAAGAATCCAAAGCATACATATTGTATAACCCATCCACCAAGAAATTTATGATAAGTAGAGATGTACAATTTATTGAGGAAGAAGCTTGGGATGGAAGTATTGAGAAAACAGTGAATGTAAAAAGTTGTTTGTCTCATGATGAAGATGAGGAATAAATGGCTTAAAGACATCCCTTATTAGTAGCACGACCTCCACCAATACAAGGATAGCAAGGGACACCACAAGCAGGTATGAGAACACCCTTGAGAAGTGATGACAGTTGTTGTGGTGGATTTGTCGCACGGGTGTACTAAATCACACCAGCTTAAAGAGTGTGGTCTACTCCTTAAACTATTGGTAACAGGCAGAAAGTGAAGGAGCTCAAAAGCATAAAACTTAATGGAAATAGTATGCTAAATTATGATCTGGTTAAACTAAAAACTAAAACACAAATATACAGAAGCTATATAGAGAGTCAAAACGATAATAATGCAAACGATGGCTCGATGGCCTCTTCTTATTAAACGTTTGAAATGGAGAAGAAATTTTACCAACTTGCCAAAGGGCCCCTAGGAAATGGCTCTAGGTCTCGATGCAAGGATGTTGCCTTCCAAGCTTTGCCTCTGATGTAGTCTCCCTCTCTCTCTCTGTTGTGGTGGACTAAGATGTTGGGTGGCCAACTATCGAGTCCTCTTTATCTCCAGCTCCGGGTCACACACAATGTTGGTGTTTCTTGGGCAACTTTGGCCATCATAACAATGTGATCACCCTTTCTTCATCTCTTGGGGGCTTTATATAGGTGAGTTTCAAATCCTCCTTCCCTCCCTTGGTACATGATGGATAGTGACCCAAGGGAGAGTTGTGATTCCATTGTGTGCTCAAATATTCTTTTGTGTGCTCACATGTTGTCTAAGGAGGCGTTGGTGGCTGTCCTTAGGCGGCTTTCACACAAGGAGTAACTGTCCCTTGCTTGGTGTGGTCCCAGAAAGCGACTTTTTTCCATTTCCAGGAATGCGCGCTTATCAGGCCAAAAGGTGAGCAGAAGGCACTCTTCTCGAAGGATAAAGTGCACAATTCAACATTTATGACTAGTTCAAATATGATTTTCTCAAAACCTTAGAGATTTTAAATACTTCTTGATTCCATAATGTGTTCCTACCCTGTAAATCCTTAGGCTCGACATTAATTGATGTCATCTTCTGCTATACGATTATCTAGTGTTAATGATTTCCCCATAATCTGTGAGGTCTAGGAAGAACTGTATAGCCGAAATAAATTATAGTTTCTTTTCTGTATCGTACATGGAGAGAGAGAGAGAGAGAGAGAGAGAGAGAGAGAGAGGTCTACGTGTATTTTGGAATTGACAACACCTTGCACCGTTTCTGAGATAACCATGGCCTAAGGGACCCCCTGCAAGGAGACAAAAATATATAATATATTTACAAAATTTCAATGAGGCGGGCATGTCCCATGCTCGTGATGCTATGGCTAGTTAAAAAAAATTGACAGATACATGTGCTGTCTATGCCACTACTGTGGTAGTGATGCTGGTGGTTGTTGACGATGACTGCTGATGCCCTCAAGGGCATTTTTTCTTTGAAGATAGGTGGAATGTGGTACCCATATGCATAGTCTTGGTATGGCATATCACTGTGCCATGTACACATATGTACTGGCTGGGACCTTCCCATGTAAGCATTGTTGTCAGAGACACTTATAGAGGCACGAGTCTTCGACGAATCTGATCAAAGTGCAATGGTTGTAAGGTACGATAACATCGTGACATGAAAGCTTTTACTATAGTCGAATGTCAGGAGGATCGCTGAAATCTATGGACAATGATGTCTCCCACAGTGCCACCTGAGGATACCCCTTTGCATGGGGAGGAGTGATCGAAGGTACCACTTCTTTTTTGGAAAAGAGGTGTCGAGGTCGAAAAAAAGGAAGCCTTAACTGAACCATGGGTCGCCAACCTGAGGGGTCTGAGACCTAGATGAGATGGGTTTAACATAGGCATGTTGGTGAGAGGTGACTGAAAACGGATGATGGGGATTCAGTGGCCCGAGGTCGAAGTATACTTGAGGAGCTTGGCAGTAGTCATAGTTATTTCTGAAAGGAAAATCCATGGAGTTGGTAGGACATCCAGGGTGGGTGTGAACCGGCTATGAATATCATGACGGTGCATGTGTGGGGGCGTGAAATACTTCAACCAAGGGAAATGGGGGACTGCTTCCATGGGAGAAAAGGTGAAATTTGAGGGCAAAGTGGCGAAGGGCATCGTTTGCGGTCTTTGAACACTTACCAAAAGAATAAAATAATGGGGTTTGGTTTGTACAAAACACAAATATGGGTACCCCAAAACATGAAAGAGGGTCACTCACTAAAGGTGTGAGGACGGTGTTTTGCTAAGGGTAGAGGTCCCATTGTTTGGTCTCATGTGCGGGGTTGATGAAGTGGAAGATGTCACATATGGGATTATCTTGATGGAGGTATGGTGGGCCAAATGCGATGCGCGGAGGTGTGCTTTCAATCTGCTTGTACAACCTGGTTGTCCTGGAAGGGGGTTTTGAGTTTGAATGGTAATCTTGACCTTATGCATGATAGATGGATGGGCATGAGGTGCTTACCAGACTGAAATGGTATGGCCATGGCGTCACTTGTGTGGTGATATATGGTCTACTTTGGGTGACGAGCGCCATGGAGGGGAAGCTCTACCGACCAACGCGGGCATTTATCATATGCAGGGTGAGGTGATGATAAACGTGGTCAGGTATGAGGACCCTATGGTTTATTTCTAATGGAGAAATGATGTCAAGATATGCAAAGTTTATGGGACTCTATCATAATGAGGGTAGAATGATACCTGCTCCCGAACTTTCAGTGAATGGTGTTGCGAATAGTTTTCGGTTTCTACCTGCAAAAAAAACTACCTCAAGTGAAAGCATATTCTTTTCATCAAATATTATTGAAAGACATGAACTTTGGAAAGGAAAATGGGAGGGTGCATACCTGCTGGCGCTAAAAAACTTATTTTTCTAGAAAGCGAATGTGTGGCATCGCTTTCATTCGTCATGGCATACTGATGATGGTGCAACTTACGGTTTGTGAAATGGACCTTCTTATCTTCTGTTATTGACCTTTGAAGTTCTGGAAAAGGGCGATAAATATGGGATTATGGCCCTAATCCTATTCATTTGTACTTCCTGAGTTTTGAGAGATCAGAGGTCATTGCAGAGACTTTCTTTCCTTTTTGGTCAGCCTGTGTACCAGGGATTAGCGATATTATGCCGAGGTAATGTTCATGACATCTTGCATTTAAATTTTTTCAGTCTGATGGTGCCAGGGGCTGTACAAATTGGGTTTGTATAGCCTCAAAGGGACTTTTTTCCCTAGATTGCGCGAGCGATCTAGGCAAAGAGGCACCCCTCTTACGTGTGTTTCTAAGGGACAAACGTGCGAGGGCACGTTGTTCCCTCCTTTTTGCGCACAAGGGCACACTTGCATAGGAAACAGGCGCGCAAGGGCACGTTTGTCTAAGAGACAGGCGCGCAAAGGGCGGGGTGACAAAAAAACCTAGATTTTTGTCTGCTTTGATGTTTTTCTCTGTACTGATGGGTGCCTGTTGCTTGGAAGGTTAGTGTAGAGAGAGCAAGATTGGCCCGAGATTCAGACCGCTCTGGCTACTGATGTTGGGGCGTGTTGTCAGTTGGCCGCATGGGGCCTTCTGAAATTTGCTGAGAATGAGTTCCTTCAGTCATAGGACCGACTGTTACGTTACATTATACAACATTGGTGTAGGAGGCGCAATATTTTTTTACTAAGGGGGACGAACTTGATTATCCTTCCGGTGACGGATATATACTTCGTGACCGGGTTACTGCCTCAGGGTGAGGCACTGAGGTATCCACTCCCTACTGGGAAAGTGAACCTAGACAGGTTCCAGAGGAGGCATTACGGTGCTGCACCTCTTACTGAGGGGTGCATCAATATTTCATCAGTGACAGATGTGGCCGAGCGGTGTGCTCTGGCCATTATTGTGCGACTGGAAGGGTCGTTTGCTCCACATCGGGCATCGGGCCCATAGGTGGGGGTTTTACACCGTTTGAGGAACGAGCATTTTTTCGATTTCTCCCGTTTCTGTTTTGATGGTATGGTGTCACAATTGAACAAGGTCCAACGTGGATCCAAGTCATTTGTGTATGCTAGCATCTTGTGCAACATTATGTACGATAGGGTGGTGTTGTTGAGGCTCGTTGTGGCAGTGCCTATTGGGGGGCCGCAGGAGCCACGCATGAGGAGCTAGGCTTCGGTGATGCCATGCAGTGGTGGTGGCATGGTGGGTCGTCATTGGAATGACATGACAGAGACCTGGTTTGAGGCCAACCCACAGATTTTTTTGCCATACTTGTATGCGGGGATGGACTTTCAGGGTGATCCAGATATCGGTCTCCCTTTCGGTTATGTTTGGGGTCCTGTAGGTATGTGCTATATTCTTCTACATTTTTTCGAGTCTTTATGTACTTATGTGTTTTGTTTTTGAAACTAACATTTTTTTGGTTACTCATGCAGATGTTGGCGAGGTAGGTCGCCCAGTGGCCCGTTTGGTGGGTCATGATCCTCTGTTACGACCTCGAGGTGGTCAGGGGGGAGATGGCACAGGTGGACCGGGTGGTGGTGCTGGTGGACCTGGCGGGGAAAGTGCTGGCCCTTCTGGTGAGGGCAGCAGCTCGGCTGCAGCTGAGTTTGTAGCCGAGTGAGCTCATGCAGATGCGGCTAAGGTGCACATTGTAGTACTTACGGCTTAGGTGGCCGCTCTAGAGGACTTTCGGGGTCGAGTGGACCGCTTGACCCAGGGGATGCCTGCTCAAGGTTTCATGAACAACTTTGAGGAGGCTTGGCTAGAGATGGTGATGGCCTACGAGAGGGATTATTAGCCCACTCTACAACGGGTAGCTATTACAGTGGTGACAACAGCTCCGATGGTGGCACCAAGAGCAATGGTGGGCCCAAGTGCTCCTCTTGAGGGGGCACCACCCTAGAGTAGTTTTGTACACAAGGAAAGCACTCGTTATGAGGATGCTTCCCTTATTTTTGACAACCTTTATATCTTTTTGGGTTGGCCAATGGGCCAGCGATACTATTTTTGTACTCAGATACACATATTTTTATATATATATATATATATATATATCTATATATATATATATATATATATATATATATATATGTATGTATATATATATATATATATATATATATGATAAAGAGATCTTTTTGCGGCTTGACATGGTGTGCTATTTGTTTCGGTTTATGTATTTTGGGTTATGCTAATGGATATCTATGTTTTTGGGATTTTATATATGATGGTTTATTCACGATGCATTCTAGTCTAGGATATTGTTAGCTATGTGACTAGCTGCTTGGTTTTGATTCCTCGATACATGTGAAAATGTAATGTAATCAAATTGTCTGCTTAATCTTTTGGCACACAAATATTTTCTAAACAAGTTTGCATCTGTGGTTTCAAATGTTTGGATTAAATGTGATACTACTAACTGGGAATCGAGGTAGACATGCATATGGCGGATGCCCTGATGGAGGGCCTCGCACATAAGTCCGATAACGACATCATATTTTTCCTGATTGTTGGTTGCTGATCTGATGCACGCACCGTTTGAACACAGTGGTGACCGGTCAGGGTGGTAGATGAGCTAGGCGGTTGCAGATAAGTTTTGAGACCATCACGATGCTCCATCAGCAAATCCAAAATAAGGTTCAAATGGGTGATCCATGGTGGCACATAAGTCTTTAGGTCAAAAATATTTTTGTGTTGAGATTTTTATGTACTCTAACCCTAGGGGATAAGCACTGTTGGGGCCCTTATGGGTAGAACTTATTGAGGCATAGGCCGTTGATGGGGTTAGTGAGGTAGGTCCTGTCCAGTTCCACCAAGATGTATGCCCCCTATTGGAGACAAAGTTTGATGATATAGGGTCCTTTCCACAAGGTTTCGAACTTTCCTGGCCCTAAGGCCTATTTTGCGATATCGTAGCGAAGGACTAACTCACCCTCGAAAAATGAGCGAGGGGTGATGTGGTGGTCGAATGATGCTTTCAACCTTTTCTTATGGGCCTCATTGTGTTGCAACGATTGTCGCCAACTTTCGTCAACTAGCTCGAGTTGTACTAGGCGTTGTTCTAGAGGCTGGGTGTCATCAAGGAGTTTGAGGTAGCGTGCAAGTTTGGGATCTTGCAGAAATCAATGCAAAAGCATAAGGTACCTTGGTCTTTTGAGATAGGAATAACATGGAAATCCTGGGACGAGGGGGTAGTTGGAATCCTATCTTGGGTGTGCGATGATACAAGTCATATGTGGTGAACTACGTCACTGGCATGTGGCAGGGTAAGGATCTTGGTAATGGAGTCCTGTATGAGTATAAGGTCGGGTTTCCCGCTAGGATAGTGAATTTCCAGTAGGTGGAATTTGTTCTTATCATAGAGGTGCCTGAATCCTTTCATTAGCGGGCATACCTCTGGTGTGTGATCTTGGCTAGTAAAAATGGTGCATGGTATCACTACGCTGGCAGAGTAGATAGTGTGAGATTCTACGCTACTCGTTGTCCCTGATGTGGACGCTTGGAAAGGGTCAGTCATAGAAGAGGTCGTCTTCTGCTTCCATTTCCACGTTGTTGGTTTAAACTTGTCTTCTTCTTTGGTAGCTGGTAGGCTTAATGCCGCTCGAGCTGCTCTCAGCTTGGGGAGATGTGCACACTTAAACGTATGATGGAAGTGTGAGAAAATTCAGCAATAAGTGCGTGTGATCCTCTCTTGATTAGAGAGAATTTTTTGAGGGAGAGACGAGACTATGTGGAGACTGATTGCAAGGGGCTTGAGCTCTCTGCATTGGTTGACTTGGTGATCGTTTAGATCACATAGGCCGCATGTTATCCTAGGCTTTTCCTGGGGTACACATGGTTGGTGTGTGGTCTTATCAGGCTTGACACACCATTGTGGTGGTGGGGGTGTTGAGCCGACGATGTATCTTTTATGCCATTCCTGAAGATCGTCTGTTCTCTTTTCTACGACATTAATCATGTCGATAGTGGGACGGATCTGCGAGACATAAGTACAATGTTGGTCATAATGATTACCCTAACATATCAGGAAAAATATCCATGACATGGGGGTCCCATCATGCTTGGTCTGAGGCCAGGCAGGGGACCAACGTTGCAATGCTGCTAAGTCAGGGCAGTGGACGACTATATGGTCTGTCCTTTTGCATAACGTGCATGCGGGTGTGTTTTGTGAAGTGTTGTTAGGGGTAACTAGGGGTTCCCTGCTAGGCCATTCTTTAGCTGACAAGAACATGATAGACCTGCTGATCTCCTCTGCTTGGGTCATGGAGCTGACTGTGGACTCGACATCCATATCATCTTCTTGGGAAAGGCGAACTATGGCTGAGCGGAGGCTAGCAAGAGCTAGCCGAAAGTGAGGTATGTGGTGACAATCCTCCAAAAGGTGGTTGTCAGTGCATAGCGAGCATGTGAATTGCGCTTCCCGTAGCCCCATGTAGTAAACCCTTTCGATTGGATAAGATCTGTGAATGAGTTCCAATGTGGCACACTCTTTGAGGTAGTGGCCACGTTCATCGCATAGCATACAACATATAATGGGCATTACTGGGGGTCTTTCTACGAATCTATGCTCCTCTTGTAAATATAGGATGGTACGCGGCTCGTCATTGATGGACTGGATGGAGGGATCCTCTTGATAGTATTGCTCGACCGCATGTAAGGCATCCCCATATCATGGTATTTTGGGAAAATGGTGGGTATAATGCCCATAGGTGTCACAGAGAGCGCATGCGTGATTGGTACGCAATAGTTTTCCTGTAATTTTGGTGGCAAGTTCCTTTTTATGGGAACACGGCATCGAGGTGCCTGCTTCGGAGCCAAGGAGTGGTTTTAACTCCTCCAACTCTGAATATACATGGGTAGGATGGCCTATGACATCATATATAGCACAGGCTGATGACTCCCATTGCATGGTGGGGGTCATCACTTTCTTTCCTCTCTTGGTGATTTTCTTGGCTGTGGTAACCAGTTTCGCAATGGAAAATTCCCTTGCGGGGGCAGTTCCGATCGTTTTTTGGGTAGGTTGGGGCTCCTCGGGTTTGAGGGGCTTTAACCCAACTGCAGTAATGTTGGTGGCTCCTGTTCCTGAAGGGGGAACAAGGTACCAAACTAGGAATGCCAACGACATGTTGGGTAACACCAGTGTCGCCAAAACCTCCTAGGAGACGAAGCCAGAAGGTGGGCAGAGGAAAGGTGTTTGGGAGGTGGTGTAGGCTATAGAGGTTGCCATGGCCGATGCCTTGGTGTCATTACTTCTTGAGTCCATGTCTTGATTAACCTTGGTGCTTGATTTGGACATCATGCATACCGGGGCCCCTGTGGCATCAGGCGATATCTCAGGGATAATGGGAGGATCTCCTAGGAATGACCCTAGGACAGACAATGGTTTGAATTGGCCAGGACCATATTCTTGATACCGTGAAAGACCATCTGTAGCTGTATCTACGTAGGGTAGAATTAAATCCGTGTTGGTTAGGGGACTCTTTTCACTATGCGTTAGCTGGTCTACCATAATAATTCGATCCTCATGGGGGAACATCATGATGCGGAAGACAAGAGATGCTATGGCAGACATGGCGTACATGTAACTCTTCCCAAGGAGTATATTGTAATCCAAGTGAGCGTCCAAGACTTCGATGTTTATGTGGACCATCTTACTGGCTAAGCAGACCGGTACATTTTGGAAGAGGCTAACGGGGGTCGAGGGACGACCGTCGTATGCACTAAGTGTGATGACGGAAGGTTTGAGTTTGGGGGATCCTAACTTCTGCCACACATTTTTTGACATGATGCATGTGGATGCACCCTCGTTAATGACACATTGATGAATAGTGAAATTCTATACCGATACTGGTATCTGGAAGGTGACCATGGAGGGAAGCCTAGGGGTACCTTTGTCTAAGTCAAAAGCCATCATGCGTGTATCGGCAAGGTCGATAGCACCTAATGTGGAAAGTAAGGCTTTCCGTTGCTTTGGGCACGACTGCAGTACTTCCAACACAGACGTAGCAGCAGGTGACTGAGCTAAATCATCTATGATGTTATAATTTTGGGCCGCTTTGGAGTAGTTACCTGCTCGTATATTAGGCCCTTTTACCATTTTTGGCAATAGTTCTGTAGGAATCTTTGGAATGGTTAAAGGTGCATTCGGCGTGATTGTACTAGCCCCTGACGTATTGGTGTCTAGTGGGGTGTCGTAGCTGTGATTCCGAGTCTGGAAAAACATTTCTTCCCCAGCCATGTAAATTTCATGGTTTCTTTTCCTAGAATCATCTGGGTTTTGTTGTTAAGTGCTGATCGTCCCTTGATGGGGGAAGGGTTCTTGCATCACCATAGTTTGCTGGGAAGATCCTCCTTGTCCTCGGTTACTATGTAGCTTTTTAAGCTCAGGGAGTTCAGGACAGTGGTGAGTATAGTGCCCGTACTCACCACATATTGAACATGTATGGTTTGTTCATAGAGGAGGCATTTTTCCTTGCCTTTGGGCATCGCTTGGCTCCTGGTTCTGATTCCGGGTGGAGTTACCTCCAGCCTGGGATCGCAGTGGGCACTGTTGGTTGCTGCCCCCCTATCCAAGGTTCCCTTTGGGCTTTTTTTTTTTCCTTTTCTTAACCACGTTAGGAGGGTAGTTCTCCTGATCATACTGGTGTGGTTGATTTTGGGACAGCTGCACAAAGTTCACTTGTGTAGTCGTCATTGACCCAATAAGTCCATTTGCAGAGTTAGACGGACCTGGAAATTCTTGATAAGATTTCAAGTATGGGGCATTAGGTAGGATGTTGTAGATGTATCCTGACTATGTATAGATCAGTTCAAGCTGCAGGGCTTTACTGATTGTGTCCTCTTCGGATGTGGGGTTGCGCTGTGCCACATCCTTTGAAATCTCCGGCGTTAGAGTTTTCAAAAATAAATCTAAAATGACCAAGTCATCGAGTTTATCTTTGCATAAACTGCGATGTCGCCTCCATTCATGGAGATGCTCTGAGCTATGGATGGAGAGGGATTGTTTGAAATGAGTCAGTAATTCCATTCCCAAATCGTGGTGAATGAGCAACTGAAAGTATGTGAGGAACACAGTAGCGAGGGTGCTGAAGGTTCCATGTGAAGTAGGAGGTTGCTCCACGTACCATTTCGCGACCACTCCTGTAAGAGTGCGTTGAAATAGCCTCAACTGAATAGTATCGTCAATGATGCTATTCGATGAGCACCACAGCTTAAAGGTCATTATATGATTACCTGGGTCTGCTACTTGCTTGCCTTCAAAATTTGGTATGTCCGAAGGGAGCTTCGTGGCATGGGAGGCCAATTGGGGTTGTGTGCAATGGGGTCATTGGTGAGCTTGGTTAAATCGGGTAGCTTCAACGCCGCTAAAAAGGGTGACTGGGAGGTTGACGCCATGGTAACGTGTAAAGACATGAAGTTATGGTTAAAACAAGGGTTAGTCTATGACGTACCCTGTTGTGAATTAAGTTGGCTTCCCATATGGGATGTGCTCCTCTGCCCCCCAGGGGACGAGGGGGGAGTGGTGTATGATGTGGTGTTGGGGGATTGACTAGGGTTCCCAAATAAGGTTGCTCTAAGAAAGGATGAACCAACAATTGTGGCAATGTTCTGTCTTTAACGCCTAAATAGTGAAAGACCTGGAACCCCTCCTGATAATGGGGGGATTTCCAAAAGACGCCTGAATCGACAAGGTTCTGTTGGAACCATTTGGGTGTTGACTAGGTTAGGTTTTGGAAAAATTTTGAGGGGATCGAGTCTATGATCACGAAAAATCTATGGCCACATACATAAAACAAAGCAAAAATGAAATGAATTCCCCCTTTAAATTAGTCTATGTGATCAATCAAGAAAAAAATGGTTTTGTTTGTTTGCGCGTGATACTCAAAATCCTAGAAGACCTATTACATCCTCACACACTCAAAAGTAACTGGGCCTTGAGAAGACTTCTTGCGAGTGCTGGCACAATGTCCCGTAAGAGCTGGCAACGTCCCTAGTCAGCTGAAGAGAATCCACCAAGGTAAGGGTAGAGGTTCTTGTGCTTGCTTGCACCGTCACCTATAGGGTAAAGGATGCCCTAGTTTTTGGCCACTAAGAACCACCGTCCCATGTGAGTGTTCGAGTCTTGGGCTTCTTGGTAGTCAGCTAATAGTACCGAGTATCATCCAGGTCAGGTAAACTCAATTGATACCGCACGCACTGTGCCAAAGCCTAACCCCCTCTGAATCGAGTCTTTGTCACGCTCAGGTTTTCTTTTCCATGAGCTGATAGGTGGATTTTAAATCTCCCTAAATACACAACTTCTATGTTTTAATGTGAAGTGTGATCAAGGTGGCTTATTGGATGCCTACCCCCTTGATCATAACTTAATCTATAAATTATTTTATGGCCCCTGTGGGGAGAATTTAGTGAGTTGGTTTAAGTTATTTTTAGGTGGCTTCCTTTGCTTAGTGGGTGAGCATGTGTGAGCATATGGTGAAAAATCTCATAATTTCAACATATGGATATCGGGGATCCTTTACAAAAGTCCCCTAGTTAAACTATGTGACGTTGTTCCTTGCTCAAATGGAAAACATTTGCGGATAATGGGCCGCTTCCAAATCTTCCTAGTTAGTCTATGTGAGTAACTAAAGGGAGATGGCGAATCACAAATGTAGAGCATTCATATGCTTGTCTAGGGTCACCAAATGGTGCAAAGACAACAAAAATTACTTGCTCTAATTGGCGATTCAATCCTAGTCCCGCAATTTCCTAGATGCAAAAATTGAATTTATACTAAACAATTTCTACACTATCTTATGCATGTGTGGTCTTGAGCCACTTACTTGGACTAGTTAAACTAAGTTTGCATACTAGAATTTGCAAAAACATAAATTGTTCGGAAAGCAATGGTTAATTCGCCCCCTACTTAAACTATGTGAACACTTTTTGCAAAAGCCAACTTAAATGAAAAATAACTAAATGCCTACAGAAAGCAGCAAAAAGTGAGTTCTCAAAAGCTGTGGGGTATCAACACAGGTTTTGGCAGATACATTAGGGGCTACCCAACACACTTACAAGCAGAAAAAGTGCAGAATATGGGGAGAAAAAAAAAATCTAAATCTGCAATTTTCACACAAAAATCCTTGATAGGTGCGCCTTCTTGCACGTAGGTCAGTCCTGAACACGTGCAATGCGCCTCTGTGAGGAAAAAATGTGTGAAAAAATTCTACAAGTAAAAATATTAGGAGTTGCCTTCTTCAATTTGTTACTTTAGTGAGTCTAGGGACTGCAAGATGGGTCATAAGACTGTCATCTCCGCTCCAGCATAGACAAAGGGTCTCCTGCAAAAGATGGCACAACCACAAACTTGGAACACGTCAGTGAAGTCGCCAATCTTGTTGTGGTGGATTTGTTGCATGGGTGTACAAAATCACACTAGCTTAAAGAGTGTTCTCTACTCTTTAAAATATTGGTAACAGGAAGAAAGTGGGGGAGCTCAAAAGCATAAAAATTAATGGAAATAGTATGCTAAAGTATGCTCTGGTTAAACTAAAAACTAAAACTCAAATATATAGAATCTATATAGAGAGTCAAAATGTTAATAATGCAAATGATGGCTCGATGGCCTCTTCTTATTAAACGTTTGAAATGGAGAAGAAATTTTACCCACTTTCCAAAGGGCCCCTAGGCAATGGCTCTAGGTCCTGATGCAAGGATGTTGTCTTCCAAGCTTTGCCTCTGATGCAGTCTCCCTCTCTCTCTCTGCTGTGGCGAAATAAGATGTTGGGTGGCCAAATATCGAGTCCTCTTTAGCTCTAGCTCTGGGTCTCACACAATGCTGGTGTTGCTTGGGCAAATTTGGCTAGCATAACAATGTGATCACCCTTTCCTCATCTCTTGGGGGCTTTATATAGGTGAGTTTCAAATCCTCCTTTCCTCGCTTGGTACATGATGGATAGTGACCCAAGGGAGAGGTGTGATTCCATTGTGTGCTCAAATATTCTTTTGTGTGCTCACATGTTGTCTAAGGAGACACTGGCGGTTGTCCTTAGGCAACTTTCACACAAGGAGTAACTATCCTTTGCTTGGTGTGGTCTCAGAAAGCGAATTTTTTCCATTTCCAGGAATGTATGTTTATCGGGCCAAAAGGCATGGAGAAGGCGCTCTTCTCAAAGGATAAAGTGCGGAATTCAGCATTTATGACTAGTTCAAATATGATTTTCTCAAAACCTTAGAGATTTTAAATACTTCTTGATTCCATAATGTGTTCCTGCCCTGTAAATCCTTAGACTCGACATTAATTGATGTCGTCTTCTGCTGTATGATTTTCAAGTGTTAACAATAGTGCTTCTCCAAGAACATCACAAGGAGTAGATTTTAGTGCTTCTACAACCACAAGTTCAGCAAGTGAAAGAGGAACTAGATTTAGAAGTCTGAATGAAATTTATGAGAAAGATGAAGGTATGAACTCTTTATTTTCATGTATAAGATCCTATTCATTTTGAAGATGCAGTAAAAGATAAGAAATGGATAGATGCTATGGATGAAGAGATAGACGCAATAGAGAAAAACAAGACATGGGAATTAGTTGATCTCCCAAAAGGTAAGGAAGTAATTGGAGTGAAATGGGTTTATAAGACCAAAAGAAATGCTGAAGGTAAGATTGAAATGCACAAGGCTAGACATTTTGTCAAAGGCTACAATCAACAACAAGGAAGAGAATATGAGGAAACTTTTGCACCGGTTGCAAGAATGGAAACAGTAAGAGCAGTGTTGTCCATAGCAGCACAACACAAATGGAAAGTTTACCAAATGGATGTGAAATCAACATTCCTTAATTGAGTATTGATGGAAGAGGTTTATGTTGAACAACCTCTGGGATATGAAAAAGAAGGCCAAGAGCACAAAGTATGCAAGTTGAAGAAAGCTCTGTATGGGCTTAAACAAGCACCAAAATCATGGTACAATAGGATAGATGTCTATCTACTCGAAAATGGGTTTGAGAAATGTGAAGGAGAACCCACAATCTACATCAAAGAGAAATATGGTAAGATGCTCATTATTGTTTTATATGTTGATGATGTTATATTTACAGGTAATGATGCTTAAGTCATTGAGAATTTTGAGATAGTCATGAAAGAAGAATTTGAGATGACTGATATGGGATTACTGAGATACTTCTTAGGAATAGAAGTAGAGAAAAATGAAAATATGATTTTTATTTCTCAAGCTAAATATGTGAAAGAAATTTTGGAAAGATTTAACATGCAGGATTGCAACGCAGCAATTACTCCTACAGTGATGAGATTGAAGTTAAGAAAAGAAGATAGCAGCAAGGATTTTGATCAAAGTTTGTACAAGAGCATAGTTGGCAACCTTATGTATTTGACTGTAACTAGGCCAGATATTATGCATGTTGTAAGTTTAATTTCTTGATTTATGGAAATGCCAAAGGATGCACATTGCCAAGCAACAAGGAGAATTCTAAGGTATGTGAAAGGAACAAAGAGTTATGGAATTTTATACACCACTTTAGAAAATTTTGAATTGATTAGATATACTAACAGTGATTGGGCTGGACGTATAGATGACAGGAAAAGCACCTCTGGATATTTTTTCCATATGGGATCAGGAGCTATCTCATGGGCTTCTAAGAAACAACCAATTGTGGCTTTATCAACAGTAGAGGCAAAGTATGTGGCAACTACAGCAATAACATGTCAAGTAGTATGGATGAGGAGAATGTTAAGAAGTTTGTGTCATGAATAGGTAAAAGGCACAACAGTTTATTGTGATAATAGCTCAGCTATAGCTTTATCCAAGAATTCAATGTTGCATAAGAGGACAAAACACGTTGATGTAAAGTATCACTACATCAGGGAATTAGTGAACAATGGAGAAATTGTTTTACAACATTATATAACAGAAGAGCAATTTGCTGATATTTTAACAAAACCATTGGGGCAGAAGAGTTTTAACTATCTCAAAAAATGTCTGGTTATGCAATAAAATATTAGTTGCAATTAAGGGGGAGTGTGGGAAATTAATTCCAACTGCAAACTGAGCAGGAGGAAAAAAGTTAAATTTTGATGGAAATTGAAAGGACAAAAGACAACAGCATTTTCTTATTTGTTTTTTCACTGCACCGTGCATTGAATTTTTTGTTTTAATATCCCTGCAAAGTCTATTTTTTTTTTGTAAGGCCATATCCCTTTTTGTATTAAGAACCGTGGTTTAAACACCACGCAACCCTGTCTTAAATCCACACCTGCCCACCATTAAACTTCATACACCAACTGTTTTATTCCTCATGCATTTTTTTTTATTTAAAACACACCATGTCAGTTATGTGGTCCACATGAATCCACGTCGCACAACCCCACAACCAATCAACATTTATCGCATCCCCTGAGGCTTGCGCCATCACCTCCATAACCTGCGCGATAAGCAAACCCCACCATCGCTCCACGTCAATCTCCATTGACCAATGGGAGGCATATCACACAGTTTTTTGCATATGTCACACCATCCCTGAAACCTTGAGATAATTTTTGGCCCACCATCGCCACGTCAAAATCTGTCAGCCAATAGTGGCATCTCACATCATTTGGATGCACAGTTAGCTGACGGGTTAATTGATGCGATAACCCGTCGCATGACTTGTTAAAAGGTTTTTGCATAATGTTTGAAATCCGCGAAATAATGTGTTATATAAGGTTTTTAGAACTTGGTTAATGTTTTAATTCATATTCCGCGACAATAGTTTTAAAACTTAGGTTTAATGTTTTATTTCCAGTGCGATAGTTTTATGTATTAAAACTTAGAATTAAAGGTTTTAATATATGTTGTAAACGGATATGTTTACAACATATATATATATATATATGACAGTGTTGTAATGTAGTGCAAAAGACAATATTGAAAGACTGTGTGTTAAAAACAGAGTAAGACAGAGCAGTGACTGTGTGTGTGTGTGTGTATGCCAGAAGATAGAGAAGAAGAGAGTGTTGTGTGTGTAGCAACCAACATAAGTAATTTTTTCATTGTAATCCAGAACTGTAGTTTTGAGGAAAGAATTTTTCATTTGTAACAGTCCAACATTTTAATGAAATGGATTTTTTACTCCATCTTTGTCCACATTATTTTATTGCTATCTCTGTGTTAGAAGAGGAATTTTTGTTTCCTCTCTGTTGTTCCGGAATAACCAGAAATTCCAACAAAATCACTTGAAAAATAATAATTATTTACAAAATAAAGAGTATTATAAAAAAGAAAAAATGGATTTCGATAAGATTTGATGAAAGAAAGTATCTAGAGGAATATTGCAATGAACATCATTAAATACTTGAAGAGTATTCTAAGGTGCAATACAATCATTAGAATAACATAAGATTGATATTTCAGGCTTGTGCTAAGGAGGACATTCAAGTTAATGTATCTAAATTTTCCGATCATACTAATAGTTATCATAACAAACTTCCCTCTCCTGCAAATAATGAAAATGATTAGATTCATTAGCATTGACAAATGTAAGAGATTCATTATCGAGTAGATTATTTTCAATATCAATTTCATGAACTAAGTTTAATGAAACCCCATCAAGCTCATCGTCTTGATTGTCATGAAATTCCCCTTTACATAAATCTCAACCAATTAAAATTGGAGTTTGAGCATGAAGAAGAAATGAATCATTATCGTATGCATAGAGATTATTAAACAAATTTAGATACATAATATATTGATTACCGGAGTATATATGATTGTCATCATTATGAAATGATAGATCTATCATGAGATTATTAGTTGAGCTTTGATTGATGGATGAACCTTCTGCTAGAATAATAGGTACTTGTTCTTGATTAACCTCAAAGGAAGAATCATCATTGACGAGTTCACTAGTTGAATCTTGTTTTTATATGAATTTTAATGGATTTCCCTCTTCACAACTAGTATCAAGTAATATTTTCAGATTGAAGATTAAGATCTAAATTAATCTTGAGTTTGCGAGAATGCAGAAAACTAATTCCTGTTGTGTGTGGTTGTGAATGGGTTTTAGATTTATTGATTGGCTCTAAATATTTAAAAATAGTATCATGAGGATATATGTCTTGCACTTCCTGAGATACATCTACATTGTTTGTTTCATTATATTCTCTTTTAGAAAGAGAAGGAAAAAAAAACCACATAATCATATTCTCCATTAGCTATTAGTTCAGAGGCAGCAAACCCTATTCACTCTATCAATTGGTCATAAATTCAAAGGAATAAGCTATTAGCAAGGTGAAAGGGGCTCGTTATATCCTGATTTGCGGGCTTACGACACTTCTATTAGGATCCCTATTAGTGCTATGCCTTATTCATTGCTTTTTCCATTTGCGTTATACTCTAAGCTCTCATTACGCTTTGAAAAAGGGTATCAGTAGCTCTATACGGCATATGGAAGAAGGAATATTTGATCCAGGCACAACACCCCCTCCCTGTTTGGTCGGATTTTTGTGTATGTCATTTGGAGCATAAAGATACTCTTTATTAATGAATTAATGGATAATATGTCAGAATATCATCATAGTATAATCATTGACAATGGTCCCTACTTCACATAGCATAAAGTTCCTCACATTGATGAATCACACATTGAGTTACAATTGGATAGAATCACGGGAGTTGCTTTTAGTGAAATTTTTTGGGGTTTCCGGTGTTTGAGGTGAAATTTTGATTTATGTTATTTAAACTGGTTTTTTTACTATATACATCAACTCAGCACCCTAAAAAACCCTTTACTGTATATATGGATTAAACACCCTAAAAAATTCCTAGGGAACTTCAATTGTGCAAGGTTACCCATAAAACTTCTATTTCCAATGAATTCCTATCCGATTTTATAGAAATTAGACCGAAAAGATCCACCAAAAAAACCTTCAAAAAATAGCACTAAAAACAATTCGATTGAAAACTCCAATCCCAACTCCCAACTCCATCTGTAGAGACAGAGATCTAGACGGACCGCTATATGTGGGACCCTCGGTTGAGAAGATCAATAAAATATAGCAAACATCCACAATATCTATCAATCTCTTAACCATGTGATCCTATTGTTGGAGATCGAGTGCGGGAGTTTTGTCATTACCATAGTAGTGATCTAAAACTGCAAACAAACTAGTTGAACAGAGAAGTGCAAAGTTTACAAAGAAAAAAATAACGCAAAGAGATACAAAACACTCTCCACTTGACTGAGACCCTCCCCTGGAGCATTTGGGTGCCCCCTTATATAAAATTGTAGAGCACCTTATCATGAAAAACCTATTCCTAACAAATCCAAGTCGAATCACCCAAATTAAATGAGGATTTGATAGATTTGACTGAAAGATCCCTTGATTGATTATTTTTAACATATAGAATCAATAATATTGAGAGATTCCAAAATCGATCTTTGGTTTCCATGACCAGAATTGATATATGTGCATGTGATTATCCAACATATGTGGTTGATTTGTAATTCCAATTTTGACTTGACAAACAATTATAGCATGAAGAAAACCTTTTGGTATTTGTCTAACATTGTAAATCCATTTCCTCTATATTTTTTCTTCAATATAAAAAACAAATAGACTATAAAATAAGAGATTGATCTATACAAAGAATATGACTCTATTGACTGGTCATATATTCGCCTGGTTCTTCTTAAGACTAGTTTACTGATTTCAATCATCCGCTGGATTATGTCCTTTATTACCACAATCACATATGCAGTAATTGTAAATGGTCTTCCTACAACCTTTTTTGAAGCAGGAAGGGGATTGAGATAAGGATGTGCTCTATCACCTATGATATTCATATTGATTATGGATGGGTTCAACAAGATTATGCACAAGGTGGAACAGAACATATTTATAAAGGGTTTTGCATTTTCTACAACAATCTCATCCACCCATTCTCTATTTTTGGATGACGTGTTGTTGTTTGGCTCACTATGTTGAGATTGCAACAAGATGATGAGCTTAGTGGAAAGAAGTCACCTTCACTAAGTGGGCCCGCAGGCTATTTTTGGCGCAAAGTCTATTTTTAGACTATGTCTATTTTTAGACATATGGATCATGTTCTATGGGTTGCAGGATGCTATTTTTGGATGGTTGGTAAAGTTGGAAAAATAGATGGACTTCTATTTTTAGACATATTGGGTGGAATCTATTTTTAGATTGCTAGTCTAAAAATAGATATGGCGAATATTATTAGCTCTTAATAATATTTGGACTCTAAACATTATCTTATTCTCTTGGAGCACTTCAGTTAAGTGCACAGATGTGGCATAGGAGATGACAAAAGGAATTACGCTATTCCTGAGGGTTAAGTGGAGCTATTGCATGGATACTTCAGTTAGAACTCATGTGAGAGAGTTTGGTGGAGTTGATTGAGGAAGTTAATGGAGTTGTGTTCAGTTTAACTAAGCTAAACATAGTTGAGCTAGTTGTGTCTAGTCTAACTGATTGATACACTAGTGAGAGTGGTGTGAATTAATTATTAATTAATTCACTAATTATAAACTCATTAATAAACTAAAGAATACATCAGTTAACTTCAGTGCATGGACAGTTTCAGTGGAGACCAGTGAAGAGATAGGTGAAAGAGCAGTGTGACTATCAGTTGTGACTATACTGTTGCATGATTTGCAACAAAAAGTGATTGGAGATGCCAATGAGGATTGCGCAGTACAAGCCAAGTGGTTTTAAGTTATTCATGAGCCATTATTCAGCATTGATTATGCAATAGAGGCAGGATATCAAGTGGCAGAGAGTGGAGCATGTGTTTTTGCTAGATCTAGCTTGATTAGTGTGTACTAGTTCGAGATTGTACTGAGAGCTTGTGAGGAGCTTTGTATGATGATTGTTACATGATCTCTATGACATATAATATACAGATAGTTGGGGTTTTCAGCTTTAAGCTTTCCCATGAAATATTGTGTTCATATGTGTGATTGTTTATGGTTTTAATGTGCGCATGCAATTGTTTTTATTTCCGAAATTAATGATCAATGGTAGAACAGATTCTGTATTGTGCATGAAGTTAAAATAGTGTGTGATCAGAAGAATCTCGGTGGATAACATATCAGTTATTCAAATTTCTACATGGTATCAGAGTGATATTGATCATTGGAGAAATTGCAAAACATTGAAGTGGTTGAGTTTTGAGCTGGTGGAATTCGAATTTGCAGCAGTTGTCACAGTTGTTTTCTTTTAGTGTTGAAGTTGAGATGTCTTTCACCGTATTGTTTATTGGAGTATGCCCTTGAGGGCAGCTCGAATTATATTTCATGGAAGGACAAGATGGAGGCGGTGCTGGATGACAATGGGTTGAAGGAGTTCATAGATGCAGAAATTCCAAAACCTACTTCTAGCGATGCTGCCGTACTTGATGCATGGCAAAAGAAGACAAAAAAGTGTCGAAGAATTCTGTTGGAAGGTGTGAAGGATCACATAGTGTCCAACCTTCATGGTAAAGCTTCTCCATTCTTGATGTGGAAAGCTTTGACATATTTATTCCAAAGCAAAAGCGACCAGAGGAAGTTGGCGCTCAAGGATAAACTCAGGAACATAAAAATGGAGAAAGGCGACAATATGCTCAAGTACCTCATGAAGTTCATCCAATGCAGGGATGAGCTGGGAAGTGTGGGGGTTACTATTGATGACGAGGACTTGGTGAGCTTGGCTCTCCTTAGGCTTCCGAAGAGTTGGCATTCCTATTAGGACTCTGTCAATGGTCGGGAGAAATTGCCAGGATGGGAGAGACTTTGGTCGGATCTTGTGCAAGAGGAGATAAGGCGAAGAATATTTGCCGGATCTTCAAAGAAATTAGATGAAGAAAATTGCGCTTTGGCTGCCAAAGAAAAGAAGGGGAAGAGCAAGAAGAAAGCTTCTCAATCCGGTGCAAAAGGCAAGAAACAGGACATGTCCAAGGTGAAGTGCTTTCACTGTCACCAACACGGACATTACGCCACTAGTTGTCCACAGAAGAAGAAAAATAAGCAGGCTGCTGGGACTGCAGCTAGAGAGGCCTTAGCCTCGTAGTTTGAGCTGGATTTTTCGCTGATCACATGCTTGGTCTCAAGTGTGATGGGTTTGGTGTGGTTTCTTGACAGTGGTGCGTATTTTCACATGACAAGAGATCGAGATTTGTTTACTGATCTGGATGAGAAAAATCTTGGAGTGCACATCGAGATGGGCGATGATGGTAGATACAGTGCGACTGGTATCGGTACCATTTCCTTTGAGAGGGAGTCTGGTAAACCCTTTGTATTGAAGGAAGTGATGCATTTTCCAGGATTCAAGAAGAATTTGATCTCGTGGCGATGTTAGAAGACAAGGGATATGATGTTGTCTTTAGCGAGGCAAAGGATTTCCTGCGCAGTAAGGCAACTGGTGAAACCCGGAGGATAGGGGTTTGAGTTAAGAACCTTTATCAATTGCAGGTAGATGGCTGCACAGCAATGGCAGGCAAGGCAAAGGAGTGGTGAGCCAGGATGAGGGTGAGCTATGGCACAGGAGATTGGGCCATCTTTGTGGAGTTTGAAGATACTGCAAAGATATTTATACCGCTCCACAGGGTACTCTTGCGCAGTCATATCAGTGCAAGGGATGTACCTTGGGAAAATTTGTGAAAGCCACCTTTCACGAGAAGGATAGTCGCGCCATGACAATCCTTGAGAGAATTCACACAGACATGTGTGGACCTTTCTCAATAGCTTCGACAACAAAGCATAGGTACTATGTGATATTTGTTGATGATTTTTCTTGGAAGTTCTGGATCTTCTTCATACAGAAGAAGAGCGAGACATACTCAAAGTTATGTGAGTTCAAGGCACTGGATGAGAAAGAATCGAGAAAGCAGGTGAAGGCTCTTAGGAGCGACAATGGTGGTGAATTCATCTCTGGCGAATTCAAGGACTTTTGCAGCGCAGAAGGAATTCGAAGAGAGCTCATAGCACCTCATAACCCATGCCAAAGGGGTTGTCGAGGCGAAGAAACGTAACGTAAAGTGGGTGCCGCACGGGCGATGTTGCATGATCAGTGGCCTTCATACAATATCAATACGCATGCACACGTATATGTGCAGAACCGTTGTCCTCACAGGATACTTGGCATGAGTACACCCGAGGAGGCGTTTTCTGGTAAGAAGCCCGATATTTCCCATTTGAGGATTTAGTTGTGATGAAGATGCTAGGAAGAAGCCGGAGCCGAATGTAGGTTAGAGAGTCAGGGTACATCGATCCACCCCACAACTATCGTGTGTATTTTCCAGACAGTCACAAGACTGTTGTGCGACGGGATATCAAATTTCAGGAGGAGAAAGCCATGAAGTGTTCGCTTGAGAGGGAGCCACACTTACATGCAGATGAGGAGCTATTATTTCCTAAGGATGAGCCTCAGGATGTGGATCAGTCACAAGAGGAGGTTCATGGAGTGGAAGAGACCACTCAGGCAGCGCCAACCATCAGAGGGCAGAAGCGCACTACAGAAGCTGAGCGACTGGCTCAAGATGCAGAGAAGGTTGTAGGAGCACCTACATCACAGTGCAGATAGAGATAGTCACCTGACCGGTATACTGGATACATGGCTCTTATGAGCAAGTGTATCGTGACGGAGCCATCCTCTTTCGAGGAAACTGTGGAGGATCCTGCATGGGTAGATGCCATGGTGGAAGAGTATGATTCAATTGTCAGAAAAAGTGCATGGGAGATTGTCCCAAGGCCGAAAGGGAAATCAATGGTGGGTTCAAGATGGATCTACAAAGTGAAGCAAGCAGCTGATGGGAGTGTGTAAAATTACAAGGCAAGATTTGTTGCCCGAGGCTTTTCACAGATTGAGGGGATCGATTATGAGGAGACCTTTTCACCTGTCGCAAGGTATTATTCCATACAGACGATTCTTGCTCTCTCAGTGTAGATGGGGTGGCACATTCATCAGATGGATGTGAAGACTGCGTTCCTCAACGGAGTCATTGAGGAGGAGGTGTACATAGAGCAGCCCGAAGGTTTCAAGATCTTCAGCAGTGAGTCGCATGTGTGCAGGCTCAAGAGAGCGCTATATGGGTTGAAACAAGCACCTCGTGCTTGGTACACACAGATCGACAGTTATTTTACCAGACTTGGATTCTCCAAGAGTGAGGCGGATCCGAACCTATACCAGATAGTGGTGGAGGGTAAGTTGCTGATCATTGTACTTTATGTAGATGATTTGATATTGACCGGTGATGAACAGTTGATATTCTCATGCAAGGCTGATCTTGCAAAAGAGTTTGAGATGAAGGACTTGAGCCTCCTTCCTTATTTCCCGGGATTGGAAATTTGGCAACGCAGTGGTGGACTGTTTGTTTCTCAGGGTAAGTATGCCCGGGAGATACTGGAGAAGTTCAACATGCATGGTTGCAAGCTTGTTGATACTCCTCTTCCTAGTGGATGGAGGAAGGAGGATGCTACTTCAGTGGAGGTAGTGGATGCCACTGTTTATCGAAATTTGGTGGGGTCGCTTATGTATCTGGTCAATACACGACCCGACATATGCTATGTTGTTAACCAGCTTTCACAAGCTATGGTTAAGCCAACCAAGATCTTTTGGAAGACGGGGAAGAATGTATTGAGATATCTCAAAGGCACATCGGGATATGGATTATGGCACAGCAGTGCTTCCTGATGAGGTGAAGTTGTGTGGCTTCACAGAAGGCAGACAAGGTGAGCCCAACAGCATGCAAGAGCACATCCGGAGGATTTCTCGCATCGTCAGCCAGCTTTCTTGGCAGCAGAGAGCAGAGATCCGTGGCACCCGCTGCCAGAGGCTGGTGCAGGCGGCGCGAGTTTGGTTGCATGCGAGGCCATATGGATGAGGAAGATCCTGGTCGGGTTGTTCGGGTCACACTTGGAGCCTACTGTGATTTATTGTGATAACCAGAGTTGCATTAAACTCTCGGCTAATCCAGTATTTCATGATAGATTCAAACACATTGACATCAGGTACCATCATATCAGAGATTGTGTGCAGTGAAGAATCATGTTACTTTCATATATTCCCACGGAGGATCAGGATGTTGATATCTTGACGAAGGCGCTCACCAGGATCAAATTCGAATACCACAGAGGCAGGATAGGGGTTGTAGATAATCCATATCTTGTTGAGAGGGAATGTTGAAAATGCAACAAGGTGATGGAGCTTAGTGAAATGAAGTCGCCTTCACTAAGTGGGCCCGCAGGCTATTTTTGGCGCAAAGTCTATTTTTATGACATATGGATCATGTTCTATGGGTTGCAGGATGTTATTTGTAGATGGTTGGTCAAGTTGGAAAAATAGATAGACTTCTATTTTTAGACATATTGGGCGGAATCTATTTTTAGATTGCCGGTCTAAAAATAGATATGTTGAATATTATTAGCTCTTAATAATATTTGGACTCTAAACATTATCTTATTCTCTTGGAGCACTTTAGTTAAGTGCACATATGTGGCACAATAGCTGACAGAAGGAATTATGCTATTCTTGAGGTTTATGTGGAGCTATTGCATGGATACTTCAGTTAGAACTCATGTGACAGATTTTGGTGGAGTTGATTGAGGAGTTAATGGAGTTGTGTTCAGTTTAACTAATCTAAACATAGTTTAGCTAGTTGTATCTAGTCTAACTGATTGATACACTAGTGAAGAGTGGTGTGAATTAATTATTAATTAATTCAATAATTATAAAATAATTAATCAACTAAATAATACATCAGTTAACTTCAGTGCATGGACAGTTTCAGTGGAGACCAGTGAAGAGATAGGTGAAAGAGCAGTGTGACTATCAGTTGTGACTATACTGTTGCATGATTTGCAACAACCAGTGATTGGAGATGCCAATGAGGATTGCACAGTAAAAGCAGGTGGTTCGAAGTTATTCATGAGCCATTCTTCAGCATTGATTACGCAATAGAGGACGACTATCAGGTGGCAGAGATTGGAGCATGTGTTTTTGCTAGATCTAGCTTGATTAGTGTGTAGCAATTCGAGATTGTACTGAGAGCTTGTGAGGAGCTTTGTATGATGATTTTTACATGATCTCTATGACATATAATATACATATAGTTGGGGTTTTTAGCTTTAAGCTTTCCCATGAAATAATGTGTTCATATGTGTGATTGTTTATGGTTTTAATGTGCGCATGCGATTGTTTTTATTTCTGCAATTAATGATCAATGGTAGAAGAGATTCTGTATTGTGCATGAAGTTAAAATAATGTGTGATCAGGAGAATCTCGGTGAATAATATATTAGTTGTTCAAATTTCTACACACTAATCAGGAACCATTGGTTTTACACCCATTAATTTTTAATTAAATTTGGTTCTGTGACAGGTTTGTGCATCAACAAACAAAAATCCATCCTTATTTATGAATATGGAGATATGGTGGAAATTTCATTCATTGCAGGTTTCCTAGGTGTTATCTACAAGACAGCATCAGAGGGGTTTAAATATCTTGGATATTTCATCAAACCTTGTAGTTACAAAAATCGAGACTGGATGTGGTTGATTGACAGATATAGAGAAAGAATATGCAAATGGACACACCGATGGTTATCCATTGGCGGTCATCTTATTATGGTACAGGCAGTGTTATCACAATTACTTGTCTATTGGGCTCACCTCTTTTACTTGCCGCAGTAGACTATTGATGAGATCAACAATATCACAACTCACTTTCTATGGGGTGGATCCTACTCGGACCAAAAATATCATTTATGTAAGCTAGAGGTATTGTGCCGACCCAGAATGCATGATGGATGGGGTATTTTGGATTTGAGGGCCTTTAACAAAGAGCTGTTGGTCAAGTCCTTTTGGCGAGCTATTAAGGGCTTGGGTATATGGAGCGATATTATTAGATGCAAATATAAAGATGGAGACCCTCTACATCAACTTCTATATCATGAGTTCCATTTTCCAAGGTTTGTCTCGACAATATGGTGGAGTTTTGGTAAAATTCTGGGACATGTTGCTGATCGATTAACATGGATGTTCCGAGATGGTAGTAGAATACCTATTGGTGCTTACAGGATCTTTGTCTTTCCAAGCAACCAGGGCATCCCCCCAAATCTCATGCATCGTTTGGTGCATAGGCGTATTTTTTTCATATCACAAGCTATTTCACATTGGTCCTTTGACACCCCCATATTTAAATCGGTTGAACAGTTAAATCTGGAAGGTCATGATGCTATGGTATGGCGTCAATATATCAATCTAGTAAGGGGTGCTAGTATTTGTTATGCTGGTGGCGTAGACTACATAACATGGGATGGTCCCCTTAATGGGGACTCTGTGATCGTGAAGGACATTTATTAGCGCATCAACCTCAACAATTATATGGACCAACTATCCTCGACATTCTCTCATTACTGGGGCCATGGAATACCAACCAAGGTCATTGTGTTCAGGTGGCTAGTTTGGAAAGGCAAGATTTTAACTTGGGACAACCTTGTCAAGAGAGGGAATTGTGGCCCTAACATATGCTCTGTTTGTTGTCAAGAAGAGGAAACCATTGCGCACCTATTTTTCAATTGTTCTATTGTATCTCATCTATGGAAGTTGTTCAGTAAGTTTCTCATGAATCCATCATGGGCTCTGATGGATTTCATTGCTTTGGCAGGGGAATGTGACAAGCTAGATTGCAAATTCAAACACCTCCCCTTTTTCTTCATATGGGAAGTTTGGTTGGCTCGGAATAGATTGGTATTTGAAAGCAAGGCTTTTGACATATCCCATATATACACTTCAATTCTACGACGGATTGATGAACTGCCCAAAATGATTGTTATGGTGATCGATGGGTCTCATCGTATCAGGCCTCACGAAATATCCATCCTTGCTTTCTTTTTTGATGGGGCCTATATGGACGGGATCATTGGTTGTGGAGCATGGGTCAAGCTATCTCATAGAGAAAGAATTCACTTATTCTGGAATGAAGGCACAGGGTCTAATAATAAAGCGGAGTTTATGGAAATATGGGGTGCACTGATGGAAGCTATCAACTTAAAAATATCAAATGTCAATTTCTATGAGGATTCCAAAATTGTGGTGGATAGTATAATGGGCAACATTCAATTGAGTAACCCTGGATTACAGGGATCGTTTCAGAGGGAAAAATACTTATGGGTGAGGTTGAATCAACCCCTTATCAATCACATCTTCAGGGAAAATAACACACGAGTTGATGGCCTGTCGAAAAGAGGCATCAAAGAAAATGTTGGGTGCATTCAGGTATTACACTACAGAGATGGATCTCTAATATGGGAAAATTCCATTCCACTGCCCTGATAAGGATATCAATTATGCAAGCAAGCCTGCATCCGATTCAACGTTTTTCATAATCACCCTTTTGGACCTCTCCCGACTTATCTCAAGTGAGATAGTTGGTTTTTGTATACAACATCAAGCGAGCCTGTGTGCACTCTCCTTTTCTCGACGATTATCAAGCGACCCTGATGCAATGAAGACGATACACAACTATGATGAGGATTGGTTTTTGTTTCTATACACACGAGCTTGAATCTGATGGAAAGATGAAGGATTTATCACAGGCTTCAATCCTTTCCAATCCTCAATGATATCATATTTCCTGCCTCTTCATCAACTGGGCCACAGGTATTGTAGGTATTTTTTTCATTGTTTCTCTCCTAATATGAGCTGGTTAAATGCATGTAAACAGGGATAGAGGGACTACACAATTTTGTTTTTTGTCATTGTGAATGAGTGATCTTTTGCACTCAGAAATCCGACTTGCCACAATAATTAGTGAACCTGTTTCTTTCTCAGAAAAGGGAGTCCTGTTTACACTGTTGCAAATATATACTGAATGAATCTTGCTACAGCTCAGCTGAGAATGTAATTGACGTTTTAATGAACTATTATATATAATATACAGTGTTTTTTTTCTTCTGAAAAAAAAAAGAGATCATCATAATAGACATACCCAAAATATGGAAGGGTCGACAATTTTTAAGAGATAGCATAATTGAAAACATTGATGTGCTGGTAAAGTCGGGCCCTTGGAAAATCTAAAAATATGAGTTCGAGTGATGTAAAGAACTTAGTGATTTATTCTCTACCTGCAATAATAAGTGAAATCCAAAATTAGAGGATGAGAAAAAAAGGGTTTGTTAATAGATTCATGAGCGATAGTTTTTGTATTGATTCTCCTCGTGTGTTATTTTTCAACCAACAAATCGCTTGAATCACGGATCAAAGGTTATCTACATGGTAATGGTGAGTTGCACTAGTTGGGACTACAGGACAGAGGCTATATAGATAGGAAAAATTGGCAGTATTTACTAAATAAAATGTATTGTTGATTAACCAAAACATCTACTCAACATTTTCTGTAAACTTATTTCCTTTCATATTTTAGGTATGATAAATCCGAATGACAATTATGCAATTCAGAAATTTCTGGAGCAGGTTCTTACAATGTCGCTTATTCAAACTTGGTGAATACATGTAAAACCTCCCTTAACATCCTATGTGGCAAGGTCATTTGCATGCATGGCTTGAGTTGCGGGATGGTCAATCAAAGGAAATTTGGTCATCATGCTTAACACTTAGACACAACTATGTTTGAAGTGTTGGAAAATCCTAATTTGAAGTGAGTGTTTTTGTATGCATTGTGTACTAAGGTAATCGGTGTGTGTTAAATATGGGGTTTTATTGGAGAGTAATACCATATTATATGGGTTAATATTGAGAGATATATACACAGGGAAAATGACATAATATATTGAACATATAATAAGGGGTAAAAGGTTTTTATATGTTGTGTATAAAAGATGGAAGTTAAAGTTTGTGAAAAATAAATAAATATAAAATATTAATGAAAAGCTAATACCTACATTGTGAAAAGTAATTTTATTTTTTAATTAAGAAAATGCATTGGATTCATAATATAAAAACAAATTAAATAGACCTTTTCCATTTATTAAGAATTGTCATATACGTTAAATAGGAATAAGGTTCATTTTTGCTTTTGTAAGTGTTATCACTCGTTGAAGTGCACACTGATCTTTTGGAAAAAATGGCGTCTAGGGTTTTTTCCTTCTCCTCACAGACATCCGCTCTCTCCTATGATGCTTCCGCACCGGCTAAGACTATGGATCAGAATCCTCTTCCCCCTGCGGCATTCGATCCTGCATCAGTTCCTCGAGCCACGCAATGCCCCCTCCCTGTTGCTTTGATACCTACGATTCTGATCAAAGGCAGGAAATATGACTGGCGTGTTGATGGCCCTGGCCAAGTGCTTGAAACCCTTCACAACCGCAGCCTGGTCTTCTCTCTCGCGCCAGATACTCTGGGCACATTTGCGGCGGCGGCCCCTCTCGAAACACAATACTCAGGCAGCCATGCAGGGGTTTATCCGCAGCATATCATCTGATGCCCCTACTACAGTTTTGCCCCCATGTCCTCAGCAACGGATCTGGGTGGGAGAGGCAGTCTCCTTTCAAAGGAGAATCTGCCTCCTCGATCGCTACCAGGTTGTCAGGCTCTCGAAGACACAAAAGAATCTGGCATTGGGTCGGACCAGAGGGAGCTCAAAAATTTCTCTGCATCCTTTCAGATTCAAATCTCACAACTTTTAGGCAAAACCATTCTACAATGGGTGTGCTCCTCAGACTTGGTGCAGAATCTCAAGGCAAATCTGGAACGCCAGATCGGGATACCCTCTGCCCTCCAGAGACTTCTTTTTCGAGGTAAACAACTCGAAGATCTTCTTCCTCTCTCTGCTTACAACATAAACATAAATGATTCTTTGGTTTTTTCCCTTCGTTTGCGAGGAGGCGCTGCTGGGCAGTCATCTTCTGCTCCTCCCTCCTCCTTCAATGATGTAGTTCGCTCTGAGGTTCCCAAACCCTCTGAGGCCCCTAAACCGAGGCCTTTCTTGGTTGACAAGCTAGAGGAGGTTCCTTCTGTTGAGATTTCCCATCCTGGCCTAGCTAATGATCTTCAAAATCTTTTCGAAAGGGCCATCATATGCAGGTTCAATGGGCTCTGGTCGCGATCTAAGGAACTCTATGACTGGATCCATGCTAACTGGACTCACCAGTGCAAGGTCAGCTTTTGTTCAAAAGGGTATTTCATAGTTTTGTTTGACAAGGTTAAGCATTGCCATCAGGCCTTAGATGAAGGCCCCTGGTTTATGGGAACTGCTGGGCTTTTCTTAACTCCATGGTTCCCAGATTTTGACCCTGCAACTGCAGTTATCACCAGGACGCCTGTATGGATCCGGCTACCAAACTTACCATCCCATCTTTGGTATGTTGCAGTCTACAAGGGCATAGGCAACACTTTGGGCCGCTTCTTAATGGGGGATTACTGGCGGGAAAATCAAGGGCTTTACACATATGCCAGAATATGTGTGGAACTTGATTTGAGCAAGGGACTACCAGATCAAATCAATCTCAAGATCAACGACTTCGTCTGGACTCAAAGCCTGGATTACGAGAATACAACTTTTCGTTGCCGCCACTGTCACCAAACAGGGCATCTGCAAAATTCCTGCCCATCTCTCCCTGCAAAAATGAAAAAAGATAACATCTCTAAGACCAAACCCAAGAGATGGACTCCTTGTTCTCCGCCGCCGGCCGTAAGCTCGGACTCCTCAAGCTCGGAAGATGAAGAGAGCGATGTTGAACCTGATCATCTGCCTCCATCGACAGGCCTGTCTTTTGTTGCTCCTGCGCGTCCTCCTGTAATAGATATCACCCAGAAACGGTCTCATGAGACCTCCTCTTCAGAATCAGATAAGGAGACTCCCCAGTTGGAGGACTCCAGTCTTCAAGTTGTTTTAACTCATAATCCCCAAGATGGCTGGGTAAAAGTCAATAAAAAAAAAGGGAAAAAACTTCGTGTGGAGACCACTGCCCATGTTGGGTAGAAGTCAATCCTTCTCGCATACTAGTCATTCGCTGTAGCTCCTTGCTTGGATCAATCCATCTCCGGGACCGAGGTTGATAGTTTTATCATTTCCGGTCGACCGATGTCTTGTCTCTCTTGTTTATACTATATTTTACTTAACAGAAATAGTTCAATTCAAAAAAAAAAAACAACAACAAATTAAATAAAGTAATTTTTAAAAATATTTTCCAATATATAATCAAATTAATTAAAAATATTATTTAATATGCCATACACACGCTATAACAAAAATGGATTAAATGAAACCACCGCCGTGGTATTAAACTTTATAACCTTCTCTTTGCATTCGCCTTACCTTTTGAAATTTAAAAAAATATGAACAATGCATTGGAGTGGGTGTGCGTAGTAAACTTGAGAGTCAAGTGAAATTTTGAAGTAGTGGAAGTTTGGCCTAAGTGACGTTTAACTTAATAAAATCATTTATTGCTTAAATTTTTATTTTCCCACGCAATTGGTCGTGTAACATTTCCCTGTTGCTGCAAAAATGTTTATTGTTAATAATACATCCATGGCCCTTTGTTACGTCATGAGTTTCCAAACAATGTATCAAAATTGCTACTCTAACTGCGTAGAATATTGTAATATCTCTCTCGATCTCATAGTGTGATTTACCCATGGTCGAAAGACGCCATTAATTCATTTTATAGTTATCATTTTTAATTTATACTAACACTTGATTGATCCTTGCATGAAGTGGCTATTGTTTTATCTGAGCATAAAACCTGGTGCTTTTATGTTTTGTGTTGACATTAAACCCGTGGGGATATTTACCCTTAGTAATCCCATGCCTTTCTTTAATTAACCTTCGTACTAACACCTTCGATGGTATATAAAACACAATAAATACAAGCATTACATAAAAAGGAATGCTTACGTACCATTTAAGATGAATCGTTATATACATTGTTTGTATTATGTGTTTTATATTGAAATAGTTAGGTTATACAAAACCAACCAATATTCTATGGTACATGTTTTTCACACTTTATTATTTTGTTGTTTTATATATATATATATATAATAGATACAATGTTTTTATTTTTTTGTTTGGTTATATATAGTTAAACTTATATATATATATATATAGATATATAAATATTATTAAATTAATATAAATTACGTTTTATATAAGTTATGAATTATATCGTATATTTATAAATATTTTATAAACATGAGTTATGATAAACTATGGAAATGTTATGTGAGATTAAAGTCGAAACAACACGGAACAAGTAAAGGGAGAAGTTTATGAAATTTAATAGCCAAGCTAGTGGAAGCAACATAAACAATTAAATCTTATAACTCATGAGCAAAGATTCATCAAACTTTCATGAATTGGAAAAGTGTTGAAAAAAAAGGTAGGAAAGAAGTTAAAATCGATGTGCTAATTCGCTCAATACCAGGAAACCATAACAATGTCTAAAAGAATGTGACTAAAACATCATGCTAACCCATGAAGGATCAAGAAATGTAAAAGCCTAAAGTAAGTAGAAGCCATCAACCTATCATGTGCAATGAGGGTGAATTTTTTAAAAATTAACAAAAAAATAATGGGGGCCCCTATTTTAACAAGAAAATGTAGGGGGGTTGTTGGCAGGCCAACAAATGACCACTCACTAGGCAAACTAGTTATCTCTAGAAACAGGATCTAAAGGTTTATAAATGCGAGTGAAAGATAAGTTTTTTCCAACATTACTTATTTCTAAATACCATGACATTGATTGATTTTTAAAATTTATCAAAATCAGTAAAAATAGTTCCAATATTATCCAAAGAGCCTTTAAAGGTTAAGAAGAAAATTTGTAATAACAAAGTGTAATTTTCAAAGAATCAATTCTTAGAAATGACTAGGTCGTCAAATGAATAACTAGTATGTAGGATTGACCTCAATACCACAAGTATGGCCACTGCTACTAGTAAGCGTTCATAGCCTCGATAAGGATACCTTTTAACCCTACTGAGACACTCGAGTCCAATTACATTAGTTGTATATTCATATCTAAGCATCCTTCTTATTTTCTATTGGGGAAGCAGACTTAGAAGTCCCTTAGAGGTGCCAAATGACATGCGGATTTTGTAATATTTACGTGTAAATTTATAATGTGATTGAATAATGATTTGAATCCCATATGTCATAGATGGAGCCACTTCTAGCATCCATAGCCTCAACAGGGATGGATCTTAAACCCATTTTACCTAAGAATTTTTAACCCAAGAAGTCACAATAAAGAGGATCTAGAACCATGAGAAAATATTGCTAATATCAATTGAGTTTGTCGAGTAAATGGGGGAGCAAGTCTCAAATCTCCTTAAGAGACATGATGATGTCTAAATTCTTACTAGATGGACAGTAACTTCCCTTGGTTTGTTAATCATAGATTCCTTTACAAGTGAAATTATTTTTTTTCTTTTGGATCATTTATGGAAAGATATTGTTTTCAGATAAAATTTGAATTTTTTTACTAGATGATTCAATTTATAAAAGTTAATGAATATTGTATCATGGTAATAGATTTCAACAAAACAAGAATTGAATTAAAAAGAATTTCCTGAATGTCAAAATTTAGATATCTTTTGGGAGAAATATAAACATAGAACAAGTACTAAAACCAAATAATATTTATTTTCAAAACCATTCAAAACATTAAAAAATATGAATATGTAAAAAAATCAAATTAAACTTTGAACAAACTATCATAAATGAACCTTTTAAATTTTTTGATATAATAAGTTCTTATATATATATATATATATATATATATATGTATATTAAAGTGGAAAAGCAAACAAATATCCAAAAGATATTAAAAATATGAACCCTAAATTAAAAAAATTCAATTATATGGAGTGGAATTAGTCATGCTTGATAATGTTTGAAAATAAATATTTTTTAACATTTCATAATAATGAATCTAAAAAGGAAATGCTTAACAATTATGAACACACATATTACAAAAAGAGAGAGAATTAATTTTAAATTAACTTCTGTGACGAAGTTTTGATAATGGCTTTCTTTGTGCATATTTTATTAACACATCTCCCCAACCACATTATTCAATAAGAAAAATTCAAAATAAAACAAAGACTAATATACTTCTAAACCTACCATAAACTACATGGAAAATGAAAAACTAAGTGAAATTAGATTTCCAATGTACCTTAACAATACAATCATTAGAAGAACACAATATTAATATTTCAGACTTGTGCTTAGGGGGTTCAAGGTAATGTGTCTCACTTTGTTGATCATCATCATAGTTATCATAATGAACTTCCCTCTCCTGCAAATCATGACAAAGATTAGATTCATTAGCATCGACAAATTGATATGAAATATATTCATTATCAAGTAGATAATTTTCAATTTCAATTTCATGAACTGAGTTTAAGGAAGCCTCATCAAGCTCATTCTATTGATTTGCATGAATTTCCCATTTACATTTAAATATGAAGTAGTTAAAATTGGAGTTTTAGAATGAAGATGAAATGAATCATTATTGTGTGTATCAATATTAGTAAACAAATCAGGATACATAAAATAATGATTTCCAGAGTATATATGATTGTCATCACTATGAAATGAGACATATATCATGAGATTATTAGTTGATATGTAATTGATGAATGAATCTTCCACTAGAATAATAGGTATGGGTTCTTGATTAACTTCTAAGGAATACTTGTCATTGACAAGTTCACTATGTTAGTCTTGGTTTTCTATGAAGTTTAATGAATTTTCCTCATCACAAGCATCATCAAGAGGGATTTCAGGAATATTTTTAGATTGAAGATTAAGATCTAAATTAGTTTCAGATTGCTGAGAATGTGGAAAACTAATTCATGTTGTGTGTGGTTGTGAATGGGTTTGAGGTTCATTGATTGGATCCAAAGATTTAAAAATAGGATCATGAGTAACCATTAGATCTATGTCTTATAGTTCCTGAGAGAAATATACATCGTTTTCATCATTGTTTGTTTCACTATATTTACTTTTAGAAATAACAAGAACAAAAAACCATATGATCAATGCTATGTAGAGGGTAAAGTTTCTAAAGGAAATCTACAAAAAAGTGAAAATTTTTGAGGAACACTCTTCAAGGGATTCATTTTCATGCATTGTAAGATTATTAATTTCTGAACACAACATTCCATAGTCGTAATTCTGATGAGCGTTAAGAAATATTTCAATGAACTATTTCCATGAATGAATAGATTTTGCTAGTAACAATTTGAACCACTTTTATATTCTCCCATGGAAAGTAGAAGCGAATAACCTGCATACCAAAAGATTTACATTTAAGTAGAAAAAAACGAAGATGTCCAAGAGCAAAGATTATATCCTCACCATCAAATCTTAGTTTTGTCAAGGAGTTGACTTTCTTTGGGAATGCTTCGAGTAGGCTTGCACGAACTAAAATAATGCTACAAAATAAAGATGGGGAGAGGAGCCATGAGTAATTAAAATCATTCAAAAACAAAGAGTCTGAGAGGCTAGCTTGTTAGTTTGGCCCTCCTTCTAGATCTATTTTGTTGACTCACCCTTTCGATATTTTCAAAAAAATGGGATGTGACCCAAATTGAGGCTCTTTAGATAATCCAAGCCATATGGAATGGTCATTCCCAATTGGCTTTAAGGCTCCATTGACCTTTGATCGCTTTCCTCTTGTGAAGAAAATAAAACATGAATGTTCTTCTCATGATAGGAGATTTTATTTAAGCTCAACTCAGTACCTAAAAGCAATTAAAGCCTAAACACAAAAGAAGCAAGATCTAAGACTAATATAATTGCAATCCAATAACCATAAACCTATTGCTACACAATTGCAAGAAAGTAAGAGTAAATCCCTATCACAGAGGAGCAAAACAATCTAAAATTAGTTTAGCTAATATGTGTGTATGAATGATGATAAATATAAAATTCCTTCTATAGTAAAATCATTCAAACTTCTACATATAGATTAGATATAAATTGTGCTCATGACAAAACAGATTTTATCTTGCATAAACTAAATCCATTCATAACAAATAAATCATACAAAAAAGTAATGATAATCTTTAGAAAATAATTTCACAAAAACTATTATCATAAAGTTTAAATAAAAGACTGCAACAAAGTTACCCACTTCAGCGCAACTCATAAAAATAGCAACATGTAAAACTAAAAATGGATTTATTACTTTGCATAAATAGTTCATACAAAGTTGTGAGGTTGATCCTGAAGATTCACCCATAAGTGCTTCCTTACGAATATTGATCTATTAACTACTCGCAACATCACTATTCTTATTCCTTAGAAAAACCAAGTTTACAAAGAAAACAAGTACGTAGAAAGGATTCAAATCACTCTCCACTTGATATAGATCCTCCCCTTAGCATTTGGGTGCCCCCTTATATAACATCACGGAGGCAAATGGTGAAAGCACTTGACCTTCAGCAGATCCACTCAGGATCAAACCTCCATGGAGACATACACCTGTTGTGTCTTGGCTAGAAGAGTAGGCAACCCCATAGCGGATGTCTCGGCTCTTGTTGAGGCATAAGTTAATTGCTATTGTGTGCGGCTTGCAGGCTGTTGCATCTAGCCTAGGTTTATAGTGGCAGCCAGTTGGATTTGAACCTAGGCCTTGCTCAGGCAACTCTCACCAGTTACCGATTGTCCTAGATCTATTACAAACAAACAAACAAACAAACAAACAAACAAACAAACAAACAAACAAACATCACGTAGCTCTTTGTCATGAAAAATCTGTTCCTAACAATTCCCAGTGAAATCACCGAAATCAAATGTGGATTTAGCAAGTTTGAATGAAATATCCTTTGATCAGTTATTTCTAACCTATAGAATCAATAACACTGAGAGATTCCAAACTTTATCTTCAGTTTCCATGACTAGAATTGATAGATGTGCATGTGATTGGCCAACACGTGGCTAATCTGCAATTCCAATTTTGACTTGCCGAACAACCTTTTGGTATTCGTACAACATGGTCAATCCATTTTTTTCGATCTTTTTTCTTCGATTTTCAAAACAGATAGACTATAAAGTAAGAAATCATCATAACACACATACCCAAAAGATAGAAGGGTTGGCAATTTTAAAAGATAGCATAATCGAAAATACGATTTGTGTTGTGTACACGTGTAATTGGCGTGTGTTAAACTTTATAACCTTCGCTTTATGTTTGAATTAAACTATGGAAATTAAAATAAAAAATCTTAACGGTGTGTTATGGTGGGTGTGCGTGGTAAGTTTGGAAGATGCAACATTTAACTTAATAAAATCATTTACTGGTTAAATTTTGATTTTCCAACGTAATTGGCTGTGTAACATTTCCCTGTTGCTGCAAAAATGTGTATCACTAATAATACATCCATGTCCCTTTCTTGCACTATGACTTTCCAAATAGTGTATCAAAAATGCTACTCTAAGTGCATATAATATTGTAGTAATCTCTCTTGAGCTTGTGGAGTGATTTACCCATGGTCGATAGATGCCATTGATTCGATTTATAGTTATAATTTTTAATGCATACTCCTAGTTGACCGGTCCTTGCATGAAATGACTATTGTTTTATGTGAACGTAACCTCACGAGCTTTTATGTTTTGACTTTAGATCCATGGGGGTCTTCTCCCTCTGTAGTACCATTCGGTTTTTTAATGATCCTAAGCACTAACACCTTCGATGGTAAACATAATGTAAACCACAATAAATAAAAGCGTTACATAAAAAAGGAATGCCTACCATTTAAGATGAACGGTTATACACATTGTTTGTATTATGTGTTTTAGATTGAAATATTTATGTTATATATAACCGTAGAATATATGGTACACATTTTTCACACTTTATTATTGGGTTGTTTTTTAAAAAGTTTGTATTGCTTATTTATTTATTTATATATATAATATATACATAATTTTTAGTTTTCATATATATATACTATATATATATATAATTTATGAATTATATTGTATATTTATATTTTTTTTTTACAATAAATAAGATATAGACATGAGTTAAGATATAATTTATTTTATATGTTTTCAAGTTATAATAAACTATGGAAATGTCACGTGAGATCAAAGCTGAAACAATATCGAACAAGTAAAGGGATTAGTTCATCAAATTCAACAATGTAAATAATCAAATCTTACAACTCATGAGCCAAGATTCATCAAACTTTCATCAATTGGAAAAGTGTAAAAAAAACGAGGGTAGTAAAGAAGTCAAAATTGACGAGCCAATTCATTCAAAACCAGGAAAACATAATAACAACCAAAATAATGTGACCAAAACATCATGCTAAACCACGAAGTATCAAGAAACGTAAAAGCCTAAAGGAAGGAGAAGCCATCAACCAATCATGTGTGATAAGGGAATTTTTTTCGAATATTTATAATGGGGGCCCCTATTTTTACCAAAAATGCAAGGGAGTTGTTGGCAAACCAACAAGCCGTTAATGCACTTAGAAAATATAAAGGCGTGCATCCAAATGCACTTCATAGAACCACATGGAACTTAATTGGTTTCCCAATCACTTGTCCGTATATGCATTCTCTTTAATTTATAACAACTCACCTACACAAAGTAGATAATTAAATTAATAGTAAATGGGTCAACAAACCATTCTCATCAATTTAATGAAAGGAACACAAAGATTCAAGCTCACACATCAGATACAAGAATTAAATCATTCCTCAATAATTAGACAATAAGTCAACATTCCACTTCATATAAGAATAAATATTCCTCCAAAAATTTAACATATTCATAAGTTCCAAGAGGAAATTATACTACACCATAAATATTTATACAACATTCACTAGCACATAAGTCATAAGAAACACTTATCTTATATGGAAACTGATATTGGGACTATGAATCTCCACCCAACCATAGACAAGAAGTAGCCAAGTCTTTCTTGTAGTTGTCACCCTTGAGCCAAATTCCAGAGCTTGAGGAGGAGATTTCAATGAAGTAAAGGAAATACTTCTAATTGAAAAAAGGTTTCCAAAGGTATCCCACCTTTACCCACTAAATAATCAAGCAGGTGATCTAAAAGCACTTATATCATCAGCTATGAAAACGATGTCTCAAAGATACCTTGCCTCCACCCAACAACTATACAATAAATCTCACATAAAATATGAAACAATTTCATTATATAGAGGGAATTATACTATAATATCCCATGTCTCTTTGGATTTAAACATAAAGAGTCTCAATTCATATATGGAGAGAGATATATATAGTTAATGATAAGGAGGTTTTATCAACTGTATTACCTATAAAATAATAAGATACCACTCTTTAACGGCTTCTCAATGAATTTACTCCTATTTTATCAGTCCAAACCCATGAACTACAATCATGTGTTATCAACCCACTAGCCTTGGGTGCCTTTGCCTCTAAAAGGTTTTCAACTAGGGAAATCTCCAGTGGATTTATCAGCCTTGTAAATTAAAACCACTACTCAATGGTTATCATCCAACAAGCCTCATGGGTTTCTCAACTAGACTATCATCTGAGCTTACTCTGTGATTATCAACCATCCAACCTCATGGGTTTCTCTGCTGTGCTATAATAATAACTTCTCATCTCCCTAAATTCCCTCAGTCATCCTATCCTTCCCTACCCTCTTAGTGAATAAGCTTGATCCCCAAGATCCTCTCAAACTCCCTCTTTCCCTATTCCCTTTGATAATTAACTCCCCCCCTCAATTGTGAATGAATAATCTCCCTTTTGCATGAACACTTCGACTAGATAACCATCTGTCCTCTCGAGGATCCACACATACCATCCTTCTTGGAAAACACAACCCATCCTTTCCTTCAATTTCTTATCCTTTATTTCTTGTGGTTATGCCAAAAAGACACATGGGCCTCTCCTTTATTTTTCAATTAATTTATTACATAGCCATCCCATTAAAACCACTCATCCAACCCATGACTAATATTTATAAAAAATAACCAATTCCTCAAGAAATATCCCTCCTAAAGACCCAGAATCTATGTCCCTTTATATCAGTCATTTTAATTTATGGATATATATTTACAAGGAACTATTTACAATGCTTACAAGGGGAATTAATCCGCAGGGGATGTCGCAAACCCCACCCCCTTAGAGGAAAAACATCCTCAGTGTTCTCATTCCTAAACAAAAAATAAAAGGCCAAGCATAATGATAGCAATATTTATATTTATAGCTCATGTACCTTCATTTTTAACATACACAACTACTTTCCAACCAACTCAATGGACATATATACATTAACTTGGCCATCTATTATTTGGACTTTTGCAATATTCTTGGTGCTTTTGCTACACACTGTGATATCTTCAGGATGTTGTTGTCCCTCTTTCTAGTCATACTCACTCACTTGAATTGGGTAGTACAATTTCCTCTTGCATCATAGCATTCAACCTCTCATCAAGTTTGTCATAAATAAAAATGTAATATTAAGCATACCGTCATGATTGGATCCCTCCATGAGGCTGATACATGCAATATGACTTAGAAACATGATCAATCATTCTTTCACAAGGGTAAGCCTTAATAATGGTCTGTCAATCACAATAGTATTTCACACTTTATTCATGCATCAACATGTTAGTGAACTCAACTCATATTTACTTATGGCATAAGGTCAAGGTTGTGAGAATTTCTTGTATCCATGCAAGGCATGCATGGGATTGGGATCAATATTCCTAAAGTTTGTCCAAGGAATTTGCTTTCCAATTCCTTTATTCCTGCTGGTTGCAAATCCTACTACAGTGATCGTTCTCAATAAAAATCTTGTCATACCAACAACACCTCTTCATTCTCACTACATCATAATACAAGGGTACATTTCTACGCATTTACACATTTTTCATGCAATTATAAAATTTAGAAAACCTCCTTTTTTATGCCATTTCCATGATTGTTCTATCATTACCCATTTATTCTTATCGGCTCAACTAACCCACTTGGTTGTCATACTCTTCCTTCCCACCTATTATTTTACTTCATTCATACACCAAGCTTCATTCAAGTCTAATTTATTTATTGGATTCCACTTAGCTCTTCCCCAAAACTCCATTATCTTAACTCCACACCCAAAAAGCTTCCTAAGGCCCAAGACATAGAAGGTGAAAGAAAGAAAATGAAAAAATCATAACCGTTCATAACAACGATTTACAACATTAAAATAGGTAGCATGGCCATGCACAAGTCAATAGTCAAAATAGAAAACCAATTATAAATTCAATTGTAAAACAAAAATTACATAACAACCCATAATCACACCAAATCAATCCCCATAATTTCCGATATTTTTCAACATTTTATGAGTGAAAGCTTATCTAGATCCCTCTTCACAATCTCTTTCAGTCTCTTTATCAAAACCAACCAAAGTAATTAATCTCAACCTTTGTACAATTTATTTACAATTCAATTACATTTCTTTAACAAAATCAAAATGGATATGCCATCCACATATAATAAACCATCTCAACCATTGATTCTAAGTGACTAGATTGCCAAATTTCCACCACCATGTAGGTCTTAGGCACGTTTTGAGCTACATCTTTCCCCACATGTGTTTCTTGCACAATATGCAGTCTTGGTTGATTCCTTTGTATCTGGGGGCATTCTATATGAAAATGGTTTTTCCCGCTTTTCTAGAATACCATGGGCTTCCTCTAGGATCCATCCCCATGTTTAGCCTAATAAAGTCATCCTTCATAAGTAGTGTTGAACTTTCGATGAGTTTCACCTTCATTGGTGGTGAAGCTTCTTGCTTTCTTTCGAGGCTATTGTCCTAAATTTCATTTCCTTTTTCCTCTAATTTCAAAACTTACTTTTCTCTTCAAATTGGCCTTAAGCTCTATCCTTCACCTAAATTGTTCGTAACAATGATTTAGTTTTCTAACTGCACCATTCAAGGATCATCACTCATAAAATTTGATTCTTTCCTTGAAGTACTGTGGCATTACACTGATAAATATTTGGACCTTTTCCTTTTCTTCCTTGAGGTAGGGATCATATCGAAGGAGTTCCAAAAATTTAGTAACATACTTTTCATCATAAATATTTCCCCATTTTGATATTATAGAACTCCTTTATTTTGTTTTCAAAATATCTTTCAAAAAGTTATTTTCCCCTGAAGTGCTCCTCAAATTATTTCCATGACAACTCCTCTTCTCTTATGCCTTGTACATTCTTTAGATCCTCCCACCATAAACTATCTATATTATCTACTCAATTGATATTTCCTCTTCATATCCATGTTGGGATAGGTTATTACTATATTGAACCATTCTTGTCCTCATATTGAACCATAGGTGCCTTCTTATGTGTTGTCATACACACACATATCTATTAGATTAGACATATATAACTACACAATATAAATCATCACCTTGGTTTGTTATTGGGAGTTTGTTGTTGTAAATCTAGCTGGAACATCACATCCAAGGGTAGTAGGTCCATAACAATAAAAATAATGTGTAGGCATTAGTACCATGCTATATTCACATAACATAATCAATATCATCAATAACATACACAACTTAATATACTTGATGACCAGATTCTAACACCTGTTACAATGCTTCAAAGCCTCATCTAATATCCAAAGGTTAAGTGTTGAAAATTTTCTGTAATACCACAACATACCCCCTTACCATCGCTAGAAAAAAACACTAAAGGTGCAAGGAGGAAGTTACTATCATAGACCCGACCTCCAAATGTCCTCTTATGGAAATGCGGTCTAGATATTTTTACCCTTTTCAAATTTTGAAAGCCAAAAATAGACGACACCATCATATTCATCTCGTCGAAATGATTTCGATGATACAAAATTTTACCTCAATCAGATTCCATAATCAAAAGTTATGTATTCCCAAAGTTTTAATTAATTAACCTTGAAGCCTCATCTTGACCTGCTACATGGAAAAAATGTGGCTAACAATCCCATAGCAACATCATAATAATGGAACTAAATTACATCATGGCATACCATAGTTGCATGCCACCTTGTTTTAACTTTCCATGTGGTACCCACGTGGTTCCCACATGGTGCCCATGTGGCATGCTTCCCATGGGCAATACCATCACAATGGAACTTATAGGATGAATCCATAGCTCGGCACACACACACAGACATGCACACAAACACACACACACACACACACACACACACACACACACACACACATAGATACACACACACACACATTTATATAAATAGGTGTCTTCTCATAGGAAAAAATTACCTATGTGTCAAATATCCAACTGCAGACTCGCGCGAGACCTGCCGAATATTCGATGTTCAGTTTTTCAGATATCCGAAGATATTTAGCATCACAAAAATGACTTCTAAACATTAGTTTCTTAATGAAAATTTTGGCCTATATATATATATATATTATCAACCATATTTGATCCACGAGCCCCTTTCCCTTTTCTCATCTAACGACAATAACAACTTTGCAAACCAATGAATGAGATAAAATGTGGACCCCACAATAAATCACATGTTTTGTTGATGGTGGAGATTGGTAGATTAGATGGTTATGATGCCATCAGGTCTTGGAATTATGTGGCAATAACCGCAAAGATGCACCTCAATGGATATGATGGTCTAAATTTTCTTCATCCAAAGGCCATCAGGCATCATCAAGTCACAACTTGCTGGCCTATTAGTGGGATCCTCATGACCCAAAAAACTTTGGGGTTCCATTTCCTCACCGAACATAATACCATATATTTCGAAATAGATAAATCTAGCACAAGCCCACCCCAAATCATTGCAATGACAGAGGTGAGTGTCGTGAATTAATGATAGGGGTACAATGTGGACCCCCCATTTCTACCACGTCATGTGGGTGTTCATGTTACTGGTTTTGAAACATGGTTCTGACATATTCTTCCAACAACCTCCATCCTTGTGACTTTAGCTCAACCAATCTATCACCGAAGGTTTCGTGAAAACTGCCCCCTCTGCCCTCCAATTCTCCATAATGACATCAGGGGGGACGGTGGGTGTACATTACATATGCGCCATCCAATCAATGACCCATCACAACCAACGATCTATGCAAATGTTTAGGGCCCCAAAAACTAGTATCGAATTTCTTACTAGAATGACATCACAAACCATGATAATGATGTCATACCCTCTATTTGGCCTCCTCATTGAATCTCATGTGTCACTCATATTTGGCCCATTTGGATGTACCCAAAGGTAGATTCTGGGTGCCATATACCATGTCGCCATGGCATCATATCATCCTTCTAACCACATCATTTGCCACTTTGTACATGGTTCCAATCTGGTTCCAATATCAACTTGGAGGTCTAAACCGACGTACTCGACCACAACTCATAGTTGAGCGCAACTTCATATGAACACCAGTTTTCAAGCTGACTAGCCCAAATTTCACTTGGGGCCTCACCCTTAGTTGTCCCTTCCATACTCAGACCTTTGGTGGAAAATCCACTTGAAATTTTCACCACTTTAGTCGACCCCTAACCTGGTAGTTCATGTAGACAAGTTAAACCTGTATTGCAAGTCTTTCATACCTAGAATATTTCCATAATTTTCTTCAACCTTCAGCTAGGTTTGAATCATGCATGATTCATCCATCTGTTAATAAAGTAAATTATTTTTTTCCACAAGTATCCCAATCCAAAGTATCACATACTCTTACCAATGCATTCTTCTCATGGAGACCATCTCTTTATTGAACCCATGTTGTCAGGAAAACCATGCTGAAGCACACAAATAATTTATTCCTAGAGGTTGTTGGGAAAAAATTAAATATTGGGTTGTTAATGCACCATGAAAATACAAAGCCATGCATATGAATGCACTTCACAAAACCACATGGAACTTAATTATTTTTCCAATCAATTTTGCTTATATGCATTCTCTTTAATTTATAAAAACTCACCTAGAAAAAATATATAATTAAATTAATGCCAGATGAGCTAGTATACCATACTTATAAATTTAATGAAAGGAACACATATATTCATGATCACACAACACATACCTGAATTCAATCATTCCTCAATAATTGTATAGCAATCCAACATTCCACTGCATACAAGAATCAATATTCTTTGAACACCTTAACATATTCATAAGATTCAAATGGAAATCAAACTACACCATAAACATCTATACAACATTCACTTTCACATAAGTCATTACAAACACTTATCTTATCTGCAAACTAATATTGGTACTATGACTCTCCACCCAACCATAGAAACTGGTTGTAGCCAAATATATCTTGTAGCTTTCACCCCCAAGCCAAATTCCAGAGCTTGAGGAGAAGCATTCAATGAAGTAAAGGGATTACTTCTAGCTAAAACAAAGTTTCCAAATGTATCCCACCTTTACTCACCATATAATAACTTAGGTAATCTAAAAAAACTAATATCATTAGCTGTAAACAGAGTGTCTCAAGGTTACTCCGCTTCCACCCACTAGATATACAATAAAAATCACATAAAACAAGGAAAATTTCCTTTATATGGAGGGAATTATACTACAATATCCCACTTCTTTGGGGATTTAAACAAAAAGTGGAGAGAGAGAGAGAGAGAAATCGTTAATGATAAGGAGCTTTTATCAGTTGAATTACCTCTGAAGGAATACGAATGCAATCTCCAACAACTTCTCAATGAACTTCCAATTGTGTTCTTAGTCCAACCCCATCGAACTACTATCAGGTGTTATCAACCCACTAGCCCTAGGTGCCTACACCTCTAAAAAATTTACACCAACACAGTCTCTAGTGGATTGATCAATCTTGTAAGGCACAACCACTACTTAATGATTATCAACCAACAAGACTTTTGGTTTTCTTAGCCTGAATATCATCTAAGCTTACTATGTGATTATCAATGAACGAACCTCATGGGTTTCCGAACTGTGCTATCATAAGAGCTTCTCCTCGCCCTAAATTCCATTAATCCTCCTATCCTTCTCTACCCTTTCAATGAATAATATTGATCCCCACGAGACTCTGGACCTCCCACTTTTATTGTTCCCTACAATTATTGAGTCCTCCCTCAACCATGAATCAATAATTTCCCTTCTTATTACGCACTTCAACTAGCTATTATCCATCCTCTCGGGGATCCACATAACCCACCCTTCTTGGACAACACAAAAAATCCTTTCATTATATTTATCATGCTTTCTTTCTTGCAAATATGCCAAAAAGACACGTGTCTGTGTTTATTTTTTACTTAATTTATTACACATTCAACCCATTAAAACCACTTAGCCAACCCATGACTAATATTTAAAAAAATAACCATTTTATCTAGCAATCTTCGTCCTCAAGGTCTGGAATACATGTTTTTTTCTCTTAGTCATTTTAATTTATGGATACATAGTTATAAGGAATTATTAACAATTCTTATAAGGGGATTTAACTTGTAGCGGATGTCACACTTTATATATAGTTATATCATGTCTATGCTATATTGGTCTTTTATTTCTACTGTTTATTTACACAACCAATTTTTCCAAAATCTTAGTTTTTTTATGGTAAATTTTGTTTCTCCTTGTTACAAAGTGATTTTTCACCCTGTTCACTTCCTGTCCCTGACCCTGAAGTGCCCTGTGATGAATACTGTGAAGTATATACACCTTGAAAAAATACATTAATATATCATTTAAATATTGAAAGAAAGTTGCCTTGAATAATTTTTGAAGAATTTTAGCTCAAACCCTAAATTTCTGGGTCAACGTTTTTCTCCAATTATATGCCCTTGTTGATGGTAAGTTTCCCATTAAAACCTAGCTCTATCAGTGATCTTTTGACTGAAAAAACCACGTTGAACCATTTCTGGTAGTGTTTCCTCAAATGTAGGAGAAGCTTCGACCTCTAGAAGTTTCTAGGATGACGAGTTGGATATTTTTTGATTGAGATAGGGTCAATATCTCTAATTTGGAGCTTTTGATATTATCAATAGGGGATTATCCCTTGAAACATGGACCTTCCTCATTCTTTCATGGGCTCCTAACTCCCTCTCCCTTCTTATAAATTGATCCCCATCCCTCCACTACTGGTTGGTCATTATTGGGCTAGTCTGATCATTCATCCTTTGCATCCCTATGCTTTGTTAATGTATAATCTACCATTTGGGAGAAGGATTGCTTAAGAGTCTTGGTTTGGACTCAGATTACACCAAAGGGAGGGCTCCAACATCAAGGCCATGTTTGTAAGCTTCCTCTTTCATATTATCAATAATAAATCTGGTGTTTTTATTTTTATATTTGTTTGAATATTCATATAGGTAGCCTAATTCTCCTTGATCTATTGGGTATTTGATGTTCAATGTATTCTTTGTATTGGATCACATTTGTTGTTGTCTTTTGATCACCTGCATGTATTCGAATGCCACTAGAAGCGAGGTTTGAGCCTGAAGGATTATGGATTAAGGCCTTCACCAAAGGGTTGAGGATATCATTAAGAAGAGATAGGACCTTTTCCTTTTATCATCCTATTTAGAATGTTAATTAATTCTAAATTATTCATTAGATAGTATCGTAAGTTATTAGAAACACTCTAGGGCTAGAGAGATCGCCTCTATCCGTAGAGGGGATTATATTCAAAATAAAATCGGCGACTCCACTAGGGGAAAAGGGTAAATTCAAATCTCCCTGTAGGTTATGTGAAGGGAATCATCCTATTCACCTTTGTCTTATATGGATGAAGCCACAAAAGTGTTGGAAAACCCTAAAACTTCTCATCCTCGTATTCCTGATGGCTACCAGAAGGTTTCCTCTGATCCTTCGCCAGTTGATCAAGTGATTGATCATAAGTTGACTTTGGTCAATTCCAATATCCTCAAAAGTGAACCCCACAAGTCTATTCCAAAACAACCATTGGTTGAAAAAATGATCGACTTGATTCCACCTTTAGTTGATCAGGCGTTTCTTGTAGAGATTGAGCCTCATACCACTCAAATTATTTTTTTTCTTCAGATTCCCATGCATTTGAGGGAAATAATACTATTCCCATGGTACATGAGGGACATCATCCCATTCTTGTAACACAAGGGGGAAGTTATCTCGTTCCCACTACACCCCCACCACAAGTAGTCTGGGTGTTTCTTTTGATTCAAGTTGACTAACGGGATACCGTCTTCCTTCTTACGTGCCCTTTGACATCATGGTACATGCCTATAATGTGGCCGTACCTAGCACCATAATATATGAAGGTGCATATGTTAGTATTCTGTCTTAAACTAGGAAATATTTTGGTTCTCCGCAGCTTGTTCCTGTTACCCAAAATATGTTGGCGTTTAACAAAGAAACTAGTCAACTATTAGGGATCTTTCCTAAGTTTCCTATTACTTTTGGAGGAAATAATGTCTATATAGATGTGATGTTTTTCCAAGGCCATTGGGATTTTAAATTACTCCTTAGGCATGATTATACTTATGTCATGGAAGCTCTTGTCTCTTCTCTTTTTCACCTGATGTGTTTCCCACATGAAGGAAGAATTGTGACCATTGTTCAACTGTCATTCATTGGTCCTAACTTAAATCCTAATCAACCATCATCCCTAAATGGCCCTCACATGCTAGTGGTATCTTCCCCACCATAGGTTAATCATGTGGCAACCTATTCCATGCCTGTGTTTACTGATGATCCATTCAGTGATATAGTGCATAATGTACTCGGGGCATTAGACCTTGATTTCCAAAGTGTTTTTCTCCCATATGATGAGAACCTCTTGGACGCAATGACCTTTTATGGGCCATGAGTAAAGTCTTCATAATAGAGTTCCTTTTATTTTGTTAAGCTCCTTCTAAAATCAAACAAGGCCACTGGAGCATAATTCCTTTTCTTGTGTCAAGATCCTTAAGAAAAGAAACAAGGACACCAGAGCACAGTTACTTTTCTTGTTTCAAGCTCCTTAAAAAATAAAAAACATATCTTTAGAGAAACGTTCCTTGTCTTGTGTCAAGATCTGTTAAAAAATGAAACAAGGTGTCATGAGAATAGTTATTTTACTGTGTCAAGCTCATTACAAAATGAGACAAATCACCTTTCAATTCGAGTCTTTGACTAGATCTCTTAAATTCCTAGTCGAATCTTTTTCTTGATCTCATATATGAACCTTAATTCCATCCACCTATTAGTAACAAGTAGTCTACTTAGGTGAATGAAATGAGGCTTAGGGGGCATGCACCTTAAATTGCGTCATTATGTGAGGGGCATGCAAACTTATTCCAAGCATAGTTTTCCTTTGTTTCAAGCTTGTGAAAAAATGAAACCACTTTCAAGCATAGTGTGTCTCTGTTTCAAGCTTGTGTAAAAATGAAACCAATTTCAAGCATAGTCATTCTACCTCTTGTGATTTCCTTTTTATCTGCCTTTTTTGCTATATGAACCTTTGTTTTATCATTCCATCATCACCATCTACTTGGCCAATCGTACACTTTCACTTGGTTTTTTTACCATTTCTTGAGGAACCACTGTGATGAGTGGTCTTGTTAGCCAATCTCTTGACCTTTACAAGTTATGAGTAGTTCCACCATAACCATAACCAGTTTCTACCCTTTATACCACATGTTCCTCTAGGAGGACTCCTCTTTCATCTCATTTCATACTCCAAAAATATGAAAAGATTGTTCAACAGTTGTCCTTTCGAGCTCAATAAATTAAATGAATTGACGTTGCCTCAGTATACTTTTACCCCTTTTTTGGGCTGAGATTGACTATTTACGAAAAAGGAATACATTGATCGAACATGGTCAAGAGGTTCTCTCAGATATTTTTTTTCTACCTTTTCGGATTCGAGGGACGATTTACGAAAAGGAACATGATGAAGTTTTCTTTTTTGTTTCTTTTTCAAATTTTCTAAACATGAAAAATACACTGATTTACCCTTTTTTTGGAATCATTAAAAATTAAACGACAAAAGACTTGTCACCATGACGAGAATGAGTTCCTCCTTCCTAGGGCTCGTTAAAATTACTAGTATGGATTCATTCTAAGAATGAACTTACACGCTTAGCATATGCTATCCTATTCACACTGGCTATAAAAAATAAAGAGGTAATCGTTAGCAATAATGGGGGAAAATTGAAAGTGGAACATCCTATGTATTAGGCAACTTGTCGCTCTTGAACATGACACTCATTTTCATTTCATGTTGGGTTGGGGATATCCTTCATTTTTCACTTTCCTTCCTAGGTTTTAGAATTCTATTTGCCTCCCATTTGATCATCATTTCTATCATCATGACCTCTTATCCCATTTGAGTCAAATGATACCACACTTCAGAGTCGTGTCGCCAATATGTTCAAGAGAATTCCTTTGGTCAAAGTCAAACATCCAAATCTTATTTGATCCTCTCTGCAATAGTCCTGAATCACTCATTTTATCTTGAGAAATCCTTTTTTTCATGTCGATTATGTGGGAAACATCATGGCCATCCTTCGACGAATCACTTCCCGTTGACTTCACCTCATTATCCGGGAAGATGATTTAGAAAATCCTTTTCAGTACCTTGGAGCTTGCATGCCTCAATGGCAAGTTCTCCTCATTCGACGAAAGATTCACCACATTGGCCTTCGATCGGATGATTCTGCAAGTGTTTGAATTCAACACATTTATTCATGATTTTAGATTGTGTTGTTGTACCTTGAGGGAAATTTTCATTATTGGTGGTATCTCTCGTACCTGTTAATGGTTTTCATCATTAACCAGTAATCAGGTGGTTTCTACCATGTTTGACATCAACATATCTATTCACATGGTTAGATTGATATATGGTTAAATCGAGATTGCGACGAAGACCCTGGATCACATTTTTTATTATCCAGGTTGCATGGAGTTATTAAGTATTCATGACTGTAGACATGATCCTTTTTGCTAGATGGCTGCGATCATACTGTGGATCCATTTCCATGATCTCTTTTAGAGGTATAGTTGCGACCATGTCGTGGTTTCATGTGTTATTTGATGCATATTGAGAGATATGTTATTAGGAATATTCATATAAGAGATGCCATGTAATGTCTTGTGTTTTATTTGGTATGCTTCCTGACGGTTCTCTGTGTCCTTGCATTGGTTCGTAAATAATTTCACCCATCATTCTCTATTCTGCCTTCATGCTTTAGGGGGCATCTGTTACAAAATAATTTTTCACCCTGTTCACTTCCCATCCCTAAACCTGAAGTTCTGTGTGATGAATACTTTTAAGTATATCCACCTTGGAAAAATACATTAAGATATCCTTTAAAGACTAAAATAAAGTTTCCTTGAATACTTTCTGAAGAAGCTTTTCTCAAACCCTAAATTTCTGGTTCAACGCTTTCCTCCAGTTATCTTCCCATGCTAATGGCAGGTTTCCAATTCAAACCTAGCATTGTAAGCATTTTTCTAATTGAAAAAACCGCACTGATCACTTTCTAGAAGTGTTTCCTCGAATGGAGGAGAATATTTGACCTTTATAAGTTTTTAGGACGACGAGATAGATATTGTTTGGTGGAGATAGGGTCGAGTTCTCTCCTTTGGAGCTTTTGATCTTATCAATAGGGGATTATCCCTTGAAAATTTGACCTTCCTGCTTCTTTCATGGACTCCTAACTCCCTCTCCCAACCTATAAATTGATCCCCATCCCTCCACTACTGGTTGGTCATTGTTGGGTTGGTCTGATCATTCATCCTTTGAACCCCTATTCTATGTTAATGTCTAATATTCCATTTGGGAGAAGGATTGCTTCAACATCAAGGCCATGGTTGAAAGATTACTCTTTCATATTATCAATAATACATATGGTGTTTCGCTTTCTATATTTCTTTGAATATTCATAAAAGTAGCCTAATGCTCCTTTATATGTTAGGTTATTGATGATCAATATATGCTTTGTATTGGATCCCATTTGTTGTTGTCTCTTGATCACATTTAAGTACTTTATTGCCACTAGGAGTGAGGATCGAGCCTGAAGGATTGTTGATTGAGGCCTTCCCCAAAGGGTTGAGCATAACATGAGGAAGAGGTATGACCTTTTCCCTTTCTCATCCTATTTTGAATGTTAATTAATAAATTGTTCATTAGATAGTGTCATAAGTTGCTAGACCCATTGTATGGCTAGAGATATCGCCTCTATCTGTATAGGGGATTGTCTTCACGACACTCCTAACACTCAATTACCTCTCACCTCTCTATGCAGAGTCAATTTTTGGACTTGGTCTGGTCTTCTGAATGAAAGACTGACTTGGATTTTTTTGTTTTATATTGTAATCCCCATTTTTGAAGGAAATATAATTTAACCCACAAAAAATTACAAATAGATCATCAATATGGGATAGTGGGTACTTATTTTTCACCATCATTTTGTTCAATTCTCTATAATCAATGCACATCTTAATGGTACTATTGTACCTTAAGAGACAATCCCTTAGTTGTGATAAGGAATCAGTGCTTAAGACATTTTATAATTATGTCACAAATTTTATGTCTCTGTTTTATTAACCCTCAAGTATTTATAATCACGCCCTTAAATATCACATATTATGAATGCTTTGCAATGCTACCATCTATTAATGTTCAACGAAATGATTGGAAGAAAATGTAAGGGGAAGTCCAAAATGATATGCTGCTTTATACAGAAAATACCATTCCAAACTTCAGAAGAAACATGTCAAAAAAATAGTTAAAACAAAGGAGCACCAATTAAGGTTTTTAACTCTTATACATAGAAGTAAGAAGAGACCTACTACTCGTAACCTTGTTTTATTCATAGAAGGAAATACACAATGAAAACTGGAATAAATTTCAACATAAGAAAATTTCCAAAAACTTGCTTACACATTCATTAATCTTTGAATATTTGAGTACAAAAATATTTGTCCAAAAGGTCCAAAACTCGGAACCTTCCTTCCTCTTGTAAATTACATTAAATACAATAAAAAGTAGTTTGGAACTGTTGTAACCAATTCTAACTACCAAAACTACTTCATGACTTCGAAGGTTGTCTATTACATGCCTTGAAAATGTCTTTTTACAATTACATTGAATTTAGAAAATAACATAAAGTAGATATCCTAATCTATAGGAATTTCAGATGAAGTGGCTTCTTTTCCTTGATCAATTGATTTGTATTTCTTTGTTGTTGATCCCTTTTTCAAGTCAATAGTCCAAGCTCTGCACTTTTTCCATATTTCTACCTTTGTCTTGGATGAATGTGTCAGATTGTGATAATCCAATATGAATGCAGTAATTCGTTCATAAGATGGCCTTTCAGAAAAAAGATTTTTTACCATCCACAAGAGTTGAAAATGTCTTTGCAAGAAGTTGACCATTGTCTCTCCTTTTAGTACCTGAGTCTTCTCATGCCTATTGTCAATCTTGCTTTTTGTCATCACCAGTAAATTCTCATAAGAGCTCCATGGCAGAAGATTCCCCTCAGCTCCCCAACATGATAGCAGGCCTACCCTTGTCATTTTATCAAAATATTTATCAAATTCACTTACTGCTTCTTTGATTTCTATTAGTTTCTTTTCTGCAGCCTTTCTGAGATCATTCTTGATAATCATTTTATTAATTTCCACTGCATACAACATTCTATCCTGCATATCATTCTCCTCTAATTCCTAATCTGATTTGGAATTGATATAATCAATAAATCTTCTAGCCCAAATGGCTTTGTTAATCCCTTTCTGCTTATCAAACATAATTGGTTCTTCACACTCCATAATAAGGCTCTTTTCTTTTGCAATAATCATCAAGAAGCACCAATTGGACTTCATTTCTGAGATGATATCAATCCAAATGATATCCTTAGCTTGTATTAATGACACATTACCTTTCATTCTTTCTTTGAGATTCTTGATCTCAGCTTCAATATTTCTGAAATCCATTTTGTACTTATCTGCTTCGTTTTCTAAGACCTTCATCAATTTTGTAGCAGTATCCAAATCTGTTTGAGCCTTCTTTCTATCTCTTTTAGCCATCTGCAACTCATTATTTAATTGAATAATTTGTGCTTGAGGATTTTCATCACCAGTTGGAAAAACAAAATTACAGTTGTGATTATCAATGTGATTTTGTAAAGAAATTGCAGTCTGCTTCACTTTGGAAAGTTCTTCATCCTTCTGCATAAGTTGCTGCAACAACTTCTCTTTTTTCTTTTCTACCTTTGCAATCTTTGCAACCATTGAGTGTTCACCAGTAGGTAACCTCAATTTCTTCCTTAATGTAGATATCTCTACTTCAGTACTTTGCAAGAATTTCTGCACAACAGTCTTGTCACTAGGGTCTACGCAATCTTAATAATAATCTTCTTCAACTCTTCATTTTGGATTGTTAAGGCTCTTGAATTGGCCTTTTCTAACTTCAATTGTTTGATAACTTTCCCTAACATGTTTTCAGCTTTAACTGCCATTTCATTTGTCTTTGTGAGATCATTAACAATCAATTTCCTGGTCTGCATATGCAAATTTATTTTGTCCATTAGTGGAATCTTTTTAACATACATAGTCACTTTTACAGTATTAAAACTGTTTGAGGACCCAATTGAAATTCCTGTGGGATGTGACAGAGCAATCCTAAATTGATATTTTTCAAGATCCATTACAGTCAACAACCTTGTTTGATCGGTAGTAACCTGATGTTCTGCTTGGGCCTCCATTCTATGATTTATCTCTTCAATTTGAGAAAACACCTGTTTGATTAAGGGTATCTGTTCATGAGAGGATTCATGACCTCCAGGGGAAGAGGGAGCATTCTTCTTTTCACCCAAATGCAAGGAAAAACCAGGTGAATTAGAAGAATGATCCTCAGCAAATTTTGTCCTTTTCTCACCTCTTGGTGCCTCATCATCCAAGTCAATAACAACTTCTTTACCTCTTTTATTTGTTTTTCAGTTATAATAGGAGTTTGAATTCTTGTATTTACTGAACTTATTTCACCTTTGTTTGCTACCTTTTCCTACTCAGGCCTACTTTCATGAATGAAATCAGAGTATCCATTCTCAATTCTTCTCTGTGAAATTATACCATGGGGATCATAATCCCATTTTTCTCCTAGTAGCATATGTGTTTCCTCCAATAATTTTGTTACTTCCTCAAACTCTTGCCTCATAGTAACTATGAAAGGTCCCACACTCATAGGAAATTTATACATATGACCCTTCTTCATAGGGACAAGGTGCACATGATCAAAATTCAGGCTCTGTCTGATAAACTCTAAGGCAAAAATTCTCATTGGTACAAACGTTGGGAGCCTGTAAGGTTCAACATTTTCTCCATACAACCTTATTTCTAAATATTCTTCAAATACAAACCAGTTCGTAAATTTACAACTAGTTCCTAAATGTCGAAACTCCTAGGCTTTGGGTAAAAAACAAGGGGGATGAACTCCATTCAATATTTTATATGCAATGGGCATATACTGACTAGAAAAATCAAATAACCCCTCTTCATTTTGCTCCTTCCTAATTATATCTGTCCAAAATACAACTGACTATCTTTGTTTGTTTACATCCATTATATTTAGACCTAACTGCATGAATTCTTCAACATTTTGGTATAAAAATAAGTAGACAATCAGTGAGGGAAATTTAAAAGAACTTGTTAGTGAAAGACTCATCAACTGCGAGTTGATTTCTTGTTGCCAAAAGGATGGAATATCCAGGACCATTCCTGGCTTCATCATCAGGGCAAACATTCCTAGGACTGACTTGTCCACTGTAACGTCGTCTTCTTTGCCCAAGATTTTAGCAATATTGCTTAAAACGGGTCGAATGTCTTCGTTGAAAACTCCCATAGTAAATTCTCCACATTCTAGCTGAAACTGATTCATATTGGGCTTCAAATGGAACATAAACTGATTGAATTCTTATCCTACAAGGCTTTCATGGTAAGTAACCAATGAATCTTATGAAAATTGAATTGATGATTCAGCTTCAGGAAAACACAAGGCTTGGCGGATTAATTGGGTAGACACATGCAGAACATTTTCCCCTTGGGAATTCATCACGAAACATTTTTCGGGATACAATGCGAAAACCAACCAATAGATAAACTCTGGGAATAAATGTGTCTTCAGGATGCATGCAGAAAGGACCCCAGATTCTTTCATGGTGGAATAGACAGGGGAATTATCATTATTCAATACAACTTGTTGATAGAATGGAAGATGAATTACTGAAGACGCAGTATATTGAATGCCTCTCCCATTATCCATGAGAGGAATGTGGCTCGACGAACCAGAAAAAGAAGACCTTTTAGCCATGATTAGAAAAGGTGTTGAAGGAATACTCTTGCAAGGTGACGGAAGGAAGCAATAGGTAAAAACGCGACAAACTGCAAAGTATTTTGAAAAAGAAATGAAAAACACCCTTAAATAGGTGGCGCAACTTTTGTTTTAAATGCCTATGCAACGTGTCACTTAACTGTTGGACTGATTTGACACGAAAAACAACTGTTCTCCATTTAGCATATGACGTCACTGTGGGGGGTCTCGAGGTACGACTAAAAACTCCGGCTGGTGCCCCCGTAGTCAATATCCACCATTGATCTTCATCGCTTCCGCAGTCAACCTAGTCAACTGCGGAGGCACCCTTTCTGTTAACTCTCACGCTATTAGTGCCAGCGGGTTGGTTCATCTGGTTTATATTTTTAATATCAGTAATCTCCGTCAGTTGAATTAATCGGCCTTTAATCTTCGGATATAAAATCCACTTTTGTAAAGTTTAAAACAATTAAACTTTAATACATCAGAAAAAACATTTCCTTTTTATGCCAAATTATAAGACTATAATACTTTAACATATTTTCTTTTATTTCAATTTCAGATTTTTTATATTTTTAATATAAAAAAGGATATGTAAATGATCCACAACATCTGGCTCCACCTGGAGATAGTGTTTTTTGCCACGAAACACTAAGAACCTGCAGATCGGTGCCTTCACTTTGGGCATGGAGTAAAAAATTTCTTGATGAGAAATATACAATGATAGAAAACTAGATATGTACAATGATGAAATATCTGCTTCTAGTGCTGGAAATAGTGTTTCAAATACTGCCCATTAACAGGTAGTTCTACTGTTTCTTCATCAATACTTTCCAGCATGAAAGTGTTATTTTCTCTGGCTTCAATTATTTTATATGGACCATACCATAAAGGATCAAAATTTTCATGCTTCCCTTTATCCTCTTGTCTTGTATCCCATCTCAGTACCAAATCTCCATTTTGAAACATGATTTCTCTTGCTTTCCTGTCGAAAATGGACTTCATTTTCTCCTGATAAGTGACCAAATTGTCCCTAACCTTATTTCTGCTTTCACTTAATTCCATCACTTTATTCATTCTTCTAATAAAGGCATTAGGTTCCTCTTGAGCATCTTGAAGGAAAGATATTATTGGCCTTACTAACTGAGTGGGAAACAATGTCTGGGTACCATATACTAATTCATAAGGCGACTTACCAGTGGATCTCCTAGTATTCATCCTCACTGCCCATAAATCAAAGACCAGCTTTGAATCCCAATTCTTTTGGTTCTCATTTATTGTCTTCTTCAAGATTTTCACCAACATTTTATTAGAGGATTTTGCTAATACATTTCCTTGAGGGTGATATGCTGTGGAGTGGGACAATATCACATTATAAGTTTGACAGAAGTTTATAAACCTGAATGAGTTGAAAACTTGAGCATTATCTGTCACAATCTTCATTGGACATCCAAATCTGCTAAAAATATTTTCTTCCAAAAATTTCATTACAACCAAATCATTTTCTCTTCTGGAAGGGACTGCCTCTACCCATTTTGTAAAATAATCTTTTGCAGTCAAAATCCATTTAAATTTCCCTCTTGATGGTGGATTGATTTCCCCAATGAAATCCAATCCCCATTGTCTGAAAGGTTTTTCAACAAAAATAGGGAGAAGAGGTAAAGGAGCTAACCTTTTCTTTTCTGCAAACAACTGGAATTTTTGACAACTTCTAATAGTCTTGTATACGTCCGCAAATAAAGAGGGCCAATAGAAACCTGATTTAAGAATATTGTGAGCAATTACTTTCCAACTGTAATGACCTCCACATAAGCACTCATGATACTCTTTAATCACTTCTATGGTTTCCTCTTTTGTTAGACATAACAGCAACACACCAGTAGGATCTTTCCAATACACATTAGCTTCAGTTATAACATAACGCTGAGCTTTAAGTTTCAAGGCTCTGTACCTAGCTCTGTTAATTAAAGGTGGAAAAGAAAGGAAACACAAATAATGAATAATATCTTTGTACCAGTTTGAACAGAGGAATTTATATTTAATTGCTGCTTTTGTCTGAATGTGGTTTGATTCTTTAGTGACTTCTTCTACAGGTGCAAGTAAACTAATTCCCAAATCTTGGAAATTAGATTCTGTTAACAATTTAGCCAGTCCTAGTCCTTTGACTAGCTTTGTTGGTTTGATATCCAAATCATATTATTGAATTTTAGCAATCCATTTCCTTCTTTTCCCTTCAACATCACTCTGTACTAATACATCCTTTACAACAGAATTAGGCACATATGATACAATTTGAGAATGAAGTATATAAGTTCTGAAAGTATTCAATGATTTAACCAGGGCATATACTTGTTTCTCCAAGATATTATAATTTAGTTCTGCATCTTGAAGCACTTTACTAAAAAACACTACAGGCTTCTCACTTCCTTCTTCATTTTTTTGTAGTAGCATAGCAGCAATTGTAGAAGAAGATGCAAATGAGAAAATTTGAAATGGATTCAAGTAATCTGTACTGATTAAAACAGGAGCTTCTTGGAGAGCTTCTTTAATTCTTCCAAAAGATTCCCTTGCATCTTTGTCCCACTTTACTTCAGCATCCTTTTTCAGTATATCTATTATTTTCCTAACAAACTCTGCATAATTTGGAACAATCTTCTAAGAAAATTTATTTTTCCAAGAAATATTTGAATATCCTTCTTACTTTGAGGAAGGGGAATTTTCTGTATGGCTTCAACCCTTGCTGGATCAATATTCACTCCTTTCTTTGAAACTATATGGCCCAAAATTTTTCCTTCTTCTAGAGCAAACAATGATTTTTTAGGATTCAATGATAATCCATATTTTCTGCATTTTAAAAAGGCTTTCTGCAAATGTTGTAGGTGCTCATCATCAGAACTTGAAAAAATTGTAACATCATCAAGATAAATAACAATAAATTTGTCCCCTACAAAATCAATATCCATTTCTCTTTGGAAAGTAGCTCCTGCATTCATGAGGCCGAATGGCACCTTGCATACATGAATGTTCCCTAGGGTGTAGTGAAAGTAGTTTTCTTTTGATCTTCCTTCTCCACAACAACCTGATTATACCCGAAAAAACCATCAACCATGGGTAACCTGTATGCTCCAGTTAATTTCTGCAAGACAAACTCCATCTTTGGAAAGGGATAATTATCCTTTAGTGAAGCTCTGTTCAAGTTTCTAAAATCTACACATAACCTTATCTCTCCATTTTTCTTCCTGACAGGTACAAGATTGGAAACCCAATCTGAATATCTTAGAGGAACTATAATCTTTGCTTGTAAAATTTTCTTTACCTCTTTTTCAATTGGAGCCAGCAATAATGGGTTAATTTGTCTGAGCTTCTGTCTATGAGGCTTAATGCCATATTTCAGTGGAATTTTATGCTAAATAATACTTTTATCATAAGTTTTCAAATCTTCATATGACCATGCAAATACATCCGTAAACTACTTGAAAATATCTACATACCTTTCTTTGTATTCCTTTGGAACTCCTTTAAATAGTTTGACCATTTTAGGCTCATGTTGAGTTCCTAAATTACAGTCCTCCATTTCTCCATCCTGGGCTACCTTTTTCTGGTTTATTGCCACATCGTTAGCATCAAACAATATTTTAAGAGGTACTAAATCTCTGGGCAAAATATTATCTTTCAACTGAATTATCTTCTGGTCTCCAATTGTCTAGTTCAGATTTTTAGACATCTTACCTTGATCACTTTCATCCACTTCTAAATCAATTTGACTGTCTTCAAAATTTTCAATCATCATCAAGAACTGATTAATCTACTCATCATCCTCAAAAACCTGCCAATGCTTTACATTATTAGGAATTGAAGGAATCTGTCTCACCTCAATTTCATATCTCAACCTTGGATTGATTGGTGGTTTGAATGTAATGGCTACGACTGCCAATAAATTTTCCATTCTGTTCTCTTCTCTAGATCCCATACTGTAAATTGAAGTCCTCAAAATAATTTTCAACTAGATCCCATACCTCGTTTCTATAGGACCTCAATTTAGGAGGCTTAGTCGGACACCAATTTTTAATTTTCCTTATGATTAATTCAGAATCACCAAAAACAGAGATAGGCTCAATTCCCATCTGTTTAGCTATTTTCAAACTTAAAATCAATGCTTCGTATTCAACTACATTTTAGTGGATTCGAATTCCAGTTTGAAAGAAAAAGGTACAAGGTTACCTTCAGGTGATACAAATATAAATCTAGCTCCGGTGCCCTCCTTAGAGAATGCTCCATCAAAATAACACTTCCAAATTTTATTTGAAGTCAGCTTCTTATGTACAATGGCTGAAGGGAGCTGCTTCTGTGAATCTTCAGCAAATTCTGCATCTTCATGTAGCATGAAACATGAGAGATCCTCCTTCTCTTGACCATAAATGGGGGAATTACCTGCATCTTTTTTGGTAGTAGTCTTCAAAAATCTGGTTTCTCGGTATAACCTCCTTTCCTCCCCATTAAAAATAGGACTGATGGCATATGTGAAATCTAATTTCAAAACCCCTTCAAGTTCCCCCCCCCAAGATCTAGACAATAACATACCAAATCTAGCTGGAATATCTGCTACTACCACATCCATCATAATACTCTTAGCTGGAATTTGAGCTAAGGAAACAACCATATCTTTGGTAATACCAACACACTTCACCCTTTTTGAATCAAAGGAATAAAGGTCTCTATATGGCTTGGTAATTTACAAATTTAACTCTTTCATCATAGACAGTGGCATTAGATTATGTGATGCACCAGAATCTAGCATACAATTATGTAAAATGAAATCATGCAACAGAACTGGTATATAAAAAGGTGGAATAGAAGAATCTACTTCTTCAACATGAGGTTCAAAAGTAACCACTAGTTTCTCTTCTTGCAGATTCACTATATCACCCACTTCATCAGACTGAGATAAATTAATAAACTCTACAATTTCCTTCTTATAACCAGGTGTTTTGACCAACTCAAGAAGTGGCACTTGAATTTTTACTTTTTCTAATTCTTTAGAAAAAATAAATATTTGTTTCTGTTTTGTAAGTTTCTTAGGCTCTTCTTGTTTTTTATTTGAATTTGCATGTTGATCAGGAACAATAACAATTTTCTCCAAAATATTAGGGTCATTAGATTTCATTTGAGAAGTTTCAGCTTGCTGTTTTTCTTTTTCTTTTTCTTGATTCATGGGCTATTTCCCCTTGTCTAATTTTTTAATTTGGTTCTTCTGTAGTGGAATAGCCATTGGAGTAGGTACTGATTTTGATTCTTATCCTTCATCATCCTGAGTTATCAACCTCTTTTTTGACCTCAAATAATATTTCTTATGCAACTCTGCCTGCATAAAATCAGTAAATTGTTTGAAATAATCATCCATTTCTTCCTGATCAAATGAAATATCAGCTTCTTTACATTCTTCTGCATATTAGTTCTCACTCTCTTCTTCTGTTTCATCACCTTGCATATATATAGCAGAAATTTGATCTTCATCTTCTTTCTGATCATTATTAGCAGAATATGATGGGGTTGCTTCTATATATAAAGGTGCTTGGACTTGATCTTGATCTTTCCTTTCTCTCTGTAAAATTTGAAGGGGTTGTTTTTTGAATTGGGGATTGAAAACCCCTTTGTTTTGTTGTGTATGTTTCTTGTTATGTATTTCTAGCTTTACCCGTTTGTTTGACAAATTTTTAATGACCTTTTTCATATCATCTATCCTCTGATCTTGAGATGAGGCTCCTTCTTTATCTTGAACTTTCCCAGCAGCAGACATATTTTCTTCAATCTCTAAGGCATCAGTTTGAATCTGTTCAAGAGTGGGGGATCTTATTTATCTCAATGTAAAACTAAAATCCGGCTCGAATGCTCCAGCAGAAACAACCCTTGCTCCAATAAGAGGAGGTTTCATTTCCACAGGCAAACTATTGTACAACTTATTAAATATTTTGACAAAATGACTCATACTGATCCGGATTTATGCAGGAACGCAATAGAATAAACATATAAACATAAATATAGAGATGCAGCGGAAATAACACTTCATTTCATTAATATCAAAGAACTGAAATTTGTTTACAGACAGAATGGAAATAAAACTAGCTAGGGCGCTGGTAGCTATCTCTGAGAAGAGATGTGGCGGCTACAGGCCTCTGAACTGAGTTACAATGAGGCTCGAGGGCCTATTCATCATTTAGAAACAATGGGAAATCCTAAACAGCCAAAACCCTAACCCTAGGAGATGAAGCGCCAAAACTATGGGCCCCGTTTGGGTAAATTGGTGTTTCAACTTCCCAGGGGCGTAACTTTGGCATACGATCTCCGTTTGACGCGTACCATACCTCGTTATAAAGATCTATCCGAGGACTACGAATTTGGAACGAGAAACATCGGTCCATGGACCCATGTTGATCTCCGTTTTCCCAAAAAAAGTCGTTTAGGGCCTCAAAACGGCTCCGGAAGTTTAGGACCCGAAAAACTGCTAAAAATAGTAAACTGTGCCGAAACTGAAAAACTGAAATAGAAAATGGTGGAGCCCCAAGTGGAATAGGTGGGTGACCACCAATATCCACCTGGATCATTCCTCCCCCCTTAGGAAGCAATGGTCCGCATTGCGTTAAGTTCCTCCATGAGATGAGGAAATTTCTGCTGAACTTGGTCCCTGGTGAACCACTTTCCTTGGTGCAGGAGTTGGCCAGCTTTGACAACCCGATATAGTTGGATTTGCTGCTGGCGAGTGTTCTTGATTTGCATGTCCATGATGCAATCTGTGGTGGCCTGTTCCATGCAGTCTGGATTTAACTCAGTTGGTGTGAGTTGTTCTGCAATGTCCGAGGTGTCCAGTAGAGGTGGGAAGTAAGGACGAAGGCGATCCACATTGAAGACTGGGTGCAGACCAAGGAATGGTGGAATACCGAGCTCGAATGCATTGTTCCCTACAGCCTTGGTGATGGTGTACGACCCGTATCGGAGCGGGCGAAGCTTGCGGTGGGGTCCAGTGAGGCGCTCCTTCTGCAAATGTAGCCATACTTTGTCACCCACCTGGAAGTTGTGTGGCACCCGATGTTGATCATGGCGTTGCTTGTACTTGGCATTGGCTCTATCCAATATATCATGAACCTGTTGGCGGATGTGTTGAATGCGCTCGATGAAGCTACTTGCTTTGTCAACTTCAGACTGGACATGAGCTGAATCGGCCTGAGCAGCTGCAAATGGCATGGCTACGTCAATGGGACATAGTGGCCGGAATCCCAAGCCCACCTGAAAGGGGCTATGGCCAATTGAATTGTGGAGAGCCCTGTTATAACTATTTTATACATAGGGGAGGCTCTCGTCCCATGTGCATGGATGCTTTGAATTGTACATGCGCAGAATGTGTACAATCATTCTGTTGACGACCTCTGTCTGGCCATCTGTTTGGGGATGGAAAGCTGTGGAATTAGTGAGCTTTGTGTCCAACATTGACCAGAGGCTGGACCAAAATGTGCTGAGGAACCTGCTATCTCGATCTGATATGATAGACTGTGGGATCCCAAAGTGCACCCACACTCGTTCAAATAAGAGTTTAGCAGTGGCTTCTGCTGTGATATTCTTCTTGCAGGCCGCCATAATGGCCATCTTCGAGAATCTGTCGACGTCCACAAAAACACAGTCATTTCCCTGCTTAGTAGAAGGCAGGCCCGACATGTAATCCATGGAGATGGATTCCCAAGGTCGACTAGGGGTAGGTAGAGGAGTATATAGGCCTTGCTGCTTGATGGTCGGTTTGGCAATGGCACAAGCAGTGCAGGATCTGATGTGCTTCTCGACATCCTTTCGAAGGTTCGGCCAATAGAAATACTTCTGCAGGATTGCTACTGTTTTCTCGACCCCGAAATGCCCAGCGACTCGACTGTAGTGTGCTTCCTATATCATCTTGGCACGCTCGCTTGAAGGAACACAAAGGTGTCCCATGTGACATAAAAGTGCATCTTGGAGGTGAAAATTTGGAACTTGCGTACCCCCCAAGAGTGCCTTGTAAGTGTGGCCGAATTCTGGGTCACTCTCACAGAGAAGCGGCCAATCAGAAGTCTCGTGCCCACAAGAGTTGAGCACGGTGGTGAGCGCCACGATCGGTGGTCGGCTGAGGCAGTCTGCAACATTATTGGTGCTACCCTTCTTGTACTTGATGTTCAAATGAAACTGTTGCAGATATGTGGACCACTTCTGATGGCGATCATTCTGCAACTTCCCTTGTGTCTGTATGAACTCCAGGGGCCGGTGGTCTGTGTGGATGATTGTTTCCTTCCCCAAAATGTAATGCTTCCATTGTCGACAGGCTTGCACAATGGAATACATTTCTTTGTCATAGGTGGGATACTTGCGAACTGTCTCAGACAATGTCTCACTGTGATATGCCACTGGATGTCCCTGTTGAGTAAGAAATGCCCCAATAGCATAGTCAGAGGCATCTGTCTCGATCTCAAATGGCTGTTGCAAGTCTGGTAAAGTGAGCACTGGGGCAGAACAGAGGCGATTTTTCAATTCTGTGAACGCCTTCTGTTGAGGTTCCGACCAAATTTTTTTTGCTCTCGCTCCTCCCTTGGTGACTTGACTCAAGGGCCAAGTGATATGAGAGAATCCCAACACGAACCTCCAATAGAAATTAGCAAGACCCAGAAAGCTGCGAAGCTCTGTTATAGTGGTTGGGGCTGGCCAATCCCGAATGACTTGGATCTTGGCTGGATCCACATGCACCCCCCTTTCATCAATAATGTATCCCAGATATTGAACCCGGGTCATGCCAAAAGTGCACTTCTCCAAATTGGCACATAACTTGTGTTGCCGCAGTGTTTGGAGGACTTGTCGAATGTGGTGAAGGTGCTCTTCCCAAGTCTGGCTGAAGATCAGAATGTCATCCAAGTACACCACTACAAATGAGTTGGTGAATGGCTGCAAGATGTCATCCATCATCCTCATGAAGGTAGCGGGAGCATTCGTCAACCCGAAAGGCATGACCAGCCATTCGAAAAGGCCTTCCTTGGCTTTGAAGGCAGTCTTCCACACATCAGAGGGTTCAATTGGTACCTGGTGATACCCAGACTTCAGGTCGATCTTGCTGAAATATTTTGCACCTTTGAGTTGGTCCAGAAGGTCATCAATCCGTGGGATTGGGTACCTATTCTGGATAGTGATCTTGTTCAGCGCCCGATAGTCAATACAGAGTCTCCACGTCCCATCCTTCTTCTGTACCAACACGATCGGGCTCCCACAGGGCGATGAACTTGGTCTGATGTGACCTTTCTGCAACAGCTCCTGAATCTGCCTCTTGCTTTCATCATTCTCTAGAACAGAGCGCCGATAGATCGGTCCATTAGGTAGCGGCGCACCGGGGGTCAGATCAATTGGGTGCTTGACCTGACAGTGCAGAGGAACCCCTGTGGGTGAGGTGAATATGTCCCCGTACTCCTCCACAACCTTATCCATTTGTTGTTGTTGTGTAGAGGAGCCCTGTCTGGAGGTCGTGGCCACAGTCTTCTTCTTGCCCTGGGGGCGGATCATCAGGAAAACGAATTTCCTGGTTTGGGAAATGAGCTACTACATTGTTTTGCAGTAACCAAAGAGATAGTGGCAGGAGGTGGTACCTATGGTATCCTGTACAACTTATTTCCCAAAGTAACAATAACAGCACGAGGCCGAGACTCATACACAGCATGACGCTTCCACAAGTATGGTTGTCCTAATAATACATCAGAAACATCAATAGGAGCAACGCCACATAATACCTCATCCGTGAAGGGCTTGATGCTATAGGGAAGGCGACACTGCTGGCTGACGCGGAGATCTCGTCCTTGGTGAAGCCACCCGAGGGTGTATGGATGTGGGTGAGCTGTGGTCGGCAAGCCCAACCGCTTCACGGCGTCTGCTGAAATGAGGTTCTTTTGGCTCCCATTGTCGACAATGAACCGTACAGGGGAGCCCTTTACCCACATCTGGGAGTGGAAGAGACGTTCCTCCTCCTCTGGATCTTCCGGTTCCTCCTTTGATCTTTGGCAGCAGCAACAGCAGTTGGGCCCGTATCAATAATCGTTTCCCTTTTTCATTCCCTTTTTCAGGTTCTGATTCGGAGTCGGAGCATGCATCTGACTCAGAAGCCTCATCTCGGCCACTAGCGACTGCTTGGCCCGACACTCACTTGTGTTGTGAGTGGAGCTCTTATGGAACTCACACCACTTTCCCGTGTCCTTCTTTGGCTTTGCGGTGCTGTTCTTTTCCTGTGGCTTCGATGAGTTGTTTTTAGCCGCCATGCCTTGGCTCGGTCCTTTGTTTTGCGGTTTGGAAGCACCTTTCCCTTGCTTTTGATTCGTAGATCCAAAGTCTCGCTTCTTCTGCTTGAATTTCTGCTCAATCTTGGCAGCATACCGGTATGCCGTACCAAGAGAGGAGATGTCAAGGAACTCCATTTCCTCCTGAATGTATCTGTGCAGACAGCTGCGATACTTTAGCACCAGATGTTTCTCTGAATCTTTGATACCCAACTTTGTGCGCAGGGTATGGAACAGATTCGTCAGCTCATGCACATCTTGATCCCTTTGTTGTCGCACCGTGGTCCATTGTATGTACTTGTCCTCATAGCTCCCCACGGGATGGTACTGTTCCTTGACTGTGTCTCGGAAAGAATTCCAAGTTGGTACGGCCGAGAACCGAGAGGGTTTTGTCTGGTCCTTGTTCTCACAGTAGGTTTCCCACCAGTCCTTAACATGGGGGGTAGCTTTGAGGAGTGCAAAAATAATCTTCTCCCGGTCTGAAAAGTCATGAACCGAGAAATATCCTTCTAACAGATTCAACCATCTATCTACGGCATCCGCGTCTATTTGACCCTCAAATATGGGAATGTCAAAATTTACTTGTACCTTAAAAGGAGTCGCGCCTCCAGAGTGGCTGCTGGATGCAGATGCGCCGCCGGTGGGTAGCCGTTGAAGGATCTGAGCAAAGTTATCCATCATCACGTTCCTTTGTCTTTCGAGGGCCTCCTCGAGCAATATTTTGATAGGATCTCCTGCTCCTTCATCTTTCTTTTCGTCCCCCATGGGCGTCCGTCGAGGTTTGCGAGGCTGATCTTGCAAAGGTTCCACCAGATCAAGCCCTAGCTCCTTATACCCCGACCTCGTTGGGGACATGCAAAGAAGGATCGAGAAAAAACAGACCCCTCTGATACCACTGATCCGGATTTATGCAGAAACGCAACAGAATAAACGCATAACCATAAATACAGAGATGCAGAGGAAATAACACTTCATTTCATTAATATCAAAGAACTCAAATTTGCTTACAGACGGAATGGAAATAAAACTAGCTAGGGCACTGGTAGTTATCTCTGAGAAGAGATGTGGCGGCTACAGGCCTATGAACTGCGTTACAATGAGGCTCGAGGGCCTATTTATTATTGAGAAACAATGGAGAACCCTAAATGTACCTCAAACCCTAACCCTAGGAGATGAAGCGCCAAAACTATACCTGTTTGGGGTAAACTGGTGTTTCAACTTCCCTGTGGCGTAACTTTGGCATACGATCTCCGTTGATGCGTACCACTGCTAGGAAATATCTATCCTAGGACTACGACTTTAATATGGTAACATCGGTCCATGGGACGCATGTTGCTCTCTCGTTTTCCCAAAACGCGTTAGGGCCTCAAAACGGCTCCGGAAGTTTAGGACCCGAAAAACTGCTAAAAATAGTAAACTGTGCCAAAACTGAAAAACTGAAATAGAAAATGGTGGAGCCCCAAGTGGAATAGGTGGGTGACCACCAATATCCACCTGGATCACATACTTTCATTTGATTTTTTCTTTATAGCATTAAATTCTATTAAAGAATAACCATGGTCTCTTTCTCACCCCATCTCTAGATGAATTGTCTTTCTAATTCATCCCAATCATTGATTGAACCATTGGGTAATACTTTAAACCATTTTCTTGCCTCTCCACTTAGACACTGTACAAAAAGTCTCATTACCACATCAAGATGTTCTACATTAAAATTTCCAGCAAATGTGTAGAACAAGGGTAAGTGTTGTTCTGCATTTATTTCAATTTCACCAGTAAATCTAGGGAGCAACTTGAGATACTCTTGAGGCATTGCATTCTTTGGTTGGGGTAGATTTAATGGTGCATATATATTCATCAAGAAAGAAGGGGCTGCCATGTTTATGCCTTGATTGACTACTCCTTGAGTGGGGGTAAAATGGATACCAGTTGTAGGTGGTGATGAATGAGGTGGAACAACTAATATAGGGACAGGTGTATGAACAATAGCAGAAGAATTGGCACCTGTATGAGGTTGGGTCTCTGTAAGAGGAAATGATACAAACTCAAAAGATTGTTCTTCTAACGTTGGTTCTTGGAAATGAATGTGTGAAGGTAACGATTCTTTTTCTGGGAAAATGAGTTTCCAAGAAATATCTTTGGATGAAAATGTATGTGAATTGCTTCCTGGTGCAAGCAATGTGGCATCAGGTGTAGAAAATATTTTTGTTTTCTGGCCCTTCTTTGAAACTAGCTTTTCTGGATCAGACAAAATAGGCGCTTTTTGCTAAGAGGTATCTAACCTCGTGTGAGGCATCTTAGGAGCGAGAATTACTTTAAAGAAGCACAGATTAGTACTTCCTCCTCTCTGAACAACTAGAGGAAATATGAACAAAACCTAGGGAAAAATTCGAATATTCGGTCCCCGGCAATGGCACCAATTAATCTTGTACCTTAAGAGACAATTCCTTAGCTGTGATAAGGAATCCGTTCTTAAGACATTTTATAATTATGTCACAAATTTTATGTCTCTGTTTTATTAACCCTCAAGTATTTATAATCACACCATTAAATATCAAATATTATGAATGCTTTGGAATGCTACCATCTGTTAATGTTGAACGAAATGACTATAAGAAAATGTAAGGGGAAGTCCAAACTAATATGTTGCTTTATACAGAAAATACCATTCCAAACTTCAGAAGAAAAATGTGAAAGAAATAGTTAAAACAAAGGAGCGCCAATTAAGGTTTTTAACTCTTATACACAGAAGTAAGAAGAAACCTATTGCTCATAACCTTGTTTTATTCATAGAAGGAAATAAACAATGAAAACTGGAATACATTTCAACATAAACAAATTTCCAGAAACTTGCTTACTCATTCATTAATCTTTGAATCTTTGAGTACAAAAATAATTTTCTAGGAGGTCCAGAACTCAGAACCTTCCTTCCTCTTGGAAATTACATTAAATACAATAAAAATCAGTTTGGAACTGTTGTAACCAATTATAAATACAAAAACTACTTCATGACTTCGAAGGCTATGTATTACATGCCTTGAAAATGTATTTTTACAATTACATTGAATTCAGAAAATAACATAAAGTAAATATCCTAATCTATAGGAATTGCTGATGAAGTGGCTTCTTTTCCTTGATCAACTGATTTGGCTTTCTTTATTGCTGATCCCTTTGGCAAGTCAATAGTCCAAGCTCTGCAATTTTTCCATATTTATACCTTCATCTTGGATGAATGTGTCAGATTGTGATACTCCAATCTGAATGCAGTAATTCGGTCATAAGATGGCCTTTCAGAAAAAAGAGTTTTTACCATCCACAAGAGTTGAAAATGTCTTTGCAAGAAGTTGACCATTGTCTCTCCTTTTAGTACCTGAGTATTCTTATGCTTGTTGTCAATCTTGCTTTTTGTTATCACCAGTAAATTCTCATAAGAGCTCCATGGAAAAAGATTCCCCTCAGCTCCCCAGCATGATGGCAGGCCTACCCTTGTCATTTTAACAAAATATTTATCAAATTCACTTATTGCATCTTTGATTTCTATTAGTTTCTTTTCTGCAGCCTTTCTGAGATCATTCCTGATAATCATTTTATTAATTTCCATTGCATACAACATTATATCTTGCATATCATTCTCCTCTAATTCCTGATCTGATTTGGAATTGATATAATCAATAAATATTCTAGCCCAAATGGCTCTGTTAATCCCTTTTTGCTTATCAGATATAATCAATTCTTCACACTCCATAATAAGGCTCTTTTCTTTTGCAATAATCATCAGGAAGCACCAATTGGACTTCATTTCTGAGATGATATCAGTCCAAATGATATCCTTAGCTTGTACTAATGACACATTACCTTTCATTCATTCTTTCTTTGAGATTCTTGATCTCAGCTTCAACATTTCTGAAATCGATTTTGTACTTATCTACTTTGTTTTCTAAGACCTTCATCAATTTTGTAGCAGTCTCAAAATCTATTTGAGCCTTCTTTCTATCTCTTTCAGCCATCTTCAACTCAGTATTTAATTGAATAATTTGTTCTTGAGGATCTGCATCACCAGTAGGAAAAACAAAATTACAGTTATGATTATCAATGTGATTTTGTAAAGAAATTGCAGTTTGCTTCAATTTGGAAAGTTCTTCATCCTTATGCATAAGTTGCTGCAAAAAATTCTCTTTTTCCTTCTCTACCTCTATAATCTCTGCAGCCATTGAGTTTTCACCAATAGGTAACATCAATTTCTTCCTTAATGTAGATATATCTACTTCAACACTTTGCAAGAATTTATGCACAACAGTCTTGTCACTAGGGTCTACACCAATATTAATAATAATCTTCTTCAACACTTCATTTTGGATTGTTAAGGCTCTTGAATTGGCCTTTTCCAGCTTCAATTATTTGATAAATTTCCCTAACATGTTTTCAGCTTTAACTGCCATTGCATTTGTCTTTGTGAGATCATTAACAATCAATTGCTCGGTCTGCATATGCAAATTCATTTTGTCCATTAGTGGAATATTTTTAACATCCATAGTCACATTTACAATATTAAAAATGTTTGAGGACCCAATTGACATTCCTGTGGGATGTGACAGAGAAATCCTAAAGTGATCTTTTTCAAGATCCATTACAGTCAACAGCCTTGTCTGATCGATAGTAACCTGATGTTCTGCTTGGGCCTCCATGTTGGCCTTCATTCTCTAATTTCTCTCTTCAATTTGAGAAAACACCTGTTTGATTAAGGGTACATGTTCATGAGAGGATTCATGACCTCTAAGGGAAGAGGGAGTATTCTGATCTTCACCCAAATGCAAGGAAAAACTAGGTGAATTAGAAGAATGATCCTCAACAAATTTTATCCTTTTCTCACCTCTTGGTGCCTCATCATCCAAGTCAATAACAACTTCTTTACCTCTTTTATTTGTTTTTTTATTTATAACAGGAGTTTGAAAGCTTGTATTTACTAAACTTATTTCACCTTTGTTTGCTAGCTTTTCCTGCTCAAGCCTACTTTCATGAATGAAAGCAGAGTATCCATTCTCAATTCTTCTCTGTGAAATTATACCATGGGGATCATAAGCCCATTTTTCTCCTAGTAGCATATGTGTTTCCTCCAACAATTTTATTACTTCCTCAAACATGTGCCTCATATTAACTATGAAAGGTCCCACACTCATAGGAAATTTATACATATGACCCTTCTTCATAGGGAAAAAGTGCACATGATCAAAATTCAGGCTCTATCTGATAAATTCTAAGGCGAAAAGCCTCATTGGTACAAACATTTGAAGCCTGTAAGGTTCAACATTTGCTCCATACAACCTTATTTCTGAATATTCTTCAAATATAAACCAGTCCCCGAATTTATAGCTAGCTCCTAAATGTAGAAACTCCTAGGCTTTGGGTAAAAAACAAGGGGGATGAACTCCATTCAATATTTTATATGCAATGGGCATATACTGACTAGAAAAATAAAATAGCCCCTCTTAATTTTGCTCCTTTCTGATTATATCTGTCCAGATTACAACTGACTGTCTTTGTTTGTTTACATCCATTATATTTAGACCTAACTGCATGAATTCTTCAACATTTTTGTATAAAAATAAGTAGACAATCACTTGGGGAAATTTAAAAGAACCTGTTAGTGAAAGAATCATCAAATGCGAATTGACTGCTTCTTGCCAAAAGGATGGAATATCTAGGACCATTCCTGGTTTCATCATCATGGCAAACATTCCTAGGTCTGACTTGTCCACTATAACGTCATCTTCTTTGCAGAAGATTTTAGCAATACTGCTTAAAACGGGTTGAGTGTCTTCGTTGAAAACTCCCATAGTAAATTCTCCACATTTTGGCTGAAACTGCTTCATATTGGACTTCAAATGGAACATAAACTGATTAAATTCTTCTCCTACAAGCCCTTCATAGTAAGTAACTATTGAATCTTCTGAAAATTGAACTGATGATTCGGCTTTAGGGAAACATAAGGCTTGGTTGATTAATTGGGTAGACACCTGTAGAAAATTTTCCCCTTGGGAATTCATCACGAAACATTTTCCGGGATACTATGCGGAAACCAACCAATAGATAAACTCTGGGAATAAATGTGTCTTCGGGATGCATGCAGAAAGGACCCTGGATTCTTTCATGGCGGAATAGAAAGGGGAATTATCATTATTCAATACAACTTGTTGATAGAATGGAAGATGAATTACTAAAGACGCGGTATCTTGAATACCTCTCTCCATGGAAAATTTTAGGGGCTAATATTCGCAGGTGGGCTAATTTTCCATGGTTTTTCCAAAAAAAAGATTCGTCAATTTCCATTTTTTTATAAAAATGATTCGCCCAAAATTTACAATATCAAATTATTTTACGTTAAAAATCGCTAACATTATATAGATTATATGTATAATATCATTATAAATTTGAATAATTTTGCAAATACATCAATAAACATTTTATAGTTTTCATATTACGGACTAGTGAGATTCGCCAATTTTTTAAACTTCAAGATATTTTTCCATCCTTAAAATTATCCCTGCCTCTCTCATTATGCATGAGAGGAATGTGGCTCAATGAACCAGAAAAAGAAGACCTTTTAGCCATGATTAGAAAAGTCGCTAAAGGAATAATCTTGCAAGGTGACTAAAACAGAAAGGTGACGGAAGGAAGAAATAGGTCAAAATGCGACAAACTGCAAAGTATTTTGAAAATGAAATGAAAAAAACCCCTAAATAGGTGGCGCAACTTTTGTGTTAAATGCCTACGCAAGTTGTCACTTAACCGTTGGACTGATTTGACACAAAAAACAACTGCTCTCCATTCAGCATATGACGTCACTACGGGGGGTCTCGCGGTACGGCTAAAAACTCCGGCTGGTGCCACCGCAGTCGATATCCACCGTTGATCTTCATCGCCTCCACAGTCAACCCAGTCAACTGCGGAGGCACCCTTTACGTTAAATATCGCGCTATTAGGTCCTGCGGGTTGGGTCATATGGTTTATATTTTTAATATCAGTACTCTCCCCCAGTTGAATTAATTGGTCTTTAATCTTCAGATATAAAACCCACTAGTATAAAGTTTAAAACAATTAAACTTTAATACATCAGAAAAAAAAATTTCCTTTCTATGCCAAAGTATAAGACTATAATACTTTAACATATTTTCTTTTATTTCAATTTCAGATTTTTTTGTATTTTTGATATAAAAAAGGATATGGAGATGATCCACAACAGGTACCATCCATTTTATTTACAAATATAACTAGTGCTCCCCAAGGAGATTGACTTGGTCTAAGACACTCTTTATCCAACATTTCTCACAGTTCCACTTTTAGCTCCATCAACTCAGGGGTACACATTCTGTATGGTGATTTAGATGTGGGATTTGGTCCTTATACAAGATTAATAGCAAAAGAAATATATCTAGAAAGAGGTATGTTGCACCAATTTTTGGTCATCTAACCTATTATTATTAGATGAACCCAGGTACACCATGTAAGACCAATTTTACCCTAAGTAAAATTGCTTTCACCATATAAAATAACTTATTTGTTTATATTTCCTGGTCATATTTAACCCAAAACAAGGAACTCAATTAAATAAATCCCTATTTATTTAATTATTTCCTAAGAATAAGTTATTTAAATCATTATTTAAATAATATTCTTAGTTAAATTTGACTAAATCATCCATAAATAATTAAATAAACCATTATTTATTTAATTATATTCCCATCATTTCCTAAAATGATAAATAAACCATTTATTTATTTATTATTTATAAATAAAGGAATTGACCCAAGTCAAGAATCCTTTTCCCTCCAACAAATATAATAAAATATTCCTAAAGGGTGCTTCTAGAATTCGATTAATAATATTTTATTCATGTACTGAGTTCTAGACCACCCCAATATTTTGTTATAAATAGGAGGGTTTTCCCCATTCATTAGTCACCTTCATTGTATTAGATCACTCTGGATCTACTCTTGGTCACCATTCTCCATTTTTTTTTGTGAACTCCCATTGAGTTCTATGTTTGTTTTTCTACACCCATAAGAGAGAGAAATGTTAGATCTGAAACACTGAGGACTTTCAAGAACCCATCCCACTGAGGAGAACCGAAAGACACCTTTCTTGTTTTCCTCTCAGGTGCCCCATTCTTTAATATAATACAAAATTATTTTAAATACATTCTTCTTGTCTTGTCCATTGGATTTATGGAGCCATGTTATATTTTATCTGCTTAATGTATTTTGTGCTTAGATCTGAATTTGCGTAGCAGAATTAAAGATATTTTGCAGCCGTAATTGATGTTAAGGCTATTTGTTATGCGTAGCTCAAGTGATCTTTTACGACGAAAGATTCATACTAACAATTGGCGACTCCACACGGGTTTTCTTTGTGACCGCTGTCGTTTTATATATTCCTGCATATCCAGCTGTTTCAGACCCTAGGGTTTCTCTTCAGTTTTTTCTTTTTCCTATTTTTATGGTATTTTTCACCTCTAAAACCCTCAAACATTAAAATTTTTAACTTCCATGTGTTTCTGGCCCTATTGCGCAGGTGACTGACATTAGCCGCAGTTGAGACAAATTTTTTTTCTGAAATCTGTCGTCGAGTGCCGGACGTGCAGGTCACACTTTTTGGCCCAAAAAGTGCGTCCTGGAGATTCAGGTAGCGGAAAACAGCCCAAAAAGTGCGACCTGAGTGAAAAATAGGTCAAAAACTACGACCTGGACTTTTTCCTGGAATTTTTCTGGGTTTTGTCTGAACCTCTGTCAGGGTTGTCTGACCTCCGTCTTCACTCATTTATACCTATTCTTGCTCAATTTCACTCAAATAAGTGGGAATCTAGCCCCCTAGGGCTTCAGTACCCTCCACTTTTCGTGGAAGAGTTTTAGCTGCTGTAGGTGTCTAAATTTTCAGAGTTTCAGCCATTTCTAATACCTCATCTCCAGATCCCTTTAAGATCAGCTACTTTTCCTTTCAAAACACCTCATATAGTTTTGTTTGGGTTTGCCTCTAGGGTCACCTCCTTGTCCCTTCTACCTTTAGCTGATTTTTCCCTTTGTTGTAGCAACCTTGCCTCTGCCTATTTGCTGTTTTCTACACCTCTTTTCAACAGATTTCTCCTTTAGATCCCTGTCCATCCCGACCTTAGATCTATTGGCCTCTTTTTAGAGTGTTTTGATTAGATTTTTTCCCTCTTATAGAATAGTTCTGAGAGACCCACCTTCTTGGGTTAGATTGATGCAATGTTAGCCGTTAATTTTCTGTTCTTTCAGTCTTATTTATTGCAGATTTATTTTCAGTTACGCAGCACAATTTTTCTTTTACTCTCAAAACGTCTGGGTTTAAACAATTAAAATTAACTCACGCCACACACTGACCCTAAGTGAAGAAGAGCCTGGTTAACACCGCCTGGAAAAGACTTTAAAATAAATTGACATTGCACCTCTCTGCCCTTGTTTCGACATCGACCTCACTTGATTTTGCACCTCCCTGCCCTTATCGGTTTTTCTTCTTCCCGTCATCATTTCACCTCCAAGGCATTTTTCCTGGAGACTTCTTGGCCTTCACCCTCAGTTTCTGGTTGGTCGACTTCCTCCTTCCCGCCGTTATCGAGTAAGTCCTCCTCCGAGTCCACACTCCGACTCTTCTTCTGATTGTTCGGGTTCTCCCCCTACTCCTGGTTCTCCCCTTGTTACCTTGACCATGTCTAGTCCAGGGCCTAACGCTAGTGGCAACCCTGGCCCTAATGCTGGGACTGTTACTAGCGGAACCGCCACAAGAACTACCTCGACTGCTCCCTTGCTCCCCTTCATGGTAGGCCTCAGTCTCCCCGATTTCAATCAGTTGATCAATGATCCTATCCGCCATGATGTTAGTTGGCCTACTATGCCAACCAAGCTCCCCTTCGACATTCCCAAGTTCGAAGGCCTTGCTAGAGAGGATCCCTCCAACCATATCCGATCTTTCCACATGTGGTGTTCATCCCATTCCATTACTGATGATTCCATCCATCTTAGATTGTTCCAACGCACGCTTACAGGTGAAGCTTCTAAGTGGTATGTTGATCATCCCACTTCCTCCCATACCACCTTTGCGACTCTTGCCTGGGATTTTTTATCTTACTTCCAGCTTCCCCTTCATTATGACACTGGTATTGAACTTTTGAATTCTTTCCGTCAATCATCTGCGACCCACCTATCCGATCATGTCCAGGAATGACGGCGAAGAAAGAGCCTATGTCAACCTCCTACCTTCGAAGACCATGTCTACATGGACTGGTTCCTTAGATCTCTCTTGCCACCTATCGGCAAAGATGTCGCATCGCATTTTCCTCAAACCGAAGAAGCTGCCCTCCAAATGGCGTTAAAATATGTCCTGATCTACGTTCAGACGGGTTATGTTTATACTATTATACCTGATCTTCCCAAACCCGGTAATTCCCATGCATCGGGGGCACCTCATGCCGCCGACAGTATCGTTGGAGCTATCTCTCATCCGTCTGCTCAACCTCCCATGAGCTATGGTTTTCCTGGGGGAGGGGGCACCACTTCCTACACTTCTCCCCCTCCTAGTAGCACGCATCCAGGATCCGGCATGTCTCCTCTTTCTTCCCAACCCCCTGTTACCCAACCTCATTATCATCCATATCCACAGCCTAGTGCTCCAACTCCTCCAGCATTAGCACCCCTGCCTCCCTTGTCTTCTCAACCCCCGCAACAACAACCACCAACCCCTCAGGGGCAGGTGTATGCACAGCCAAGCGCGACGAATCCTTTCCCGCAGCAACGCTTCGTGGCTACCCAACCACCTCACGGACCGGTAACCACTCAATCTCCTCCATCTGGTACCTCTGATTACCAGATCCTCATGGTGAACTCTGAAAAACCTATAACCGTCGACCTTAACCTTCACACCCAGTCCCCTCCGCACCCCCAGCCTCCTGCTCCATCTGTCCCTGAGTCACCTTCTTCAGGTTCTACAGAGCCTCTTTCGACAACTAATGGTCCCTTTCATATCCCTCCGCCCAACGCTGAGGTTCATACCAAGAGTCCTAAGGGGCCATTACGCCGGCATGCTGCTTCTGACTGAGCTGCCCATTCATTTAGCATAGTAGATGAGCTGGTCCAATCTCCTGTTGCCATTTCAATGATGGAACTCCTCCAGTCGTGCCCCTCCCAAAGAAAATCTCTACTATCTGCCTTGGGCATTGTAGATCCAACAGATGACCAATTGATTGTTTTTGATGCCCATCAGTCAGAGTCTCCTCCTCTTCCTGCTTCCGTAGCTTTCCAAATATCAGTCAAAATCCAGAATGCTAACATTTCCCGGTGCATCATTGACGAGGGGGCATACACCTATGTAATGTCCACTTCAGTTTGGAAATAACTTGGATCTTCTGAGCTGGCCCCTTCCACAATCACCCTTCGTGCATGGGATGGCCATGCCTCCAGTCCATTGGCCTCTTCCATAACTGTCCTATCACCCTTGCCGGCAAGACTGTTTGTGTCGACATTGAAGTTATCGACGCCCCTCTTGACTATAACATTATTTTAGGGCGTAGTTACACCTATGCCATGTCTGTCGTCCCATATGCATTCCACCGCAAGATGTTTTTCTCGCATAATGTAAAGATTGTCACCATCGACCAGTTGACGTATCATGAACCAAAATCATAGACTTCCCCTGAGTCGAACATCTCTGCTGTCACCAATAAGCAAATCATTGATTCTTTGACCAGTGTTTCCCTCAGCATCTACAAAGACTCCTCCTTGCTTGGAACCTTCCTTAGTCTTCCTCCTCCTCCTGTCTTTGATCCCAGCTTAGCGAATGTTTGCATGATGCAATCGTCTCGGGCTGACCTTAAACAGCCCGCTTCGGCTAGTAAGAAACCTCAACCTCGCCTGCAACAACTCGCTCCTAGCCCTTCGCCTCAACTACCCGAACCTCTTCCGCCTGGACCTCCCCATCCAACTAGTACTCATGAGCCTCTTTACCCTCCTAGCCTTAGCCATTTAGGAGCTGTCCCACCTGGCCATTACCCCTCTGGTCAGATACCATTCCTAGCTCCCCCACCAGGAGTGTACACAGTACCTGTCATGGCCACCCTCTCTCTTCCTAACTTGACACTTGGGATTCTCGTCTGGTACCTTGATCCTCTAGCTGCAACCCTACCTGGTCAACCCAAACCTTTTCTTGCTTTGACGCTGGTTCAACCGGTCCCCATCACTTCCCCCGCTGCAACAGTGCCTCAGTCACCTCAACAGGAACCACCTCCTGTTGCGACCGCTTCAGGTAAGAAGGGAAAAGCTCGCAAGGGGGCATCAAAGGACAAGGCTGCCCCGACAAACCCTGCCCCTCCTCGGCCTTCAAAGCATACCATCCAGTGTGATTTGTGTGATGTTTTCAGTCACGCCAACCATACCTGTCCTGCATTTCCTCATCTCAAGCCCATGGTTAATGTCACGATCCCTACGTCCATTGTCCCGGACACATCTGTTCCTCCCGAGACCGCGGCCAAGAACCCCAAGACTATTCACACCAACCACCCCTATGCTTTGTGTGATCTCCATGGCCATTACACCCACCTCTGTCCCTGCCTCGAGGACTTCCACACCTCTCTAGCCGCAGTCCGCCAATTCGAGGCCAAGCGCACTGAGTCCACCTCTCCCCTATTTGAATGTTTTGCTTCGATAGAACTAGAGGACATGAATTCTCCCATTGACATTCCCCCTCCTAATGTCAAAATGATGAAGCCTTCATCCACCATTTTCTAGCTATCATCATCCATGAGACCCTCGGGGAACATTCCCTCTGAATCCTCCCCTGTTGTTTCGCTTGACCTTCCTTCAGCGATCACCCTGGACTCACAATCAGTAGATCCTTTATCTTCTCACTCTTCTGTCACCCCTTGTGACGATGCGCATGTGAACCTCTCTCCTCATGATGATGAGTCAGGTAGCTTTGCTGCGTGAGGTGTTCTTTCTTCCACCATTCTCCCCATCTCCTATCATGATGATGACATTATGGAAGGAATCATCACCCTTGACTTTATCTATTCCCCCTTACATCGAACCCATGCATTCGCACCACATACACCTCGTGGCCATTACATTGAAACCCCATGTTTGGGTAAGGGGGAACCCATATTTGAGAGACCAGGAGAAGAAATTCTCCACAACTCTCCTAGTGTATCTAGTCATGTCGACTTTAGTTCCATTATTTTTCCACATCTCGACGAACCTCTAGAACCCCATATCACTTCAGATCACTCTAGGGATGATACCCCTTATCATTCCTTCATCTTACATCAGCAACCCAGTCTCTTAGACAGTGTTGTTGACCAATCTATGGGTTTTCTAAGAGAGCATCAGTTCATTATCTCCAAATCCTCTCTTTGGGATAGTGACACCAGGTATGCCAACTCGGAAACTTAAAGTCCATTTGCTTCATATATGCAGTACTAAAAGAGATTGGTAATCCTCCATTTCCTTTCTCATATTGCATAACCATAATGAAAAAAAATCATGGCACACCACATCATTAACATGTGTTTAGACTCCCCTTTATACATTTTTTCATGACCGCAACATGCTTGGGGGCACCTATGCCCCTCAACCATAACCCTCCTCAAAATCGGATTTCCTCACTTACAACACTTTTCCTTGGGGCACCACTTTGCCTCCATACTTGTTCTTGTTCGTGTCAATTTCTTTCATGAGATACCATTTTGTACTCATGCTTTTTCTGGTCCCCATGGGATCTATCCCTCATTTCATTCTCATCATTACTGTTCGTCTTTTAGTCGCTCTATTATTTTCTCCCGTGCCTTAGTTGGGGTTCCCTTATTACCTCACTTATGGTGGACCTATTTCTGTCGGCATCAGCTCATTTACTCCAGAAACCAGGTCTAGGGGGCAGTGTACCTTGGTTCAAGCTCTTTTCAGCATGATCGTGATTCATACACTCGATGATCCAGTGATGTAGCAGCATCTATTGGTGATACTCGGGTGTGTTTGAGATGTCTCAACCCTCATGAGGGGGTGGCCCTCCAGGTAGCCCCCCACATGCCCAGATGACTTCTTCATTCCAGCCCTTGATGCAGCTCCTTTTATTTGATAATATCGGCCTCAGTCGCTTGTAGCGCCTCTACGATTTTCATGTACCAGTCTGATTTCGCAAGCCCTTCCCCGTGTGTAGGGGGCATTTGGGTGTATTTGTATCTCATGTACTAAAATATTATTGTATAAGTCCTGACGATTATTCTAGGCATCGCATGTATGTGGGATTCATCTTGTTATTTATCTGGCTCATGTTTAGGCTAGCACATGCTTCATTATTGCATTCTGTGGTTTTTCGGGAGCCTTATTATTTGTACTTTGTCTCGGCGGGCATAGGTATGCCTCCCCCGCCGCCTTTAGCACAGGTTCCACTTCATAACTTAGAGACTTGTTGCACCTGTAAGTCTCGTCTCCTCAGGGTCTAGTCCTTTAGCACATCAGACAAACTTACATTTCTCTCTCTCACTTCCCTCTTGATATCTAGTGATTGAGTTCTTACAATGTACTTCGGTCATACGATTTTCTCCTAACACTCGTACGTTGGGGGAAATTTGTTACACCAATTTTTGGTCATCTAACCTATTATTATTAGATGAACCCAAGTACACCATGTAAGACCAATTTTACCCTAAGTAAAATTGCTTTCACCATATAGAATAACTTATTTGTTTATATTTCCTGGTCATATTTAACCCAAAACAAGGAAATTAATTAAATAAATCCCTATTTATTTAATTATTTCCTAAGAATAAGTTATTTAAATCATTATTTAAATAATATTCTGAGTTAAATTTGACTAAATCATCCATAAATAATTAAATAAACCATTATTTATTTAATTATCTTCCCATCATTTCCCTAAAATGATAAATAAACCATTTATTTATTTATTATTTATAAATAAAGGAATTGACCCAAGTCAAGAATCCTTTTCCCTCCAACAAATATAATAAAATATTCCTAAAGGATGCTTCTAGAATTCGATTAATAATATTTTATTCATGCACCGATTTCTAGACCACCCCAATATTTTGTTATAAATAGGAGGGTTTTCCCCATTCATTAGTCACCTTCATTGCATTAGATCACTCTAGATCTACTCTTGGTCACCATTCTCCATTTTTTTTTGTGAACTCCCATTGAGTTCTATGTTTGTTTTTCTACACCCATAAGATAGAGAAATGTTAGATCTGAAACACTGAGGACTTTCAAGAACCCATCCCACTGAGGAGAACCAGAAGACACCTTTCTTGTTTTCCTCTCAAGTGCCCCATTCTTTAATATAATACAAAATTCTTTTAAATACATTCTTCTTGTCTTTTCCATTGGATTTATGGAGCCATATTATATTTTATCTGCTTAATGTCTTTTGTGCTTAGATCTGAATTTGTGCAGCAGACTTAAAGATATTTTGCAGCCGTAATCGATTTAGGGCTATTTTTTATGCATAGCTAAAGTGATATTTTACGACGAAAGATTCATACTAACAAGGTAAACCAACTGTTCATAGGAGCACTTCCTTAAATTCTTGAAGTGTTGGATACTTTTTCTTGAGTCACCTCTTGATATCATATAGTATCATCATACATAAGATATTATACATTAAGTAGATTTTTATAATGAAGGGTAAATATATGAAATAAATATAACAAATGATTAGTTACAGTGGGTACAACCACTCCAAACATCCTTACTATGTATAAAAGTATATGAATAATGAATGGTACATTGGTTGGATATCCTTTCTCACGTTTATCTCTCTTCTTGAGTATGTTTGTGTGTTCTTGAAGTCTATTATGTGATGTAGTCCATTCTTGGTTACATGTTCAAGCCTAGATTTCAAAATTTTGGTTCTTCTTCCATTGGCACTAAGTTTAGGACTATATAAATAATGAATTAAGGTGGAAATAATGTGAAAAGAGATGATTTTATCAAGATGCTCATGAATAAATTTAGGAATCTACAATTTATTTGAAACGAGATGGTTCATGGGTGTTTCTTTATAAGATAACATGCTTGTTGATGCTCACTAATCAACTGTGAATGATGAACAATACTCATTCTCATGGATGCTCATTGTTCTTGTTGGAACCTCCAAGAATATTGGGAAGAATTGAAAATTGCAAGAATACTTGAATATTTATTAGGGATGTTTTCCAATATTGTGGCATGATAGAATTATTATTAAATAAAGTTTTTAGATAATAGAAAAAATAACAGTCGATATGAGTATATATTTTTCAAGGTTTGTACCAAAATTTGAGTTGTCGATTCCCATAACACTTATTTTGTCCTTCCAATAAGGGTCCCTTCCATCCAAATTATATCATCAAGCCATGTCAGTAATGTTATTGAAATGTTACTCAGCCTACCTATGAAGTCATTGAAGAATTGTTGGTCAAATATAGTCATGAGTTGGTGACGAGAAACTAGAAAAATGCAAGGACCTCTAATTAACTTGGCCAACTCGATTTCTAATAAATTGAGAAAATGAATCATTTTTATTGGTTGAAAACCTAAACTAATTGAGTCATACCTGGTTTTGGTTGACTCTACATACTGACTATTTTTAGAATGCAGTCAACTTCGTTGATGTCACTATCTAGAAATGGGAGAGGTTTGTTTCAGTTGTAAACAATTGCACATTTCCTTTTGAAGCTAACTGGAAATCTTATTAATATATATAAGAAATTTAATTACAAAATATTAAAATGTTTCACAATGGAAGAGGTTTAAAAAATCACACTTTTAACTCTTTTTCCTTTTGAGTATCTTCAAGGCAACATCTCTATTCACTATTTTTTTTATGGAAAAAAAGCATCCATTTATATAGTTCTCCAAATGTTAGAGGAAATGCGATCTAGGTGGATATTGGTGGTCACCCGCCTATTCCACTTGGGGCCTCACCATTGTCTCTTTCAGTTTTTCAGTTTTGGCACAACTACTATTTTTAGCAATTTTTCGAATCTTGAACTTCTGGAGCCGTTTTGAGGCCCTAAATGACGTTTTTTGGGAAAACCGGGAGCAACATGGATCCATAGACCAATGTTGCTCACTTAAAATTTGTAGTGCTCAGATAGATATTTCTAACGAGGTATGGTTCGCGTCAAACGAATATTGTATGCCAAAGTTACGTTCCCGGGAAGTTGAAACACCAATTTACCCAAACGGGGCCCATAGTTTTGGTGCTTCATCTCCTAGGGTTAAGGTTTTGGATGTTTAGGGTTTTCCATTGTTTATAAATAATAAATAGGCCCTCGAGCCTCATTGTAACTCAGTTCAGAGGCCTATAGTTGCCACATCTCTTCTCAAAGATAGCTACCAGTGCCCTAGCTAGTTTATTTCCATTCTATCTGTAAGAAAATCTTAGTTCTTTGATATTAATGAAATGAAGTGTTATTTCCACTCCATATTTCTATTTATGGTTATATGTTCATTCTATTGCGTTCCTGCATAAATCTGGATTAGTGGTATCAAAGCGGTTTGTTTTTTCTCGATCCTTCTTTGCATGTCCCCAACGAGGTCGGGGTATAAGGAGTTAGGGCTCGATCTAGTGGAACCTTTGCAAGATCAGCCTCGCAAACCCCGACGGACGCCCATGGGGGATGAAAACAAAGATGAGGGAGTATGATATCCTATCAAAATATTGCTCGAGGAGGCCATCAAAAAACAAAGGAACGCGATGATGGATAACTTTGCCCAGATCCTTCAACGGTTGCCCACTGACGATGCATTTGCATCCAACAGCCACTCTGGAGGTGTGACTCCCTTTAAGGTACAAGTAAATTTTGAAATTCCCATATTTGAGGGTCAAATATATGCAGATGTCGTAGATAGATGGTTGAATCTATTAGAAGGATATTTCTCGGTTCATCACTTTTCTGACTGAGAGAATATTATTTTTGCACTTCTAAAAGCTACCCCCATGTCAAGGACTGGTGGGAAACCTACTGTGAGAAAAAGGACGAGACATAACCCTGTCTATTCTCGGCCATACCCACTTGGAATTCTTTCTGAGACGCCATCAAGGAACAATACTATCCTGCGGGTAGCTATGAGGACAAGTACATATAATGGACCATTTTGCGACAACAAAGGGATCAAAATGTGCATGAGCTGACGAATCTGTTCCATACCCTGCGCACAAATTTGGTTATCAAAGATTTAGAGAAACATCTTGTGCTAAAGTATCGCAGTTATCTGCACATATACATTCAGGAGGAAATGGAGCTCCTCGACAGCTACTCGCTTGGTATGACATACAAGTATGCTGCCAAGATTCAACAGAAATTCAAACAAAATAAGCGAGACTTTGGATCTACGAATCAAAAGCAAGGGAAAGGTGCTCCCAAACTGCAGAAAAAAGGATAGAGCCAAGGTATGGTGGCTCAAGACAACCTGACAAAGCTGCAAGAAAATAACAACACCGCAAAGCCAGAGAAGGACACTGGAAAGTGGTGTGAGTTCCATAAGAGCTCCACTCACAACACAAGTGAGTGTCGGGCCAAGCAGTCGCTGGTGGTCGAGATGAGGGCTTCTGAGTCAGATGCATGCTCTGACTCTGAATCATAACCTAACAAGGGGAATGACAAAGGGAAATAGATTATTGATGTGGAGCCCAACGCCACTGTTTCCACTACGAAGATCCAGAAGGAGGAACCAGAAGATCCAGAGGAGGAGGAACGTCTCTTCCAATCCCAAATGTGGGTAAAGGGATTCCCAGTACAGTTCATTGTCTACAATGGGAGCCAAAAGAACCTCATTTTAGCAGACGCTGTGAAGCAGTTGGGCTTGCCAACCACAACTCACCCACATCCATACACCATCGGGTGGCTTCACCAAGGACGAGATCTCAACGTTAGCTAGCAGTTCCACCTTCCCCATAGCATCAAGCCCTTCACAGATGAGGTATTATGTGACATTGATCCTATTGATGTTTCTGATGTATTATTAGGATAACCATACTTGTGGATGTGTCATGCTGTGTATGAGTATTAGCCTCACGTTGTTATTGTTACTTTGGGAAATAAGTTATACAAGATACCAGAGGTACCACCTCCTGTCACTATCTCTTTGGTTACGACAAAAAAATGCGGTAAGCTCATTTCCAAAACTAGGAAATTTGTTTTCCTGATGGTTCGCCTCCAGGGCAAGAAGAACACTGTGGCCACGACCTCCAAATAGGGCTCCTCTGCACGACAACAACAAATGGAAAATTACAGGGACATCTTCACCTCACCCACAAGGGTTCCTCTGGAGGATTACAGGGACATCTTCACCTCACCCACAAGGGTTCCTCTGCACTGTCAGGTCAAGCACCTGATTGATCTGATCCCAAGTGCGCTGCTACCAAATGGATCGATCTATCGGCGCTTTGTTCTGGAGAACGATGAAATCAAGAGGAAAATTTAGGAGTTGCTGTAGAATGGTCACATCTGACCAAGTTCATCACCCTATGGGAGCCTGATCGTGTTGGTACAGAAGAAGGATGGGACGTGGAGACTCTGTATTGACTATCGGGCGCTGAAAAAGATTACTGTCTGAAATAGGTACCCGATCCCACGTATTGATGACCTTATGGACCAACTTAAAGGGGCGAAATATTTTAGCAAGATCGACTTGAAGTCTGGGTATCACCAGGTACCAATCGAACCCTCTGATGTGTGGAAGACTGCCTTCAAAGCCAAGGAAGGCCTTTTCAAATGGCTAGTCATGCCTTTCGGGTTGACAAATGCTCCCGCAATCTTCATGAGGTTGATGGAAGACATCTTGCGGCCATTCACCAACTCATTTGTAGTGGTGTACTTGGATGACATTCTGATCTTCATCCAGACTTGGGAAGAGCACCTCCACCACATCTGACAAGTCCTCCAAACACTGCAGCAACACAAGTTGTGTACCAATTTGGAGAAGTGCACTTTAGGCATGACCCAGGTTCAATATCTGGGATACATTATTGATGAAAGGGGGGTGCATGGGGATCCAACCAAGATCCGAGTCACTTGGGATTGGCCAGCCCCAACCACTATAATAGAGCTTCGCAACTTTCTGGGTCTTGCTAATTTCTACCATAGGTTCGTGTTGGGATTCTCTCATATCACTTGGCCCTTGAGTCAAGTCACCAAGGGAGGAGTGAGAGAAAAATTCTTTTGGTCAAAATCTCAATAGAAGGCATTCGCAAAATTGAAAAATTTCCTGTGTTCTGCCCCAGAGCTCACATTACCAGACTTGCAACAACCATTTGAGATCAAGATAGATGCCTCTGACTATGCTATTGGGGTAATTCTTACTCAACAGGGACATCCAGTGGCACATCACAGTTAGACATTTTCTAACACAGTTTGCAAGTATCCAACTTATGACAAATAAATGTATTCCATTGTGCAAGCTTATTGACAACGGAAGCATTACATTTTGGGGAAGGAAACAATCATCCACATAGACCACTGGCCCGTACAGTTCATACAAACACAAGAGAAGTTGCAGAATGATCACCATTAGAAGTGGTCCACATATTTGCAACAGTTTCATTTGAACATCAAGTACAAGAAGGGTAGCACCAATAATGTTGCAGACTTCCTCAGCTAACCACCAATTGTGGTGCTCACCACCGTTCTCAACTCTTGTGGGCACGAGACTTCTACTTGGATGATTCTCTATGAGAGCGACCCAGAATTCGACCACACATACAAGGCACTCTTGGGGGGTACGCAAGTTCCAAATTTTCACCTCCAAGATGCACTTTTATGTTACCTGGGACACCTTTGTGTTCCTTAAAGTGAGCGTGCCAAGATGAAATGGGAAGCACACTATAGTCGAGTCGCTGGGAATTTCGGGGTCGAGAAAACAATAGCAGTACTCTAGAAGTATTGCTATTGGTTGAGCCTTCGAAAGGATGCCAGGAAGCACATCAGATATTGCACTTCTTATGCCATTTCCAACTATACCATCAAGAAGCAAGGCCTATATACCCCGCTACCTACCCCTAGTCGACCTTGGGAATCCATCTCCATGGATTACATGTTGGGCCTGCCTTCTACTAAGCATGGAAATGACTGTGTTTTTGTGGTCCTCGACAAATTCTCGAAGATGGCCATTATGGCGGCTTGCAAGAAGAATATCACAGCAGAAGCCACTGCTAAACTCTTCTTTGAACAAGTGTGGGTGCACTTTAGGATCCCATAGTCTATCATATCAGATCGGGATAGCAGGTTCCTCAGCACATTTTGGTCCAGCCTCTGGTCAATGCTGGACACCAAGCTCACCAAGTCCACAACTTTCCATCCCCAAACAGATGGCTAGATAGAGGTCGTCAACAAAATGATTGCACACATTTTGCACATGTACAATTCAAAGCATCCACACACATGGGACGAGAGCCTCCCCTATGTACAACATAGTTATAACTGGGCTCTTCACAGCTCAACCGGCCACAACCTCTTTTAGGTGGGCTTGGGATTCCAGCCACTATGTCCTATTGAAGTAGCCATCCCATTTGTGGCTACTCAGGCCGATTCAACTCATGTCCAGTCTAAAGTTGACAAAGAAAATAACTTCATCGAGCACATTCAACACATCTACCAGCAGGTTCATGACATATTGGATAGAGCCAATGCTAAGTACAAGCAACACCATGATCAACATCAAGTGCCACACAACTTCTAGGTGGGCGACAAAGTGTGGCTACATTTGAAAAAGGAGCACCTCACTGGATCCCACTGCAAGCTTTGCCCGCACTGATACGGTCCATACACCATTACGAAGGCTGTAGGGAACAATGCCTTCGAGCTCAGTATTCCACCATTCCTTGGTCTACACCCAGTACTCAATTTGAACTGCCTTCGTCCCTACTTCCCACCTCTACTGTACAACTCTGACATTGCAGAACAACTCACACCAACAGAGTTAAACCCAGACTGCATGGAACAAGCCACCAAAGATTGTATTATGGACATGCAAATCAAGAACACTCGCCAACAGAAGATCCAACTGTATCTGGTTGTCAAAGATGGCCAACTCCTACACCAAGGAAAGTGGTTCACTAGGGACCAAGTTCAGTAGAATTTTCCTCATCTCATGGAGCAACTTAACGCAATGGGGACCATTGCTTCCTAAGAGGGGATAAATGATCCAGGTGGATATTGGTGGTCAGCCACCTATTCCACTTCGGGCCCCACCATTGTCTCTTTAATTTTTTTAGTTTTGGCACAACTTACTATTTTTAGCAGTTTTTCGAGTCCTGAACTTCTGGAGCCATTTTAAGGCCCTAAAAGACTTTTTTGGGAAATATAGGAGAAATATGGGTCCATGGATCAGACCCATGTTTCTCACTCAAAATTTGTAGTCCTCATATATATCTTTCTAACGAGGTATGGTTCGCGTCAAACGAAGATCGTATGCAAAAGTTATGTCCCCGGGAAGTTGAAACATCAATTTACCCAAATGAGGCCCATAGTTTTGGTGCTTCATCTCCTAGGGTTAGGGTTTTGGATGTTTATGGTTTTCCATTGTTTCTAAATAATAAATAGGCCCTCGAGCCTCATTTTAACTCAGTTCAGAGGCCTCTAGCCACCACATCTCTTCTCAAAGATAGCTACCAGCGCCCTAGCTAGTTTATTTCCATTCTGTCTGTAAGCAAATCTCAGTTCTTTGATATTAATGAAATGAAGTGTTATTTCCACTACATATTTGTATTTATGGTTATATGTTTATTCTATTGCTTTCCTGCATAAATCCATATCAAAATGGGAAGAAACACATTGAACAATGTGTTAGAAGGATGGTGACTATTATAGATTCAACTTGAGATATCCATGTGTGGCACAATAAAGAACCTCTCAAGGAGATGGTCATAGTTCATTGAGAAACAAAACAATTTGAGTATTAGACAATACCAGGAGTTGAATCAACCAATGAATCAATTGGAAGTCGAGAATTATTGTCAAAGTCATTAAATCAAATACATTGGAGAAATCCAACTGTGACATAATGACATTTTATTTTTCTCCTTTACTATATATATTTATTTTATTTATTAATCATATATTTAAGGTTTTATGCATAATTTGAGACTACGAACAAAAGTGTGTTCCCTAGACTTGATGGCCTAGCCTAAAACAACAAAAGGACAAAGAAGCTAATGTTCTACTTAAAGTAAATAGATAATGGGATGAAGCCTACCTGGAATTCGTCGTATGCTTCACTCCTCTTTTGGATTGTACACTCTAATATTAGCTCTGATCGCTATAATTAGAACTTTCATAATCAAACAACACAAGCTAATGATCTATGACATATATGTAGCATCATATAATCACTTTATTCAATGGATCAACATGGCATTATAACACATGAAATCATAACCTCACATAGAAGAAAAAATGAACTCTTTGCATTAATAGAAATTGAGTGAGTTACAACCAAATACAAGAGTTGATCTTGTAGAAGAGCTCCTCTAAGTTGATTTGTTCCTTACTTTCCATAAAGTGTACCTCTATGTCAGCCTAATGCATGGAATAATAAATCTCACATCAACAACATGAGGGTAGAATTTATCTCCATAATCCAACCCTTAGCTTGTGGATGGCCAAAAATATATAGAAGAGGATGACAAGTTAAGAGTTCTTATCCATTTACCAATCTTGGCTTGAGATCCACTCTTGATGGGAGGATGAGCTCAAGGGATAAGGGGTGAAATACCCAAGGGAGGATAGGATAGGATTCAAGACTTTCATCCAAAGTAAATAGCTATAACAACTCACGGAAGATTCTAGAATAGGAAGCTTCATGATTATTTTTATTTCTCCCAAATTTCTAGAATCAATGCACTCTTAGCAAGGGGAAACCAACTGGTGATCAATGCAAGTCTAGAGAGGTCCAATATGTTGGTGAATGATGGAAAATGAAGAGCTAGTGTGCGTTGGACCTAAATATTACTGAAATGAAGAAATTTCAGGAATGAAATCAGGGATTTGAGAGAGTCATGCTTAGGGCTTTGTGTAGGGAGGGTGACAAAGTGTTCCAAGGATGGGAATGATCCTATTTGAAGCTCTATTGACTAGATGTGCCAAAATGAACTTTAATAGAATTTACCCTTAAGCACAAAGTCAGAAATGACAACTAATTACTCAAGGAATTTACCTTGTGACAAGTGAGGATCAAGAACAATCGACAAGATCATCTTTTGTTACAATACATTTACATCATGATATCTTTTCTGAGGGAGGTATACCCATGCTCAACACATAATATAACATTACATGTAGAATGATCAAAATAGATCCAATAAGATCTAGGGTCTTCTATTGCGTTCACATGATCATCCAATGTATGAGTCTAACCATGTGAATAAATGAGTTGGAGTTGAACATGGTATACAACATTTGAATATCGACCAATGATGTAAGCCGTTAACAGATGTAAGAGAAACTGCCGATGATTTTAATGCCTCTTAAGGAACTATAGTACAATTTGTATAGTGTGAATAAATGAGTTGAAGTTGAACACCATAAAAAATATTTCGATCGAATGCCATTAATTTAGACCTGTCACCGAGAGCGAGGAAAATTTCCATTTATGTATGCAAGCACCAAGGTACCGAAGGGTTATTTCTAAGTCAACTTCCTGGATAATGATTTGATGTCAACAGGAAGTGACCCATCATAGGAGGTCTTGATGTATCCCCCATCAACGAAACGAAACATGTATCATGAATTGAGACATAATAATTATGATACAAAACTAGATCATGAATGGTAGACATGGAATGAAGGCTTAAGAGTATTGTAGCAGATATTCACTGAATGAATTCTGTTGAACGCATCAGTGACACTGAATGGAGTTTTAAAAATTGACCCAAAATTAAAAATGGAGGCTTTGAAAAGGTATGATGAACCAAAAGACATGCAAATTTTCCAGCCCAACAACCATGAAGATGAAGTGGAAATGTGTCATGTTCAAGAGCGTTTTAGTGCTATTAACAAGTGGAGTACCCTATTTTCCCAATTTCCCCAAGCCAACTAGTCAATACCTCTTTATTTTTTAACAATATTGAGGAGGATAACATATGTTTTCTCTATAAGTTCATCCTTCGGATGAATCCCTCCGAGTATGTTTAATGTACCCTGATAAGAAATGGTTTGGTATCATCATGATCGACAAGTCCATTGTTGTTTGATTTTTAATGAGTCCAATAGAGGTAGAACTTGACATATTTTTCAAGTTTAGAGAGTTTGAAAAAGAGGCAAAAACTAAAATTCCAAGAATTCCTTTTCATAGACAGTCCCTTGAGTCTGAAAAGGTAGAAAATGATACTCAAGAGAACCTCTTAGCCATGTTCGACTAAGGTATTCCTTTTTCCTAAATAGTCTATCTCAAATCGGAAAAGGGTTAAACTTATACTAAGTAGACATCTTTTCATTTACTTTAACAAGTTTGAAAAGACAAGTGATCGACAATGTTTTCATATTTTAGGAGTTTGAAAAGAGATGAAAGATGACTCCAGGGGGTCACTTTTTTATGATTTTACATGTCCCGAAAAAAGTGATAAAAGTATACTCTCAGGTGAAAATGGTTTGTTAAAAGCATGCAAAAAGCCGTCAAACAACTGTTGACCTGCTCAAAACAACATTAAAGGATTAAAATTACATCTTGCATAGTAATAAAAAAATTCAATATGAATGTAATAAATGGCCACAAGTAACCAAAATGACAATTTATTTTTACCATTTCACATTTACCTTCAACAATTAGAGCTATGAGTAATTTTTTCCCTTGATCTTCTGTAGATGATTACGGTCAATCCAGTGGATCATTTTAAATGTTGTTGCTTCTAGGTAGGAGAAAAAACATTTCTCTTTCATTTCGTGGTAGCATTTTGTGTTTTCATGCAAGTGTTTTGAGTTTTTGAGGGCCCCGAGACTTGAATAATTCACCCTTGGACCAACACATCCTCCTAAAAGTGAAAGGATCATTGATAATGGTGAAAATACATTGTATGGAGGGGTGAAACATGATGTCTCTCCTTGCAAGGGTGCGTTGGGTGAAATTATCCATTTTTTTTTCTATTTTCCTTCAAAATTTGTCAAATTTATTGTATGGAATGAATCCTAATGAGTATATTTTTGATGTTTCAAGTCTTCATTAGCACAAAATGGGCTTGATATGGAGGGAAAGATAACATGAAAATAAGACATGAATGCAACAAATGACCTTGGTACCATCCATACACTAAGAAGTGTGGGTTGTTGAAATTTTTTTGGCTTCCTAACATGAGGCAACAAATGGAATTGTTGGAGTATCTTGTACATTCATGGGATTTTAAGCACAAATATTTAGGTTATGATCACATATTATTGAGATAAAATTGGAGGACATATACCTTCTGACTTGTTTATCTATCATAGGTTCCCCCATATCTCTTCTAGGTGGGAGAAGGGGTGGAGAAATAGTCAAAGTCTACATTTCTTCTCATTGCAAACCTCGATCCCAATAGATTAGGGATGGAAAAATAAACATAAAATATGTGACTTGATTTCCTCTAAGAAATATCCTATTCATCATAGCCATATTGGCTAGTAGTTCCACACTTCACGTAGCTAGCAGTTCATACATGCAGTATGCCCTAGAGTGTATAGACCCAACACTTTTCAACTGAAGTGAGGGAGTGTTGGTCAACTCGAAGGAACATATGACTAAAGAAAGAGGGAAAATTGAACAGTTTTGGCTATGGTACAATTTTTATCTCTTTTTCATTAGAGTTGATTCCATTACTACAACCTCAACATATCATGCTTGATCTCATTGATATGAGAGTTCCACAGATGAGGAGGTGGATAGATATTATGTGCGATCAATTTCTCACCAGCCTTCTTCAGATGGTTGCAAAGGAAATTTATCATGATAGATGCTTATCCATACACAGGGATGGAATTACATTGAGACCCTGAGCTCATGCTTCCTAAGGGTGAGAAATGGGGTACTACAATTAAGACATTTCAACTGTTTCGATTTTAAGATTTACAATTTTTTTGTTTTTGTTTTTGATGTATCAGAGACTAAACTATCGATTTGTTTATGAATATATTGGAATCGTTCGATTGATAGGTGCTTGATATCTCCATCATGTGGGAGATACATAGCAGTAAGTAGCACCAATAAAGGTTGCTGCAGTAGGACGTGATTCACTACAAGATCTCAATGTAGTTGAGACCCTAACAGATGTGGAGTGCCACATCGAGGGGTTGACACATGAGATAGATGAGACCACGATCGACCATATTCCCATGCGACTTCAGCAACACACTATTGGAGTTCCTAGCCATATTGGTTGGTTATTGTGCAATATAGCTCATGCAGTGGCATGTTATCATGAGCACCATGATTAGTCTACTGGGAGGCTTATAGACATCTTTGAAAGTAGCTTTTTTTTACATAGGCCATGTGGCCACATGTGTCTCGGGCACAAATTTTATAAAACCAATATATATATATATATATATATATATATATATATATATATATATATATATATATATATATATATTATCTTCAATGATATATATATATATATATATATATATATATATTATCTTCAATGTTACTAGGTTTCTATTAACATGTTCAATGGATATGATGTGTATTGAAATTCATTTACATATGCTGCAAATTTCTATCTAAAGCATAATTAGCCAGTGCATATGTCAATGTATTTACATTTCTAGAAATTTTTTGATATTGGATGAAATAAAATTATATTTCTAGAAGGTCAACCCTTATGAAATTGCGAAGGAATTGAAGGAGGAGGAAGTGAAAAGGTTCCCATGAGAGAGGAATCCTTAAGAAATCCAACCCCGACATGTTGATAAGAGTGTATAATTTCCCTTACAAGAGGGACACTTCCTGTAACTTCAGAACTGGAGATAAAAAAGTTGATTTGATCGATGGCTATGACCTAACATTTATGGGGAAATGCGATCATACAGAAATAGGTTGAAATGACAACAACCATGGCGTAAACCCATGTGCGACCCAATAGAAGATTATAATCAAGAGGTCCGTCAATAATTTTGACTTCTATTGATACAAATTTACCTCCTAATTCTACTTGTAAGGAGTTGAAAATACCACAAGGTTTATACTTTCATTCATAAAAATATTTCAAGGTGGTCAGTGACTGACTCAATTAAGGAGAACCAATCACCTTAAAGCAAGAAAAAGACACAATGCAGATTGAGAGTCCCTCATCCACAATAGAACGATGGATGTTCTTACCATAGATAACAACTTGGATCATAAAATATAATTGAGCTGGAAGTCAAGGGGAATATTTCTCATGATAAAAATTGACTAGGTTGGAATATGAAGGATCAACACATTTGATAGAAGAAAGAAAAGCCTTCTTCTGGGTGGGGTAGTTTTGCAACACCTTGAGAGTAGACATAGCTGATGGAGACTGAGCCAAGCCTTCAACTAAATTATAATTTTGAGTAGATCTCATGTGAGGGTTGAAATAATACTTATGAATGATGTCCTTCATAATCTTAATATTTAATTCTATATGAATCGTAGGTAGAGTAGGATCCGATGGAGATGATGTCAAACTGGTAGGTTTATCAGTAGCATGATCGTTCGAAGGATTCACATTACCGTAATCTTGCTACGAGTGGCCATCATAACGTCAAATTTAGGATTTGCGGATGAAAGCATTAAAAACGAGTTAGAGGAATTAGGGTCCCAAGAAACCATATGAGTCTCCTGATTGGGAAGCGGGTCATTCAAAAAAATGGGTGAAGTAGAAGATTTGAAGAATTGGTTCACTTCCACCTAGTGAAGGTAGTCACAAGTGAAATTTTCCTCGTTTCAAATTAAACATGGATAGTGAGGCTTCCATATCTTATCAAAGGTATGACTAGCTTGTTTACTCGATAGAGGAGAATTAAAAAATTTATTCTTCTTGAATTTTCATTTATTCTTACTTCCTGGTTGCTGTTGAGATTTTCCTTTATTGGACTGAATGAAATTTATCTCTAAAGTAGAAGCTGCAGGAGGATTAGATGAATGGTTTTTAGCAGATGAGGTAAGAGAAACACCATATAGTTTTCTTAATGACTGCAAACTGATAGAACAAATCACAACATCAACAACATGATATTATTTACGAAGGGGTTGAGGAATAATGTTTGAAGGTATTAGAGTCTTCGATATATTATCAAAAAGCATTCCCGATTGGGTATAAAGAAGATCAAAATACCGTGCATGAGCAATCAATTTCTCTTTGGTCACAACTTCACCTTTAGCCACGTATTTTGTTATAGGTGAAAATAGAGACTTATTAAACAATTAAACTAAAAATTGATCAGGAACAATGTTTTAACCAACTAATGATGACGTTGCCACTAATGAATATGATCTTAAATATGAGTGGAATTATATTTTTTGAAATTGGTGAAAAATTACGTTTCGGTCTCATAGTGTATGGGTAAATGGAAATGTGTGAGGAACATAGTGGCTAGAGTACTGAAATTTTGAAACGAAACTCTAGGAAATTCAATATACCATTTAGATGTAGTAAATTTAAGCGTATGTTGGAAAATACACAATTGAATAAGATCACCATTGAGGGATTTAGAGGAACACCACATATGATAAGTCGTCACGTGCGTGAAAGGGTCTTCTCCAGGATTCCCATTGAATTTTGGGATATCATAAGGCAATCTAGTAGGAATTATTGGCCACAAAGGAGAATGAGTGATGGGGTAATTCATGATCCATGTCAAATATGGAAGTTCAAAAGTGGCCACAAATGACAAATGTATGTTAAAATAAAAAGGAGGATATCCTAGATCATATGGGATATCCTAAGAAACAGGTATTTTCATACCATAGTAAGGAGGGTTCTGATAAATAGGAACCTAGGTACCATGATAGGGAGCATTCTGATAACTAGTACACACACAACCTTGTTGTCTAGATCTAGGATAACTTTGCAAATATTGGAATGGTTGTGTTTGGATTTGCTGGCCTTGATAAGGAACTTGAGGGATACCTTGAAAAGGTTGATACTATTTCCCCAATGGGATTTTTCATCGTTCCAACATCATGTGAATTCGGTGGGGGTTGTGCCATACCATATGCATTTTTTCCTACTATAATTTGAGGAATACCTTGTCCAAGATGTTGATATTGTAAGTTACCTTGTAAAGGTTGAGTAAGTGGGACATGGGAGGTACCATATACCATTGGCTTACATTGATTTGAGCTTATTGAGGGATATATTTATAAGTAATAATTTGAGATGCATATGGTATAGGTTGAGAATATACATATGTTTTCATAACCAGACCTAGTTAGATGAAAAAAGTAGGTTTCCAAACATTTCCAAATAAACTAGGATAAGGAGGATTTATTAAAGTCTAGCCACTAACTTGTGGTATACTGATGATAAGTTTCTCCCCTTCCAAAGGAGGAGGGGATGTTGGGGGAAACTATCCACTAGATGGAAGGTACCCAACATAAGGAGAATTGGGCTGTTGAAGGTGTCCAATAATATAAGGACCAACCTGCTATTCGATTATAGGTGTAGTTGGAGGAGAAGGAGCATAATTTATATCTCTCATTAGAGAATTGCCAGATAAAATTCCAGAAACATATGTAATGGGAGAGGTCCAAGGACTGTATGTCGCACCAAATAAGGTACTAGGTAACACTTGATGACTAGCTGGGATAGAAGAGCCACCCTACATATGTGCTTCTGTTGATATCGTGAACATACATGAGGAAGAAACATTCAATGTCTCATCCATAATGGTAGATGTAGGCTAGGAAACCATAGCAGATTTAGTCATGGTTGAAGATACCAAATATTTTTTTCGTGAGAAAATCACAGGTGGACTTAAAGGAAGAGAATCAGATAAAGAAACTTGAGGTGGAGTTTGAAGAGGAGGAAAAGGATGATATTGATCAAGAATTAGCCCTATCAAATGAGAAGGAGAAGATTGATGAGTTTCTTGCTACGGGATCTCTTTAATACTCACAATACCATAAGGAATGGGTTAACCATCGGTTCCAAGATATATAGTTTGTAATTTTTCCAAAGAAAAAGGAAGAGAAGAGGAAGGTATTGAAGTAATAGGTAAAGGTGGCCGAGGTACCTCAAGTTGTATAGCCTTAGGTAATAATGTATCTGATTCAGTGAAATCAACTTTAATAACCTTAGGAAATGAGGATTTAGGTGCTTTTGTTTTGATTGTGTCTAATTCACCGACAAGAGGGGATGTAATCTTAGGCTTAGTACTCAAAGGGAAGGATGTTTCTAGTGCATAAATTTTAGGAGGAAGATCATAAGTAGTTCCCAAAGTTCCTGATTTGATAGCTTGTGTTTTTTTATGCTTCCGACGAAGACCAGGAGTTGCCTCTAGTTAAAGAGGAGGCTTATTTTTCATTCTATGTGAATGGTAAAGGGTAGGTGTTTGTTATTCCATGTTTGATTAATAAATTTTAACAATTAACACAAAAAATAAATAAAAAGGGGGTAAAACTAGGCATAAAGGTTTACCAAGCAACCGTGAAGCGCAATATACACCTTGGCGAACCGAGGTCTTAATGTATTTTTAGGATGTATCCCTGAATGCTATGTTTGGTGTATCATGATATACAAGGTGACTGAACTAGTTACCTATGGTGAGGATATCAACTTATGGCACACTTCCAAAATATACTCAATGATACGCAAAATTCACGCGAAAGTGAAATCCATAATAGTGTTGTCTAATGTGTAACCATTTGATTAGAGAATTCCCATATACGTATCATGCATAGAGGGCCATATAATATACCAAAAGGTACGCAGAGATATATATGATACACTTATGTTCATGGAACGAGATATCACCCTTGGGCTACAACACTGGAAAACAATGATAGATCCTATGTTTAATGATGTTGGAACATGTTTCTAGCCTAGACCTCTAAATGTTTGCGTTAATGTTACAAATGATCCTCAGGTTGATTCAATAAATTTTAATGTTTATCTTCAATTAATTTTCAATTTTAGGGCTTGCCATGAGTTTCACTTGAATTCCCTAAAATGTAAACTAGCATGAAGAAATGAAATCTTTCATTTTCAATGAAAATATATATAAATGATGGAAGAGACAAAAAATATGAAATGTAAAAAATGAAACAAACAAGATGCTAAGTGAAATCCCCTTTCAATGCAATCATTCTAATATTGATGCACACACAAAACCCTATATTTCAATGCAAATATTTTTCTTTTCAATTTTACTTAATTTTAAAATATGATGAAAACTATTATGCATGTCTAATCACTGATTAAAGAAAAAATTTTAGAACGATGAATAAAACACCAATTCATTCAAGCACTCAATGATCAAAGAAAATCAGTTTTCTAATGGCCTAAAGATAAGAACATAGGAAAATATAAATAAATACTCATCAAAGGCACTCAAAAAACAAAATAAAACCAATGGAGGCTTCAAAGAGACCATAGGACACTCAAATACTGAAGAAATATTATTTGGAACAAAGTTAGACAGAGAGAAAATGAAGAAAAAATAAAATTTATGCATGAAAAAGGGCCAACGGTGGTGCTGAAGGGGCATAGAGAAGGCTTAGGTGTGGTGAGATGCTTTGTCTCTAGACCAGAGGGAGTATTGGTCAAGGGATGTAAGGTTCCAACATAAAAAAATCAATTGAAACTTAATGAAATGTCTTCCTAGGTATGTTCTTAACTGAATAAGACAATAAAGGTATGAAGAAGAGGTAAATAAGCACAAAGGACAAGGAAACCACAAAGGGAATACACCGTTCGCCAGTGGAGTCACCAATTTATTATGTGGAATATATGATTGCGGAAAAAATTATATTCCCTAGACTTGATGGCCTAGTCTAGAACAACAGAAGGATAAATAATCTAATGTTTTCCTTAAATTAAATAGATAATGGGCTGAAGCCTACCTAGAATCCATTGTATGAGTCACTCATCTCTTGGATTTTACACTCCAATCCTAGCTGTAACTACTATAATTAGAACCAGAATAATCATACAAGACAAGCCAATGATCTACAACATCTGTGTAGCATCATATAACCACCTTATTCAATGGATCAACTTGACATTTAAACACGGGAAATTATAACATCACATATAATAAAACAATGAAATATTCACATGAATAGAAATGGAGTGATATACAATCAAATATAGGATTTTCTCTTGTAGAAGAGATCCTCCAAGTTGACTTGTTCCTTCCTTGCCAAAAGGTGTAACTCTATGTCACACTAATGCATGGAATAATGAATCAACATGATGGTAGAATCTATCTCCAAAATCAAACCCCTAGTTTGTGGATGGCCACAAATATATAGAAGATAATGGTAAGATAAGAGTTATTACCCATTTACCAATATAGGCTTGAGATCCACTCTTGATGGAAGGATGAGCTCAAGGGATAAGGGGTGAAATCTCCAAGGTAGGATAGGATAGGATTCGAGAATTTAATCCAAGGTAAATAGTTATAACAACTCCTGGAAGCTTTTGGAAGAGAAAGCATCGAGATTCTTTTTATTTTTCCCAAATTTCTAGAATCATTGCACCCCTAGAAAGGGGAAAATTGCTAGTTATCAACATATGTCCAGAGAGGGAAAACCTACTGGTGAACGTAGGCCAATGAAGGGCTAGGGTGTGTTGAACCTAGAAATCATTGAAATGAATCATTTTCAGGAAGAAACTCAAGGATTTGAGAGAGTCATGCTTAGGGCATTGTGTACGGAGGATGAAAAAGTGTTGAAAGGATGTGAATGATCCCATTTGAAGGCCTATTGACTATATGTGACAAAATGGGCTATAACATAAGGAACTATTTTATATGATTTATGTGTGGTCAACTCCAAATTACTTAAATATTTATATTAAATTGAGTGGATTGTTTGACTTAGTGAATGAGTTAACTACCTAATTAAACCAACACAAATGTGGGTATGTCAGTTGATCTAATTGTCAAAGGATGTATCTAATTTACTAGAAAAAAGAATTCACAACATCCAATTATGTTCCTGCACCTTTGAAGATAAGAAAGGTCAATAGTTCCACTTGAATAAATGTTGAACACCATCACTAAAAAATGTGAGTTGTTCTTATTGATAATAATTTAAGGGATGCTAAATATATATGTTGTAATTACAAGCAATACTTCAAAATTTGACTTGTAAGTAGAGAATTGATGATTTATGATGAAGAAAACTGAACAAGGAATATGATGTATAGGCAGGTAAAATATTAGATTCTATGGAGGAATAAAAAAATAAAGAAAATCCAAAATGAATATGGAACCATTGTATCAATATTAATATTTAATTATATAAAGTATAGTTTGGGTTAATGTATGGAATGAACATCAAGAATAGACACATACTAAAAAAGAGAGATAAATGTGGGAAATGATATCCAACCACTTTACTATTCATTATTTATATGTATTTATACATTGTAAGTATGGTTGGAGTAGTTTTACCCACTCTAACTAATAGTTCATTATATTTACTTCATATATTTACACTTTATTACATACATTTACTTAATGTCTAATAACTTATTTATGGTGACATTATATGAGCCTAAGATGCCTCTCAATAATTCTTATGTTTTTACCATTTTCTTTCTTATAGATCAACTGCATAAAATTTACATCCTTCCTAAGAACATATTTTTAATTGTAAAGCTGAAATTTGTCTCAAAGAAATGGATCTATGAGTACCTTTCACTGACCTTGTTTCCCTTCATCATCTATACAATCAAAGGTTTTATTATAGAAATATAATATGATGTTATGGGGCTATAAACAATCCATGCCAATTAAGACATCATATGAACCCAAATGTAAAATATTTAAATTCATTGTCATGATTCATTCATTCATTACCAATAGGAAATATTATATCATCTTAGTAATCCTCTTCTTAATTTTTGTTGCTACCTAGACTAACCCAGATTTGTAATGCTTAAAAATTTGAAGAAAATGTGACTCAACAATTTAAGGTGAACTGTAGCAATGAATAGATCCTATGACAATAAAAATAGAGACAATTTTTTTAGCAATATTACCATCAACATCTACTACTGAATCTATGTTATACTTGTCAATACTCCAACACAGCATAGATTTTTGGAACACTCATTGCCACATCATCCATTATTGCGGCTTATTGTACATGGTAAGTAGGATTAGTAGTTTCCTTCCTATGAGGGAAGTCCTTTAGAATATGTTCTTCTCCATATTACCAACACCTTGTAGGTCCTTTTCAAGGATAGCTACTGATTCTACCAATTTGACTCAACTTTGACTTGGGAAATTATATTGGAAGCTACTTCCTACTAGGTAATTTTATTGAAAAACTTTTGATTCATTATTATGGTGCAAATCCTTAAATACCTTATTCATCTTTTCAATTTTCCCCTTTTCTCTTCTTTCCAAATCCTACTGAATTTAGGTTTATTACTTCTTTGTTCATAATAATATTTATCATTTCTTATTGTCTCACGAAGAGTGCTAGTCTCATAAAATTCAATTATGTTTTTGTATGACTACATAAATCCACTAATCAATTTCTCATCTTTGATATATGTAATGTATCTTAGAAATTACATGAACTTGACTTAATATTCATGCATGGTTGATTGTACCAACTTCATTTCATGAAATTATTCATTTTTTCATCACAATACATCTCTGAGAGATATTTCTGATGTAAATAATTTTTCAATTGTTTCTAAGTGATTTTTTTTTCACTAATATTCTTTTCGTTCTTGATATATTCCCACCAAATTTATGGTCTACTTTCATTTTTTAGATAGACACAATAGCTCTCATGTTTCCAAAATAGTCATGTACTTGGAAATACTTATTCCAAGTACATAACTAACCTTCAAATTTCTCAAAATACTCCTTCTCACCATTAAAGGTATGCGATTTGAGCTTATAGAAACCCCCTCTTAAGGGATCTTTAGAAAATTTCTTCTTCTTCTTATGGATAGGAGAAGAGTTGTGTTCATTGTTAGTAGATTCATTAGAAGTAGTCATTTTCTACATTAAAATTTTTGATGATGTATTAGTATCATCATTGGGTACTTGAGGCTTATTACAATGAGATCTGTCCCTTGAAAGTATTTTACCAGCATTACTTGATATTTATCCTTACTACATGTTTTTTTTGCATATCATTCAAACTTTGTAGAAAGGTAACATTGAATCTAATATTATTTTCATTATCTTTGTTACGACTCTAAAGTTCCACTCTTAAACTTCTCAAAATATTCACCAATTCTAAATGAGTATCCACTTGTCCTCTTTCATGGGTCAAAAATTCATGATATTGTGGTGATTCTTCCATTATGTTACTTGCTTTATCTCTTTATAAATACAGGGTAAGTTAAACTGTTAGACACTTTTTAACAAATATAAAATAATAATTTCTTTTTCAATTTTAATTTGATCACATATATCTCTGAGTGATCTGACTATGGGTTAGATACCTCTCTATAACATATCCCATTTATTAAAAACTAAAAATTATTTATATAACTAAAATTAGGATAATGGAAGACAATATATAGGACTTGATTCAAAATTTCTTTGCTACGTTAATTTTTTATATTTTAGTCTCAATACTTGAATCTACCTTGAAAAAATAGGGATGTCAAATCTCTTCTTCCTTTACTAATCTCAAACTTTCTTTGTGAGGTTACCATAATTTTGTACTTATTGAGATATTTCCAATAATATAAACTTTATCAAATTTTGTGCTATGGACATAAAGTTATGGCCCTAATAAAATTTTCCATCTTGTCCCTTATTGACATCTATTCAATCAACATATGACTTACTTATGGCATATATGGCCACATGTTCGCTCCACCTTATGCCAAATTTTCAATGATATGCTAGTACTAAGAAGTAACCATACTTTTTTATATTTGGATTTCTATATATTAGAACCATTTGAGATCTAAAAAATCCCATAAATTCCATTTTTACAGAATTCCAAATATCGATTTTTTCGATGCCACGTCTCAAATCACTATGGATGCCATACTAGCATGTTATATGTCATATTATTGCCACATAAACATTCTTCATCAGCTAGAAATTTCAAATCGTGATGACTATATTGATGTCAATATGACATGTTAGTGTGCCACATCATCTTTTCCCAATAGTATTGCAACATAGTGATGACACTCGTATATTTTAAGTGACATCCATGTGTACCATTTGTACCCTCTACCTAGCATTTGGATTAGGATTTTTATTTTTCATTTTGTATTCATTATGTAATAAATTTTCCAAATCCTAGATTTACCAAGGGTTCCACTATTATATTTATTTTATGTGAGGTTGCAACATTTAAGTTTTCGACCCTTCGAACTCTCTTTCATCTAAAACTTTCAAAGTTTTCCTTTAAGCTATTTTTTCAAATCCATGTATATTTGAATATCTTGAGATAATGAACATATTCAAACTCCCTATTTTCACTTAAAAATGTCTCATAACTCTATATGGAAAATCATTGTAAAATTTTGTTATTCCCTAAAGATAATGGTTCCCTAAGGAAATTAGTCAATACTTAGAAAACAAAGATCAAATTTATAAAAAAAAAAATCTCCATTTATAAAAAACTGTAGATCTACTTTTGCATGGATTTGTGTGACAATTCCTTTGATAATCACATGGATCCAATGACACAACAAATCAACACTAAAAGGTGTGGTAAATATTATCAAGTAAAGAAGATGGAAAGTACATGTCATGAATGGGAAAGTTAAAGGTTCAAGGAAATTTAAGGATGGGTGCTTAAGTCCTCCAAGGATCCATCATATTCATTCAAATTGTGAAATACCACCCACCTTCATTAAATGACCCAATCACCATAAATTCCTGGAAAATTCTATAAATACCAGTATTGGGGGACCAATTTAACAAGGATAAGAAATATGTTGTCATACTACCAAAATATAGTTGGAATTCTCTCAAATTTACAAGATTTTTCACATGTACATTTTGAACTTTCAATGCTTTCACCATTGAAATACTTGGAAAGCTTCCTTGAAGGGGAGAGAAGGATAACACGATAAGGAGAGAAGGACCTTCCTTTGGAGGATAGGAGAGGGACCATCTTTCCCAAATCCATTATCCTCAGTATACCATTTGTAAGCCATTGTCACTTCAGTAAATTATCAATAAAAGAGTGTTTCTTACCATTAGTCTTTGTGTTTATTATGTTTTTCATTTGTTTTCTTAATTATCTCATGGTAGAATCTACTAAATTTTTGTTTTCTTGTTTATGTTTAATTCTAACCTTTTTTTTATGTGGTTTACTGTACCAATATGGTACTAGATATGTCAAAAAACAATAAATACAAACTATTATTAGGAATCAAGGTATATAATTACATTACATAGACAAACATTTCATAGCAAGAGATTTTAACCCGGGTAGAGAGGAGGATAGTAGACCTTCCCCACCACACTACCAACATTTTTTTTAAACTCTAACATTTGGTTATTTCCTTGTGTAGGTTTCAAATCTTGCATAGGAAAATGAATTTGTAACACTTATGCTATGAATTCATAACTACAATTTTTGATGAGTCCACTATATGTTCCCCCTTTTAAGTTGAGTATAATTCTCTCTTTAATTCTCTAATATTCTTCGAAGATGTACTAGGCATCTCCAATGACACCTAGAAAACTTAATTTATTTTGTTGTAGGATGAATTATAGTATTCTCATTATGAAAATGATATACACTACCATTGAAGAATCAATCACATGATTGATGCAAATTCTATGTTTGTAATCTACGTAATTTGCAAAATTATGAGTAGTAATCCCTTGTGGATTTAATTTTGTGTAATTTTTCATAGCTTTGTTTCTCTTTTTTGAACAAAATGGCAACCCATAATATCCTACCATTTTTCACAAATAATTTCCATATTAACTAGGCCATTATCCTAGGAAAATATGCATAAAGACAACAATTCTTATTTTTCCACATGGATGGCCTAAAATTTTGTAATTATTAAATTTTAGATTTTTTTAGGACTAGGAGAGAGGACAATGCCACCGTTTTAACATGAAATTTACCAAGTTCCCTGCTTTTGGATGTTCGATCAAATCATGACTTTCATTTTTCAAATTAATGTTTTTTCATTTCAGGGATAAATTTCCAAAACTTCTTAACCATGACACTAAAAACCAAATATCATGATTGCAAAAGACATGAAAAACCATGTTGAAATGAAAAAGAAGTGATGCAACATCACTTGTTTTATTTATTTATTTTATTTAAACATTTTTCAATCATGGAATTAAAGACAAAATATAATGACTATGAAATACATGAAAAAAACATGTTGAAATGAAAAAGTGCTGATGCAATATCACCCTCAAATATTACTCAACCATGACATTAAATACCAAATAAAAAATTTTAAAACTTAGCATTTAACGTTTTTCTATCTTTGTATTTTTTAAATACCCTTTTCAAGTGTTTTTCAAAGATGTGTAGCAAGTTTGTTTTATATCATTTTATTTTTGGATTTAAATTACGAATTAATTGATATTACAAGCATGACCATTAGTACCCTTGAAAAAAAAAACATAAAGTCGATTATAAATCTAGAAGCAATATTACGTAGTTTTTGTTTAGTTACTAATTATTTATATTCACAATAATTTACATTTAAAAAAATTAACAAAAAAATGTATTTTTGGCTTAATCGGGGAAAATAAATTTGAAAATTTGAAAATAAAAAAATCCTCTTTTTATTTAAAAAAATATTGAAAAAATGCTTTAAAAAAAATGATGATTTTTTTTTTTTTGGGAAAAACATTAAAATCGACAAAAAAAATAGATAAATATTACACTAAAAATTCAAAAAGTAGGAAAAACCACACATTATGAAAATAAAAATAATAATAAAAAACATTATAAAACATTTAAAAATAAAAGAATAATTTAAAAAATAAAAAACAAAAAAATATTAATATATTTAAAAAAAATACATAAAAAAAGAATTTAAATATAAATATTTTAAAAAAATAATAATTGAAATTTAACCCTCGATTGGGGTGCGAAGAGGGAAGAGGGATCGTACGTGGACTAATAGAATGACAACACAATAGTGGGGCAAGGTAGATGGTTGACCCTCCCAATGCTGCCACATACTGCGATCATTAAGATCTTGGTCAGTCTGTATGAAAGCGGGTGATGTCGTGGGTGGCAAAGCCGATGGGTGGTATATTGCAAGGTGCATGCCTTGCATGCAAAAGAAACTGTGTAAAATTTCGATCTTTAGGGAGAAGGAAAGGAGGGCGAGGTTTCTCCAAAACTAGTGGAAAAGGAAACATAACAATGTCGAGATATTCAACACGATGGCAAGAAGTAGGCTCTGGTATGCAGTGCAAAACCTATCCTTTCTTGCAATGGGGGTCAAGCAGATTGAAATGATGGGAAAATGGTTGGGATTGCTATGTCTGCTTTATGGGGTTATAGGCATAGGAATTGGGATGTTGTTAGTCTCTAACATGAATTCATGGAAATCACTTCATGAAGGAAATGGGTCTCAGTGAAGAAAGCTATTGTTAACCCTTGGGTTTTCATCCCTTGTCAAATTTAGTCATTGGGTGGTATGGTTAGAAGAAAATAGGGAGTCAAGGGCTGGAATAATTGACCGAGTTTCAATTATGGCCATCGTCATGGGTACGGGGAGTCAATTTAGGTTCATAGAGGTTTAGGGCAGTGTTTAACATTCATGAGAAACTCATCTTAGCGAGGGGGGAATTAGGGAGGACTTAGGTCCTATGGGAAGTTTCAAGTTGGCATAAAAGTACCCCGTAGGAAAGATTCTAGGGAGTCAACTGGGTCCGAGCTGGGCTTCCAACCAATTAGGAAGCTTGGAAGGGGGTCTAGTCTTGTGTCAATTGAATTGGTTGATTTCCAACCTTAAGGAAATGATAGTGAAAACAAGGAATCTCAATCTAGTCCATGGTTTTTCTAGAACCAAGGGTTATGGAATGGTCCAATATCTTTGGGAAACGATGCGACCTCACAAGAATATATGGCTGCATGGTATTAACAATGGTTCTATCTATGAATTCAATTTAGGTCAGCCTAACACAATTAATCCTTCGTCTTCTGCTCTGCTTGTGACAACCTCGAAGAAGACACAAAAGGAATTGCAAATGTCAAATTTATTTGATATCAAAAGAATGAAAGTTGAGGCAGCAGAGGGTAGGAGGGGTTGTCGCGGTAGTGGCAACTCGAGTAGAGGGAAAAGGACAACACATGCCTCCACCTTCCATCCAAAAAGGAAAAGAGGTCGAAGGATCAGGGAGGAAAATATGTAGAACCTACTGCATGCTTATAGTGAAGGCTCTCTCACATAGGTAAAAGAGGAAATCTTGAGATGAGAATGAGAATTGAAAGTGAAGGAAAGAGAGGAACAACTACACACAAAAGATTGGGAACCCCTGGTATTCAACCCGAGAAACACCTGAGGCAATCTGACATTGTTTAAACAGGTTATCCAAACTTATTGGATTAAGAGAAGCCTCCTCGTAAGATCAATGACGGATATTTAACAACAAAGGGAAGTACCTCACTAAACAAACCATAACCAACCCCTGCAAGAAAATTTGAGGCTATCGGCTATCCAAATGGAAATTTAGTTTGTTAAGGTGCAAATTTTCAACCAGAATGTCTATCTCGGATGCATGGAGAAGAAATTACTGAGTATGAAACAACAAGAGATGTTGGGATCAAGTGCCAAGGATCTGACCCCGGTCGAATCATCTGACGATTAACTCCTTCCATTCATGAAGTATTAGAACATATGTTTGTTTTGTTTTAAAATGATTTCGGATAGCATTTACATTTACAGTAGAAAGATTAGTTGGATAATAGACACTGTATATTCTAAATCTTGGTTGGACATGCTCAAACTATTTAAATTTTGGATGACATATGACGCTGATCGGTGGCCAAGAAACCTAGTTTCCTTTGGGCAGGTTGAGGCCATTGGAAATATTTTTTGTAACCTGATTTACATATGATTAATAGAAAGGGAGTGGAAATCTAACAAAAAAATAATAATTTAAAGTTAAAAAAAATATAAATTAAGAACAAATTTATAGAAACTTTAATTAAAGAAAATTTTAATTTAAAAAATAAATAAACAATAATTATATATATAGGGAAAAGTAGTGATGCTCGGGATCACCCTCCCCTACATATACACAAACAATTTATTTCTTAATTTTGTTTTGCTTATATATATTGGAGATGTTTTTTTTTGGAAAGCACATTAAAGAATACACACACACGGGAAATTTTAAACTAAAAATAAAAAAATATGAGAAAAAACTATGCGAATAAAAATAATAAGAAAAAAATGAAATAAAACATTTAAAAATAGAATAAATAATTTTAAAAAATATTAAGAAAGTTTATATATATATATATATATATATATATATAGTAAGCTTGGTAGGACCTTTATTTTTCATTAACATCAAAATAGGTCAAGTTACATCCATATCCATGCAGTTAGGTGGCCTCAATCTGCCCAGAGGGAAACCAGATATGTTGGCCACCTAACAACATGATAACCCATCTAGAAACAAAATATGATAAGTCTAATCATCAATGCCAAGTAATTCTGATTTTCCTTGTACTGCCTAGAATCTAAATAATTGTAAACATAACTATAAACATATTGAAAATTATAAGACTGATGCATACAACAAGAGGTAAGATAGAGGGACATACACCAAGATATTCATCTTTTGTAGAGTTGACAGGAGCAGGGCCCTTCGCCCTAGAGTTAGGGAGCTTAGTTTGAGGGCTACATGGTATGTGATGCTCAATATGGCCGAGACATCCATTCTGCTTCTTTAACTGAAACTGAATTCTCTGAAACTCCTTGCTATAGTCTGGAAACCCATGAGTGACCACGACCACAAATATCATAATCTATTCTAAGGCTTTGGCTAAGAGGCTCTTCACCAACCCATACAAGTGAAACATTTTCTGGAACTTAGTTGTCCTGCCTCAGGTATAACCATGATCGGGCACTAAGGATTTCCATTCATCTAGATCAATGTCCATAATCCATGCTGTCTAGTTAAGATCTTCTTCCCATTCCTTGATCAACTGACGAACCTAGGTCGAGGTACCCTCATGATACGTTATTTTTGCTTCACTGATAATGATGGAAACTGAATTTAGAGCTCAATATTTTCCCCCAAAGGAGTTGGGCTAGTTAGCCACAGGGGATTCCTTATATCTTTTCCCTTGGCTGCGTGAACTCTAGGAAACCTTTCCTTTTCCGGAGGTGGATCGAGCCAAGATAATCTAATACCTGCAATAGCTTTGAATAAGAAACAGAGACCCTGTAAATCACCTTGACAGGAGAGTAAACCTAGAAACACAAATCTTCCAAGGGTCTCCACAGAGTCGGGGACCTGTCAATGGGAACAAATGAGAGGCCAGAAAACTGAACTAGACCCCAATTCAATCGTTTAATACAAATAGACAACTGGAAAGTAAGAAAACCCTTCAACCCAACATGCATCAAATTCCTTCCGAGGCGCTAGAAGACGTAATTGTATGTTGGACCATTCTCATACCAGAACCCTGGAGGTTCCAACTTAAAACCATTGAAATACATAAAGGAAAAGAGGCCCGTAAGTCAGGGATGAAGAAAAATAAATAACCAAGAGTGGCTTGAGGACCACAACTAGTAAAATACCATATGAGATAGTAAGATACAAAACACCATAGACACATGAAGACAAGAGACAAAAGAAATCTCGTCCAATTTTGTATCATCTACAGAGAAATTCATATATGCCACCTTCTGAAATGACCAAGTTGCATCAGAACCATTCAATGTGAAGGCCAATAGACATATATAATGAACCATAGGAGCACAGATGGAGAGAATGAAAAAATACTTGTGAACCAGAGCTTGAACCAGCCGAAACTGAACCCACACCTAGTGAATACTCACTAGTAGAGACTTCTCTAATCCATCATTCAGCGTGGATGAGAGCCGAGGGAAAAAAAATTCACTATCAAGAAACTTACCAAACTTACCCCAAAAAGAACTAGTAATCACACCCACACTTATGCCCATGCCACCTTCGAGGATGGCATTAAATCCTTTCATGGAAAGAGCCACTCCATGTGCTTCGTGCATGTGGAGGGTGGCACAAAGGCACCTCGGGATTAACAACATCATTCGAATGTAGGTATTATTACTATTGTCTCACACGCCGATTGGGGATATTAATATATTTAAAATATATATATAAAACAAAAATTTAAATACAAAATTTTATAATAAAATAATAATTTAAATTTTAAATAAACACAAATAAATAAAAAATTTAATTAAAAATTAATTAAAGCAAATTAAAAATATAATTTTAATTTAAAAAATAAAAAAAATGATATATATATATATATATATATATATATATATATATATGTTGACAAGGCAAAGGGGTGATGCTAAACATATCCTCCCCACATATACATGAACGAATTCTTTTTTTTTTCACATATATGTATATATAAAATAGAATTTTATAATTAAATTTTTAAATAATTGTTTTCTTTTCAAATTTTTCTAATTAAATATGTTTTTTTTAATATAATTTTTTGAAGTTTTAATTTTTTGTTATTTATATTATAATTTTTTTCATTTCATATATATGGCAAGGACTTGAAGAGATAATGGTTCCTTTCGAGTTGATAGTTGTTGTGATTAGATTTTACGAGAATATTGTTTCCAAACTTAAGACCACTAAGGGTTGGTATAAAGAAATTACATGAAATATCATAGTTTAGCAAAGGTGTCCCCTACCCCCTACCTTTTTTGGCAATTAAATTGATAAACCAGAAGAGTGTTTGGAAGTTGTGGGATGCGATGGCCCCAAGCTCGCTAGTATGGTCATTACTCTTCTCCTTTATGTTGACAATATCATTCTTCTAGCCAGAAGGCACAATGATCTCAACAAGCAGCTTAAGATCCTCCATTATTACTACTCCAAGATGGTTATGACTATTAATACTGACAAGATCAAGGTCATGATAATTAAATCCAAAATGATCAACCATGATAATTTCATCTATGATAACGATTACTTGGAGCAATTTTTTTCATAAAAATATTATTGGAGGATATAAAGCTTATTATGAGCTTGAAAACAATTGTAAGTCAACTAAACTTTGGATTTGGAATTTAAAAAGTTCCTCTTTGAGACTCTCATCACCCATGTTATTTTATATGGCTATGAGGTTTGGAGTTGTATTATATATAAATAATCACAGGGGAAGATCGAGCTTATATGAAAGTATTTTATAACCTACAACCTCAATATTAAAGGAAATACTCCCTATCCTACCCTATTGATTGAAGCTAGTGATTCTGCCATTGAAAGCATGACTATGTTTAGGTATCCGATGTATAAGAAGAAGATTTACAACATGGAAGCTAATAGGTTCTCCAAAATTTAATCTAACTCTAGCCAAAACCCCCACCTCCGACTCAAGTGAGGATGGCATAAGGATGCCCACTCTTGGCTTGACCATTGGGGGATATAGGAGGAGATCATCTTGGAGAATAAGGATAATATCAAATATACTATTACCTCCAAAATTAAGGATATGTTGTGGGATGATAAGGATCTAGAGGGAAAAAGGTAGCTAAGGTATTATGAGGTGATCGACCCCACTGTTTCTAACTAGAATTATCTTTATGTCTTGACCAATGCTAAGAATAGAATGAACATTGCAAAGATAAGAACTAATTTTCATGAGATTCGAAGTGAAATCGAGCATTGGTATATTCCCAAAACACCCTAGGACAAAAGAATCTATCACCTTTGTGATACTAAGAGGGTTTAATATGAATTTCTTTTTGTCTTTGATTTTCCAACTCTTACTCACATATGTTCTCATTTACAAAACATTTTCCACACTACCAACCTTCTTGACTTGTTAATTCAACGAAACTATAGTGATCTAGGAGTGCTTATTTATCTTCTTTTTTTATCATAGAAATAAAAGATAAAAGATTCATAACTAATATCTTTCTTTCTTAAGGTCCAATAGACCACATTGGTCTTAATGGATGTTAATCATCATCATCATCATCATCATCATCATATATAAGAAATTTCAATAGTTTTTAGGTTTTTTGATATATATTGTTAATTATTTTTCCTTTTAGAAAAAAAATTATTTTGATTCTTTTTCTCTTTATTGTTTATTTTTAATATTTGTGAACTTTATTTGTTTTATCACTAAATTTTATATGGATTTTTTTAATTTCTTTTTTTTTTAAATATTTTTTCAAAATTCCTTGTATTTTTTTATTTTTTAAAGGTTGGTTTAAATTTATTTTCAAAATTACTTCAAATTCCTTGTTTTAGTAATTTTTTTAAATTTTACTTATTATTATTTTTTTAACAAAGTCAGTTATGATATATTCATTAAAAAAAAAAAAAGGCTTAGCACCTTGATAGAGTGATTTTAAGATGCAAACATGAGAAAAAATCCTAGATATGTGGTTTCCTGCTTTTACATGGAGCTAAAAACCACTTATTATACCTTCTACATTTAGCTTATGCTATCTAACATATTGTTGCAGTACAATAGTACATTTACTATTCATTGATCACTATGATGATATTCAAAGTAGTAGAGAGAAGAAACTTTCATTTTGATTTAGAGAAAGTTCTAATGGAATATGGAGCGAATTTGTGCGATCTAGGTGGATATTGGTGGCCACCCACCTATTCCACGTTGGGCCCCACCATCGTTTCTTTCAGTTTTCCAGTTTCTTTAATTATAGCAAAGTTTACTATTTTTAGTAGTTTTTTGGGTCCTGAACTTCCAGATCCATTTTGAGGCCCTAAACAATGTTTTTTGGGCATCAAACCTCCGAAAAATCATTAGGGAAATTTTGAGGTCTAAAATGGGCCTCCTAAGGAAATAATAAAATAATGGCTAAACCAATAAAATAATATTTATGCATTTGTAATTCACTTTTTGCACCAAAATCCATGTAACCATGTTTAAATTCAATTCAAAAGTTGTACCAAAATAAAATTAATAAAAAAATTGTAGCTGTGACTATGAATAAGAATGAGCCTTTCAAGAAAAATTCATTATCATTGCACAGCTAAGGCATTTGTCGTTTGTACTTAAATAACTTAAAATAAATATAAATATAAATTCATAAGTTCTTAATTATAGAATATACTATTAATCAAAATTTATATTATTTAAATTATATAATAACATGTAATTAATACATTATATAAAATTAATATAATATAATATAATATAATATCATATAATATAATATATTGTTTTATTTATGAATTTTATATGACATATTGAATTGATTTGATTTATAACATAAAAAGAAATAATATATAATATAAAAATGAATATAATATATATTTTATAAAATTTAGATTATTTTCATAATATTATATATACTAATATATATAATATTAATATAATCATAATGAAATGAATTGAGTTTTATTTAAAAGTAAAGAAAAAAAATGTTGAAATAAATTTAATTTATATTTATAAGTAAAATATAAGATTTATATACATTGAAATTTAGGATTTTTTTGCTCCAAACTATGTTGAACCAAATATACCTTTTTCCAACAAAAAAAAACTAAAATGTATTTTTTTCTTTAATTTTAATATGTTTGTATTGCTATTAATATAATAATGATATGATTTATAGATTTGATTTATCCTAAAATTACAAGGTTACATTTTTATTTATTTTTATTTCATATGTATAATATATATGTATAGATATTAACTTATAATTAATTTGAAATTGTAATATTAAATAAAATGAGATGAATATATAATTTAAAAATAAATATTTGAAAATATATAAATATAATATTTATTGAAAAGTGTGTAAATACATGAATATTGTGTAGGGATATGCATTATTTCTTTCAGAAAATATGAAATGAAAATAATAATATTTTATTCAAAAAATGTGAAATAACATTTATTATTAGTACTTTACTTCATGACTTTAGAAGTACTTAGAGCACTACCATGGTTAACCATGAGTTTTTATCCACCATTGAGAATGCAACAAGTAAGTAAATTTAACTCAAACAATGCCACCTCGACCATTAGGGATGATGTCATCCCCTAAAATGTAATTGGTTCTCATAAATTGAATTTTGATTGTGCATTTTCCATAGGAGGCCTATTTTAGACCTCAAAATTCCCCTAATGATGAGTCCGTTCCAGACTTGATATTTTTTGTCAACAGTTGTAGTCCTTGGATAGATATTTCTAACGATGTATCATGTCCATCAAACGGAGATAGTATGCCAAAGTTATGACCCCAGGAAATTGATGCACCAATTTACCCCGACGAGGTCCATATTCTAGCATTTCATCTCCTAGGGTTAGGGTTTTGGATGTTTAGGGTTTTCCATTATTTCTAAATAATATATAGGTCTTAGAGCCTCATTGTAACACAAAGTTTAGAGGCCTGTAGCCACCACATCTCTTCTCAGAGATAAGCTACCAGTGCCCTAGCTAGTTTATTTCCATTTTGTCTATAAAGAAATTTCAGTTCTTTGATATTAATGAAATGCAGTGTTATTTACAATGCATTTTTGTATTTATGTTTATATGTGTATTATATTGTGTTCCTACATAAATCCTGATCAGTGGTAGCAGAGCAGACTGCTCTTTCTCGATCCTTCTTTGCATGTCCCCAATGAGGTTGGGGTATAAGGAGTTAGGGATCGATCTGGTTGAACCTTTGTAATATTAGCCTCGAAAACCCAAATGACCGCCCATGGGGGATGAAAAGAAATATGAGGGAGAAGGATATCCTATCAAAATATTGCTCAAGGAGGCTCTCGAAAAACAAAGGAACGTGATGATGGATGACTTTTCCCATATCCTTCAACGACTACCCACAAGCAGTGCATCTGCATCCAGCAGCCACTCTGGAGGTGTAACTCCTTTTAAGTTACAATTAAACTTTGAAATTCCCATATTTGAGATCTAAATATATGTAGATGTCATAGATATATGTTTGATTCTATTAGAATTGTATTTCTCAGTTCATGACTTTTCCGACCGAGAGAATATTAATTTTTCACTCCTCAAAGCTACCCCCCATGTCAAGCACTAGTGGGAAACCTACTATGAGAAAAAGGACAAGGGGTAACCCTCTCTGTTCTTGGCCATACCCACTTGTAATTCTTTCCGAGACTCCATCAAGGAATAATATTATCCCATGGGGAGCTATGAGGATAAGCACATACAATGGACTATGTTGCAGCAACAAAGGGATCAAGATGTGAATGAGATGGCGAATCAGTTCCATACTTTGCGCACAAAGTTCAGTATCGAACATTCGGAGAAACATTTGGTGTTGAAGTACCGCAATTGTCTGAATAGACACATTTAAGAGGAAATGAAGTTCCTTGACATCTCCTCGCTTGGTATGACATACCAATATGTTTCCAAGATTGAGCAGAAATTCAAACAAAAGAAGTGAGACTTTGGACTTGTGAATCAAAAGCAAGGGAAAGGTACCCAAAAACTGTAGAACAAAGGAAAAATCCAAGGAATGGTGGCCCAAGATAACCTACTGAAGCCACAAGAAAATAAAAACACCAAAAATCCAAAGACGGACACAGGAAAGTGGTGTGAGTTCCATAAGAGCTCCACTCACAACATAAGTGAGTGTTGGGCCAAGCAGTCACTAGTGGCTGATATTAGAGCTTCTGAATCAGATGCATGCTCAAACTTTGAATTAGAACTTGACAAGGGGAATGAAAAAGCGAAGAATATTATTGATGCAAATCCCAATCCCACTATTGCCACTGCAAATATCCAGAAGGATGAACTGGAAGATCCAGAGGAGGAGCATCTCTTCCACTCCCATATGTGGGTAAACGGTTCCTTGCTACAGTTCATTGTCTATAGTGGGAGCCAAAAGAACCTCATTTCAGAATAGGTCATGAAGAATTTGGGCTTTCCAACCATAACACACCCACAAGTCTACACCATCGGGTGGCCTCACCAAGGATGAGATCTCCGCGTTAGCCAACAGTGCCGCCTTCCCCTCAGCATCAAGCCCTTCATAGATGAGGTATTACGTGACATTTCTCCTCGTGATGTTTGTGATGTATTATTAGGCCAACCATACTTGTGGAAGTGACATGTTGTGTATGAGTCCCGACCCTACATTATTATTGTTACTTTGGGCAATACATTGTACATGATACCAGAGGTAGCACTACCTGCGGCTATCTGTTTGGTTACTACAAAACAATGTAGTAAGCTCATTTCCAAAACCAGGAAATTTGTTTTCATGATGATCTACCCCCAGGGCAAGAATAAGACTGTGGCCACAACCTACAGATAGGGGTCCTCCGCATGAAAACAACAAATGGACAAGGTCATTGAGGAGTACAGGGACATCTTCACCTCACCCACAGGAGTGCCTCTGCACTGTCATGTCAAGAAAGCACCCCATCGATCTAAACCCAGGTGCGTTGCTACCCAATGGACCGATCAATCATCGCTTAGTTTTGGAGAACGATGAAATCAAGAGGCAAATTCAGGATCTGATATAGAAATGTCACATCTAGCTGAGTGCATTGCTCTATGGGAGCCCAATCATGTTGATGCAGAAGAAGGATGGGACTTGGAGACTTTGTATTGATTATTGGGTGTTGAACAAGATCACTATCTGGAATAGGTACTTGATCCCATGGATTGATGATCTTCTAGATCAACTCAATGGGGAGAAATATTTCAGCAAGATCGACTAGAAGTTCGGGTATCACCAGGTACCAATCGAACCCTCTGACATGTGGAAGAATTCTTCAAAGCCAAGGAGGGCCTTTTCAAATGGCTAGTCATGCCTTTTAGGTTGATGAATTCTCCTGCAACCTTCATGAGGTTGATGGAGGACATCTAACAACCATTCATCAACTCATTTGTATTAGAGTACTTGGATGATATCCTAATCTTTAGCTGGACTTGGGAAGAGCACCTCCACCACATCCGATAGGTCCTTCAAACACTGTGTCAACATAAGTTGTGTGCCAATTTGGAGAAGTGCACTTTTGCCATGATCAAGGTTCAATATCTGGCATACATTATTAATGAACATGGGGTGCATGTGGATCCAACCAAGATCCAAGTAATTCGAGATTGGCCGGCCCCAACCACTCTAATAGAGCTTCATAGCTTTCTGGGTCTTGCTGATTTCAACCGCAAGTTCGTGTTGGGATTCTCTCATATCACTTGGCCCTTGAGTCAAGTCACCAAGGGAGGAGTGAAAGAAAAATTATTTTGGTTGGAATATCAACAAAAGTTGTTTGTAGAATTGAAACATCGCCTCTTCTCTACCCCAATGCTCACATTATTAGACTTTCAACAACAATTTGAGATTGAGACATATGCCTCTGACTATGCTATTGGGGTAGTTCTTACTCAACAGGGGCACCCAGTGGCATATCACAGTGAGACACTGTCAAACACAGTCCGCAAGTATCCGACTTATGAAAAAACAAATTATTCCATTGTGTAGGTGTGCCCCAATGGAAGCATTAAATTTTGGGGAAGGAAATGGTCATCCACATAGACCACCGACCCGTACAGTTCATACAGACATAATAGAAGTTTCAGAATGATCACCATCATAAGTGGTCTACATATCTGCAAAAATTTCATTTGAACATCAAGTATAAGAAGGGAAACACCAATAATGTTGTAGAATGCCTTAGCCAAGCTAACCACCGTTCTGAACTCTTGTTGGCATGAGACTTTTGATTGGTCGCTTCTCTACAAGGGCGATCCAGAATTTGACCACACATACATGAAACTCTTGGAGGGTACGTAAGTTCTAAATTTTCACCTCCAAGATGCACTGCTATGTCACCTGGGACACCTTTGTGTTCCCTCAAGCGAGCATGCCAGATTTGGGAAGCACGGTAGAGTCGAGTCATTGGGAATTTTGGGGTTGAGAAAACAGTGGCAGTACTGTAGAATTATTTCTATTGGAAGAACCTTTGACATGATGTTGGGAAGTACATAAGATCTTGGACTGCTTGCGCCATTGCCAAACTGACCATCAAGAAACAAGGCCTCTATAATCCACTACCTACCACTAGTCGGCCTTCGGAATCTATTTCCATGGATTACATGTCAGTCCTTCCTTATACGAAGAATGGAAATGACTGAGTTTTTGTGGTCATCAACAGATTCTCGAAGATGGCCATTATGTTGGTCTGCAAGAAGAATATCACAACATAAGTCACTGCTAAAATCTTCTTTGAATGAGTGTGGGTGAACTTTGGGATCCCACAGTCTATCATATCAGATTAGGACAGTAGGTTCGTTAGCATATTTTGGTCCAGCCTCTGGTCAATGATGGACACCAAGCTCACCAAGTCCACAACTTTCCATCCTCAAAATGATGGCCAGATAGAGGTCGTCAACAGGATGATTGTACAAATTCTACACATGTACAATTCAAAGCATCCACGCACATGGGATGAGAGCCTTGTCTATGTACAACAACTTTATAACTTGGCTCTCCATAGCTCAATCGAAAATAGCCCCTTTCAAGTGGGCTTGGGGTTCCAGCCACTATGTCCCATTGACGTAGCCATGCCATTTGTGGCTACTCAAGCCGAGTCGTCTCATGTCCAATATGAAGCTGACAAAGAGAAAAAATTTATTCAACACATTCAACACATCCTCCAATAGTTTCATGACATATTGGATAGAGCCAATGCTAAGTAAAAGCAACGACATGATCAACATCGGGTTCCATAGAACTTCTAGGTGGACGAAAATGTGTGGCTACATTTGTAGAAGGAGTGCCTCACTGGACCTCACTACAGGCTTTGCCCGCTCTGATATGGGATGTACACCATCACCAAGGTTGTAGGAAAAAATTCCTTTGAGCTCAGTATTCCACCATTCCTTGGTCTGAACCTAGTATTCAATGTGGACTTCTTCGACCCTACTTCCCACTTCTACTGGACATCTTTGACATTGCAGAACAACTCAGACAACAAAAATTAAACCCAGATTGTATGAAACATGCCACCACATATCGCATCATGGACATGCAAATCAATAACACTCACCAGCAGAAGATCCAACTCTATTGGGTTGTTAAAGCTGGCCAACTCCTGCACCAAGGTAAGTGGTTCACCATGGACCAAGTTCATCAAAATTTTCCTCATCTCATGGATGAACTCAAGGTAATGGGGACCATTGCTTCCCAATGGGGTAGGAATGATCCATGTGTATATTGGTGGCTACCCACTTGTTCCAATTGGGGCCCCATCATTGTTTCTTTTAGGTTTTCAGTTTCCTTAATTATAGCACAGTTTACTATTTTTAGTAGCTTTTCAGGTCTTGACCTTTCGAAGCTATTTTGAGGCCCTAAATGACAATTGTTGGGTATCAAACCTCTGGCCAATATGAGTTTGTTCTACACTCAATATTAGTTGTCATTAGTTGTAGTCCTCAGATAGATATTTTTAATGATGTATCATGTCTGTCAAACGAAGATAGTATGCCAAAGTTACGACCCTGGGAAATTGATGCACCAATTTACCCCGACGAGGCCCATATTATTGTGTTTCATCTCCTAGGGTTATTTTTTTGGATGTTTATGGTTTTAAATTGTTTCTAAATAATATATACACCTTCGAGCCTCATTGTAACATAGATTTCAGAGGCCTGTAGCCACCACATCTCTTCTCAAATATAAGCTACTATCGCCCTAGCTAGTTTATTTCCATTCTATCTGTAAAAAGTTTCAGTTCTTTGATATTAATGAAATGAAGTGTTATTTCCACTGCATTATTGTATTTATGGTTATATGTGTATTCCATTTCATTCCTGCATAAATCCAGATCATTGTGTTTGTCTACTCATTTTACTCTTTGTTGATGGATTTTTCCTCCTTCTGTGGATGAGCACTGCTTCGATCATTGGAGCTTGAGTTCTCTACAAATTTATTTTCAACTAGTTTACACTAAGAGTACATGGCTTATTTGATATGTGAACAATGCTAAATTATCTTTTCAAAAGAGTTCCTAAGGTTGGTGCATCGGTGATATAAAAATCCTAGCTCTAAGGTGCATCACTCCTTCCATTGATTGTGTAGAACTTTAAAATTTTACAATTATTATTTGAGGGAGCTGCAGTGGGGGAAACCATGATTCAAATCCATTGGATGGGGATTGGTGATTGAAAAGGAAAGGAATGAAAGGTGAGGAGATATTGATGGCCCTGAATGTAAATAGACTATGTAGAAAGAGGGAAGAAAGCTTCATAGCTGTTGAAAGAGGGTATGCCACATAGACTAGAGGAACCATGGAGAAGTGAGAGTGCAACAGGAGATAGAAGCTCTGTAGGAGGTTGTGCGTAGGTGCTAGAAGAGGGTCAATGAGGAAGATTTATGGAAGAAGGATAGAAAATCAGAATCAAGAGGGCCCTGTGACGAATCAAGAAAATATTTGTAGTCAAAGATATATGAAAAGAAGACGATATCAAGCATGAGCTCTTATTTTCTTACAAATTGAAGCTTTCACTTATGAAGTTATATTTATATTTTTTAGGAATATTTCGACTAAGAGGAAAATATGTTTTTTGGAAGATAACTTGATTTGGGTCCTTTCATGCACGCAATTTTTTTTTTTTTTTATGAAATATCAAGGTTTGACTATCTTGAAGTTATCCATATCCAGGTTTGACTGAATATTATCTTCCATATGGATTCCATTTGAAACTATCTTGCTGCCTAAAACAAAAGGGGGTTTCTCCCTTGAGATGGTGGAGAAGGAGGTTCCTTTTATGGATAATCTTTAGGGGAACTGTAGGAAGATTCCATCCATCCCAAGTATTTTCATGTTGATTCCAGGAAGATATTTGATCCAGATTAAGATGGCTTCATTTTGAAGCTAGAGCTTGAGATGTTGAATGTCCCAAAGGGAAGAGAGAAAGAGTTTGACCATAATTATATCTGACCATATGTTTATGAGTTTCTCTAGTTATTAGCCTCCATATGAGTTTTTATCCAGGATATGTTTTCATTAGACATGGATTTCGAATGTAAATTACTCCTTTGTCATAAGGAGTTGTAACTTGAATCCAGCTTACGAAACTAAATTTTTTTGTCTATGTTTTACCTCTGTTCCAAAGGAACTTTCTTATCATTAGCTCAATTTCATTTTGGATCCCAGCTCGAGCTTGTATAATTGTGAATAGGTATAAGGGAATGGCAGAGAGGATTGACTTGATCAAAGTTATCCTACCAGCCCAATTTAACCATTGCACTCCTCATTTCTAAATTTTCTTCTTCATTTTGTCCATAGCTTTTCTCCATACTTAGCCTTCATAGGAAATATTCAAATAAACATTCCTAGATGATTGAAATGTGACCAATTTGATTTGAAAGGAATGCAAAATATTTGAGAAATGCACTGAAGAGGTTAGATAGGGGTGTTCCATCCAAATATTCTTATATTTGAATTGTTGAGAAGTCCTCCCTAGGCCTCCAAAATTTGATCTATGGAGGATTTAAATATTCTAGTAATAGTGCAAGAGGTGTAACCAATAAATAAACTATCATCAGCCAATTGGGAATGATTCATTCTTTTTATTCCTATGCAATATTGGATCCTAGTGATGAGCCCACTTTGCCTACTGTGTTCTAGATTTGTACTAAGATATTCAACCATTATTATGTAGAGGAAGGGAGATAGGGTAGACTTACCTAAGTCCCATGGAAATTTGAAAAAAATTCCCAAGTCTTCCATTGATTAGGGGGGAATTCCAAGGCCCATGAATACAAGATTTTATGAGGTCTATGAAATATTTTTCAAAACCTAGTTTGTGAAGAAAAACAAGAAGAAAATAATGCCTAACTCTATCAAAATAATTAGCCATGTCTAGTTTCAAGATGAAATTTTTCTCATTTCTGGAGAGACTAGAATGGATAACTTCTTTAACTAAAAGTATATTGTCAACAATTTCCCGATGAGGGACATAACCATCTTGATTTTCAAAAATAATGTGTGGGAGGAGAGTTTTGAGACAATTGGACATAATATTTCCTATGATTTTGTAGGATGAGTTGCAAATGGATATGGGTCTATATTCTTTCAGGATTAGAGCCAGGAAGGTTGAATTTGTATTGCCTCCAATTTTATGCTTTCGATGTACCCAATGTATCATTTAAGAAGGTATTTTTTTATGAGCTCCCATAACAAGTGATATAAAGCAATGGAAAAAACATCTAGCGTTGGCACTTTGTCAGTATGGAGATTCCATATTGCACTTTTTTGTTCCTCTTCCTCTTTTGGTTTTGTTAGAGCTGCATTGGCCTCGTTAGAAACCATAATTGGATAATGTTGTTAGAAATACTCATATCTATTTGGCTCTTCCTCATCTGTTAATAATATTTTAAAATGTTGATACAAATCCTAATTGATTTCTTCACGCCCTTTGATTTTTTCATTCCATTCTCCCTTTATCACCTCTATGTGATTCTTCACATTTTAGTAAGATTTTAAAATAAGGATGCATTCTTATTACCTACGTGAATCCATAGTCTCCTAGATTTAATTCACTAGCTTTCATATTAGTTTGATAAATTTTTGAATAGATTTACTTTTATTTAGATTGCAATTCTTTGATTTCCTCTTCGATTTCCATATTTTCCTGGACTTGATCAAACTCTCTTTGGAGTTCAATTTTTTTTTTTATCTGGTTCTTTGTAATGGGTTATAATCCATTCTTTGAGAGTGTTCATGGGCATCTTTAACTTGGTTTCCCAAATATACCCTGGTGATTCATTGATACTAGATTTCCATGTATAATGAACCATATGCCTGACCTCATCAATGGTGGACCACAAGGGGTTGAAGCGAAAGAGGAGGGGGCCCAGGTTTGTGGATTCAACAAAGCTTAGAGAGATAGGCTTATTGTCAGATGATGCAGATGCAAGTATTTTTGATGACACAGGGTCTGATCCTGAAATGAAGTTGGAATGGTTCAGGAAATGATCAATTATTTCCATTATATTTCCTGGAACTATTCTTCTGTTTCTCCAGGTGAATTTTCTATTCTTCGGGATAACATTTATTAAATTATGATCCTGTATAATTATTTGAAGCTTATCTCTGTTTGGGCCAGGCAGGAAAACACCTCCTCATTTTTCCCCTGCATCCATAACAAAGTTGAAATCACTCCCAAATATTATGATTCTATTTTATTATGTTTATAAATGATTTTTTAATGATTTCCAGTGTAGTTCCTTGTCTCTAAAGTGAGATGGGGCATAGAGATTAAAAATAATGATTTTATTTCCTAAGTTATTATTTTTAATTTCCATTTTGATCCAATGCTTCTCCTTGTGAGAGGTTATTAGGTCCGAAGATGTTTGGTTCCACATTGTAAAAATTCCTCCCCAATCTCCTCTTGCACTTATTGCTACACCTTTGAAGTTATTTTATTTTTGGATTATTGAGACCATTTGTTCCTTAGTTATCTTGGTCTCCTGAAGTAGAAGGAGGTCACGAATTTCAGATTTAATAAGATATTTTGTTGCATTTACTTTTGAAAAGTTCCCAAAACCTATACAATTCGAGGAGACCAAATTCATTATTACTATGAGATGGGGAAAATATCCCTTACCTCTCGCTGTCTAATTTTTCATTTCCCTGTCCCCTACTCCTTTCTCTATGTAGGTGTCCATTGGTTTTTGGGTGCCCATTTCCATGTATTTTTGTGTTGCTTCGTCTTGAATTTCCTTATTTGTTTTTCTTCGATATTTTATGGGATTCTCTAGAGGGGAAAGTGTTTACTTAGACTTATTTCTGGTAAGGATCCTATCAAATGAGGGGACAAGGGGGCTTAAATGGGGGCACATAGAATATAGGAGAAGGAGAGGGGGTGGGGGGGGAGGGAGCAGGGGCAGAGGGGGTGGGATCAGAGATGAGCTGCTCCAACACAAGGGGGGGCTAAGGGAGCAAAAGGATTAGAGAAAAAATGATAAGATAAAGAGGAGTGAGGGGGAGAAACCAAAGAAGATGGAACATAATTGGGGGGTGTTGCTAATTTTGATGGTTTATTTCTTGATTTTTACATTTCATTGTTTCCCATTAGGCTTCTTATGTTTCAACTGGCTCCTCTAGATCTTGTTTTAAACATCTATTTATAAAATGACCATATTCATGACATACCTTGCATTTGAAGGGTAGTTGTTTATAGTCTAGTTGTTGGATGTGAACTCAGTTTTATACTTTGATCTTCATAGCCTCCGAAAGTCCCTTGCATAGGTCAACTTCCACGTATATTCAAGCATAGACATGCATGTTCTCTCCTCACTCACTTCTTTCTATATATTTTCTGAATGTATTGCTTATTTATCTTACCGATTCGTCTCCCCAATAATGAAGGGGGAGAGGGGTATGAACCAAAAATGGAACTGCATTAGTAACATCAATTTTAGGGTTGAAATTAGGAGTCCATATATTTAGATATAGGCCTACTATATCCATGAAATAAGGTGCATTTCTAGAATGAGGTCGCGTTCTTCCTTGGATTTGAAGTAGAAGGTGAAATATCCCCTACAACAGAAGTATATTGAGATTTGAGCTTGGATTTTAGAAGCCCAATTTCTTTCAACAAATTTCTGAACTATTTTTGGAGAGGGCTAGAGGAGTATAAACTAACCAACCAAGCCACGTTCAACTACTGAAAGATCTGCTCTGCGAGGAATAGCCAAAGGAAGACCAATTTTAGAGATATTTTCAATCCTCTTTACAAACTTAGAGACAAAAAAACAATCTCAGGTAGGCCCAAGTGAGGATATGAGGGTGGGGAAAGCAAGGACAACAACATCAGGAGGGGCCACTTGAGTAGACAAAAAACCCTCCAAATTAGACTCTAGATGGGCCATAAAAGAAGAAATAGTAGGAGAAGCAAGGTCACAATGAGCTCAGAGGGAGGGCGCGACTCAGAATTATGAAAAATAATTCTACAAAAATGTATTTTTTTCTATTTTTTATTAAAATGTTATGTTTTCTAATTAAAAAATTAAAAAAATTCATGTTACATTTATTTTTAAGGATGTTTTTCATGGTTTCTTGTATACTAATGATGATTTTGTAAGTGATAGCTAAAAAATATTGCAATTTTAGTGCACCATTGAAAATAGGTCAAGTTGTCTTAGGCTAACATCTCAAAAGAGCTATAATTTTAGCCTAAAAAAAAATTGGCTCTTGGTAGAATTACGCTATAATGTAGGTGATGATTTTAAGGGTTTTTTTTGGTAATGATATTTGGTTTGTAATGTCATAAATGAAAACTGTTGAAATTTTGAACTCATTTTTTCACTCATCACATTTTTGTTTTAATTCCATGGTTGAAAAATGACAATGTTTTAATGTTTTTCAAAGTCATGCTATTTGCTTTTTAATGCCATGCTTGAAAATTGTTAGAATTTTAAGGTTTTCCATGATCATGTTTTTTGTTTTAATACCATCTATGAAAATGTTGGAATTTTATACCTAACAAAATGGATGATATGTCATTTCCAATTTTTTTTTTATTTTGAGTCATTTTTCATGTTTTTTTGCATAAAAATAGGGTTTTTTAATGCTAAAGTTTTCATTTTGAGGTTGCATTTTCTTGTTAAGTTGGTAAAATTGTTCTTCATCTCTCTTTATTATAATATATAGAAATTTCAGATAGCTTAAATAGGGGAAATTAAGTTCTTTCACATGCACACATATTTTATTTTACACAAGGAACAATATCACATAGTTTAATTAAGTAATTCATCTGTGTATACCATGATATTTGCATCATGAAAATTTACAACATATGTGATTAACATGGATCACTTCCACATACTACAATCACAAAAAAAATATTCTTTTAGATCATTGTTTTGACAAAGTATGCTCCTTCTCTTGCACTCACAAGTGATATAGGGAAATCATAAAGTCAAGTATTATATTTAGAAATTATAACGACATCATAATCTAAGTTAATGAGTTGGCTCATCCTCTCAACTCAGGGACCCTTTTAAAATAAACTTTAGCTTAAAAAAATAAGTTTCTCCATTGTGAGGTCATAAAAAACCTTATTATTTTAAGTTATGAATCTCAGGGTAGGCATCCAAACAATCCTCCTCCTTCATTCCCATTTAAAATCTAGATAGTTAAATTTTAGGGTTATTCAAATCCTTCAGAACCTAGTGTAAAAAAATCTAGTGATGAGAAGAAACTCATGAACGGATCAAGGGTTAGACCTAAGATTTTATTAATCCCATTGATTCTCTCAACTCTTGGTATGGGTTTTGGATTAATGGTTGATACGCTAGAAGCTAATATTATCTCATACACACTGAAAGAAGGTAGCTTACTATCCAAATTGCGGTGAATCCATCAAAGGTGGTGGTTATGAAATACAACTACACCTTTAGAGTATTTTCAGGGATATTTAAAAATGTTTGAAGCACTTTTAAACATGCCCCAAATACCCCTCACTATAATCCTTCATTTCGACCTTTCATGTTTTTCTTCTAATGAATTCATGCCTCTACTGTAAAAAACTTGCTGCGGTCCTAGTTAAATTTTTAGTGAAATGATATTAGGTCTTATAGGGATTCAGATTATTTTCACACATGTCACTATTCTCGAAAATATTTTTATATCAAAACATTCACACATCATAAAATTAATTAATTCTCATCATCTTACATTTATGTGTATGTTTTTTTTTCAATCATGTTACTCATCTAAACAACTTGAAATCCCACCCTAGAGTGCACATACATCATTGAGAACCATACGGGGCCATATTTCATCCCTTAAATTTTGTTTCATTCAAGGACTCCCACCACTAGTAGGAGGTGTTACTAGTCTTCTGGAAAAAATTTCCAACTCTACCTATGTTCCCGGTCTTGTGGATTTTCCAAGTCTAGCTTTGTGATATCAATCACCACATAAGCCCACCTTTTTAGGTTCACCTATATTAGAAGAAACTTTTCCCAATACCCATTTATCTATATTTAACCATCCTTTGCATATTTTATAGGCCATGCCATGGTGGATTCAACAATTAACATCACATTTGTGGCTTCACTAAATCTCATGGATTTAACCAAATTAACTAATTATCTCATTTCCCATGATTCTACATGTCCTATAATGGCTATGAATTTTCCTTTATATATTTTAAAATTTAACGTAAAGCTAGGAAAATGCCCCACCAACCACATCATGAATTTTCATTTATTTTACTCTTCCAAAATCATTACAAAAAACTCAATTCATTTTCATTTATTCTAATGTACCTTAAGTGGCCCCTTGATTACATGGTATTTTAGTGAGAAGTCTAGTTCCTGTAATGACTTCGCTTCCATAGAAAAATAAATTTTGACCTTTTTATAACCTCCAATTCACCTTGACATAGGACTATAAATACTCACAAATTTCCATCAATCCACCTCTACTCATATCATTGAACATATCCATGAATCATGGAAATATTATAGTATATGTAAGATACATGTTTCTAAATAACTCCTCCTCAATTTTTTCCTCAAATTTCGTTTTCTTTTTATTGAAAAATACATGACTACCACATTGCCACAAGATTAGGAATGAAAAACCATAAAATATCAACATTTTGAGCTCATGTAATCCCAATTGGGATACAAATACATCGTAATCTTGGATGCATATTGACCACAACCTTTTAACCTAGAAAAAATTGAGCCACCCAATTCTAATGGGATCATTTGGGTCATCTCCCAACTAAAAAGGAATTCATCCTTCTTATAACAACAATATTAGTTGAAACCAGCTTGGGACACCCTTTTCATTTCCAAATATGGTTGTACCATCACCATATTCTACACTTGTGTTCGCAGTGTATTAAAAAAATCTACCCATCATCCCTAGTGACCCTCTCATATAATGTTTATTATAAAAAACTTAGTAGAAAATGGAGGGGATATCCACATCCCACAATTCATATGAAAACTAAATACAAGGTAACCCTTATCACCCCTTCCCAAGCCCATCCCAACACAATGGAACTAACCCCTAATAAAAAGCAGGATATATTCTTTTCAACTCTCTTACATTGAAAAAAAATAGGGGTTCCATTAGCTCAAAAAATATAACGTTCCCTCCCAATTTTTTAATAAAAAGAATAAGGGTAATAGGAAAAAAAGGGAAACTAGGAACAAGGGGAAATACCTAGTAGCTAAACTAGTAGGGAGAGGGAAACTCCCCTAATTAAAATCAATTCCAAATAAATGTAATAATAACCAACTAAAATAAGAGAAAAACAACGGTTTATGAACCAATTTCCTCTATGAACTATGTATATATTTTAGCCACTATACTCACCATTTCCCACAAATAGATGAGTTTAAATATATGAATAAAATTATGGGTAACCATGGCCATGGTAACCTTAATGGAGCTCCTCATATTTCACAACAACTAGTAGTGTTGTAGACCCCTTTTTCCTCAATATGGTGTCATATAAAACAAATAGGAAGTGGGTTCTTCTAAACAAAATCATCATCACTTTACTCCCTCATTGGTAGGAAACCAACAAGATTCCTCCAATCAAGACATTTTCATAAATTATATTAATCTCCTCCTTTAGACTCATAGTTGTAATTATAGAATTAATCTTGAACCTAATATTTCTTCATCAAATGCCACTACATATAATCCAAAAATAGCTTGATGATCCTGCATATTCATATAGATCTAATATCTAAGTTAGCTAAGGGATTGTGGAGGCATAAAAATCATATTCTTGATGCCAAAGTGGCTCACAACTACAACATATTCAATGATTTGGATTACTAAACTACTACCATGTCATGATTAGAGGTGATACAAACATGCCTTAATCAAAGGAAGTAATTTTTCTTAGCATTAGGGGAAATTTACTTTTATGGTTCACTATTGGAAGTAATGCTTCCATGTGTTATCATGAGTTGTAATTGTAAGTCCCAAGGAGTCAATATAGAAGTTTTTGATTCTTATGGTATGAGTTGGAGCCGTGTCATTTCCAAGTCATAGATACACATTCTTAGGAGCTAGATTCGTCGAAGTCAGTAATAAATATCCTATATATTTATCCATTATGATGAATACTATAATGTGAGTGAATTGTGTTGTTAAATTTCAATCTTTTCCCTCGGTCTCAATTTCTAACATGGTATCACATATTTTTTTGGCTTGATTCCCTTACGAGAAGGTGAGGGAAATGTGAGAGCCTTGAGTTTTATTCCTCTGTAAATAGTTTAAGGTAGGAGATTGTGTTGTGTGGAGTGTTCGTATGAGTAACTTTTTTTTTATAGATCTATTCTCTATGAATAATATATATTGCATTTCAGGCTTGGAAAAATAGAGATACATTTCTTGTGTAGATCTAGAGTCTGTTGTAAGTTATCTGGCCTAGGTTATAGCCACATGCCAAATGCAACACGTCCTCGAATGTTTAAAAAGAAAAATTAGGAGTCTTGGTAAGATTCATCAAATATCCATACACGCCAAATAGTTGGAGCCAAATTTATGCTCCCTAGGTTATTAGTAATAAAATGATCCACATTATAAAGTCCTTGCCATATATGACTTTTGACCCATGAAGAATTCCTTCTTTTTTTTTCATTTTCTTGTCAGTGATGATCATTTTTTTTTGTAGCGGGGGCAGTTTAGCTAGTGCATAGCAGATTGGGAAGACTCTTATCATATATGATCTGCATTTCTGATTTTATCTCAAGCTTCAAAGTGTGATAAATGGAATCAGGAAGAGCCTGCAACTTAATGATTATGACTTGGAGCTCTCTTGCATCGTGATGCATCATTTCGGGAACAATTTTTTCTGCTGGATCCAGTATGAAGAAACTTGCATCGAAAGCCACAATATATATTAAGTCAAAATCATTACTACTGCATGACTTGATTCACATCCTCTTCAAGGTCATATTTTTTTTTTTTTTTTTAATGGGTGGATTCATTTCGCGTGTGGAATCATTGTTTCTCAAAATATTTTTGAATGAGGAAGCTTTTTGGTTTAACGATTTTTTTCTGATCAGATCTGACCAAAGAAGACCCTGAGTTAGTCCCTGGGATCCACGGTAGTAAGAAATAATTGTCATAAATGTATGGTGTAGACCCCACAGGTTTGATCCAAAGCAATTAGAGAGGCTATGAAACTTAGAAGACTAGAAGTTTCTATGGAAAAGAAATATGGAAACTGGTTGATTCAAGCACAATTCTAGAGATAAAGACCGAAAGGGGTGCATATGTGATGGAAAAAACAAGAAGTTAGAGTCATTGTGTGGTGTGAGTTTAATACATACTGTGCAAAGTTATTATGATTTTATTTAGATGTTTTTTGTAAATTTTTAATGGATCTATGGAGTGTGTCACACAATTTCATTGTCATATTTGTGAGATGATATAAGTAAAGAACAAAAAATAACAGGCCAATTATTCAACAGACTAATGTGACTCGTCATGCTCCCAAAGCATTAGTCACAGGTATTTATTAATAAGGTCAAGCTTGTGTGACCCATCGCGCTCCGAGAGAGTTAGTATAGGTTATTTTATACAAGGTCAAGTTGTAGAATTGTCTACTCAAGACACTATGTACCCAAAATTCTATCCTAGATAACTAGTGAATGTAGTGGAAGGTCATATATTCAACAAATGGTGGTAGTTCCATAGGATGGTTTAGTATTGAGACTGAAACGTTGTGTTTTGGGAGGTTGAGAAGTGTCATTTCTGCAAAGCATGTCAACGATGGTCTAAAAAGGTTATGTCTTAAATGGATCAAGTGGAAAGCTAAAAAGTGTGCTGAAGGAAAGAGTGGAAACCATGATATTTCAGAGTGGATATGAGTGCTAGTGATGAACATATCAAACAAATTTGACAAAGATTCATTATTATTATAATTTGTGTTTTCAATGTTTTCTATGTAAGCATTAAGATAGGGTATTGGAAGCAATGCTTCCATGTGTTATCACGAGTTTTAATTTTGATTTGCAAGGAGTCAATCTACAATTTGTTGATTCTTATGGTATGAGTTGGAGTCGTGTCATTTCCGAGTCACAGATCCACATTTTTGAGATCTAGTTTCGTCGAAATTAGTAAACAATATCCTATATATGTATCCATTGTGATGAATAAAATAGTGTGTGTGATTTGCATTGTGTCAAAAATTTCTACGCTCTCTTTTAAATTTCTAACAATTGACATCTAATCGCCTTTGATGTGGACGAATCTAAACCACAACTACAATCCTTAGTTAGTTTCTAGATTCCTGTCACTATTTGTAATTTCTCCATTTATCATTGCATCATCATTGAAGGTGCATTTACATGCAGCATGCATAAACATATGTGAAAAAAATAATGAGATGAAATTTGAGCTAAAAAATAACCACCTAAGAAACAATTAATAAATTAAAAAAATAATGTCATGTAGACAATTTTTTAATATATCATTTTTATTATTTTACATTTATCAAAATTACCCAAATAAATGTCACATTTATCAAAATAATCGTCTATATATATATATATATATATAATTTCAATTAATTTATTAACACAAGGTTAATACAATTTAAATTTAAGAAGTGAATTTAAAATTTAAATTAAAAAACTAAATTTAAAATTTAAATAAGTTATGTGTCATTAAAAATAAATAACCATGTATGTGTATATTTTATATTTAAACTAATTTATTAATACAAATTTTAATAAAATTTAAATAAAATAAAATTAAAATTTGAAATTAAAATTAAATTTGAATTTAAATTAAATTTAAATGACTGAAATAAATGCACTTTTATCAAAATAAAAGTTTATATATATTATATTTAAATTTATTTATTTACATAAGATTTAATAAAATTTAAATCTAAAAGCTAAATTTAAAATTTAAACTAAATTAAGTGTCACTAAAAACACACTCAGCCCATGATTTACCCTTCATTAAGAATATTATTGATATTATAACTTTTATAGAATACAAAATTAATTTTATTTTTAATATTTAATGTTGTCCGGGGTCACTTTTGCACCATTCACTTTTAATGTAGCTAAAATATATTGTTAAAAAAATTGTTGGTGCCTAGCCACACCTGTATCTCTTTTGAATTTTAAAGGATTTTGATTTCCTTACAGATTATGACATAGAAATTCATTGCTAACTTTTAAAAATATAATTTCATCTAATGTTAGATCCATGAGCTTGTCATTTTTTACATCACCTTGTATGCATATGATGGTGTCCCTTTGTAACTAGTTGGCCTCTACTAAAATGAACCTCTAGATCTTGTATGGAAAATTTTCTCAATTGAAATTGAGTTGAACAATGCCCCTCTTAATTACAATAAATTTTTTGGGAGAAGCTACATGTTTTCCATGAGGGTTGTAGCCTCCTAAATATTTTTTACAACGAGCTTTCCCCATAATGGAAATATATTCAACATTTACCACCTTACTACAAACCTTTATGCTATTCAATGGTAGATAATGCAATACCACTCATTGGATCCCAACAAGATCTCATTCCCTCATTCATATAATTAGTGCCCAAAATATTAGGGATTATTCCCTTCTTGAGACATACCCTAGGTAACCCTCACTTTCCCTATATTTGGTACTACTCTTGTTTTTTTTTTGAAAATTACTCCCACCAAACACTCCTCAATGTCTCTTCTTCATCATTTTGAGCTAGATATGGAAACTAGTAGTGGTTCATCATATATTACCTACTTTGTTACTTAGAATTATTTTCTATACCAACCACCTAGTTTTTCATCACAACAAGTAATATCCACATTGAACCTCCCTAACATGATATTTATTGTTATTTCTTCACGCTTCTCTCCCCCTTCCTCATCACATCTCCGATGCCAATCGTAATTTCCTATTGTTATGCATAGTGGTCACACCTCTAGTTAATCATAATCCAACATAGTATAGTAGTTCATCTAAGGGAACTGAACAAATCCTAGATAGAACCAAAATATAGGTTAGGGATAAACAAAAAAATAAAATTACATTCAAATCTTCCTTTATACCATGAATTAGAGAAATTTTGAGGTCTAAAATGGGCCTCCTAAGAAACACTATAAAATAATAGTGGAAATAATAAAATAAGATTATATTACATAATAAAAGTTTAGAGGGAAAAAATGAAAAACTATTTTTTCAACTCATATTTTAAACTTCTCTCCTTATGAGTTTACTCATATTTATAGTGAAAGAACTCGTTAGATGCAGATTATATTCTTCATCCAAGGATTATACATGTTACATACTTTTGGTGGACCATACTACATGAAAAATGATAAATACATGAAGAAACGTGATTAGAAACATAGGTACTCCTTGGATGAGGAATTAAATTATTGTTGGGAATCACAATTGTTGTTAGACCAAAACCCACAGGTGTTAGTCAACGATCACATCGCCAGATATAAGGATATACGAGAGGTTGTTAGTCCATGTCACGAAATACACAAGGAGTGTTGGTTTATCCAATGTTCAACAATACCCCCCTAGTGCAAGCTGAGTGTGTATCGAACTCATTACCTACACTCTTATACCATGTGTTCAGAATCACAATTGTCATTAGATAAAAACCCATAGGTGTTAGTCAATGATCACATCACTAGCGATAAGGATCTATGAGAGGTGATTAGTGCATAACACACTAGGAGCATTGGTTTATCCAATATCAAAATTGTTGTATCACATGAGTGCTCCTGCTCAAAATTTGAGTAAAATCGTAGGGAGATAAGTTGAAAAAATAGTTTTTTTTCTTTTAATATTTTAACTTTTTAACTCCAAAAATGGTGAATCACCCCCCACAGTTGATAACATCATCTTGAATCCTGTTGGTTCTTAGAAAGTTGATTTTTCTGTACATTTTTGTTTTGAGGTCCATTTTTTACCTCAAAATTTCTCTAACGAGTCATTTCTCAATGCACTCTTTTTCATACATAATGGCATCCAACCAATCAAATTCTAACCATGGATCCCCTTAATGCTCCAATAATCATTCCCACCTTTTAGCAAAGGAGTGACTAGAGATTTATAGAATATTTTTCACAGCAAAACCTTGTGCACTAGTCACCCATGTGCCATTTGTACTACACATGGCCATTATACCCACAAATTTCCTAATCTCCCTAGATATTGAGATGCATTGGACGTAATTGAAGAAGAAGTATCCAATGAGTTCCCACATTTGAAATTTGAGTAAACCTATAAGGATATGAGTTGAAAATATGAGTAAATTTTGTTCCCCTCTAAAAAAATTTATCCTCAAGGATGATATCATCATCTTGAATCTTAGTGGTTATTTTAAAGTTGATTATTTTAGTACATTTTTCAATTTGAGGCCCATTGTTTACCTAAAAATTCCCATGATGAGAAATATATAGCCACCTCGTAAGGAGAAATGAGCTATATATTTCATTATCTTTCTCATATCATCCTCACTTAGATGATCTCATTGCTTTTTCTAAAAAGTAATCTCAACATCTTAAGGATCTTCATATGATTTTATAGAATTTCAAGGGATACAAAGTCAGCTTAAACACCCTTAAGTGTGTGTTTTGTTATTTATTGGTTGTTTTCTTGGGTTCAATATGTCTAAGAAATTCACTATGGTTGACCTCTCCATGCCATTTACAAGATCTCATGTCACAAAACTTTAAGTTAATTATAGAGCTTCCAAAGAAAAAATAGTTTTCTAGGATGATTTATTCCTACCTATGCCACCCATAGTAATGGTTTTTATGAAATTTTCATGAATACACCTATTTAAAATAGGATAAGTATACCAAACAACATTTTGACATATTAAAAAAATACACTATAAAAATCTTATCTCATTAGTCCTCCTAATTTCATAAGGGGGTACAACCTATAGTTATAGGAAACTAATGGAGCCATTGTTGGGGTACTTGTTCACAAAGGAGATGAAAATTGAGAACGTGACATGTATTATATCAGAAAAAAATATGTTGTAACCACTCCCCAATTATGAATAGGATGAGAGTATTGTCCTTATTTTGGTACTTCTAGTCCAAAAACTATGACATTATATATTATTACATACTACCAAGGTAATATAATTATAACCCCATGTGTTACATATTAAGCCATATAAATATGAATGGAAGGTTTCCCAATGGATCGCCACCCTTTGGACATCCTAAATCTTATGAAAAAATTCATTAAGATGAAGTTTGGGGACTAAATGATCCAGTTGGATATTGGTGGCCACCTACCTATTCCATCTAGTTAGTTTCATCAGTTTTCTTATTTAATATTTTTAGCAGTTTTTTAGGTCATGAACTTCTAGAGCCATTTTGAGGCCCTAAATGGCATAGTAATCGGAGAAATATTTCGAACGAGGCATCATACGCACCAAACAGAGATACTATGACCAAGTTATGACCTCGGGAACTTGGTTGCCCAACTAACCCCAACGGGGCCCATAAACTCTTGGTGTTACATCTCCTTAGGTTAGGGTTTTGGTTGCTTAGGTTTTTTTCTTATTTTTCAATAATAAAAAGTCCCTTGAGCCTCATTGTAACAAAGTTCAGAGGCATGTAGCTGACACATCACTTCTCATAGATAACCTACCATCACCCTAGTGAGTTTATTTCCATTCTGTCTGTAAGCATATTTTGGTCATTTGACATCAACGAAATGAAGTTTTATTTCTGCTACATTTCTATTTTTGTGTTTATTTATGTATTTTATTTAATTCCTACATAAATCCAAATTTAGGTTACGTCTCCATGAGGGTTTGAAACATATTTCAGTTTCAATGTTTTGCAGTAATATTTAGTAAACTTCATGTGTGTTCCATGGTCTCTATAGATCATATTAGAGATTGCAATGAAATTATTTTTTATTATCTCAAATGGGTTTTTTACGGAATTTGATTTTGTATCCCTGTTTGAGGGATATGAGCAATTGAAGTTACACATGTCTTGAACATTACGCCATCATGTGCCCTATGAGTTTGTGGAATAATTTTATCACCCAAAAAGTCATAAAATTTCAAGTGTATTATATCACTAGAAATATCTATTCAATTCCTCAAATGGGTCTTTGATGGAATTTGATTTCATCACCTAAAGAAAAAGTTATCAGTAAAGCTACAACAAGGGGTCCATTTCAGCCAAGATCTAGATCAATGGTATTAGAGTGGTCTACTCTTTCAGGATATTTATTTGCATTTCCCCAATGATTTTAGGGTATAAGGAGTTAGGGCTTGATCTGGTTAAACCTTTGCAATATCAGCCTCGCAAACCCTGACGACCTCCCATGGTGGAAGAAAAGAAAGACCAGAGAGTAGGAGATCATATCAAAATATTGCTTTAGGAGGCCATCAAGAAAGAAAGTAACACGATGATGGATAACCTTGCCCATATCCTTGAATGGCTACCCACCAGTGGTGCATCTACATCCAGAAGCCACTCTGCAGGTGCCACTCCTTTCAAGGTACAAGTCAACTTTGACATTCCTGTATTTGAAGGTCAGATAGATGCAAATTTCGTATATAGATGGTTGAATTTGCTGGAAGGGTATTTTTAGATCCATGATTTCTCTGACCGAGAAAAGATTAGTTTTGCACTCCTCAAAGTTTCCCCCAATGTCAAATACTGGTGGGGAACCTACTGTGAGAAAAAGTACTAGAGAGAACCCTCTCTTTTCTCGGCTACACCCACTTAGAATTTGTCCCGAGATGGAATCAAGGAACAATATTACCCCATGGGGAGCTATGAGGACAAGTACATCCAATGGACCACGCTACTGCAGTAAAGGGATCAAGATGTGCATGAGCTAACAAATTTTTTCCATACCCTAGGCACAAAGTTGGGCACTAAATATTCAGAGAGACATTTTGTACTCAAGTATCACAACTATTTTCACATATAAATTCAGGAGGAAATGGAGTTCCTCGAGATTACCTCGCTTGGCGGGGCATATCAATATGTCTCCAAGATCATGTAGAAATTTAAGCATAAGAAGTGAGACTTTGGATCTGTAAATCAGAATTTAGGGAAGGGCACCCCCGAACCACAGAACAAGGGGCAAAGCCAAAGTAGGGTGACTCAAAACAACACCAAAAATAAAAAGAAGGAAATGGGAAAGTGGTGTGAATTTCACAACAACTCCACTCGTAACACAAGCGAGTGTTAGACCAAACGGTTGCTGCTGGCCAAACTGAAGACATCTGAATCAGATGCATGTTCTGATTCTGAGTTCTAATCAGACAAGGTGAGTGAAAAAGGGAAGACAATCATTGATGCAGATTCAAGTGCAATTGTTCCCACCACCAAGCTCCGGAGAGAGGATCCCAAGGATCCAGAGGAGGGGGAGCACCTATTTCATTCACAGATGTGGGTGAAGGATTCTCCACTACAATTCCTTGTCAATAGTGGAAGCCAAAAGTACCTCATTTCACAAAAGGTCATGAAGCGACTCCATCTACTGACCACAACACACCCACAGTCATATACCATCGGGTGGCTTCACCAAGGAAGAGATATTTGCGTCATCCAGCAGTGGCACCTTCTGTAGAACATTAAGCCCTTCATGGATGAGGTATAGTGTGATGTTTCTCCTCTTGAAAAGTGTGATGTATTATTGGGCCAACCATACTTGTGGAAGTGACATGTTGTGTATGAGTCTATACCTCATTCTGTTATTATTAATTTGGGAAATTTGTATAGGATACTGGAGGAAGTATCGCCTCTCGCCATCTCTTTGACTACTCGAAAGAAATGCAGTAATATTATTTCCCAAAATAGGAATTTTTTTTCATTACAATTCACCCACAGGGAAAGAAGAAGATTATGGCCACAACCTCCAAATAGGGCTCCCTTACACGACAACAAGAAATGGAAAAACTTGTGGAGGAATACAAGGATATTTTCTCCTCACCCAGAGAGGCTCCTCTACATTTTCAGGTCAAGCACTCCATTGATCTGACCCCAGGTGTGCCACTGCCTGATTTTTCCATACCTCATGCGATCACACAAATACAATCCACGTGTATTGTATAATGTTTGCCAACAGGTCCACGACATCTTGGAGAAACCCAATGCTAAGTACAAGCAGCGTCAAGATCAACATCGAGTGCCACACAAGTTCTAGGTGGGCGACACATTCTGGTTACATTTGCAGAAGGAGCACCTCTCTGGACCCCACTGCAAGCTATGCCCACTTCATTGAAAGCCAACTCCTTCACCAGGGAAAGTGTTTCACCAAGGACCAGGTTCAACAGAAATTTCCCTACCTCATGGAGGCTCTACATGTAATGGGGACCATTTATTTCTAAGGGGGGAGGAATGATCCAGGTGGATATTTGTGGCCACATGCCTATTCCACCTAGTCAGTTTCATCAGTTTTATTATTTAATATTTTTAGTAAATTTTCAGGTCTTTAACTTCCAGAGCCATTTTGAGGCCCTAAACGATGTAGTTCTTGGAGACATATTTCCAATGATATATCATACACATCAAATAGAGATACTATGAACAAGTTATGACCCCGAGAAATTGGCTACCCAACTAACCCCAACAGGGCCCATAAACTCTTGGTGTTACATCTACTCGGGTTAGGGTTTTGGTTTTTTAGGGTTTTCTATTATTTTTCAATAATAAAAAGGCCCTTGAGCCTCATTGTAACACAGTTCAAAGGCATGCAGCCACCACATCTCTTCTCAGAGATAACCTACCATCGCCCTAGCTAGTTTATGTACATTCTAGCTGTAAGCATATTTAAGTTGTTTGACATCAATGAAATGGAGTTTTATTTCTAATACATCTGTATTTTTGTGTTCATTTCTATATTTTATTTCGTTCCTGCATAAATTCAGATTCATGTTATGGCTCCATGAGGGTTTGAAACATATTTCAATTTCAATGTTTTGTAGTAATCTTCAGTAAACTTCATGTGTGTTCCATGGTCTCCATAGATCATATTATAGAGTGAAATATATCTCATTTGAAAGTATTTTTTTATTATCTCAAATGAGTTTTTTATAGAATTTTATTTTGTTTCCCAGCTTGAGAGAAATGAGAAATTGAAGTGACACCTGTCTGGAACACTATGCTGCCACCCATCCTCTGAGTTTATGAAAACATTTTGTCACCCCAAAGGTCATCAAATTTCAAGTGTCTTATGTCACTGGAAATATCTATTCAATACTTCAAATGGGTCTTTGATGGAATTTTATTTCATCACCTATAGAAGAAATTATCAGCAAAGTTGCAACAAGAGGTCCATTTCAACCAAGATTTGGATCACTGAACTCACTCTCTTGCAACTAAAATCCATCTCCTAGCAGTATTCTAGTAGCTCAATGCACATTTCCACAACACTCATCCACTCTTCAAACAATAGTCATGAAGTAAAAATGATATGGAAATGTGGGTACACCCCATTTTATATGTTCCATTCTTATATTTATTTTTGATCATTCAAGAGCAAAAAAGATACGTTTATCAAGCCACTTAAAGCATTAGAATAATCATGGCCCACTCTACACGATGGTATGGTTCATTTTCTCATTCAAAAGAATCAACTAGGGGACCCTACCTTAGAATTTCCTCTATACAGGTGCATTAGAGGACCTTTTTTCCATTTTCCAAGTGGTTTACATTATTTTACACTTTTATCATCAATTCTTTCACTCCATTGGTGTCTAATACCTAGTACCCCATGGCATGTTAAAATGGGGAGAAATATTCGAACCTAAATGTATTTGAATTTTCAAAATGGAATTGTAGTAACTTCCTCTTAACTCCATACATTTACCAATTCACTCCCATAAAACAAACAATATTGTCCCTAATACCTGACTGAGAATGCTTCCACCACATTCACTTATACTTTACAGTTGCAACTAGCCTATTGTTCCTTTCCACCCACATGGATTTATAAACTATATATCACCCATTCTAATACTAGAGTTTAGGCTCTATATTCATTTATATTAAGAGCCCTTTTTATTACACCCCATGGAAGTCCAACACGTGCCTATTTTCTTATCATTTTTCTAATATTTCTTAGTTAGCTCCAAAGTAAAAATTTCATTGGATACTTCAAAATGTGCCACTAGATTTTCATTTAGCCTCTTATTTCCTTATCATAATTTTTGTGTTTGCATAGTAAACCTCCATTCATAAACCCACTTGGATACCAACCAATTGGGCCTCTCATCTTCTTAATTTCTAGCTTACACTATTGTGCAAGTCATCGTTTTCATTGGGGCACCCATATTCATGTATGCACACCCCCAAAATATTTTTTGATATTTAATTACTTATTGTACCACAATTATTTTGGGAGAAACCTTCTTTAATCAACCATCCATTATTTTCTCTCTTTATTGGTGGTCGCCCCACTCACTCTTGGATAAATAATTTGTATTATAAGTTTCCTAGTTCTACTTGGTCCCCATAATGGCCTTCATCTATGTCTCTAACCCTGTTATTTGTGGTTCACTATCACATGTGTCATTATGTATAGCCATACTCATAGTCCAAACATCAACCCACTAAGTCTCATCTTTGGTACTCCTTATGACTCTAGAGCTTTATTTGTCCTACGATGTCTTCACTGTTTCCTTACACTCATCCATTCATTCTGATTCATCCAAGGGAAGTATACCAAGTCTCACTTGGTTATTTGTATGATTTATATCATAAAAATACTTCACTACTTTACAAAAGTGGTACCTCACCCATATACAATTTGATTTTAAAGGAACCTATTTCCTTTACCATCACTGCTTCCATATTTTTAACATCATATCACTCATTCTAGGAACAAAGTAGTATCTTGGTTACCATTACCCTCCACAATGATGAACCTATGATGAAACAAAATGATTCTTCATGTTTATTTTATTTTATTAGACTCCTTGTTGTTTAAATTCAATTATCTATCATAGCAGGGTTAGTTGTACCATATAATAGTTGAATTTTCTAGTACTAAGATGAATAACCTATGGATGGACTGGAAAGCTTCATCCATCACTTTGAACATTTCAATTTCAATCACAATCATCAAGATGTTTGCATCAAAGATTTATTTTTATCTCACGAGTTCCCCGAAGTGAAATGCATATTTCTACTTCAGCATAATAGTCTCATTGCACACCTCATATAAGATCCATCAACATCATGTCACTCATTGTAATTAGTTGTATGGATCAATATCATGTGAGAATCATACATGTCTAGCTAATTTATATCTTGTGTATGCTTCATACTAGGATGAATGTTTTGGTAAGTGATCCTCTCTTTCTCTCTCTCAAAGACTAACTATAGGTAGTGTGCATTTTAGAAAATAATGATTTATTTTGGATATAATTATACTCCTAATGCCATTCATAATGGGGAAATTATTATCACCCAAAATTCACTAACACATAGTTACAGTTGATTACCGGAAAATTCCATAATCCATGATGATAAAGGTTTCTGAAAGCTATTAGTAAACACCTAAAAATGTAGGTGGTAAATTTTATAAAATTAGTTATTTACCATTCATACAAGTTTTAAATCCCACTTTTGCCTAAATTCATGTTATTTTTCCTTTGATAGTCACATATATATGTAGATACTACAGTTCCAAATCAGAAGGCATAATCAATCTAATCAATTCAAGGATATGGAAAGTATAAGTTGTGAATGGGAAGGCTAAGGGACTATGGAAATTTATGGGGGGGTACATAGAGCCTCAAAGGATCCATCATATTCATTCCAAATTTAAAATACCCACCATATTCTTCAAGGAGTTAACTGCCATGAGATCTTTGAAAATGCTTTATAAATACTACACTTGGGGGACCAATTGAAGAAGGAGAAGAAATACATTGACATACTACTAAAATTTAGTTGGAATTCTCTCAAATTTCAAATTTTTATGGCATAAACAATATGAAATTTCAATATTTAACCATAGAAATACTTGGAAATGTTATTTCAAAGGTGTTGTAGCCGCTACAACACCACCCAAAATTTTGGGTATATTTAAAATTTTAGGTTCCCCCTCTGCTCGCCTAGGCATTAAAGTCTTTTGCCTGACCTGCAGTCAATGACCTCGTGCCGACCTATCCCCAACCCCTCATGAGTTGTCTCATCACCATGAATTGATGTTGTCACTGCAATCATGCCAATGTGGGAGGGATCATCTAGCGCAGGCTCGAACATTCTTATCACAGTCGCGCCATGTGTAATGAGATCGCCATGCATATGTTTGAACGAAAACCTTTTGTGTATTGATGAGTAAAAGCCCTCCTGCCATAGGTCATTGAGCATATTGTTTGAATACTTCTCTTAAGCTTGTTAGTTTCATGTGTTTTATCTGTGGTTATCATTATGGAAGAGTAGTTATGATGTCGTAATGTTCCACAGGTCAACCCCACGGATGACAGATTCCTCATTCGGGCCACGACATCAAGGGGAAATAAAATTAAGCTCAACAACCAGGCCAAGGTTGCGGAACAAGGGAGGAGTAGGAGCAAGCGACCAATACTGTTAAAAGGAGGATAGTGTGATGCATTTTGATCAGAAAAGGAACCTTTTATCTCACTGATGCAAAAAAGCTTTCTTCACTAGTGCACACCAGACGCTTTAAAGCGCTCCCTTGGTAATGTCCAGGTCCTGCATCATACCATCTCAATGTCGATGGGCGCACGCAAAGAAACATATTTTTCCACTTCGATGAGTCTAGTATATCCCGGTGAACAAAGCCAACTTAGAAGATACAAGGCTTCTCCATGTCGAGATACAGTGCAGAAGCACACATGCTGATGGTGACAAGATAGTCGCACAGCTAAAGGGTTTCTTCCATTGGCTGCAGTTGAATGAAATGGTTCGCAGGTTCAACATACGTCAAGGATAAATATTTTGAAAGATCATCACTGTCAATTTGGTGATTAAGTCCGGATTTAATTCTTTCAGTGCCTCATCTTCCATCAAAATATAGGTGTAGGTTTGTCAGTTCAGGCATTGGTGCATTACGGTTTTGTCACAATATCTAAGCGCACCTTTTGAGAATCAATATTTGTTGAACCTAAGCTACACAGTGGACACACGCGATGGACCAAGGTTGTGGTTTTGACATTATATAATTAAAACAAGGAAAATAAAACCACATGGTGTCAAAATCATAAGAGACCGTGGAGCAACCATGTAAAAACATGGCAAATAGGCACACATGTGATGGGTCAAGGTTACATTGCAAGTTGAAAACCAAGGCGCGAAACCATGCAGTTTCCAAACCATATAAAATGGTGAGTCAAGACTATATGGAGAACGTTACAAGTAGGCATAAATTCTTCTATGGCGAATATAGCTGTCCAAGCTGATGTTTAAATAACCATGGTGAGTTAAATTCCAAAGAGAAGCTGACTAGATACCACCACCATGCGACCATTTATGGGACACGTAGACCATGTCATTAGTAATTTTTTTAATGGAATGGGAATGATGGGGAATCATAACGAAAAAGCAAACGACCAAGTTGTATAATTAACACCATATGAGACGCAAAAGATTAGAACCATATGAAGACTCTTGGAAAATAGGCTCTATAGAAGAGTTTGACCGCTGGTAAAACAACGATGAACAGATATCCAAGAGACGAAACTAATGTTTAAAACATAACAGCGAATATGATAAATACTATGGCGCATGTAGGACGATCTTGTAGCGGTGCAAGAACACGGAGCTGGTGCAACGAAATTACATGGCCACGTGACATAGAGCCCAGTGTTCGATGGCAGGTTTTCCATTCGGCAAACGTTTGGAGCAGTTTACATATATATAGTTTCATTCCATACTAAGTGTTGGAGACATGGCGCAGAACCATGCATGGGCATGTTGCGTGGGCATGTTGCATGGAGTCCAACGTCGTTGGCAGGTGAATGCTTGGAACGGAGATACATTACAAAGCGGTTAAACTGTATGAGTAAGACACATGGAAAAATGGCGTCGGGCATACATGGGACAGATATATGTTTTGTAGTCAAACGTACCATATTTACGTTGCATGGAGCGGTCAACGTGGGAGTAGAACTATGAGAAACCGTTGCAAGTGGGCGCGCATTCATGGGCTGATCCGGATTTATGCAGGAACGCAACAGAATAAACACATAACCATAAATACAGAGATGCAGTGGAAATAACACTTCATTTCATTAATATCAAGAACTAAAATTTGCTTACAGATATAATGGAAATAAAACTAGCTAGGGCACTGGTAGCTATCTCTGAGAAGAGATGTGGTGGCTACAGGCCTCTGAACTGTGTTACAATGAGGCTTGAGTGCCTATTTATTATTGAGAAACAATGGAGAGCCCTAAACATCCCAAAAACCTAACCCTAGGAGATGAAGCGCCAAAACTATGGGCCCCGTTTGGGTAAATTGGTGTTTCAACTTCCCAGGGACGTAACTTTGGCATACTATCTCCGTTTGACGCACATGATACATCATTAGAAAGCTCTATCCGAGGACTACAGCTTTCGGGACGAATTTGATGATCAAATTTGCTGGGCGCTTTGATACCCAAAAAACGTCGTTTAGGGCCTCAAAACGGCTCCGGAAGTTCAGGACCCGAAAAACTGCTAAAAATAGTAAGTTATGCCGAAACTGAAAAACCGAAAGAGACAATGGTGGGGGGCCAAGTGGAATAGGTGGGTGGCCACCAATATCCACCTGGATCATTCCTCCCCCCTTAGGAAGCAATGGTCCCCATTGCGTTAAGTTCCTCCATGAGATGAGGAAATTTCTGCTGAACTTGGTCCCTGGTGAACCACTTTCCTTGGTGCGGGAGTTGGCCAGCTTTGACAACCCGATACAGTTGGATCCTCTGTTGGCGAGTGTTCTTAATTTGCATGTCCATGATACAATCTGTGGTGGCCTGTTCCATGCAGTCTGGGTTTAACTCTGTTGGTGTGAGTTGTTCTGCAATGTCCGAAGTGTCCAGTAGAGGTGGGAAGTAAGGACGAAGGCGATCCACATTGAAGGCTGGGTGCAGACCAAGGAATGGTGGAATACTAAGCTTGAAAGCATTGTTCCCTACAGCCTTGGTGATGGTGTACGGCCCGTATCTAAGCGGGCGAAGCTTGCGGTGAGGTCCAGTCAGGCGCTCCTTCTACAAATGCAGCCATACTTTGTCGCCCACCTGGAAGTTGTGTGGCACCCGGTGTTGATCATGGCACTGCTTGTACTTCGCATTGGCTCTGTCCAATATATCATGAACTTGTTGGCGGATGTGTTGAATGCGCTCGATGAAGCTACTTGCTTTGTCAACTTCAGACTGGACATGAGCTGAATTGGCCTGAGCAGCTGCAAATGGCATGGCTACGTCAATGGGACATAGTGGCTGGAATCCCAAGCCCACTTGAAAAGGGCTATGGCCGATTGAACTGTGGAGAGCCCGATTATAACTATGTTGTACATAAGGGAGGCTCTCGTCCCATGTGCGTGGATGCTTTGAATTGTACATGCGCAGAATGTGTACAATCATTCTGTTGACGACCTCTGTCTGGCCATCTGTTTGGGGATGGAAAGCTGTGGACTTAGTGAGCTTTGTGTCCAACATTGACCAGAGGCTGGACCAAAATGTGCTGAGGAACCTGCTATCTCGATCTGATATGATAGACTGTGGGATCCCAAAGTGCACCCGCACTCGTTCAAAGAAGAGTTTAGCAGTGGCTTCTGCTGTGATATTCTTCTTACAGGCCGCCATAATGGCCATCTTCGAGAATCTGTCAACGACCACGAAAACATAGTCATTTCCATTCTTAGTAGAGGGCAGGCCCGACATGTAATCCATGGAGATGGATTCCCACGGTCGACTAGGGGTAGGTAGTGGAGTATATAGGCCTTGCTTCTTGATGGTCGGTTTGGCAATGGCACAAGCAGTGCAGGATCTGATGTGCTTCTCGACATCCTTTCGAAGGTTCGGCCAATAGAAATACTTCTGTGGTATTGCTATTGTTTTCTCGACCCCGAAATGCCCAGCGACTCGACTGTAGTGTGCTTCCCATATCATCTTGGCACGCTCGCTTGAAGGAACACAAAGGTGTCCCAGGTGACATAGAAGTGCATCTTGGAGGTGAAAATTTGGAACTTGCGTGCCCCCCAAGAGTGCCTTGTAAGTGTGGCCGAATTCTGGGTCACTCTCATAGAGAAGTGGCCAATCAGAAGTCTCGTGCCCACAAGAGTTGAGCACGGTGGTGAGCGCCACAATCGGTGGTCGGCTGAGGCAGTCTGTAACATTATTGGTGCTACCCTTCTTGTACTTGATGTTCAATTGAAACTGTTGCAGATATGTGGACCACTTCTGATGGCGATCATTCTGCAACTTCCCTTGTGTCTGTATGAACTGCAGGGGCCGGTGGTCTGTGTGGATGATTGTTTCCTTCCCCAAAATTTAATGCTTCCATTGTCGACAGGCTTGCACAATGGAATACATTTCTTTATCATAGGTGGGATACTTGCGAACTGTCTCAGACAATGTCTCACTGTGATATGCCACTGGATGTCCCTGTTGAGTAAGAACTGCCCCAATAGCATAGTCAGAGGCATCTGTCTCGATCTCAAATGGCTGCTGCAAGTCTGGTAAGGTGAGCACTGGGGCAGAACAGAGGCGATTTTTCAATTCTTTGAACGCCTTCTGTTGAGGTTCCGACCAAAATAATTTTGCTTTTGCTCCTCCTTTGGTGACTTGACTCAAGGGTCAAGTGATATGAGAGAATCCCAACACGAATCTACGGTAGAAATTAGCAAGACCCAGAAAGCTGCGAATCTCTGTTATAGTAGTCGGGGCTAGCCAATCCCGAATGACTTGGATCTTGGCTGGATCCACATGCATCCCCCTTTCATCAATAATGTATCCCAGATATTGAACCTGGGTCATGTCAAACGTGCACTTCTCCAAATTGGCACACAACTTGTGTTGCCACAGTGTTTGGAGGACTTGTCAGATGTGATGAAGGTGCTCTTCCCAAGTCTTGCTGAAGATCAGAATGTCATCCAAGTACACCACTATGAATGAGTTGGTGAATGGCCGCAAGATGTCGTCCATCATCCTCATGAAGGTTGCGGGGGCATTCGTCAACCCGAAAGGCATGACCAGCCATTCAAAAAGGCCTTCCTTGGCTTTGAAGGCAGTCTTCCACACATCGGAGGGTTCAATTGGTACATGGTGATACCCAGACTTTAGGTCGATCTTACTGAAATATTTTGCACCTTGGAGTTGGTCCAGAAGGTCATCAATCCGTGGGATTGGGTACCTATTCCGGACAGTGATCTTGTTCAGCGCCCGATAGTCAATACAGAGTCTCCACGTCCCATCCTTCTTCTGTACCAACACGATCGGGCTCCCACAGGGCGATGAACTTGGTATGATGTGACCTTTCTGCAACAGCTCCTGAATCTGCCTCTTGATTTCATCATTTTCCAGAACAGAGCGTCGATAGATCGGTCCATTGGGTAGTGGCGCACCTGGGGTCAGATCAATCGGGTGCTTGACCTGGCAGTGCAGAGGAACCCCTGTGGGTGAGGTGAAGATGTCCTCGTACTCCTCCACGGCCTTATCCATTTGTTGTTGTCGTGCAGAGGGGCCCTGTCTGGAGGTCGTGGCCACAGTCTTCTTCTTGCCCTGGGGGCGGATCATCAGAAAAACGAATTTCCTGGTTTGGGAAATGAGCTTACTACATTGTTTTGCAGTAACCAAAGAGATAGTCGTAGGAGGTGGTACCTATGGTATCCTGTACAACTTATTTCCCAAAGTAATAATAACAGCACGAGGTCGAGACTCATACACAGCATGACGCTTCCACAAGTATGGTTGTCCTAATAATACATCAGAAACATCAATAGGAGCAACGTCACATAATACCTCATCCGTGAAGGGCTTGATGCTATAGGGAAGGCGACACTGCCGGCTGGCGCGGAGATCTCGTCCTTGGTGAAGCCACCCGATGGTGTATGGATGTGGGTGAGCTGTGGTCGGCAAGCCCAACCGCTTCACGGCGTCTGCTGAAATGAGGTTCTTTGGGCTCCCATTGTCGACAATGAACTGTACAGGGGAGCCCTTTACCCACATCTGGGAGTGGAAGAGACGTTCCTCCTCCTCTGGATCTTCCGGTTCCTCCTTCTGGACCTTTGTAGTGGCAACAGTGGCGTTGGGCTTTGCATCAATAATCTGTTTCCCTTTTTCATTCCCCTTTTCAGGTTCTGATTCGGAGTCGGAGCATGCATCTGACTCAGAAGCCCTCATCTCGGCCACTAGCGACTGCTTGGCCCGACACTCACTTGTGTTGTGAGTGGAGCTCTTGTGGAACTCACACCACTTTCCCGTGTCCTTCTTTGGCTTTACGGTGTTGTTCTTGTCTTGTGGCTTTGATGGGTTGTCTTTAGCCGCCATGCTCTGTCCTTTGTTTTACGGTTTGGAAGCACCTTTTCCTTGCTTTTGATTCGCAGATCCAAAGTCTCGCTTCTTCTGTTTGAATTTCTGCTCAATCTTGGCAGCATACCGGTATGCCGTACCAAGCGAGGAGATGTCGAGGAACTCCATTTCCTCCCGAATGTATCTGTGCAGACAACTGCGATACTTTAGCACCAAATGTTTCTCTGAATCTTTGATACCCAACTTTGTGCGCAGGGTATGGAACAGATTCGTCAACTCGTGCACATCTTGATCCCTTTGTTGTCGCAGCGTGGTCCATTGTATGTACTTGTCCTCATAGCTCCCCACGGGATAGTACTGTTCCTTGACGGCGTCTCGGAAAGAATTCCAAGTTGGTACGCCCGAGAACAGAGAGGGTTCTATCTGGTCCTTGTTCTCACAGTAGGTTTCCCACCAGTCCTTAACATGGGGGGTAGCTTTGAGGAGTGCAAAAATAATCTTCTCCCGGTCTGAAAAGTCATGAAAAAAGAAATATCCTTCTAATAGATTCAACCATCTATCTATGGCATCTGCGTCTATTTGACCCTCAAATATGGGAATGTCAAAATTTACTTGTACCTTAAAGGGAGTCGCAACTCCAGAGTGGCTACTGGATGCAGATGCGCCGCCGGTGGGCAGCCGTTGAAGGATCTGAGCAAAGCTATCCATCATCGCGTTCCTTTTTTTTTCGAGGGCCTCCTTGAGCAATATTTTGATAGGATCTCCTGCTCCCTCATCTTTCTTTTCATCCCCCATGGGCGTCCGTCGAGGTTTGCGAGGCTGATCTTGCAAAGGTTCCACCGGATCAAGCCCTAGCTCCTTATACCCCGACCTCGTTGGGGACATGCAAAGAAGGATCGAGAAAAAGCAGACCGCTCTGATACCACTGATCCGGATTTATGCAGGAACGCAACAGAATAAACATATAACCATAAATATAGAGATGCAGCGGAAATAACACTTCATTTCATTAATATCAAGAACTGAAATTTGCTTACAGACAGAATGGAAATAAAACTAGCTAGGGCGCTGGTAGCTATCTCTGAGAAGAGATGTGGCGGCTACAGGCCTCTGAACTGTGTTACAATGAGGCTCGAGGGCCTATTTATCATTTAGAAACAATGGGAAATCCTAAACAGCCAAAACCCTAACCCTAGGAGATGAAGAGCCAAAACTATGGGCCCCGTTTGGGTAAATTGGTGTTTCAACTTCCCAGGGGCGTAACTTTGGCATACGATCTCCGTTTGACGCATACCATACCTCGTTAGAAAGATCTATCTGAGGACTACGGCTTTAGGACAAATTTGATGAACAAGTCCATGTTGGCCCTTTGATACCCAAAAAAACGTCGTTTAGGGCCTCAAAACGGCTTCGGAAGTTCAGGACCCAAAAAACTGCTAAAAATAGTAAGTTATGCCGAAACTGAAAAACTGAAAGAGACAATGGTGGGGGGGCCAAGTGGAATAGGTGGGTGGCCACCAATATCCACCTGGATCATGGGCCAAGATTGCATTGCAAATTTACACCAAGGCACAAACCCATATGCTTTCAAAACCATAGTGTATGTTGAGGTTTCAACATTGGAATGGATATATGGGAGCGAAACATCATAGCTAACCCACCACGGCACTGTGACATTTATGGTTAAAACAGGGCAGGGTTGACGGTCAAACAACTTACGTGGAACATACGTTTTCAAAACCATGTGAGGTGGCAAGCAGAACCATATAAAGCATTGCATGGAGCCACACGTCCGATGCCAGGTGTTCAATCTATAATAAACATGCGCAACATATACATATAACGGCCAGATTTTGTGAAGCCCAACATCGAAATAAATATATGATAACATGCGAGCATGGCACCGGTGAAGACTGGAATTATGGTGAATGTTAAAGTGGAGATAATGATGGACAAAATTTACGTTCAACATTTCATCCTGCTGCAGTGCAGTCACAACACGCATAAGGCAGTCCACAGCATATTGTCTAGGCTCTTCGCCGCGTGTGAAAAGATGCGTTTCGATCCAGTTAAAACAACGGCAGTGTTTGCCATTACCCAGCGTATAGTTAGCTGTGACAGCGTGGAAAATGGCATGCGATTCCATCCTGAATACATGCACACAGATTCACCTGTATTGGTTTTATCATTTGCAGTAGGATACAGATCCGCCAGGGAAGAGCGAAACGTCCCATCGAACCAACGCAAGAATGGATGTGGAGTATTGTTTCCAGAGCGACAAATCCCTCCATTACAGTAGATGTTCTATTACAGGATAAAAGCTCCATTTTCAAAATTATATCAAAGTTGCTAACTCGGGGAAGCTTGGCATTCAGTGTCAAATTATTATATGGAAAAGGCCGCAGGTTAAAACGAATTTCTTCGACATGAACAAAACCTGTTTCATATCTGTGCTTCCATCAAATCTCAATAATTAACCAGTAGATCGGCGTTATGGGATGTTCTTTGGAAGACTGTTTTGGTTAACATCGTGTGAAGGCAACATAGCAATGGTGCTGGTCTGCTTATGACCTGACTTGCCACCACGAAGGCAGAAGCTGTTCGAAGGGCAAGAGATTTGTCGGAGTGCGTTCCTTCCTGCAACTTCACTAAGGAGTAGCGCCCTCACCTTTCTTGTCATGAAAGCATGCGGACTCATCAACCCCATTTCGAAGGGGCTTTCCCTTAGTAAGATCTTGGCGCAAATTTTCGAACATGATGAACGTATCATTGGAGCCCGGCATAGTTTTCGTTGTGGAGAACACAAGCAGCATGTTGCCCAAATCAACACTTCCATTTCATTGGGTATGCATTACAAACTCAGCCCATAGCTACGCTAATTGGCATTATGGTAACTGAAGAAAGGATACAGAGAAAGCTTACCCTAGCCATTCTCTCTGACGATTCAGTAGTTGACCACACAGGGGTCTAAGTTGTTATTTTCCTTCTTACAATTGATTAAAATGCCCTTAGCATTATTTATCTGACCTGTGTTATTTTATTGCAGGAGGAACCACTCTGTTTGCACATAACAGCCAAGGTTTTCCCCAGCAAACAAGGAGACATTTTCAGAACAAGCAGATGCTGGCGAAACTCCAAATAACTCGCAGATCTGGCGAGGTCGCAGGTTGCACGTCTGTGCTTTTTTCGCCTTTTGTAACCCTGCGACCCAGTGACCTAGTCACAAGGTCGCAGGGTCGCACCTCTTCAGTTTTTCCGCCTTTTGCAACCTCGCGACCTAGCGACCTAGTCGCAAGGTCGCGAGGTCGCATTTCGTCGGTTCTCCACCTTTTGCGACCCAACGACCCAGCGACCTAGTGGCAAAGTCGCAAGGTCGCATTTCTTTGGTTTTCCTCCTTTTTGCGACCTCGCGACCCAGTGACCTAGTCGCAAGGTCGCGAGGTCACATTTCGTCGGTTCTCCACCTTTTGCGACCCAGCGACCCAGCGACCTAGTCGCAAAGTCGCAAGGTCGAATTTCTTTGGTTTTCCTCCTTTTTGCGACCCAGCGACCTAGTCGCAAGGTCGCGAGGTCCCATTTCGTCGGTTTTTCCACCTTTTTCGACCCTGCGACCCAGCGACCTAGTCGCAAGGTCACAAGGTCGCATTCTCTCATTTTATTACAACTTGTGACCCCACGACCCAGGCAGGTCGCAGGTCGCAACAACAGCCAGGTCGCAGGTCGCAACAGCGGCTCAGGTCGCAGGTCGCAAAAAATACTGGGTCGCAAGGCAACTCAACGGTCAGGAAGATGAAAGGTCAAGGAAGCCCAAAGGGCAGGTTTTGTTTTATAAATACTCCTTCGGGAGCTTGTAAAGGGGCTTTTCTTTTTGGAGACTCAAGAGCTACATTGCATTGTATTTAAGGATCATATTCTTAGGCATATGAATACGAATACTTGTTAAAACCCCTTTGTCGGATGATGTATTTTGCTGTGACAGCACTGTGTGTATTCCTTGAACAATTTCAGAACATCCTATGATTAATGAAACTGCATTTTCAATAACATCATTTATGCATCATGTTTATCTATGCTTGTGTTAATGATGTTCAGTTTTTATCGCTTTCTAAATGGATGTTAATACCTTTGTCTATTAGCATTTCGTTTTATCTTTCAGGAAGTAAAGGGGAATCTTGCCATTAAGAACTATTTCTTTTGTGGTCAAATACCTTACAAGCATAACCCCAAAGATGTGCCGTTAACTGCATCTCTTCGGGCGTATATGTTTTATTTATTCTCTTGCTACGCATAGTGTTGTGGACATGTTCAATGCATCAATCATGTATTTCGTATCCTATGAATAAGTGTATGCCTGCAGGTTCAATCAGGTTCTTTTGAGACCGGAAGGGAAGGCGTCTTAAGCGGTAGCCGGACCCACACCCCGGACGGGATCCCTACTCCAAATGGTTCAAGGTATAATTGGGACTTTCTACCGGGGAGATCCCCTACTGTTGGCCGGACACAAAATCCCGTCAACAGATTTGGCGCTAGAAGGAGGGCCTGAACCTCCGCCCATATGTTTAACAAGAAGGGGGGCCAAATGACAAGCTGAGCCCTTAGAGCCTGCAGTTAATCTCATATCTGTAATGGCTCGTTCCCAAATCATTCTCCCGAGATGTTTGTCAGAGTTTTATGAACCTTGATACTTCGTCCCCGATAAAATTATGTATCACTTGTCCCAGTTAAAATTCGATGGTGAAAATGGGGTACCTATAACCCAGCACCTTTTAGATTTCTATGACTTTAGTGAGTGCTACAAAATTGAAGATGAAGGTTTCATTTGTTTTCTTTTCTTCCTCACTCTCGAAGGTCGAGCTAAGAAATGGTGCTGCACTTTGCCGAAATATTCCATCCATTCACTTGAACAACTCGCCAGTGAATTACAACAAGCTTTTCACAGGTATGATTTTCATAACGTTTTACTAAAGATAAATGACATCAGAATAGAACCTCAGGAATATTTAGATGAGTTCTCTATCAGATTCGTTCATTATTGTTTTGAGTTCCCTAAAAAGGATGTCGATTGGAGGTTTTTAAGAGAACAGTTCGCGTATGCGATTCTCGTTTCCCTTGAACCATTTCAGTTAGCAACCCGACCTGAGCCTAGTGTTCCCTATGACAACCTACAAGTCAACGTTTGTTCTGACTTTGAGTCTTTCACGTACCACATCGAATCTGAACCCCCCAGTGGCTCATTATCTCTTTTGGCTCATGAAACCTACCCCAAGTCCACTCGATGTCTCCCTAGACACCAACCTAGATCTGATTCGCATATTGATTATGAATCTGGTTCACATTCGGATGATGAATCTGGTTCACGTTTAGATTATGAATCTGGTTCACATTCGGATTATGAATCTGGTTCATATTCGGATTATGAATCTGGTTCATTTTCGGACTATGAATCTGGTTCACATACAAATTATGAATCGACTCCTAGCCCACATAAAGTTGATTCCCTTACAAGGTCTACCAGATCATCGTTTTCTCTGGATGACACGGTTGCGCGTGTTGAAAAGCCTTGTAGGGTTAACGCCCTTGCGACTCAATCTTTTCGTTCATTGTTCCCTAGTTTGTTTCTTGATCCCACCATACCAGTAAATTTGTTTAGACATTCAGAGTTTTCTTATACTAGTATTGGCGAAAATCATAAGCACATAGGTGGTGTTTCACAATCACAGTCTAAAATCGATGAATCTTTTAAATATGATCTATCTCACTCAGAATCTTTAGACAACCATGGGAGTGATTTCCTATCTAGGCAACTTCAAGATGTCCCCGTTATCGATCCATCCGAGTTGGTACACCCCAGGGAGCCTAACTTGCCAGGTACCGAACTTGACCAAACCGATGGTTGCAGCGATCACTCCTTATCTGAAAACATATTCAATCATACCGCTGATGACCGTCACTCAAATATCTTTGCTGACCATACGAAGACACCTGAATTCGATGATCCGCTTTGGGAAGATCCAAGTACCCACCAGAAAATCGAAACGCGTCAGCTTCCGCCGAACGTTTCTGAAATGACAATTCCCCAATACCATGCTCCTTCCAGCATAAACATGTCGAATTCACCCCATCCTGGCAAATCTGGAGAATCCGACATTTTGGATTATCAATCTGTCAGTGCGCAAACATTCGACCAAATTGATACAAAGCCCACTGACATCTTTCCAATCACTACAATTGATGATCATGCCCATTCGCCTGTTTATCTCGCCAAGCAATCGACGTTGGGAAACCCCCTGCTCGAAGGTCTGTATTTTGTTCAAAACGGAAAGGAATTGCAGCCCCCACTAAAAGTGGTTTCGGATCCTCAAATCCTTGACCAAATTCAAGAGAAACCCCGAACTAGGGTTTTCGAAACTAGGGTTTCTACGCTTGGATGCGCATGCATCTATAATTCGCCTGGAACTTGCTTATTGTTTCCATTCCATAAAACTGATGATCCCCACTACCATAATGAGCATGCTGGTTCATTCGACCAACCCCATCCAGTGAATGTGCTTGCAAATAGTAATTGGCTTACCCATCACCCCTCAGATCCAGGATCGTGCGTGAATGATTTTGTGTCATTTATCAATAATGTTGAGTTTCAAGAACATATTGCTGGTTATCAAGATGAGAATGGGATTCATCTTGCGTAATCTGTTCTGGCATGTTCTATGGTAAGTATCTCTAATCATCTTGCCGTGGCTCCTGCTCCTCAGGTAAGATTTGTTGCTACTGCACTTTTTTGGATACTAGCTCTGACCCTGATCCTTGTTGTTCTTGCAGGTCAGGAACTAATGCGGTGGCTGCACTGGAAAACTGATTTTACATAGCCTCACTGCATCATTGGTTAAACTAGGTTTTAGGTGTAGGCTAGCTAGGACCAGTTAATAAAATTTGTTAGTTCAAAGTTTTAATTAGGTTTACTTGCTAAATTTTTCTCCATGATTTAAAAGTATGTTTTGCTATTTTATTTACGATTAATATCTTAGGCAACATCATGTTACGAGTATTTTCTTTCATTTCCTTTTCAGTTGCTCGTTGCTGCATAAATAATCATTGCTTGTATTGCGCCTCTTTTCCACCTACAACTGGTTGATCGTTCTCGCACATGGCGTTGCATTGCACCTTGAGCCTCACTCATTACATTGCGTCGTACTCTCTCTCCCTCACATCATTTTTGTCATATTGCTTGCCACTTCATGAGCCCTCATTGCAACCCTATCGCCTTGCAGTCTTGTTTTGCCCCGATTGTTGAAACAGTAACCCCATTTTTTTGTGCGAGGTTGTGGTGGCTACCTCAAGAGGCAGCTTTCTCTTAGGACCAGTCATCGAATTCGCATTATCGACAGGATGCCTATGAGTCTAAAACTCATTTAGCTAGGGAGATACGAGCCGGTTGCTTATGGGAGACCTAATGATTTCGAATGACCCCTACCCGTAGCCTAAGCTTTGTGCCCATCATAGTCTTGGACATCTTGATGATCTGTTTTTCTCACTTCACCTATTGTGGTAGATGGGATGTGAAGGTTCGGCACAAGGGAAAACCAAAATCAGGATATCTTTCAGTTTCTGTAACACGAGAAACAACCTCTCTTGCTCGTAAAATAAGTCGGGATCCCTCATCCGCCCATGAAAAATAAGTGCCATGAGCACATGAAAATAAGTGCCATGAGCACATGAAAATAAGTGCTGTAAGCACATGAAACAAATAAGGGTAAAGGATCGAGAAAGGCTTCCTGCGCAGAGAGGTAATGCAACGACTCCGTCGGGGTACTGACCAGGCTCGCTGGCAGCGGAGCAATGTTTGTGATTTCTTGAAGTGACTCTGCCAGGGTACTGTCCAGGCCTGCTGGCAGCGGAGCAACACTAGAAGCTTACTTTAAAAATCCTGAGAATAATAAACCCAGTGCCTTGCTCCTCACATCATCATTAAGCTACTGGCATCTGTGAGCTTTCTCTTTGATGTGTTTCTGATTAGCGGGACTTAGTTGAGGCACAAGGAGTAGGCATACCTGTAAAGGGCCAAAGTAATACAAAGGGTACCCACGGAACTGGTTCAATGTTCCCTTGCATCATTATCCGGACTCAGACTATTGTGGTGTTATTGACAGAGATGCTGGATTCTACCAGTGGTTCGCCATTTGTTGTAGCCGCTACAACACCACCCAAAATTTTGGGTATATTTAAAATTTCGGGTTCCCCCTCTGCTCGCCTAGGCGTTAAAGTCTTTTGCCTGAACTGCAGTCAATGACCTCCCGCCGACCTATCCCCAACCCCTCACGAGTTGTCTCATCACCATGACTTGATGCTGTCACTGCAATCATGCCAATGTGGGAGGGATCATCTAGTGCAGGCTCGAACATTCTTATCACAGTCGCGCCATGTGTAATGAGATCGCCATGCATATGTTTGAATGAAAACCTTTTGTGTATTGATGAGTAAAAGCCCTCCTGCCATAGGTCATTGAGCATATTGTTTGAATACTTCTCTTAAGCTTGTTAGTTTCATGTGTTTTATCTGTGGTTATCATTATGGAAGAGTATTTATGATGTCGTAATGTTCCACAGGTCGACCCCACAGGTGACAGATTCCTCATTCGGGCCACGACATCAAGGGGAAATAAAATTAAGCTCAACAACCAGGCCAAGGTTGCGGAACAAGGGAGGAGTAGGAGAAAGCGACCAGTACTGTTAAAAGGAGGATAGTGTGATGCATGTTGATCAGAAAAGGAACCTTTTATCTCACTGATGCAAAAAATCTTTCTTCACTAGTGCACACCAGACGCTTTAAAGCGCTCCATTGGTAATGTCCAGGTCCTGCATCATACCATCTCAATGTTGATGGGCGCACGCAAAGAAACATATTTCGCCACTTCGATGAGTCTAGTATATCCCGGTGAACAAAGCCGACTTAGAAGATACAAGGCTTCTCCATGTCGAGATACAGTGCAGAAGCGCACTTGCTGATGGTGACAAGATAATCGCACAGCTAAAGGGTTTCTTCCATTGGCTGCAGTTGAATGAAATGGTTTGCAGGTTCAACATACATCAAGGATAAATATTTTGAAATATCATCACTGTCAATTTGGTGATTAAGTCCAGATTTACTTCTTTCAGTGCCTCATCTTCCATCAAAATATAGGTGTAGGTTTGTCAGTTCAGGCATTGGTGCATTACGGTTTTGTCACAATATCTAAGCGCACCTTTTTAGAATCAATCTTTGTTGAACCTAAGCTACACAGTGGACACACGCGATGGACCAAGGTTGTGGTTTTGACATTATATAATTAAAACAAGGAAAATAAAACCACATGGTGTCGAAATCATAAGAGACCGTGGAGCAACTGAAAACATGGAAAATAGGCACACATGTGATGGGTCAAGGTTACATTGCAAGTTGAAAACCAAGGCGCGAAACCATGCAGTTTCCAAACCATATAAAATGGTGAGTCAAGACTATATGGAGAACGTTACAAGTAGGCCTAAATTCTTCTATGGCGAATATAGCTGTCCAAGCTGATGTTTAAATAACCATGGTGAGTTAAAGTCCAAAGAGAAGCTGACCAGATACCACCACCATGCGACCATTTATGGGACACGTAGACCGTGTCATTAGTAATTGTTTTAATGGAATGGGAGTGATGGGGCATCATAACGAAAAAGAAAACGACCAAGTTGTATAATTAACACCATATGAGATGCAAAAGATTAGAACCATATGAAGACTCTTGGCAAATAGGCTCTATAGCAGAGTTTGACCGCTGGTAAAACAACGTTGAATAGATATCCAAGGGACGAAACTAATGTTTAAAACATAACAGCGAATATGATAAATACTATGGCGCATGTAGGATGATCTTGTAGCGGTGCAAGAACACGGAGCTGGTGCAACGAAATTACACGGCCACGCGACATAGAGCCCAGTGTTCGATGGCAGGTTTTCCATTCAGAAAACGTTTGGAGCAGTTTACATATATATAGTTTCATTCCATACTAAGTGTTGGAGACATGGTGCAGAACCATGCATGGGCACGTTGCGTGGGCATGTTGCATGGAGTCCAACGTCGTTGGCAGGTGAATGCTTGGAACGGAGATACAATACAAAGCGGTTAAACTGTATGAGTAAGACACATGGAAAAAGGGCGTCGGGCATACATGGGACAGATATATGTTTTGTAGTCAAACGTACCATATTTACGTTGCATGGAGCGGTCAACGTGGGAGCAGAACTATGAGAAACCGTTGCAAGTGGGTGCGCATTCATGGGCCAAGATTGCATTGCAAATTTACACCAAGGCACAAACCCATATGCTTTCAAAACCATAGTGTATGTTGAGGTTTCAACATTGGAATGGATATATGGGAGCGAAACATCATAGCTAACCCACCACGGCACTGTGACATTTATGGTTAAAACAGGGCAGGGTTGACGGTCAAACAACTTACGTGGAACATACGTTTTCAAAACCATGTGAGGTGGCAAGCAGAACCATATAAAGCATTGCATGGAGCCACACGTCCGATGCCAGGTGTTCAATCTATAATAAACATGCGCAGCATATACATATAACGGCCAGATTTTGTGAAGCCCAACATCGAAATAAATATATGATAACATGCGAACGTGGCGCCGGTGAAGATTGGAATTATGGTGAACGTTAAAGTGGAGATAATGATGGACAAAATTTATGTTCAACATTTCATTCTACTGCAGCACAGTCACAGCACGCATAAGGCAGTCCACAACATATTGTTTGGGCTCTCCGCCGCGTGTGAAAAGATGTGTTTTGATCCAGTTAAAACAACAGCAGTGTTTGCCATTACCCAGCGTATAGTTAGCTGTGACAGCATGGAAAATGGCATGCGATTCCATCCTGAATACATGCACACAGATTCACCTGTATTGGTTTTGTCATTTGCAGTAGGATACAGATCCGCCAGGGAAGAGCAAAACATCCCATCGAAGCAACGCAGGAATGGATGTGGAGTATTGTTTCCAGAGCGACAAATCCCTCCATTACAGTAGATGTTCTATTACAGGATAAAAGCTCCGTTTTCAAGATTATATCAAAGTTGCTGACTCGGGGAAGCTTGGCGGTCAGTGTCAAATTATTATATGGAAAAGGCCGCAGGTTAAAATGAATTTCTTCGACATGAACAAAACCTGTTTCATATCTGTGCTTCCATCAAATCTCAATAAGTAACCAGCAGATCAGCGTTATGGGATGTTCTTTGGAAGACTGTTTTGGTTAACATCGTGTGAAGGCAGCATAGCAATGGTGCTGGTCTGCTTATGACCTGACTTGCCACCACGAAGGCAGAAGCTGTTCGAAGGGCAAGAGATTTGTCAGAGTGTGTTCCTTCCTGAAACTTCACTAAGGAGCAGCGCCCTCACCTTTCTTGTCATGACAGCATGCAGACTCATCAACCCCATTTCGAAGGGGCTTTCCCTCAGTAAGATCTTGGCGCAAATTTTCGAACATGATGAACGTATCATTGGAGCCCGGCATAGTTTTCGTTGTGGAGAACACAAGCAGCATGTTTCCCAAATCAACACTTCCATTTCATTAGGTCTGCATTCCAAACTCGGCCCATAGCTACGCTAATTGGCATTACGGTAACTGAAGAAAGGATACAGAGAAAGCTTACCCTAGCCATTCTCTCCGACGATTCAGTAGTTGACCACAAAGGGGTCTAAGTTGTTATTTTCCTTCTTACAATTGATTAAAATGCCCTTAGCATTATTTATCTGACCTGTGTTATTTTATTGCAGGAGGAACCACTCTGTTTGCACATAACAGCTAAGGTTTTCCCCAACAAACAAGGAGACATTTTCAGAACAAGAAGATGCTGGCGAAACTCCAAATAACTCGCAGATCTGGCGAGGTCGCAGGTCGCACGTCTGTGATTTTTTCGCCTTTTGCAACCCTGCGACCTAGCGACCTAGTCGCAAGGTCGCAGGGTCGCACCTCTTCAGTTTTTCCGCCTTTTACGACCTCGCGACCCAGCGACCTAGTCGCAAGGTCACGAGGTCGCATTTCGTCGGTTCTCCACCTTTTGTGACCCAACGACCCAGCGACCTAGTCGCAAAGTCGCAAGGTCGCATTTCTTTGGTTTTCCTCCTTTTTGCGACCCCGCGACCCAGCGACCTAGTCGCAAGGTCGCGAGGTCACATTTCGTCGGTTCTCCACCTTTTGCGACCCAGCGACCCAGCGACCTAGTCGCAAAGTCGCAAGGTTGCATTTCTTTGGTTTTCCTCCTTTTTGCGACCCCGCGACCCAGCGACCTAGTCGCAAGGTCGCGAGGTCGCATTTCGTCGGTTTTTCCACCTTTTGCGACCTTGCGACCCAGCGACCTAGTCGCAAGGTCGCAAGGTCGCATTCTCTCATTTTCTTACAACTTGCGACCCCGCGACCCAGGCAGGTCGTAGGTCGCAACAGCAGCCAGGTCGCAGGTCGCAACAGCGGCTCAGGTCGCAGGTCGCAAAAAAGACTGGGTCGCAAGGCAACTCAACGGTTAGGAAGATGAAAGGTCAAGGAAGCCCAAAGGGCAGGTTTTGTTTTATAAATACTCCTTCGGGAGCTTGTAAAGTGGCTTTTATTTTTGGAGACTCAAGAGCTACATTGCATTGTATTTAAGGATCATATTCTTAGGCATATGAATACAAATACTTGTTAAAACCCCTTTGTCGGATGATGTATTTTGCTGTGACAGCACTGTGTGTATTCCTTGAACAGTTTCAGAACATCCTATGATTAATGAAACTTCATTTTCAATAACATCATTTATGCATCATGTTTATCTATGCTTGTGTTAATGATGTTCAGTTTTTATCGCTTTCTAAGCATAACCCCAAAGACGTGCCGTTAACTGCATCTCTTCGGGCGTATATGTTTTATTTATTCTCTTGCTACGCATAGTGTTGTGGACATGTTCAATGCATCAATCATGTATTTCGTATCCTATGAATAAGTGTATGCCTGCAGGTTCAATCAGGTTCTTTTAAGACCGGAAGGGAAGGCGTCTTAAGCGGTAGCTGGACCCACACCCCGGACGGGATCCCTACTCCAAACGGTTCAAGGTCTAATTGGGACTTTCTACCGGGGAGATCCCCTACTATTGGCCGGACACAAAATCCCGTCAACAAAAGGGAAGAGGGAGAGATATTATAAGAGGGAGAGAAGGACCTTCTTTTGAAGGATAGAAGTAGTTTCATATTTTCCCAAATCAATTCTTCCTAGTGCCTCTTTTGTAGATCATTTCCACTTCTATAAGTTATCAATAAAAGAGTGATTCTTCCCATTACTCTTTGTCTCCAATATGTTTTTCATTTGTTTTTCTAATTCTCTCATGGTAGAATCTAGTAAGTTTTTTTTTTTTGTTATGTTTAACTCCAATCCTTGCTTTCACAATGTGTATGTGTTAACTCTAACCCAAGAAAGGAATTTGGTATTTCTATGCTACTAATTCCAAACATCATTACCACTATGATTTACACTTAATAAAATAATAGATTCCTAGATATCTTGTTGTTTGGATTTATGAATAACCACAGTTCCGCTGATAATCGTTATTTAGCCTTTTATACAACAACACTTGGTTTTGGTCACATGCATAATTAAATTATATGGCTATAGTTTGGGGAATATATTAGTTTACGTGATAATTAAATTCGATAGTATTATGTAATGGAATGAATCTAGATTAAATTATTCATGTGAACCTATATTATTAAGAGTCTATCAAAGTACTACAACAATAATATTAATAGACTATGTTTTATTATATTTATAAACATATTTAAGCTAACTAGACATCACCATTGAATCTAGACATATTGTCTTAGGTTTATAAAAAAGGAATACATCTTCTATGGGAAAACATTATAGAGGTAAAAGTAGTCAAAGTATACAGTTTGTAGTTTTTTTTTTTTTTTTTTTTCTAAATAAGACTAATTCTATTAAGTAAAGATATATGGTACAATCAGAGCTTGCATAGGAGCGAAGAAAAAGATGGAAATTATAGACTATCAACCTCGGTCCCAAAGAGAATCCATGGCATAAGCAAAACATAACAGGAAGAACATAAAATAGAGAGATACTCTCGGGAGTCAACCCAGAATGGGTAGAGTCTCCCAATCAACATTTTTTCCCTTTCTTTTTACTGACTATGACCCAGCCATTGTGAGATGGTTGGACAGGAACCACTTACAAACTATTCTGCGCAGAAGGAGGAGTCTCCTTGTCTGAATCTGAGGAAGAAGACTCATGAGAACGCTTCTGTGAGATCGGAGGAACAGCAGGATCCACTGGGCGTGCTGGGGGCGCATCCTTCGGGGGGTCCAGATTGTCCCCTTCCACCTCTATATCTTCCTCATCAGAGCTAGAAGAATCTATGTCATCCATTGGAGGTCTATCACATGGTTTCCAGTTCTTGGATTTGGATTTGCGCAAGATATTATTCTTTTTGTTGAGGAACATCGCAAAAGTATTCTGGAGATGCCCCGTCTAATGGCAATGGTGACATATAAAAGCAGTGTTCTCATAGTCCAAGGTTTGCATCCAATGAAAGTCCCCAACTTTGAGGTTGATCTGATCAGGTAGCCCTTTACTAATGTCTATTTCTGCACATATTATGCCAAAAGTATATATTCCTTTCTCCCCTTGAGAGGTGTCCGTAGCCAGATGGCAGCCTAATGTATCCCCAATCCATTGAAAGACAATGAAATGCCATAGATGAGCAGGGAGATTTGGAAGACGGACCCAAATGGGAAGTTTGGTGATGAGATATGAGGAGGGGTAAAAATAAGGGAACTAGGGGGTGAGGAAGAGACCTGCTGATCCCCAGAACCAGGGGCCTCCCGTTAAGGCTTTCTTGTAATCTTCGCTGAAGTCAAAGGTGACAATGAAGAATCCTTTCAAACATAGAAATACCTTGCTGTTGTTGGTCCAGTTGGAGTGGATCCATTGGTATAGATCAGCAGTACGAGGCCATAGTCCATTAAATCTGCATATGATGGCTGTTTCTGCAAACGTCTGATATTGATCATCCAGAGATGGATGAGTGATTTCAATGGAGGGAGTTTCCTTCATTTTTTCCACCAATAAAGGCTTGGGAGCCTCAGTTGGTTGGGCAGTCTTCTTGGAGGGTTGGGCATGAACTACATCTTTATAGGAGAAAGCAGGAGCCGAAGAGGTCTGCCCAGATGCTCCTCCTCACAGACATAAGGTAAGAATCACTAAAGTATCTCTTTAAATACTATAATAAGACAAGGGCAGAGGTTCTTCAAGTTGTTTACCTTCGTAATTCAGTCTCTGAAGGGTTGCGGGGATGCCCAACCTAAGCTCAAGCTCTCGCAGGAGGTCATGCACCAGATCTGAAGCATGCACCTAGAGAAAAAACGTCTTGCCTGAGAGAAGTAAGATCTAGATTTGAAATCCAGAGGGTGAGTGGTCAGAAGTCCTCAGCATACCGCCTCGATTTCGTGCCTGATCAGTGCCTAATCCGTGCATCGCCGATTCTAAGATGCATTTTTCTTTGATTATGGCTGGAGGATGAGGTAGGCCATCCTGGATCTAAAAAATTTCGACCTGTGGCAGCACCTTGATAGAACTGTTCAACCCATTCGTGTAGCTGAGCCCTTGCAGGGTCGCAACGGTGGGTGATACTGCAAATATTGTCCCTTCTTGGACACAGAAGGTGGCGGCATCTTACGCTAACACTATGGCCACCTAAGCTTTAGAGTCATATTCTAGAGTGACCCAGTGACCCTCGTGCCTAATAGTGCCAAAAGCTACTTGGAAAGTAGATGCCGAGAGTCTGCGATGTTGGAAGAGAACGGGTGAGTCTCATTGAGCTGCGACTGTAAAAAACTTCAGATTTCCTTGAAATGACGTGGTGACTAAGGTGGAGCCAAGCACGCCTGGAGTAGCTACAAGGTCGACATCGGTGGCCCAACATTCAGAAACCCTAGCGCTCTTTGGATCCATTGCTCGATCGGTGGAAACAGAGTTGCAACTATTTCGTATACAGTTTGTAGTTTAACAAAATGAGAACATAATATACTTTCAAATATTATTATCATCAAATTATAGGAGAGAAATATAACACTCTGAAATTGTTGAAACTACCAAGAACGAGAATATCAAATCACCAAGGAGTAAAAATATGTAACCATATACTAAAATATATAGCCTATTTCTTTCATTCTATAGTTGATATAAATAAGAGAATAGAAAATTACATAGCATGTGTTGCTTCTATAAAAATACATTAAACTTTACAGGTTCAATAATTCATAATACAACAAATTTCCATTTTTTTATAGATAAAATATTCAACATCTAAACCCAAAATAATGTGAATAATCCACAAAAGAAGATCCAAAAAATCAAGTAGAGTGAGTTATTTCTACCTTATCATAGGTAGGTCATTTTACAAGTACATGCCTATATAAGGTACAGTACCACCATGGAAAATTAGGAACAATGGTTTTGAGTTCAATATAAAAGGAATTCAACCAAGATAGCTTTTACTACCAAGTTTTCCAAAATGCAGAGAAGCCACAAGCACCGACATTACTTACCTCTCACAACACAAATGGACTTCATTATCTAATTCTTATTCCCCCATAATTCTCTCACTCTAATTATCTTCCAGGATATGTCACAAAACTTCCTTGTATATTTCATGGTTTCATTTCTATTTCTTTAAGAAATACACTATTCCTATAATAAATACACTATTTCTTACAAGTTTGGTCCCTACAAATTCTCTTTTCATTTAATATCTTATCTTTCTCTGCCCACTCAAAATTTTCATGCATTCTCCCTATCAAGAGATTCCCCCACCACTTCTTCTTGTTCCAAGAATATAGGAGAGACACCTTGCTAAATGATAGATGAAAAGTAACCATAACGAAATCCCCTACACCCCTTACCTTTTCTCACATGTAGTATTAGAGACCCTATAGGCAATCATGTCTGTTACTCTTGGTTATCATTATTTTTATTACCTACAAAAGTAAAACTATTTATAGTGTTTACAATGCCATGGTATTTCTACCTTATGGTGATCAATGTAGAAGAAAATTAAAATGTCCATGCATAGTTTTAGAAAATTTTAAGTACACATTTTCCAAGGAGAAAAAATGGAATGCTATAGTATTTGAATCCATTGAGAACATAAACATCTATATTCTTAATATGAATCATAAATATATTTCACGCTTGAAGAAAAAATACTTTTCCTTCAATGGATATATATGCATTCCTACATATTTTATATTCTACATTCAAGATAATTTTCCATAATTGGAAAAAGAAACATTTATGAATAAATGAGAAATTCCATTCCAAACAATAAATACACATAATAGATTCATTTTTGATGATATAGATATGTATCTCTAACATTTATATTGTTTTCTTGAAGAGAGAAAAGCTATTGGTTTTGGATGTTGTTATGTTTTTGTATTGAGTATAAAGGTTCTCTACAACTTACAAATGAGTATATGGGAGATGTTTTAATGGTTTTAAATGAGAACCAACATTTTAATCTAGACTCAATTAAAAACAAAAATTAAACAAATTTATTTTTGGATCATTTGAATAATAAAATTAGATGAATTAAAATTAAAAATTTAAAACATATAAAGTATATAAATATTTTTCATGTTTAAATACAAGAACCGGGTGCTTAGATCCTCATAAGTTTATGGAAAAAGAAAATAAAGTTGGCTCAGGAATTCAAAGAAACAATGTACTTAAGAAGTTTCCAAATTTTCCTTGATTTCAAAATTTCTTTTCATGAAATTTATGTAAATTAACTTGAGTGTTTATTAATTTTACATTAATATCTTTCCTTTTTTTTATTGAAATATACACATTGATTTTAGCATAAATATTAATTTCTAATCCTATTTCATTGATTTCAATGTAGATGTTGATTTATATTCATATTTGATAGTTTGTATTAGATGCATTGATTCTAGTGTAAATGTTAATTTTACACCGAAATGGATAATGCCCATTGCTTTCAAAGTAATTAGATTGATATTTTGCAATGATTCTAGTGTATGCAAAAAGTAGTTATTTATTACGTGAATTTATTTTTGTGTCATAGTAATCATCAACCTACATACATATTAAATAGAAATTAACAAAAAAGAGCAAGAATAGAAATGCTCAATAAATAATAATAGAGGATGCACTAATTTCAGTCTAGATGTAACTTTTGGTAGCATGTAAGTATATGGATGATGTGCATTTGTTTCAAATTAATTAGATTAATAGTGCAAATTTCCATTTGTGTATGCACAAAGTAATTATTTATTATATACATTGATTTATATGTTTCAAAGTTATTAGGCTAGATCTATATTAAATAGAAATGAACAACAAAGATCCTAAATCAATATTAATCTTTAGCCTAGATCCACCTTAAATATAAATGAATAACAAAGAAAAAGTTGACAAAAAATGAAAACTAAGGAGTGTCATAAAAAATTTGAGAATCAAAGAACGAATCAACAAAGATAGTCACAAAAAATGACAACTAAAAAAAAAACAAGAAAAAAATGAAAGAAACAATTGAATGAAAAAATAACATATCAACAAAGAACACAATAAAAATGAAATTGATAAAAAAAAAGGTAGAGGAAATGAAAATTTGAATAGCATGAAGAATAGAGGAAATGAAAATATTAACACAAAGTATATTGACAAAGAAAAAAATATTCAATCAAATCATAGATGGTACAAGATGCAAAATAAAATCCTATGAAAAAATATGGGTAAAAAATATATATACCCAAGGTCAACCTGTAAGTCTCATTGATATGCATATTGCACATTAACATTTTTGTGATAGGATTAATCAGTTAGCTCCAGTTTAAATGTGTCATGTATTTGATGATTCATATGTTAAAATTGAAGAATTTAATACAAATATAGGTCCAATGTGCATGATATTTAGGAGAGAAGGAAATCATTAGATTAATATTAGACATACTTAACATATTTAAAATTATTAGTGTTGGAATTATGGCTCAGTTGTTGGTTGGAATTGATGTAAACCTAATAGAATTGGTGTATTGTTGGTTGGAATTGATGTCAACCTGATAGCATGAGTTGTTGGTACCATGTGATTCGTAGGTACTTAGTTTTCACATTGGTTGTAGAACTTAGTTCAGTGGTTGCAGATGTTGATGCAATTATGTGTGTTGATGCCTTGATAGGATGTGGAGTTTCTACACCTAGTTGAGAGTGATGGAGACTCTCAAGTCATGTTAATTGTACTTGGTGTGCGTTTGGATGGTTTTTAGCCTATATTCTTAGTTACAGGGCCTATAATTGATGATTTGAAGGTTATCCAGGTGTTCAAGAAGTTTTGGAGCAGTTTGATGGCTTAAGTGTTAGTGAAACTGATGGATGGAATTAAAGTTAACCTAGATTGAATTGTGATGATGAGGAAGTTGGGAAAATGGTTTTTTGTAGTGCTGTAGTGGCTAAAAAGGGTCACTGAGGTCTTACGTAAGGTCGTTAAGCAATGGAGCAAGTTTGGACAGGTTATGAACTAAGGAAATTTTATTTTGACCATCCTCTACCCAAACCGCATGGAAATAAGCTTGTGCATGTGGTTAAAGGACTCCAAACACATGGAATAAGGATTATCCACATAGTTTCAACCGAAAATATAGTAGTATTGTGCATGTGGTTGTGACTTGAACTTGAAATTGCTTTGGATTCCACTTTCAGTTTGCAAATTTCTTTGATTTCCTCATGCATATTGAATTGTTAATTCATATTTTAATTGTTGTAGGTGTAAGATAACTTATATAAGATGTTAAGAAAAAATAATATTAATTTTTAAGTGAAGTTAGTGGCTAGATTAAGTTCAGGACCAATGAACCAAACCACTTCCAACATATGAGTTGCACTACAGAATGGTAATTATTGATTTAACCACTATAGAAGATTACAAATAGATGGAAATCATGAGGTCATTTTTTGGTTATGATGAGAATAAAAAGTGATGGTTGAGTGAGCTTGGAGTGTGTGTGTGTGTGAGAGAAATGGTGTATGAAAGCTGTGCAGGGAATTCTGTAGAAAATATTTAGCAGTTCACAACAGTATGAGATGGCAACAAAAGTATGATTCAATGGATATTTTATGCAGCAGTGTGGTGATGGAGAAAGGAATGATTGCAAATAATTTACTATATTATTTTTCATTATATTTTCATCAAGGATAATTCAAGATGAGATTGGAAACCAACTCAAATATAAGATCGACTATTTTAAGAAGCTAGAATGAAAATTAGAAGAAAATAGATTTAGTCTAAGGAAAGAAAATGAGGAAGTAGTGGAAGAGCCCAAAAATAAATTTTAAGAAAAGATGAAGGAAACCACCATAAAAATCAAGTTCCAAGTCAAGATACAAAGAATGTGCCAAGGAAAGTTCTGAGAAATGTAAATTTTTTTAGCTCTAAAACATTTTGGCACATTTAGGCCAATTGCAGAAACAAAAAGATAAATCATTTTAAAAATATAAGTAGCCAAATAAGGAGCATCCTCAAAGATCAATCCCATTAGTTTTTAGGTATAAAAAATTATTTCATGAGTACTATTTCTAATGTAATTATTTTGGTCATAAAGGTGTTGATTGCAAGACATATGGAGCAAGGAGTAGAAATCATATCAACAAAATAGCTAAAAATTTTCCACCATATCTTGGGCACGTTAGATGCTATGTTTGTGATAACATGGGCCATAAGGCCAAGGATTTCAAGATTCTGACGTCTTTTAGGAAATCAATTTAACAGAAGAAATTCATGCAAAGGAAATAAATCAATGATCTAGATAAGCATGTGCACACCAAGGGCCAACCTCACAATATTTGGAGAAGAAAGGAGTAAAAATATACTCTATAATATTCCTAATTAGTCATAAGCTAATTGGAATATCCATTTTTATTTTTATTTTTATGCTTAAAGAATAAATGTGTGAAGCAGGTTCACTAAACTCCTAATAAAGAATAAATCAAGGCCAAATGTGAAAAAGGCTAAATCTTGGCTATGTAAGTAAGCACCCTTAGGTGTGAAAGGGGATGAACATTTTGACTCGGTCAACCATGAAAACATATACAATGTTGTCTTGAAGGAGTGGCCATCAATGAGGCACAATCCAGTTTTAGATGGATATGGATCATGTGAAAGGAGATATTTCATTGAAGGTGGTTTAAGGTTTGCAAGCTCTCAAGTTATAAAAGGAAGAGGATGGCAGCATGAGAAGGTTGCTGAATGATATGATATTTTGATATATTGTCTGTTTAGACCGTATAAATTTCTTTGGTTGTTTAGCCTAGATTGCAAATGTTGTTTAGCATTGTGTGTTCCTGATCGGGAATCCCACCTCTTCCCATTGAGTAGCTCTTGGGAGAGTTTGTATCACATAGTCCAATATCTAGCTTGAGGCCAAGCTTCTTCTTTCAACTACAATGTAGATCATGCTGAGCGTTTGGTTTTCTTTGCAAGTTGCAGTAAGTGGAGGCTAGATATATTCATATCTAGGACATTTCAGTGCCATTTTTCAGTGGAGGAGTCGTATACTCCATTGGGAGTAGTGTATGGAAGTGCTTGGGCATAATTTTCAGATCTTGGCATGTGGCCAACTATTATCTAAACCCTACAATGTAGTTTCCCTTCCAGATCTGCGTTATTCTTGTAGGTACCGTTGTAGGGTGTTTTGGCACATAAATTGGAGATATGTTTTTCAAGTGTTGGGGATCTGCCCATCACTTTGGAGATCCATTGGAGGAGATCTACATATTGTACATTTCAGATCTGATCTGCATAGTTCTGAATACTTCTGAATATCTAAATTTTTCTGTAGATATTCATACTTATATCTCAGATCTACTGCTTGTACATGGTGTTTTTCTCAAAACCCCAAGGGGATTAGAAAGAGGAGCCTCTATATTCTATGGATCTATTATAGATATAACTTTTCATGCACTTATATGCTCTAGATCTAAAGTGTATTCAATAGCAGTTTGTAGCCCAATAAAATAACGTCGTCAAGGAATTTTCAGTCTATACATGTGGTTGCAACACCTCTTTTGAGGGATTTTTTTCTATTGGTGTCTTTTATTTCCAGCTATGCATCTTATGGGCCTCATTATACATCTATTTTACTACTATAAATACTTTTGAAGAGCCTTTTTATTGGCCTCCTTTTTTTTAGATGAACTGCATTATTTTCCTGCATATTTGTCTTGTATTGCTGCATTCCCCATTTGGGAATACTACAGTGGTATCAGAGCATCATCTTGGCACAACCTGTGCTTTCTAAGAAGCCAATATGTCTTCTAAAGAAGAAGAGCCTCTTACTGAGAGAGAGAAGAGGTATCTCAAGAGAAGACATAAAAACTTTGTTTACACCGAAGAAAAATAAGACAAGGGTAAAACCCCTTTATCTGGAAGAATGAAAGGGAAAGAGCTCTCAAAAAATCTGTTCCAAACTCTACATGAGATTAAAAAATATCTCAAGGGAATGAGGAGGGAAAGACATGGAGATATCTCAAGAATATTTGCACATGAAGAAAGCCCTAGTTCTTCATATCATGTGTGCAAACACTCAACTACACAATCAGATCTACAATGTTATACTATGCCCAGATTTACTGCAAGAGAGATGAAGGAAGAAGATGCACAAAAGGATGAGACTTTGAGTGGCTATCTTCAAGAGTATGAATCTCAATCTTGGAGATTCAAAGATCACCTAAAATTGCAAGAGTTATGCCAGCTCAAGGAGGAAAGAATATCCAAAAAGTATAATAGAAAGAGAAGAGGATTATTTCTACCAAATTTTGATGGATCCTCCACATGCACAACCAAGGATTGGATAGATCAGCTAGACTCATATTTGGATCTACATCATGTTTCAGAAAAGGAAGCCCTTAAAGTTGCAGCACTGCATCTTAAAGGTAAAGTTTATGCTTGGTGGTTATTTGAATCCTTTTCATTAAATAATGCAAATATATCTACTTATTCAAGATTCACTAAAATATTAGTCAAGAGATTTGATGTAAAACAAACTGAAACATCTTTGATTGAGCTATCAAATCATGAATATGAAAAATCCTTGCATGAGTTGGAAAGATCTGTTATGCCAACTCCACTTCAGATTTTTATTGAAGGGGAAAAAAAATTGTGTGATACTTTTCCAAGGGAAAGATCCCCATTGTATGAAGATATTTCTTATCAAAAGGAAAACATGGAGTTTCCTCTTTCAAGGAAAGACCAAGATCTAGGGTCTCTCATTGTCAATGAGGTATTCTCAAACATTGATGAGGAGGAAGAGCATGAAGGAAGTAACAACTTTGTCATTTTAGAAGAAGTTCCATCACCACATGGGGATGAGTATGAAGTTATTTATTCAAGAGAAGGAGCTTTTGCATCTTTGCGAAGGGTTCCCAAGGAGCATCATGTGATAGTATTATTGGGAAATAGCACCTTGCTCCAAGGAGGAGGAGAAAGGGTGGATCATCATCCAAGGATGAGGAGAAAGGGTGGATCATCATCCAAGGATGAGGAGCATGCACCCTTGTTTATTTCAAGGGGTTTATATTCATAAGAAGGAGACTGATTTATGTAGTAAAGAGAGGGACAAATAAGTCCACTCATTTATACAATCTACTTCAGATTTTGTTGTCTCTTTGTATGGAGGAATTCCACCAGGGAGACCTCCTGATGAGAAGATGAATAAAGTGTTCTCTCAAATTGTTGCAGTAGTGACATATTTGTCTAAGGAAGGAGCCTTGGGAGAAGCTAGCACAGCGGTGGGAACCATTGATGAGTTCCAAGGAGAGATTATCAACTTTATGAGCTATGCATTGCCATATCCCACTTAGTTATTTGCGCTGGAAAATGATTCAGAGATCTATGATGACATGAGCATGGTATCAAATGGCCACTCCATAGTCTTGGGGCAGAAAATGCTATCTCTACACACAAAGAAGATTTCTGAATATGACAAGAGGGTACCAACACTCTTGTATGCATGGGCCAAACTATGGAATTTTTGGAATAAAGAGACCTTTCAAAAGAAGGATGACTTCCATGAACTTCAATCTTGCCTTGAGCAAGATCAGCTGCAAGAGAGGCATCAAAGATGGAGTAAATTTACTCCAACATGTGAATTTGACATTCAAAATTTCAAATAGGAGAACCATGATATGACAGGAGATTCAGTTCAGATTTCTACAGCGCTGTCATTGTTGGGGAGATTAGATCCATATTGGAAATCCCAACTGTTGGTGGAATATTCCAAGGATCTTCACACATGCATGATTCTTGATGACCAACTACATGATGGGGGCTATTTAGTCCAAGATGGAGTCATCTATGATCATAGTAGGATCTTCTTTTCTAGATCCTCAAATTTCATGGAGAATTTACTACAAAAAGCTTATGAAGAGTTTTGTTTCAGCCACACATATTCTATGAAGCTCAACAACATCATCTTGAGGAGCTACTATTGGGAGGGCTTTGAAGGAGAACTATATTAGCCTTGTCAAATATTCATGTTCCATGTGGAGATGGAGCAGCAACATAACTCTATGGAAGAGTTAATTCAACGCTCTCTTTCTCTTTTTGAGGAAGGGGATAGATCTATGCACCACTCCATTTGTTTGAGGAGGACTATTGGTGCAGAGCATACTCATGTAAATCATGTTTTATTTTCTGATTGCATGCATTATTTTACTATGTACATGCAGGCCATGACTCCAAATAGGAGTGTTGTACCTTATGAAATTCATGGCCAACTTTGGGCCAAAAATATTTCTGAATATGGCCACTCCCTTGGTGGGAAAAGGGAGATTTTGTAGCATGATGGGTGCTTTCCTAAGGCACCAAATATATCTCACACTTTCAGCCATGGTGAGATGATATGGGAAACAATTAAGTGGTGGGAAAATCATTTACCACATCTAGATCTAAGGTAGGCAGGAGATGCACTACGTTGGTTCCACATGTGCGACTATGATCCACCTCCATAATTGCATTTGATTGTTTATGTATCACTGGTTTTGATCTCTCATGATGATGATGATCTTATCTTTGTTGGGGACATTATAGGAGGGATGACACATTGGTTGGATGTGTCCATTGGGAATGAAACTTCTCATATTTATTCATGCTTCAAGAGGAGTATGGGAAATTATATGGCTACTACACTATATATTTAGTTTCCTTATGCAAGAGGCCACATGTTTGACCTATTTCTTTGGGAGAAGCCTCTCACATGGGAGAATTTGTGGCAAGACATGTGTTGCTTGAATGATATTCAGCCAACACCTATTATCCTCTACTATTTTCAAGCTTTGGAGAAGCTTATGGCAAAAAAAAGGTGGTTGGGTGGCCACTTATTGTATCTTGTTTTGAGGCAGCAAGAAAGAGAACAACGTTGGTCTAAATGGAGGGACTGTTGTCACGATCCAATATACCACATGACACTTAGTCCATGTTTCTTTTGGAGCACATATGGTTATGATACTCTATTCACTATATGCATGGAGGATTTGGCAAGGAGACTCCCTAGAACCAATGAGGGGAATCATGAGGTTCCAAGCATCTTTTGGCTTCATGAGGACTATATTATTGTAGCCTAGGATCAACAGCTCCAAATTTATCATAAATGGATGGAGAGACAACGTAATTTAAACAATATTACCTCTCATTTCCAGCCATGAAGCCCCTATACATTACACAAGGAGGGGATTGGTGATTGTTTCTATGAGCTACCAAGGATGGCTCACCTTGTTTGGATGATAGCATGGAGATTGAATTTTTTCATCGGGGTTGAAGCACCCAACATTTATAATCTCTCATGCCTTAAGAAGGCTAATGGACAACATATGATTCTTTCTATGTATCTTCCAATTCTTCATGATGACAAATATTTGGTTTATTCACCAAAATCAAGCTTGTATTCTTAGGAGGAGGCATACCCATTGGAGATTTTGCAATGTCCTTGTAGTTTCTTGAGGAGAAGCAACATTTTGGAGGGGAGGACTAATATTCCTAATTAGTCCTAAGATAATTGGAATATCTATTTTTTTTTTCTTTCTCTGCTTAAAGAATAAATGTGTGAAGGAGGTTCATTAAACTCCTAATAAAGAATAAATCAAGGCCAAATGTGAAAAAGGAAAAATCTTGGTTATGTAAGTAAGCACCCTTAGGTGTGAAAGGGGAAGAACATTTTGACTGGGTCAACCATCACCAAATCTACAATGTTGTCTTGAAGGAGTGGCCATCAATGAGGCACAACACAGTTTTAGATGGAGATGGCTCATGTGAAAGGAGTTATTTCATTGAAGGTGGTTTAGGGTTTGCAAGCTCTCAACTTATAAAAGGAAGAGGATGGTAGCATGAGAAGGTTGTTGAATGATATGATATTTTGATATATTGTTTGTTTAGACCATATAGCTTTCTTTGGCTGTTTAGCCTAGATTGCAAATGCTATTTAGTGTTGGGTGTTCCTGATCGGGAATCCCACCTCTTCCCATTGAGTAGCTCTTGGGAGAGTTTGTATTGCATAGTCCACTATTTGGCTTGAGGCCAAGCTTCTTCTTTCAACTACAACGCAGATCCTTCTGAGGGTTTAGTTGTCTTTGCAAGCTACAGTAAGTGGAGGCTAGATCTATTCAGATCTAGGACATCTTGGTGCCCTTTTTCAGTGGAGGAGTCTTCTACTCCATTGGTAGGAGTGTATTGAAGTACTTGGGCATAATTTCCAGATCTTGGCATGTGGCCAACTATTATCTAAACCCTACAATGCAGTCTCCCTTCTAGATCTGTGTCATTCCTATTGGTACTGTTGCAGGGTGTTTTGGCACATCAATCAGAGAGCTGGTTTTCAAGTGTTGGGTATCTTCCCATCACTTTGGAGATCTACATATCGTACATTTCAGATTTGATCTTCATATTTTTGAATTCTTCTGAATATCTGAATATTTCTACATATCTACATACTTAGATCTCAGATCTACTGCTTGTACATGGTGTTTTTCTCAAAACCCCAAGGGGATTAGAAAGAGGAGCCTCTATAGTGTATGGATCTGTTATAGATCTAACTTTTCATGCACTTATATGATCTATATCTAAAGTGTAATCAACAACAATTTTCATCCCAATAAAATAATGTTGTCAAGGCATTTTCAATCTACACATGTAGTTGCAACACCTATTTTGAGGGATTTTCTTCTTTTGGTGTCTTATATTTCCATCTATGCATCTTATGGGCCTCATTATACATCTATTTTTCTATTGTAAATACTTTTGAAGAGCCTTTTTATTGGCATCCTTCTTTGTTTTAGATGAACTGCATTATTTTCCTGCATATCGGTCTTGTATTGCTGCATTACCCATTTGGGAATACTACAATACTCCCACTAAAAACTGAGGACTGCATGGTCTCAGGTGGATCATATGACCACATTTTGGGTTGCATGGAATTTAATAGAAATGATTCCATATCAGAAATTTTGCATGATCATTTTCTTGTAGGTGATTGTCTTATATTTGTAGCACTAAAAATTCTTTTGTTGTAGAATATTATTTAGAGATGGAACATATGCATGTGGAGAATCTCATGTGCTTCAAGTATTTTAGCTATTTATGATGGCATCATGGTTCCATGTTATCAGAAAAGAAAAGGATTTTTTTTGAAGAATATTGTTATGCCATGCATTTATCTGACTTTGGTTATTGTAGGAGCTTAGAGATTGAGTATGTATATTGATTTTGCATGATTTACATGATTCACCATATCCTTCTATCTATTATCATGAAATTAACTATTTCTAGATTGGTGATTATTTTGAGCATTCATGTAAAAGTGATTTTATATGAAAGAGTTATGTATGCTGCTCGTGAGACAAATTTACATGCATTATTTCTAGTGATAAGGAGTCAATTCACACATAGATGAGTTGAACATGATGCATCTATTTCACATTCCTCCAACTATTACACAAGATTATGACCACATGCTGATAAATTTCTCTATGATACCTATGTATTGATGTTGATATTTCTTATGCTTCATATGAATGTCCATGGATCTTATATTCCTGCTAGATGGTGTTATTGTTTCCTATATGGAGCACAGGATAAAGAATTCACATCGTGATTAGATTCTTTAGAGATTGTGTGAGGCATAATTGATCATTACTGATGTATAGGAGTATAATGTTTTTTTCTAGTTTTATTACATATTATGTGATGTTATTGTCATCATATATTGATTTATTTGTCACAACGTACATGATATATCACCTATGTTATTTTCCACCATTAAGGAAATTGGTTATTGTTACTTGGCCTATGCTACATTTAGTAGATCTCTTTATGGTTCATTTCTTCTAGTCTTGCTATTGATAAATCTTCTGCTACAAGTTTAGTGCTTCTCCAAGTTGAATATTATTTTTTTCTACTTAATTGTTGGAATTATGCATATGTGGCTTGGTGGTTACGAGTGATATGATATGCTGGTACTAGTTGGAGGATTTTCTAGTCAAATTTGTTATTTCATGAATCCATGGCTTGCTTCCATAATAATTTGAGGCTTATCTTATTTGGGTTCTCTTATGATGTGAGATGTGTTGGCTTGATTTTTGCTACCTTGAGTGGATGGTTGCTTGCTGCTACAAATAGTGCACATATTTTTGACATGTTTACTCCTACTATCATATAGATGTGTTGGTTGGTGCATTATGGATGATCTGAGATAACAATCATATGTTGTTGTTGGAAGCTCACGATCTATATTTATGTGGTATATGTTTCTATTATGGATTGAATTTTATGTTGCTCAGTTGTTATACTTGGTATGTGTTGTTGTTTCTCATTTTCATATATTCTATATTGGTTGGTTGCTGCTATTATCAAAAATTTTGCTGCTAGAAGATGGTACCTTGATAGAAATGGATCTACATTATGCAAGAGGATGGATATATGCATGATGAGATCTACATATTGCTGGTTATTCATCATGGTGTTGGTCAAGGAGCTTAATTGAGTATGTCTTGGAGAGAGTCATGAGCCTTGGTCATCTATTGAAATTTTTTAGCATCATGTAAAAACCACATGTTTCATACTATAATTAATCATTTGTAGTCACGTATCATGTTTATGAAGCCTTGTAATAAAGTGCTCAAGTCATTGAGTTCATGTTGTCATGTGTTGGTGATAGGAAAAGTTATGGTTCATGCCAAGTTGTATTGTTATTAGTTGTCACAACCATATTTGGGCTATTTTATATCATGTTATAGTCATTTTTTAGCATTGTATCTCATTATAAAACCATGTACTTACATTGTATTGGATATCATTGGTCTTTATCATGCTCGAGAAAGTGTATTACTGTCTAGTATGTATTGATGAGGGATTAACCAACCATTCATGCGGGTTGTTGGGTGTTGCTTCAGTCATGTATTATATTGCATATTAGTCATATTATGTTTAGTCAGTCCCTTGGTCCATGAGTTGTAGACTTCATCTAGAAGGTATTGGTTGCAGATTGATAATGATGATGCTCAAAGGGATAAAGTCTACAGTGTGGTTTTTTTTCAATTATTGATATTGTGTTGTTAGTCTACAGCGTGGTTTTTGTTCAGTTATGGATATTTTGTTGTTGTTTGAGAGAGGATGGATGATCATGTTTTTGATTGGTCATCATGTATTTTATATTATTTTCAAAGGATGTTTGCTACTACTCATTGAGTTTTGAGAGAATGTTTCTACTCACATTATGTTGTTGGTGGTGGTGGTTGAGAGTGGTGTTCATGGAGAGTTTTTTTCTTCTCCTTCAAGAGAGTGAGAATTAATGTTGCTATTTTTTTTTTGTTATGCTATCTTGAGAAATGTTGTAATCTTAACCAATGAGTTGTTGAGAAATATAGGGGTAGCCAGGTTAGGTGATTTCTATTACTTTTATAACTGCTTGTGGCTCCCTTTTACTTGAATTTATTATCTTCTTCTTAACTTGATTATTATTTTGTTTTATATCACTAAAAAACTACCAAAAAATGAAGATAAAAGAGACAAGATGACACAAAATGTAGGATGTTATCCAGGTCAAAAGCCTCTTGTTTTGAGAGGAAAACCCACAAGAATTATTCTCTTCTTATAGAATCTTCAAATGACAAATTCTGAGACCTAATACCCTTGACAAAGAGCCCTTCAAGACCAAGTAAACCTCCTTCTTGATGATATTTCCTTACATATATTATACCAAAAATATTTGAATTTACAACAACAAATTCGACCCCAACAACTTCTCCAAAAATTTCAACCCCAACAAATTTTCAACAACTTCGTCCTCCAACAATTTTCTAGAAACTTTAACTTCCAACAACTTCCCAGAAACTTTCTAGCAACTTCAACTTCCAACAACTTTCCAACAATTTCGTCCTCCAATAACTTTCTAGTAACTTCCACTTCCAACATTTTTTCACAACAAATCTTACTTAGAAACTTTAGAATTGGGTTGCACTTGAGAGAGAGAGAGAGAGACCCGAAAATTTTGACTATAGCTTCCTTCTTGAACTTTTCTTGCCTTAGGAATTATTCCATTTTAATATTGAACTCTTTTTCTTCCTTCTTCATATGTGCTTGTTAGGTCCCTATATTACTAGTGTAGTCCCTTATTGTTGTTAGTGTAGCCCCTTTATTGTCATTGTTGTATCCCTGTAAGCCCCATATTGTTATTATTGTGCCCTTACATTATTATTGTTAGGTAGTCCAGGATTATATTGTGACCCCATGGACTCCTATATATAGAAAGGAGGTTTTTTCGTTTGTATCATCCAAGAATTGTTCATTTATGTAGTGTAGAGGAGGTTTCCCCCTCAAAGTGGCTTATTTGTAAGGCGTTGATCTCTCTTTTCTTCTATTTTTGGAGCTCGTTTCATAACATTTGGTATCAAAGATTTGGATTCTAGGGTTTCGTTGCTCTAAACATGTCATCATCTAATTTTCACTATAACTGTTTTTCTATGAAGGTTCATAAGCCTAAATTTGTATCACGAGATGCCAAAATACGAAGGAATTTTGTGTAAAAATTTAAGATCTTCGTTCACAGTATTTTTGGAGATATGATCTATGGAAGTTAGGCTTTTTGCAGGCTTCCTAATTTTATCTAAAAGTGATGACCTTGGGAAAATCATCATAACTCTCTCTCTAAGCATCATATTGGAATTTTGTAAAAAATGGCTAAAAGTACACGGGACTTTAGTTTCCTGTGTATCAATTTCAGAGCCGAAGGAGGAAATAGTGACACGTGTCACATCGTACGAGTTTTCTCTACTGAACCAGTCCATAATTAGGTCATTGTGGGAGATTGGGCATAACCTTGTCTTGCAACATCCAAATCAGGTTAGACCTATGACATTATAAAGAAGATTCATAGGTCTACTATAGGACCAAATTTAAATATTTAAGATCCGAAATCACGGAGATAATTCAGTTTCAATATCAAGCTCCTCAAAAACAATAAAAAGGTGTGTATTTTTTTTTCAAATTGCATAAGTCTTGTTTGAAAAACTAGTTTGAAGCAATTCCAAGGGCATATTGAAGCATATATATCAGTATTGGGTTCTAAAATTCTTCCTAAAAATAATTCAACACCTATTAAGCCCTCAGCATACTATACTATGACCCATGAAGATGAAGAAGATCAAGATGATATATCAAAATTACAAGAGCAAGTGCACCAAATTTTTCTCTCGCAAGGAGCAAAAAAAAATGAAATGGAAGTTCTGAAGAAATGTGTGGAAGCTAAGATGGATGGTTTGAAGAAGGGAATGGAATCTAATATGGATGGTTTGAAGAATAACATAGAATACATGGAAGCTAAGATCAGTGGTATAGAATAAAAAATTAAAGACAACATGGAAGACATGGAGAATGATCTAAAAGAAGACATGGAAGGTTTGAAAAAGTTGATACAAGAAATGATTCCTAATGGCGAAAATATAGTAGAGGAAACTCATGATGAGAAAAAAATAAATGTTAATCGTGATTTCATAAATTCTAATGTTGGATTGAAGACCCACCATATTCCAAAGATCAATATGAGGAAGCTTGATGGAAAGGATCCCGTAACATGGATACTACAGATGGAGCAATATTTTGATCTAAATGATGTGCAAAACACAAAAAAGGTACAATTTGCAACTTTATATTTAGAAAAAAATACATTTTTATGGTATCGATGGCTTTGCTCCCATAATTTTTTTTTCACTTGGTCAATTTTTACGGAGAAAATGATAGCATGTTATGAGGATATAAAGAGAAACACCTTCTTTAGCCAATTGATAAATCTCAAACAAAAGGGTTCAGTGGTGGAGCACGTTGAGGACTTCCAAAAATTGAATATAAGGGTAAATGATATTCCAAAGGAACACATGATTGATGTCTTCATAGGGAATTTAAAGGATAACATCCAACATGAGGTTCGCCTTTGGGAACCTAATTCATTGGAGAAGGAATTCAGGTTGGCAAGAAAAATTGAATGTAAAATTATGGGGAAAAGTAATCCTACCACTCACATCTATAAATATGGAAGTGTTGCTACTCCTAGACTTCCACAACCTACAAGGTTGACATCACAAAAATTGGAAGAAAAAAGTGCAAAAGGGCTTTGCTACAATTGTGATAGAAAATACACTAAAGGTCATAAGTGTAGATTGTAAATAGGAGGAAGAAAATGAACTAGAAACTTCAGAAGAAGAGGATATACACCAAGAACCAACCTTAGATAAATAAGAAATGAGTCTGACCATATCGTGTAATGCATTGGTAGGAATTACCACTCCTCAAAATCTCAAGATAGAAGGATATATCAAGAAGAAAAAAAGTAATAGTGTTGATTGATTCATGTAGTACCCATAATTTTATTCATTTTAAGGTGGCCAAGGAATTTAATTGCTTCCTATACCCAACACCAAAATGTCAAGTGATGGTTAAAAATGGAGGAACTATAAATTGATCTGGAAAATGCCATAATATCAAGATAACCATTAGGGAATATGTATTGAATAGTCCAATGCTTTCCATTCCAATGGGAGGTGTTGATGTTGTAATAGGAGTACAATGGTTACAATCTTTGGGGGCGATAAATTTTAATTTTTAGGAACTTTTCATGAAGTTTTTTTCAGAAGGAAGGAAGTTGAATTATGGGGTATCATAGAGAAGTGAAGAAATATAATAATCTACATCATGTCTTGGAAGGATCATGTTCAACATGTTGAAAGGGTGCTCAAACTATTGGAAGAGAAACAATTATATGCAAAAACCTCCAAATGTTTCTTTGGAGTACAAGAGGTGGAATATTTGGGTAATATTGTATCTCATGAGGGTGTTAAGGTAGACCCTAACAAAATTAGATCCATTAAGGAATTGAAATTCCCAACAACCATAAAGCAGTTGTGAGGATTTCTTGGGCTAACAGGCTATTATCGCAAGTTTGTTAAGAATTATGGGAGAATAGTTACACCTTTAACAAAATTATTGAAGAAAGATTCACTTTCATGGACTCGTGAAGCAACTAAGGTCTTTGAGCATCTTAAAGAGGGAATGTGCCTAGAACTGGTCTTAGCTACGCCATACTTCACAAAAACCTTTATTGTGGAATTTGAGGCCTCAAGAAATAGAATTGGTGCAGTTTTAATGCAAGAAGGAAGATCCATTTCTTTTGAAAGTTGTCCAATCAAAGGAAAGTAATTACAGAAATCTATTTATGAGAATGAAATTTTGGAAATACTGCATGCACTAAAGAAATCGCGACCTTACCTAATGGGAAGAAACTTCAAGGTAAAAATTTATCATGATAGTCTCAAACACTTTTTGGAACAAAGAATATCTTCATAAGAGTAATAGAAATGGGTCACAAAGATGTTGGGTTATGAATTTGAAATCATGTACAAAAAAGGGAAGCTAAATGCTGTTGCAGATGCACTCTCAAGAAATAATGAAGAGGTGGAAGCATTGCTTCGTGCCATTCCTATTATCCAACTAGATTGGATAACCGAAGCAAGGGATGAATGGAAGAACAACAAAGAAGTCTGGACACTCATTAAAAGTTGCAGCCAGATCCTAGTACATCTTATACATTTAGTTGGAAAATTTATTCCTTGTGGTACAAAGATCACTTATATATTTGTAATAATTCCCAACTAAAAAAAAATGTTCTTTTGGAATTTCACACATCTCCCTTAGGAGGACACTCAAGATTTTTAAAACGTTACCACAGGGTGAAGAATTTTTTTTTTTTTGATGGACTTAAATTTGATATTTAAAAGTTTGTGGAGGAAGGTTTGGTTTGCCAGCAAAATAAAGTTGAGATAATTAAGACCCCGGGTCTTCTAAAGCCTTTATACATTCCAAGTCAATGTTGGGAGGATATTTCAATGGATTTTATCACAAGTTTACCTAAGTCCGAAGGGAAGAGTGTCATCATGGTGGTAGTTGATAGACTTACCAAGTATGCACACTTTTGTGCATTATCTCATCCATTTAAAGAAAGTACAGTTGCTACTGCATTTATGGAAACAATTCAAAAGCTACATGGAAAACCAAAGATTATTGTAAGCAATAGAGATCCCATTTTTACTAGAAAATTTTGGACGAAATTATTTTCTTGTTTGCGTACTCAACTAGCTCATAGCTCATCTTATCATCATCAATCCAATGGGAAAACTGAGATAGGGAAAAAAATGTTTGGAAGGATATATCCGTTGTTTTGTATTTGATAAACAAAAACAATGGGTTAAGTGGTTACCTCTGGCTGAATGGTGGTATAACACTTCCTTCCATGTTGCAGCAAAAATTACCCCATTTACAACACTTTATGGATATCATCCACCATCCATCACATCATCTTTAAGAGAAAATTCTAAGGTTGAAGCAGTGGAATATCACATCAAGCATCAACAACAAGTTCTCCAACTCTTAAAGGATAACCTAAATTTGGCACAAAATTGAATGAAAAAACAGGCAGATCAATATCGCAACAAGAGAAGTTTTGATGTAGGAGACTGGGTGTTTTTACGGCTACAACCATACAAAAACAATTTCCTCAAGCAAGTGAAGAAGGATAATAAATTATCACCAAATTATTATGGTCCTTACAAGGTGTTGCAAAAGATTGGTACTATGGCATACAAATTGGAGCTTCCTGCTTCTTCTCGACTGCATCCAATTTTCTGTGTTTAATGCTTAAAGAAGGTTATAGGTGACAAACTTCCAATTCAAAGAAGATTGCTAAAACCTGACAAGGAAGGAAAAATCATATTGGAATCTGAAGAAGTCACGGAAACAAGAGCTCGATAGCTATGAAATCGAGAAATTTCAAAGTATCTCATCAAGTGGAAGAACTTACCCACTGAAGATTTAACATGGGAGAATGAGAATTTTATACAGAATCATCCATAGATACTCAAGAATTGAGGAAAACACTTTTTTGAAGGGGAGGGGCATGTTAGGTCCCTATATTACTAGTGTAGTCCCTTATTGTTGTTAGTGTAGCCCCCTTATTGTCATTGTTGTACCCTTGTAACCCCCATATTGTTATTATTGTGCCCTTACATTATTATTGTTAGGTCGGCTAGGATTATATTGTGACCCCATGGAATCCTATATATAATAAGGAGGTTTTTTCATTTGTATCATCCAAGATTTGTTCATTTATGTAATGTAAAGGAGGTTTCCCCCTCGAAGTGGCTTACTTCTAAGGCGTTGATCTCTGTTTTCTTCTATTTTTGGAGCTGGTTTCATAGCAATGCTAGATGTGTGTTCCAAATGAGGTCAAATGCCTCTTATATATAGCCTTTCCAGAGATATGAATTTGCTCCATGAGGCAAACTTGATCTTTCATTTAGGCCAACTTGTTGCAGCTCATTGACAAGGTATTGGAGGGTGTTTTATGACTCAAAAAAATTTATTTTACATAATACACGATGCCCAAAGGAGTCTTGCATGTATTACATGGCTTCTTATGACTTTGTAATTCTATGGAAAGCCTAGAATCACTAAATGGGTGCTTGACATTCAAATAAACTTACCTTGAGCACGAAACCTATGCATCAAGAACGAAAATAATAAAAAAAAAAATTTCATCAAATACATAAAATCATTATTACAATAGACATTATGAATTCAAAACCTAGTTACACATTTCCACACTGCCTCTTAACTAGGGATGTATTCATAATCCATACATGGTACTTGGACATTCTCATAATGAAGAATTCTCATAATAAGTGTCAGATTGGTAAGCCATATCATAAGTTATTTTCTCATCTTATTCCAGTGAATCTCATCATATGAGCCAACATTATCACTTAACAAGTCCTTGAATAATAAATCTATCTTTACACCATCATCATAATCATTATCACTTAAGGCACATACCCCACTGGGATGTTCACAAGGTATGTCCTTTTAGGAAAATTCTTGTCTTGGAATAAAACATCCTCAAGGAATTTCCTCTTTGACTACTATCACCTATTGGATTCCCTACTAAACCCTCAAAGAGTATCAGAAACAAGATTCTTACCCAATCCTCCATTCTTTCTCCATAACATGAAGGCAATAATGATGTTTCCATCTCTCCCTCATGGCCTTCAATAAGACTTGTGACTATTTGTACTAGCCTAGTGCATGAAAATGAATTAGAGAGCCATATATGTCACTCCCTCTTAACCAAGGAGAATCTAATCATTCCTATAAAAGGAATATACTCAAGCTCCCTCTTACCTAGGTATTTGTTACCAATAAAAACTATCTTCTCTTTGGTGGATATAATGGTAATATCAGCTGCTTGTAGGGCTCCTCTTTCTGCATCATGTCATGCACTTCATATTCTTCATCATCACTTTAGCATAGGGAATCAATCATATTTTCCATTACTTTCCCTTCAACGAACCATAATGTTGACCCAATATTCATGTCATCATTTTCTTCATCATAAAGTGATCTTCTTGTTCACATCTGGCTTTTTTTCATACAACTACCTCTTCCAAGTCATGTTTCTTTCATAATATTCCATCCATTCACATGAGTACTAGTTGTAGGTGACTTCTACAACCTTCTTTTGGTTTCACTCTAACAACCCATCTATATGTTTTCAAAAATCAAAATGAACATCAAACCAAAGATACGTTTTTATGATGGCCTTTTGTCATGACATCAACTTCTTGCAACATCAACATTTCATACATGTATAAATCTTGCTTCAAGAAATTCATTACCATGGTTCTCTTTTTCCAACATACTTATCAAGGTATTCACACCTTCTTCATGGATATGTCATATTTAATCCTTCTTGTTATCCAATGTTTATTACTTATCTTAGCTTATGTAACTATAGGTGCATCTTTCACGAACTCTCCTTTCTTTCTTCACATATTTCTTTCCTCAAGATATTCTGTACATGGTTCTTTCAACATAGGAACCATTATTGTTAACTACATGATATTACATATGAGGTCATATTATTTTTATTTCATCTTATCAATATGTAGAAGAGTTCAAGGCACATTTTCTACATGCCTTCATGCATCTTTCTAAAGGAAGAGTTTCTCCTTCTTTTATAATCCTCATGAGATAGATCATTCTACGTATTATATCTACAACCATATGATGACATGACTTATTTATCAAATATATACACGCCTCTGCCTTCATGTGGTCTTCTAGGCTTCCTTGGGGAAACTTCCTTTCCTTGCTTGAAGATGAAAGCACTTGATCCAACTTTTTATGATGCACATATTTTTCATTATACCATCATCTATTTAACTTGCATATCCCACATAAAGTGGAATGTAGACCATCTGTGAGACACTTACTCCTTATTAAGTAGAGGTGAATATTCTAACAAAGATTCCAATTGAGGATCGTAATGATCCTGATTCTGCAAATTCTCGTTTCTAATGATGATGATGTATGATGATCTCTTTATATTCTATCTTGCTAGATGACTTTCTCCAACCATATGTGCTTATATGCTAGATGAATTTGATAGTCCTTATATGATTTAAATGGAGATTCCATGAGTTATGTAAGCCTCAATCATAGCTTCTGTAACATCATATCAGATTTTATGCAAAGATTCATGGGTAACAACTATGGGGTTTGAACCTTGGATCTCTTATTTTTCATAGATTTCACATTACTTCGATCACCAGTTGAGATTCCCCCTAACAGTTTAATAAAATGAATATTGCTTCATTTGTATATTTAAATTAAAATGATATACCACATTTAAAAAATTAAATTATTATTTTTTATTTCTTTAATCTTAATAAGACAATACTATTTAAATTGGATATTTAAATTAAAATCACATAAAATAATTAACAAAGAAAATATCATTTAAATTGGATATTTAAATTAAAATAACGTAAAATAATTAAGGGGAAATAAATTCTTAATTTTCCAAACAAATTTTATAATATACAAAAAAAAAAAAAAAAACAATACTTGCATGGAAAAGGGGAGAGGATAATTCTAAACTCTTTTGTAATGGTTTAAAAATCCATTCCAATCAATGTAGAACAAGATTGGTTGAGAAGAAACAAGTCTCTACCAAGCATCGAATATAGTTTTTCTCATTTTTGGATAATGAGTTATGTATAATCACATATATTGATTGAGCCACCATTCAAAGCTAGGTTGATCAAGACCTAGGTTTCCTGACGTAGAACATTACCTGAGTAGAGATCTTTTGAGGAGAATCAAGGCCCTATGACCCTTTTCCCTTGAGATGCAACTTCAAAGCACTAAGCTCTCTTCTCTTATTCTTTCGACCAATATAAGCCCAAAAATGCCTCCAACCCCTAATTATATGCAGAATCTATTGCCTATATCAAAGAAGGGAGCTTCGGTAGTTGACGAAGTGTTGCTTCTTTTATAACGTAACATATTGACTCATCTAATTTTAGTAACTACCCCCAATATGAGTAAATTTATAAGTTCTTAAAGAAGGAATGCGACACCTTAAAGAAAAGGCCACACTCAACCATATTTTTTGGAAATGAAATCACTCTTCAGATAGGCATGGAATTACTGAGCCTCCAAGCAGCTTCATATTCTCAAGTAGTGCATATTTTCGAGCCAACTTCATATTCTCTAGTAGCATATTTTCCATATCAGATAATAGGCACCCAAGAATCATAGACACTAGAAAAAATAATAATAAAATATGTTTCAACCATCTAATCTCAACTTTGTGAATACAATTTTTGGGGGCACGAGTTCTTCTAGCTTCATGGAAGGAAATGGCTATAGTTACATCTCCATATCCCTTTTCTTTCTAGGAAGTCCATATCCCTTTTCTTTCTAAGAAGTGGCAATAATTACATCTCTAGTACTGTAGAGGTGCAGATGGAGAAATAAACCTAAGTTTTTTGTCCAATCATGGATATATGCTTTTTGTCCATTATAATGTTCAAGTCTCATGAAAAAAAATGAAATGTAACCAATATTTTGAAGAATACTCGTGTTAGGGTATATAAATAATCTCAATAATTCATATGCACATCCCAACAAACATCAAAGAAAAATAATTTTTAAAATGTTAAAAAAAATATTGAGAGATAAAAATAGTGTTCTACGCTGAAAAATAATAAATAAGAATGGAGGGTAAGTCAAATTTAATTCATGAAAACAAAATTAATAAATTAAAAGTAATAAAATAATAAAATTACAATCACAATTTCAAATTCCAAATTTAATTAGTGATAACTACAATTAAAAAATATGATAAATTTCAAAATACAAAAAGTATATGATAAAGCATATGGTTAATGTATATTGGAATGACACGGACGATCATCTTGACAAATTTGTTCCACCCAAATAGATAGACTTTATGTTCAAAATGACAAGCAAGTTAATTAAGATTGTTTTGAAATCATATAAATCATTAATTCAATAAAAGTATATTAAAATGTTGTAAATATATTTCATCATATTAATTGGAATTTATTTAATTGTGTGGTTGACTTGTCAAAAATATGATAAGATGTATAAATATATTTGTAAAGCATCCAGACCAGAATTAGAGGCTACATTAAGGTTCCAATGCCAATGATCAAAACATGCATCACGCGACATGTGAGTATCTAAATCTAAATTCTAGTGTTTAATATTTGTGTAATGTTTGTTTCAGCGTAACGAGGGTTGCAAATCACTTCACCTATTTAGTGAATCCGACATGGAAGGCCATGAGAATCTAGAGAAATCCAGCGGGACCTATTTCGACAAATTGAAATTGCAAGAATAAAAGAAGGAAAATAATTCCATTCTTAATTCCCTTTCTCAACCCTGATTTCGCTTCACCAGAAAATTTCACCAATCTCTTACTCAAAATTGCTTAGGGTTTTTCGATATGGTGGGTTTAATGTAGCAAGAACATTAATGAATCTAGAAATATTTTTATGGTTAACAATTTTACTGTGGAGTTTTTTTGTAGGGGGATTGTGTTATTTGCGCAAATTTTTAAAATGACTTAATTTTTCAGAGCGATTTGTATAGCCATAGACTGTATCTCTCGTGAACAATCACTAAATTTATTATTAGTCATTGTCTTTAAGCCCAGGAACCAAAATATTATTTCAACACAAGGATTAATAATAATATCCTACTTAGGGAATAGGATTGGTTATTCCAAAGAGGTCATTTTGTCACTAATTGGGCTTAGAGGCTCATTCTATAGCCTAGTATGACCTTGATGTGTAAGTATGTCAAAAGTAAAAAAAAATAAAAATAAAAATTAAATCTAAATAATGTGGGTTTAAAAAATAACTTACATAACCATATAAATAAACAATCAAAAATAAATTAAAAAAACTATAAATTTAAAATACGAAGAGTTTTAAGAACATTGAAAAGGCTTTATTTAGGTGAAGCCTATGGGCCAAATACCATGGGAAAAATTATTATTAATACCATGATCCAAATACTATATTTATAAAATAGTTATAAAAAGGTAAGGTAAATAGAGAGAGAGAGAGAAGAGAGGAAGGATGAGAGGAGGAGGGAGAGAGAGAAGAAGAAACACATAGTGAGTGAGAAGTGGAGAGAGCAAGAGTGACAAGGGAGAGATGGAGAGAGAGTGTGTATGTTTAGGGGTGAGATAAAGAGACATGGAATGAGTGATGAAGATAAGGGGGAGAGAATGAGAGAGAAGAAGAAAGCGAAGGATATAGTAACATAGTTGGAGAGAGAGATAAAATGATGGGGGAAGAGAGAGGATTTGAGAGAGAGAGAGGTGAGTATATAGGGAGGTAAGCGAGAAAGGGAGAGAGATGAAGGACTAGAGAGAGGACTTGAGAGAGAGGAAGAGATTGATGGGGGAAGTGAGAGGATTTTAGGGGAAAGAGAGAGAGAGAGAGAGTGAGTGATGGGGGAAGAGAGAGGGAGGTAGTAGAGAAAGGGAGAGAGAGGAATGAAAAGAGAGGGGACTTGAGAGAGAGGAGAAGAGAGGGAGGGATATAGGAGGAGAGAGGGAGGGAAGAATAAATACATAGAGAGTGACAAGTGGAGAGAGAGAGGGAGTGACAAGGGAGAGATGGAGAGAGAGAGTGTATGTTTGGGGGTGAGATAAAGAGAAAAATAAAGAGAGATGGAGAGAAGGGGGAGAGAAGGAGAGAGAGAGGTGGGAGAGAAAGGAAGAGAGAGAGAGAGAGAGTGGAGAGATGTAGGGAAAGAGAGATGGATATGGAGGGGGAGAGAGGGGGTGGTAAGAAAAAACACATAGAGAGTGAAATATGGAGAGAGAGAGAGAGAGAGAGAGAGAGAGAGGGTGGTAAGCAAGATGGAGAGGGAGGGAGAGGGGATAATAGGATGGAAGAGAGATAGAAGTGGGGGAGAGGGATTGAAGGGGAAGAGAGTGAGAGAGAGGGAGGGAGAGGATGTGTAATAACACTATTTAAAACTTTTTATATTGTGTAAATAAACCCAAGGTTCAAGTGGATCTAGGGAATAAGTATGTATGAAAATATTTATTTTTGAAGTAATGAATAATTGTGAATTAAATGTTAATGTAGTAAAGACAGAGTAATGGAGACCATGAATTCTTATTAATGAGGATAGAATAGAATCCTAGACTTTCCCAAAACTCTCCAGAAAAACCTTGGAGAAAAATTAAATAAATAATTTTATTAGATGGGATAAAAATATCTAATAAAATCCTCAATAAAGTGGAAAGTTAATGAGAAGAGGTAAGAATAAAACTGTGTTGAGGAAAATCTATTTTTAAAAGAATATTTTGTGGGAAAAAAAAAGCCTAGGCTATGGGAAACAACATCCCATAATAACGGGACGTCGTTATGGAAATACACTGAGGGAAAGAAGGTTTAAAATATCCATCACTAGTGTGGCAAAGGGTTGTCTACACTGGGGAAACATAGGTCTCTGCTTGGGGGACAACTGAGGAGAAGCTCGTGGTTGGGAGGATAATGAGTCTTTACACATTGGTATGTGTTTATTGTGATTTTATAAATATGTGCTTACTGCTAATTTATAAATAAATTAAAATGTTATAGAAATTGTTGTAATTTTTGGACTAGTCTTAAGTCATAGACAAAAGTCTGGTTGGAAGATATAGTTTAATTTGCAGGTGTCTGTCAGGTTCTATTAGGAACTGTAGCCTGTAAATGGTATTACAATGTTAATTAAATAATTATTTGAGTATTGTACAAAGTCTCATTTGTAAGTAATTACAGTTAAGTCCCTATTTCTGTTACACATACTTGGGAACTTATAATAGATAAATAATCAGAATTTATAAACCCGGGAGGGGTCCTATTCTGATGATTATTACAAAGTTTAATTGCATGAAACAATTCGTAAAAAATTACTGTCAATAATTAGTAAAGAGAAATAAGGTCTGTAGATGTTCGTGACAAACTGATACATATACTAGTATGATTATTTGTGCATGTAAAATATTGAAATTGCATCCTGCAGAAAACTAGACAAAACTGACATAAATTACATCTAGCAATGAAAAACTGAAATAAATTACATTAGAAATAAAATACATGATAAACTTAAATGTAACATGGCTTGATATAAGTATATGCCAAATGAACATGCATATATACATTTGTAAATCAACATAACAATATATATGAGATAGTATACAAAACATAAAATACTGTAGTTCTAACGTTCATGTACATAAACTGTCAAAGTACAAGTCCTATTGAAGAAATTGAGGACATTTATGTTACATGGATATATATATAACTTTAGAAATTTACATGGAAAACAAAAAATCACCATATCCATATAAGTAGGGTCAAAGACCTGGTATGGCCTTAATCACCTAAATACAAACATGTTGAAATAAGTGAGTGTCATAGAATATTCAATGGTACAACAACTGACTTGAGAAGGAAACAATTCATTTGTCAGTTTGAAATTGAACGATGACAGATGCGACTCATACATCAAGTAGAGGACGTGAAGGAAAACCTACAAAAAAAGAAGAAGCTTGGAATTAGAGACCAGTTTGACAATATAATTAAATAAAACAAGAAAATATTATATGGTCTAGAGTACAGGTAGGGAACATTATGTTACATGAGTACACTATTCATGATTTTGTTCTTCCCATCTACCTATGGTTACAGAATGTTGTAAGTAAAAGGTGAATTGAAAAATAAAGAAAATTGTTAAATAAGATGTCAATGTAAATTCAAGGATGAACCTGAATAGGGAAGCATATATGCAAGCATGAATGTTGGTCCAATCTCAAAAAAGGAAAGTAACTTGGGTAGTGGTTACCCATGTTAAAACTCAGAAAATTATATTGAATTTAAATACCAAACATAAACATAGGTACGCAATTGTTTATGATTTGTAAGACGAGGAGAGTATTGATATATGAAAAAAGAAGAAGAAGTGATATTCTATCAAACCTCTGTCCAAAATAAGGCCTGCATTAGCAGCCTGCATAACCCCTTGGTAGGTACACATTTCTTCTGAGAATTCAAATAAATAAGAAGAAAATGTAGAAGGACTAATGCATAAGTCTTAGTCCCATTCATAAATGCGAGACAAGTAACATAGTATAGAAGGTAAATGCATATGAATCAATTGTATGAACAAAACAGAAATAAAAAAACCATACGAGCATATGTAATACTCAGAGCTGAGGATCTTAACATGAGTAAGATACTGGATACATGATATGCATAAGAAGAAGATTATCATGAAAATATGTAAGTTATATAATATTTAACACAATAAAACAAAGAAAATGTTTCTAACTATCTAATTATCTAAATCATTACAAGACTAGAAATAAGAGATTCTAGAACAAGAATAATATATAGAGGAAAAAATATGAAAAAAAATGTTTATATAGCTCACGATAAGACCAGTCTTATAATGGATAAGCTGGATTTTAGAAATCAAGCATAATTAGACATCCAAGGAAATAACCCTTGTAAATTGAACGTTGTATGCGAAATAGACTACGAAAACACCACAAAGATGAGGTGGATGTAACACTTACTATGAACTGGAAGCAATACGCACATCATAAATGAAATTTTGAATTAAAAATGATAAGGAAAGTAAATAAACATGAAAATTACAACGAAAAGAATTAAGGAGGAATTATGGAAAAATGGGAAAACCTCCGACCCAAAATTTTAAACTAGAGTGCTACTCTACATGAGACTATCTGAAATGAAATAAATTAACATTATGAAATAAATACAGTGAATGACACAATTCTGAATATACAAAGAGATAAAATCTTAAGTTACGCCAAAACAAGAATCTATCATAATCAAGAAGACGAAGTAGTCATATAGACTACATAATCTAAGCCCACGCAAGGTTTAAGGCAGAAAAGATTTAATTTTACAAGCAAAAAATAAATAGTGATGGATGTGTTACGCATAGGACACAAAAAGTTCATAATTAAAATGGGATTTTCAATATAGCCATATAAATTTTATCATATACTAAAATAAAATATGAAAACATCAAAACCAAAGTTCTGGAAAATGAATGTACTTAGAGTATTTTCCATTACCATGGCTGGATTGAATTATTTAGGTTTAACCATCCGGGTAGCCTCCTCCACACTATTGTGTGTGATTTCTCCTATGTTTCGATGAATACTGCAGCATTATTGATCACAACAGAGGGTTTCGCTTCCAAGCTCTATGAGGTAAGAAATTTCGTGGATTTCACCGATATGTTTCATGATTTTCCTTTCATTTGGGGAGAACTCCAGAGCTTAGGACAGCCACAATGAAATGTCAAAATGAAAAAGTGAAACCATAGTTGGTAGTTCAAAAACCCTTAGGGTTTCTCCAAAATATCAAGACTATCAATCTCATCAAGGGATCACAAGCGTATTTGTGGCACCTCGAAATAGGCAAGAGGGCCATGTGAAGCCCACGTGAAGAGGCCACTTGGAGGTCAAAGAGTGGGAAAAAACAATATGTGGGGTATGTTGATTTAAAACAAACTTAAAACCATATACATCATCGTAGCTGCCTTGGTATTCGATCTTTTCCCCCAAATTATTGCAATATGAAATGTATAAGTTCCAAATGATATATATTGTAAGGGTGTAGGTGTATAAGTAATAAAGGGGGGAGATATTAAGGGTAAGGTGGAAATACTTAGGCATAGTAGGGGTATTAGAAGAAGATTGAAAATTATATGGTAGGTTAATTGTGATGATAAATTGTAAGCCTATAGTAAATGTTAATGAAACTATAGTGTTCATGAGTTGAGCAATGAATAATGAGTTTATAGATTCAATTAAATAGTAATGGAATGGAATCCTTAATGTGGATTAGAGTAGGGATTAGATTGTATAAGATCGAAAAGTGGGTATAATAACAAATGAGGTTAAAGGGGTACCTTATAATATATTATTAATCATTAATGGGAAAGCTACTGTGATTATGATTAGTTAATTAAAGTTAATAACAGAGATGTCAGAAAGATAATGTGTTGAGAAGATAAGTAAAGGTTAAGCAAGGAAATAGTATAGTATAAAAAAAAATTGGGGAGTTGTTATAAGTGGTATCAGAGCCCAAATTAAAACTCTTGGCTTATGGGTCCCAATACAGAAAAAATGAAAAAAATAAAAGCTCTTCTGTGATAAAGTTGAATTTTGAAAAAAATTCATATTATGTTTATGAGTGCTAATTGTGTTTTGTGCATCAGATTAAAGTGCAGAAAAGTTGCATCTGCTGTCATGTCTGAAAAAGAAGGATTATATGTGGAACTGGGGGATGAGGAGGCCCCACTAGATCCAAATTATCAAATGTTGGTGATTATTAAGAATTTGCAACAGGAAATGGTTTAGCTAAGGACTAGCAATGAACATTTACTACAAGCCAGCAATGAGAAAAAGAGGTTGATAAGAGAATTAACCTCCAGATCTAGTCATAAAGAAGGAGAGCTAGAAATAAAAAGGAAAGAAAAAAAACCCAACTCAGAGGGGTCTGAGAGTGGGGAAGAATCTAGTAAAACAGATTCAAAATCCGAAAAGAAAAAGGAGTTGCAGGGAGGATTCCACAAGATCAAGCCTCCAACCTTTTATGGGGAGAAGGAAGAGGATGCGAAGGCCCTACTCCCGAATATGGTCAAATACTTTCAAGTATATGAGTACAAAAGTAATTTGAAAGCAAGATTGGCAATTTAAAAATTGTAAGGTAAAGCCACACTTTGGTGGGAAGAGAAAAAAATCATACACTTGCTAGATGAAAAGACTGTTTCATGGGAAGAATTTCAAGAGAAATTCAAATATCGATCCCTCTGTGAGAGTTTTATGATGACAGGGCAAAGGAATTTCATGAGCTAAGGCTTGGAAAACTCACCATTGATGAATTTGTGACGAAGTTCACCAATTTACTTTGTTATGTGCCATACATAAGGGAAGAAAAAGCTAAAGTACAATGATTTATGAATTGTTTACCCTCTATATACAAAGAAATAATTTATTTTGATAATCCTAAGACTATGGATGAGGTTGTTCGGAAAGCACGACTTTTCTACCAACAATTTAAAGGCAGGAATGACCAGCTGAAAAACTGGAAAAATATGGAAAAAGGGAAGGTTGAAGAAAGTTCAAAAATATCCAAAGAATTTCGGTAAAAACCACCAGTGAAAAAGGTTCTATAAGGGTGGTGAGAATCAGACAGTCCATTCCCACATGGGTTCGAAGCCCATGGAAGGGAACAACAAGTGAGAAACTGTGGTAAAGAACAAGGAACCATTAAAATGTTGGGGATGCAGTGAGCCTTACAAGTTTCAGGACTATCTACACAATGCTCGTGCAATTCAAAACATTCAAGTAGTGTGGGAAGCAACCACCGTGAATGACGTTTCTCCAAACATTCCCCGAATCAGTGCAGCATTGGAAGATAGACAGGATGAGCATCAATCTACTATGATTGAAATTGAAGGTATCATCTCTAACCAACCTGTTCTTGTTTTAATTGATCTAAGAGCTAGTTTAAGTTATATTAGTCCACACATAGTGGAAAAATGTAAACTGAAAACAAAAAGAATTCAACACTCTTGGCTGGTGGAGTTGGCTACAAGAACCAAACGGAAGGTCACCCATAAACTCCCTAAAATTCCTATCAATTTAAATGGGTACATTAAAAATTTCAATTTTAATATCCTTCCCTTCGGAAATTATAACCTCCTAGTTGGTATGTATTGGTTGGAACAAAAAAAAGAAATAGTAAATTGCTTGGAAAAAGCAGTAAGTTGTACTGATGCTCTAGGAAATTCTATGGTAGTCTAGGGGAAACTAAAACCTATGTCCATTAGGAAAATTTTTGCATTACAAATGAAGAAGACAACAACGAAAGGTTGTCTAGTGTATGCTGTCAAAATTAAATATTTGGAACAACAAACAGAAAATGAACCTGTAGAAAGTTTACCGATGATCAAGGAATTTCAGGATGTATTCCCTGAAGAAATTCGTCAACTTCCCCCACAAAGAGATATTGAATTTTTTATTGAACTGGTATTAGGGGCCACCCCAGTTTCCCGAGACCCTTAAAGAATGAGTACTCCTGAAGTGTTAGAACTGAAACTTTAGTTACAGGAATGACTAAACAAAGGGTAGATTAGACCAAGTGTGTCTCCATGAGGAGCGCCAATTTTATTTGTCAAAAATAAGGATGGAACCCTCTGGATTTGCATAGATTACAAATAGTTAAACAAGTTAACCATCGAGAAATAGTACCCCCTCCCTCAAATATATGATATGTTCGATCAAGTAACGAGGGAAACCATATTCTCAAAAATTGACTTGAGAAATGGTTATCATCATCTCTGTTGTAGCATAATTTGACTCAGCTAGAAGTCAAGAGAGACTTTGAGAAACTCAAGGCTGTTGAGGAACAATTGTTAAAATTTCAAGAAGACCTACAACATGCTCAAAAGGATAACCACAAGCTCAATAAGGATTCATCATCACATGTGCACTAGAACCAAAATCAGGGAAGCAATAACATTGGAGGTGTAATCTAAGCCAGAGGAGCAACAAAGAAGAAAATCTTGCAAAAGAGTTCAAGAGTCGGGCCGATTGATGAATTCAGAACATTTCACACAAGTCAGGGTCGAGTCGTGAAAATATACGTATAGAACCAGTGTTCAGAGGCTTAATCACAATCTCATGTGGAGGGCCTGATCGCAAATCACAAATTGCATTCGCATGTGGAAGCCCTGATCGCATATCACAAATCGAAATTGCAAAGCTCAGGAGGAATAGAACAAGGTTGAATAGCCAAAATGAGAAATGTGATACAAGGACCAGATGTGATATATTTAGAAACTCGAATCTAAATTATTTACAGTACAGTCGTGGGACCCTCTCACATATTGTAAATCACATGCTCAGAAGGGATAGCCACTAAGATAATGGGATTCGTCAAAGTGCGAAGTGCGATAACGAAGCAGATGCGATGCAGATCATAACTATGATTTTATATATTCCAAGCGCACATCGCACATTGCAAGCTCAGGAGGAATGGCGCTTATGAATATGTTATGAATGCCGAAATGAAAAATGCGACAAGGTTTTATATTTCCGATTGCGATTTACGATTGGCCCCACCTCCACATGCCACGTCATCCCTACCTTTATCGCACATCGCAAGATCTGGAGGAATGGCACTGATGAATATGTTATGAATGCCGAAATGTGAAATGAAATAAAGGGATGGACACGATATTTTTCAATGGAAAATTGGAATATATTTTAAAGTCCAGTCTTACGGTAGTTACAAAGGAAAGTTTGAACGTAGGGAAGACTCGCATAAGAAAATACATGATGCTACGTGCAGAACATCGGTATGTGTTTGTGACAATTTATTAGTCAAAGATTAAAAGTTTCAGAAACGAGCGAAAGAGGCAAAGTCGGGTAGTAGGTGACATGATGACAGTGTTCGAAATGAAAAAGCATGGGTAGAGTCAAGTAGAGATGCTTTTATGTAGACTATTAGGATATCACAGTAGAAACATAAGGAGACACATCAATAACAAATCAAATTCAGCAAACAGTTTATATTTCAAGTTTGATTTTGTTTTCTTTGTTAAGATCAAAGCTACAATGATGTCCTCGATTGCAAGGTAATAAGTATTTTAACAGTTTAGGCAGTCTAGGAGTTTCAAGAAGCTCGAGCAGTTAGAAACTGCTATTGTTTGTATTTAAGGAAGAGAGAAAGAGAGAGGAGGGGTTCTGAGTTTCGGACCTCTTGGAGACTACATTTTTTACTTCTTTTTCTGATGGGTGAATGAAAGAAGCAGCAATTTTCCTACAACTATTGATGGTGATTCGTGTTTCTTTTGTAATTTTATGTTGTTTCTTCCTTAAATTAAGTGAAGTAAAGAAGTAGCTGGTCTCTGATTTACGTTTTCAAGTAAGAGTTAAGTAGCCTTACTAAGCACTCCTTCACTCCAACTCCTCTCCCTTCACAAATTCTATCTAAAACTTAAAAGTAATATATTTTGTGTTTACAACATATTATTTTGAGTTTCATCTCTCTCCATGAATTCTCTCTGAAGCTTAGAAGTAATATATTTTGTGTTTACAACATATTACTTTGAGTTTCCTCTACAATTATTCTTTTCCATACAGATATCAGCAGTCAATGACATTCTGAAATATTTTATTATTCCATATCATTAAGGGTTTTAGAAAAATACTTTCGATAGGGATAGAACAAAGATCACATGATAAAATTATTTCTGTGACACACTTTTAAAATGTCTTAAGCATTGATTCCTTTCACAACTGAGGGATTGTCTCTTAAGAACCAACATTTTCTAGCATCGTTGCTGGGGATGAAGGCACGAAGTTATTTTTCCCTGGGTATTGACATCCATTTCTTGATGGTGGACAAGATTTGGATATAAAATTTGGTTGTTTATCATTCACCTGGCAACTCCACTGATGAAGATTTCATTAGATAAGGAATTTTGTTGGCAAGAAAATGAGAAAGCATTGTGGAAAAAACAGGTATCAGAGTTTGAATCTTTTAAAGGAAGTTTTATTTTTCACTATCAGTTTAGTGGTCTATTTTCCCATACATACAAGAATATTGTTTCCTACTCTATATTATCAGAAGATTATAAGGCCCAAAAATCACATTCTTTAATGGAGAAACAAGACTTTTCTTCTTCTTGCATTATTGATATTGACACAACTTTATCTCCTAAATATGAGAGGAGAGATGACTCTTGCATTAAAATTCCTAAAGATAATTTGTCACAGTTTGGGCATAAAGGTGAGGATTCATCATCTTTGGGTGATAATATTCTACGTCATAAAAAATGTTCTTCTTTCCAGCTTGGAACCAAGGTGATTTTCAAACCCTTGGTGCTGCCTACATTTATTCATCAATATCCTTTAAAAAGCTTTAAATTTTTGCCAAGTTTTTCTAGAGAAAGTGATGAGGTTGCAGCCGAACAATACCTCCTAGCATTTGAATACTTTCTTGACAAATTTTAAATTATCTATGAAGATGTGGCTTCAAGGATGTTTTTTCATTCATTAAAGTGGGGTGCTTAGGATTTCTTCGAGTGTTTGGAGGAAGGTTCAATTAGTTCATGGCAGAGTTTTCAAGAATTATTTCTTATATATTGGGACGAGCACAAGCAATATGAAAAGCACATTTTTGAGTTATATTCCATCCAGAAGCAAAGTAATGAATCAATCGCTACATTTAATAGGAGGTTTCAAAAAATCTATATCAGCATGCCAAAAGAAATTCGACCTTCTGAAGATGCAACTATGATATACTATTTAAGGGTTCTTTCTAGTGTCTTGGATATTTATCTCAAGGAGAGAAAGCCTTGCACTATGGAGCTGATATTTCTTTATGCACAGGAAATTGAAGATAATGTGTGGGCTTGTAGAAAATTTTCCTGTCATGTTGAAAGAATAAGTTTTGTTGAAGACAAGAGGGCCTGCCAAGAAAACATTGGAATTTATTTACAAGAGAATGAAAATTCAGAGATGAACAAGGATTTTGAAAAGGTGTCAGAGGATTCCTGTATTGCTAAAACACAACAATTTAAGAATTATGAAGATTCTGGTCAAAAATTTGTTGCAACAACTGAACTACACATTGAGAGTCTGGAATATGATTACAATTTTCATAATGTAAATGATTTTGTGAATATAGGAGAAACTAGTTGAGCTCCTAAGGTGTGTTTGTAGGAGGGGGAATATTTTTGTCAAGAATTGGCATTATACAAAGAACATCAGCATGATGAGGAACAAACCTTATATTTCTCTTTTCGGCCTAAATGAGAGTCTGCAGAAAACAACAATCAATCTTCTCACATACAACCTAAAATTTAGGAGTCAAACAGTGAAGGAAGCTGCCATGTTCAAAGAAGTCTACATCAACAAGATGTTCAAGAAAAGGAGGCAGCAGAAAATTTGTCTCATCAGTTCTATGATCCAGTAGCTAGCTATATGAAAAATTTCTTTTCTCAGCAAAAATCATTTTTGTCAGCAAAAATCATTTATGCAAAGGTATGTGCAAAGCTTTGTATCTGGAAAAATTTCATGGTACCTCCTTATTGTGATCTTCAAATTTGAACGGTATGGAGGCATTAGGTCTAAGATGCAGATGTTGGACTGGTACCATTAGAAGGATGAATTTACCTGATTAAGTTCAGACATGAATACATATGTAGGAGTTGCACATAAATAATCTCATAAGTTGAGCATTTTTAGTTGTAGTATTTCTAGTTCTAATAATAAAGGAATAAGTCCAAAGTGTAGCAGGTTTCGGGAGGATTTCATACTGGATCAACTCCCATTTGGGATTGACTCAATGCCCAATAAAAACTACCGATCTACAAGTGCTCTTTGACTCCATGCCTAATAAAGGCCATTTATCTACAAGTTCTCAGCACTTTTCTACCAAAGTGCTGTCCCCAATTGGATTCAGATGTTGTAGCATAATTTGACTCAGCTAAAAGCAAGAGAGGCTCAAAGAAATTCAAGGTTGTTGAGGAACAGTTGCTAAAATTTTAAGAAGACCGGCAACATGATGAAAATTTTAACCACAAGCTCAACGAGGATTCATCATCACATGTGCACTAGAAAAAAAATCGGGGAATCAACATCAATGGAGGTGTAATCTAAGCCAGAGGGGAAAAAAATAAGAAAAGCATGGAGAAGAGTTCAAGGGTCGAGTCGATTGATGCGTTCAGAACATGGCACACAGGTCAGGGTCGAGTCGTGCAAATATGCGTACAGAATCAGTGTTTGGAGAATTAATCGCAATCGCATATGGAGGGCCTGATCGCAGATCAAAAAATCACAATCTCATGTGGAAGGCCTTATCGCATATCTCAAATCGCAATCGCAAAGCTTAGGAGGAATAGAACAAGGTTGAATCGCCAAAATGCGAAATGCAATTCAAGGACTGGATGCGATATAGTTCAAAGCTCGAATCTAAGGTATTTAAAGTCTGGTCATGGGAACCTCTTACATATCGCGCATTGCAAGCTCAAAAGGGATAGCGATCATAAGATAACAAGATTTTCCGAAGTGTGAAGGGCGATAACAAAGCGGACATGATGAATTTGAGAACTATGATTTAATATATTCCAATCACACATCAGACATTGCAAGATCAGGAGGAATGGTGCTCACGAATATGTTATGAATTCTAAAATGTGAAATGTGACAAGGTTTTATATCTCTGATTGCGATTTGCGATCGGCCCCACCTCCACTTTCCACGTCATCCATACCTTTATCGCACATCACACATCACAATGTTAGGAGGAAAGGCACTCATGAATATGTTATGAATTCCAAAATGTGAAACGCAATAAAGGGACAGACACGATATTTTTCAAAGGAAAATTAGAATATATTTTAAAGTCCATTGTTCTGTAAGTTACAAAGGAAAGTCTGAACGCAGGGCAGACTATCTAATGCTACATGTAGAACAAAGATATGTGTTGGGGGTAGTTTACTAAGAAAATAATAAATGATGCGGGAAGGAGCAGAAGAGGCAAAGTCAGGTAGTAGGTGACATGATGAAAATGCTCAAAACGTAAAAGCATGGGAAGAGTCAAGTAGAGATGCGTTTATGCAGACTGTTAGGATATCATAGCAGAAACAGAAGGAGACACATCAACAACAAATCATATTCGAAAAAAGGATTATATTTCAAGTTTTATTTTGTTTTATTTGTTAGGATCAAAGCTACAATTATGTCCTTGATTGCAATTTAATAAACAGTTTAACAGTTTAGGCAGTCTAGGAGTTTCAACAAGCTCGAGAAGTTACAAACTATTTTATTTTGTATTTAAGGAAAATAGAAAGAGAGAGGAGGGGTTCCAAGTTCTGGACCTCTTGGAGACTACATTTTGTACTTATTTTTCTCATGAGTGAATGAAAGAAGCACAAGTTTCCTGCAATTGTTGATGGTGATTCATGTTTCTTGTGTCATTTTATGTTGTTTCTTCCTTAAATTAAGTGAATTAAAGAAGAAGCTGGTCTTTTATTTACATTTGTAAGTCAGATTTAAATAGCCTTAATAAGCGCTCCTTCACTCCAACTCCTCTCCCCTCACAAATTCTCTCCGAAATTTAAAATTAATAGATTTTGTGTTTACAACATATTATTTTGAGTTCCCTCTCTCTCCATGAATTCTCTCTAAAACTTAAAATTAATAGATTATGTGTTTACAGCATATTACTTTGAGTTTCCTCTACATTTCTTTTCCATTCAGATGTCAGCGGTCAATCACATTGTGAAATATTTTATTATTCCAAATCATTAAGGGTTTTAGAAAACTAGTTTTGAGAGGGATAGGACAAAGACCTCATGATAAAATTAATTTTGTGACACACTTTTAAAATGTCTTAATCACTAATTCCTTGCACAACCAAGGGATTGTCTCTTAAGAACCAACAATCTCCATATCAAATATGAATATATCCACAAGACAACTTTTCGAACTTGGTATGGACATTAAAATTTCGTAGTTCTACCCTTTGGACTCACAAATTCCCCTAATACTTTCATGTGACCCATGAATAGTGTTATGTACAAACATGTGGATATGTTTGTGATAGTATTCATAGATGATATTTTGGTGTACTCTAAAAACAATGAGGAACACTAGGAACATCTGAGAATAGTATTGCAAACACATAGAGAACACCAAATGTATGAAAAACTCAGCAAGTGTGAGTTTTATAAACCTAAGATTCAATATCTGGGACAAGTTATTTCCAAGGAAGGATTGACGGTAGATCCAGAAAAGGTACAAGAAATATTAAATTGGCATGTACCCACCGATGTACCCGTGATACGATCATTTATGGGTATTGCTGGATATTACTGTAGATTTGTAGAAGGATTTTCTACATTCGCGTACCCCATCACATCTTTGTAGAAAAAATGGGGTGAAATTTCAATGGACATCCAAGTACCAAGAGAGTTTTGAATAACTGAAACAAAAATTAACTATTGAACCTATCCTAAATTTTTTTGATCCAACTAAATAATTTTTTGTATGTATTGATGCTTGTATGGAAGGTTTGGGAGGAGTATTGTTGCAAGATAATGCATTAATAGCCTATGAGTCCCGAAAATTGAAGAAACCTGAGAAAAATTATGCAATATATGACTTGGAATTGGTTGTTTTCATTCATGCACTAAAAATGTGGCAACACTATCTGTTGGGTAAGAAATTTGTGTTAATGACTCATCATATCAGTTTGAAGTATTCTTTAGTCAACCATATTTAAATGCAAGGCAAGCAAGATGGTTAGCTTTCCTTAGCTAATTTTATATGGAAATCAAACACATAAAAGGAAAGGAAAACCGAATTTTTGATGCCTTAAGTAGACATTCTCATAAATTTTTGTCTTATACAAGGAGTAGTGTAAAATATGACATGGAAGAAAAAAATAAAGAAGTGCTATCGCGAGATCCTCAATATTTGAAATTGCAGGAAAAATTATAGCAAGATGAAATTTCTGGATAAACCATGAATTTAAAATTTTTGATCAATTACAAGAAGAGCGTTAAGGGAATTTTCAGGTCTAAAATGGGCCTCCTAAGAAAAATGTACAACCAAAATAAACTTTATAAGAACCAATATGATTCAGTATGATGATGTCAACCATGGGAGATGATTCACCATTTTTTAATTAAAAGGGTAAAAATATTAAAAAGAAATAAAATAATAAAACTACTTTTTCAACTCGTATTTTCAACTTATCTCCCAAATTGTTTACTCAAATTTCTAACGGGAGTACTCATTGGATGCAAAATTCAACTCCTCATCCAAGGAGTACCCATTTTTCATACTTTCGATGGACCCTACTATGCGAAAAATGAGAAATACATAAAAAAATGTGATTGCAATCACGTTTTTCATGTATTTCTCATTTTTTGTTTAGCAGGGTCCATCGAAAGTATGCAACGTGGGTACTCCTTGGATAAGGAATTAAGTTTTTCATCCAAAGTGTACTCCCTCTTGAAATTTGAGTAAAAAATTTGGGAGATAAGTTGAAAATATTAGTTGGAAAAATAGTTTTTTCATTTTCCTTATAAAATTTGATGATGTCACCAAATCTTATTTTATTATTTCCACTATTATTTAATAATTTCCTTAGGAGGCCCATTTTAGACCTCAAAATTCCCCTAATAGGTTGTATATTTCAAATGTATCTGCCTTGAAATAGGAAATCTTAGATGCATAATATAATAGACCGTATTCAGGTCATCCATGTTATCAAGAGATGGTGACAACCTTGCGGAAAAACATGTTTTGGCTAGGAATGAAAAAGGAAATAGTTGATTACTGTGTAAGGTGTTCGGAGTGCCAATCAGTTAAAGTGGAACAACAACATCCTGTCAGTTTATTAAACCCTCTTCCTATTCCAAAATGGAAGTGGGAAGTGGTATCCATGGATTTTATCAAGGGACTGCCACATACTAAATACCAATATGAGTCCATTATGGTGTTGTTGATGCCTCGAAATTCGCTGCAACAACATAGGGGATGACCACCCGGTCTGGACCTTAAAGCAATTCCTCTTCCATTTGGAATAGTGGTTCCGAGTGGTTTAACTAGGTCCAATTACCTTCTCCCAATTTCCATTGGCATAAAATATGACATTTTTCTACCAATGGGAAAGAGACATTAGATCATTTCTCTTGCCAATCAGACAAGAAAGTGATCCTTAAGCTAATTTGGGCTTAGCCAAGCCACAATTAAAGTTTTTCCTCTTTGGGAAAAGGACCTTTTAAGGATGTAGAATTTAATCTATATACAAAATTATTCTAATATGCAAGCAAAATGAACTATTTTAATCCTATCTCAATTAGGCAGATATAGATCTAACCCAACTAAGAGCAAGATAATTTTAAATAATTGATATTTAAATATGTCTGGATTATAATGAATATTAAGCTAATGAAGTAGTTTAATTGACTAACATTAGGAATACCAAACACATCCTATCTAGAGACCTCTTAACTGAAATAATAAATCAATAACACTTAGGAAGAAGTTCTCAAAATGATATTGATCATTTACTCAGTAACTTAAATAATTAAGCAATAATATGCAGAAATAGTTCACAACATATCACTATTTAATAAATCAATTTTATAAGATATATTTCTAAGTAAATAGTTTCTCAGAAATAAGAATTCAGCTCATAAGAGTAGAGATAAATAATAACATAAAATTGATGAAAATTACTCATATCGACAAAAGTGCACACATATGGAAGTAAATTGATACATTCCTGTTATCATAAAATGAAATTAACATTTAAAATAATAGTATTATAAATACCAATTTATTAAGTCCATTTCTATAATTCCAGTCTCTAATAGTCTTTCACAATGCCTGAACTTCTGCTTTCAAAATCAGAGCTACAATAGTGCAAGACTCTACTCATTATACATAACTCAGAATGTAAAAAAAAAAACCTCAATAATCTCCAGATCTAAGATTCCTCTCCTCCCACCTACAACTCTAAATTCCTATTACATAAGTGCTTTTAGAATTCCATAATTGTAGAGGAGAGAAGCCCATATTACATTTTGCAATCTGTTATTTATAATATTAACAAAAGAATTCTCAATAAGAAAGTTTGTTGAAGAGTGGTTTTTCTCCATCAATTTTCATTGGTTAAAATCATATTCTTCAATTGAAGGAGCATTCTCATTGATTGATATCTTATTTTCCTCATCCCTTCAACCGATTTCCTGCAAAAAAGAATCAAAACAAAATTAAAATGCAAAAATAAAATTAAAATGTCAAATCTGAAATTAAAATAAATTCAATCAAAAATTAATTAAATAGATATTTAAAATGTCAAATCTAAGCTTTCTATTGATGCATGTGATTATCTAATTGTTCAAGATTATCATTGACGGATGGATATGCACTCAAAAGAATTTGTGAGCAAATGAAAATACAGAAAATAAAACTCAGAAAATTGATTTTGTTAAAACAATTCAGAGCATGATATTATGCTTCCTTTTAGACCGAATAAATGATAAAATATGGAAATGGAAAAAACTCTGAAATGTTCTCTATGATTTTATCTTTCTAATGAGCCATCATGGGCCTCATTTGGCCAAGTAAAACTCCATTTATGAGCCTTTAAAGTTGGTATGTTAAAATTACCAGAAATTTGAAATTTCTACTCCTTGGGCTAAAATTCAGAATTTTTAAATTAAATTCGAATCCTAAATTATATTATAATATTTAATTAATTAATAATAATTAATTTTAATTATATTATTAATCTTGATTAAAAATAAATTAATTGTAAAAATAATTAAACTAATTAAAATGAATTATTGATTAATTAAAATATTAAAATATTATATTAATATTTTAATTTAAATTATATTAAAATTATAATAAAACTATTATAACTAAAAGCCCCAAGGGATAGCTCAAATGGTCGAGTTCCCGTTGCTAAAGTACCTTGCCATATGGAAGGTCACGAGGTCAAATCTCCTCGACGCCCTTGGGGTTAGGCCCCGAAATTAAAGTCGAGGGCTGATCCCTTCGGGTGGATCTACCAGATTATTACCCGTGGATGTAGCGGCCACTCAGTGACCGTGAACCACAGCTAAAAAAAAAAACTATTATAACTAAAATATAAAATTAATTATAATATTATATAATATAATTTCTTTTAATTAATAATGAATCAAAAAAATATGATAATTCAAACCACGTGAAAGAGGAGGAGTGAAGTGAGAGAGTATTCATAATAAGGAGTGTTAATGGAGGAGAGACTTAGGTGAGGAATAAGTGCAGGGTGAGGTCAGTGTGACGTGAGGGAGAGTGAGGTGGAGGACGAGAGTCATAAGGAGAAGTGAAAATTTATATTAAAATCCTTTAACCCTTCACATATTTTCCAAATCACAATTCACATGAAAATTGTTTTCAGACTTTTTGAAACATATACATTGTGTAATGTTTGCAATAAAGTGGAGCAAGTGGATGTGATAATTTTTTTTTTATGTTTTTTCATATATTTTAATTGAGCTCCAGAATTTAGTTAAGTTAAAAATGAAATAAAGTGTGGACCACTTAGGGTGATATTTTCTAATTCTAAACTATAGCCACTTCGTAATTAATAATTCTAGCAAATGAACTACATCCACTTTGCCATTATGAAATTTTCATTTTGGCATTTTGTTTTAAAAACGAAATTATGATAAATTATCAAAATCTCGAAAAGCGTGTTTTTAAAATGCTCTATAATTTGGCTAGGTCATTTAGCATGATCATTCGTGAAAAATGAAAAATTAGTAAAAATTAACTAAAAATTAATATTTATAATGAAGCTTATTTTAATTGAGAAAATTGAAATATCATACACTTTATATATTTTTTAACACAAGCGAGAAAATGATCAAAACTTCAAAGGAGTGTCATTTACAAACCGGTTGACCAAATGAAGAAAAACAAGTATCGTTGGAAAGCTTGTGAAGAAACAAATTCAATAAAGCAATCAAAACAAAATTTTGAAGAAGATGAAAAATGACAAAAATGTAGGATAATTAACTTAATGAAAATCCTAAAAGGTGTTTATACAAAAAGTTTGTAGAAGGGTCCCCATTATTTGAAGTACAAAAGTCAAAATGGGGGGAGGGGGAGGGGGGTAGGGGGGGGGGGGAATGGGGGGGTTGTGTTTTACCACAACAATGGGGACATACGGGAGAAGAAATAATTATTTCTGATTAAAGATAATGAACTTAAATTTACTGAAAAGTCGAAAATAATGGAAATGACGAAATCATCTCATAGTTAAACATTTCCATAGGTTCCACATAAATAGATTAAGAAATATGAGTTCATAAATATAAGTACTTAAAACAAACTCAAGTAAAAGTGATGAATCCAAATTTAGTGAAATTTATTTTTTTAAACTTTCTCATGTGAAAAATAGAATAAGGTAGAGATAGGAGTTTTTGATAAATCTTATATCCATTTTGTGATTATCTCTGACATCGCTTCGTTGCTAGAAAGCCTGAAAAATACCACGACGAAGTTGTCTTTTATTCCATACAAACCCAGTCCTGCTGTCAGCGAGCGTCCATAGCCCCGACTAGTTTACTTGTATTTCCCATGCTTCCTCTTTTAATTACTATATTGATAAGCACATTTGCAAGATTTTAGTCTATGATGTATTTGAATGAAAGAGGTGAGATGGAAAATAGAGATTTATGTTTAATGAACATAATACTTTTATAATGTTTACTCCAAATTCTTTCACTGCAATTATAAATCAGAGGCTTTTATGTGGAGGGATGGGAGGGATTAATTGTGTTAAACTCAAATCAGTTTTTTCCTTGAAAAAGTAAATTCAATCACTTAGAAAGGATGTGTGTTCCTCCATGAAAAATATTTAAATCAATATGACTTTATGGTTCCATAAATATATGCCCTTAGCGATAAATGTAATTCATTGAAATAGATAGAGTAAAATATTTCCCATGTATGTCAACAACTTTAAGGTAAGAAAAATGCCTTTACATAATTTATGACAAAGTCACAAAAATCAAATCAAAAATTGAAAGTAAAATGAAAATGATTCCTAAATTAAAGTAACAAAAGAAATCAGCGAATAAAAATGAAGAAAGAAAAACAAAATTTAAAAGCTAAACCCTAACAAGACTTCTTATATGAATTTCTCAACAATGGATTATAAAAGAAAATAAGCATATGTAAGTTCATTCCTATGTTGAGATTTTTTTTTTTTTTTTTTATCTTGCAGAGTTATAAGAAATGAGGCCCTCAAAATGTAGAGGGTGAAATAGCAGTTATGGTATATAATATGCTGAATGAGAAGTTTATGTCTATTGCAAATTTTCCTTATTCTGAAGAAAATTCATGCAAAAAGCATCTTAACTATTTTCTAATGAAAGTAATGCTTAAAGAAATAGACTAGAGGTTCAGAAACTCCCCATTCTAACTGATTCGATGAGGCTCATTACTACTATTTTTCAAGAATCTCAAAGAGAAAAAGGAAATTTTGAAACTGATCTGGTGGAGTGTGAAAATTTTATGAAGACCTAAAAAACAAAATTTGAGATTAGCAAAAAAAAAATGAAGGAATGAAAATAAATGAAAGTGGGCATATGAAACTTACCATCAGAGATATGCATATAATCTTGCCTGAGAAAAATGATTTTATCTAATGCAAGTTAATTTCTTTCTTTAATTAGAATTAAAAGCATAAAGAAGTTTTATTGACCCAAAACCATTATTTATTAAATATAAAGTAAAACAAGCAGTAAACTAAAAGAAAGCAATGTTTTATGTTCAAAGAATTAGAAATAAAGTGAATCCATCAGAAATGAGGATGAAGTTATGTTTCTTTATTAATTGTAGTGATGAATGTTTTTTTTTCTTCTTCTATTATGAATTTATATCAGTTGCGAAGTATTGAAATTGATTCAGAATCCCGAATAATTTAACAATATATAAAGAGGATTTGAATCTCTATATGATAAGTATGGAAAAAAATTCAAAATAAAATAAAATAAAAAATATGAATTGATCATCAGTACATTACCTTCCCGATTTTCTTTGCATCACGAGATTTTTTTTCCATACATAACTTAAAATCTATGACTTCCACTTTTTTCGATATTCGATTAAACATTCAATTAAAAGATAATAGTGGAAAGCTGAATACCAATGTTTATCGCATCAAAATATCTTGAAGACAAAGATTCATTTGAGTTTAGCAATGTGATATAATTATTGTGATGGAAATGTTGCGAATGAGCATGTGCGATGGGAAACTACAAAGGGATGAATGTGATATCAGAGAATAGTGATGTTAGAAGAATAAAGCTTATGGATGAAATGAAACACTGTTATGAAAATGCGAAAAATGATTGATGCAGTGTGACTACAAATATCAAAACATACACGTGGAACTTTTATAGCCCACACAAACAATGACCAATCATGCACGGTTTCACATTGCACCTTTGATAACTTAGCTTCCCACAGATTTCACAACTTAACAATTTTTCAATTTTGCGATTTTGCGAACTCCACACCACACATCACAAATTTTAATGTTTAACAATAAATGTATTACTTATCTCGTGTGATATATGATATGTATATAATTTCATCACAATCTCCTTACCTTATCTTTTATCGCATCGAAACTAATATAATTTACTAGGCGAGATCTTAAAAATAACCACTAAAATTTGCCGATATATGAAACATTGTTGGGTGTGATTTAAACTCCATTGTTGATCTCACTCAGATATAAAACTCCTCATTGCTCCCTTACTCTTATGCTTCACATCGCAATTCAAACAAATTATTATGTGTTGATATGCCGATTGAGAATGGACCCGATATTTTTATTATATGGATTTAATCTCATATCGGGTCCACAACATCGGGAATTTTTAAACCTATGACCCTACCATTATTGTGATTGAATGGATGTGATATTTTATGAATTTGATTTAAATTTTATATCAGGTTCAGAATTATGTGGTCATTGGATATATGAAATGCAAAATGCGATATGCTACATATAATTTTTCGAGAGAATGAGTGAAAAAGAACATTAAAGGTATTGCATCGAAAATTTTTATCAGTACATGCTAAGAGCCGCTTTTGATGGGATATTGCAATACAAATAGTTTTGATATGGATGATGTGATATCATATGGAAAGATCATCAGAGATCGAAGGGAATGAGAATACCTGGAGATCAGAGATATTTGGTGTATGCTCATTTCAGAGCCTCTGATATGTGAATTTGCGATATATGATGAGGCATATGTGGGTCCGATGATTTCTTAAAGTATTCAATGATTTCTTAAAGTATTCAATTAAAAAAGAAGATATTAACTTGTATTTTTGAATAAACAACCCTTTAATATTTTAATTAACTGTTAGAATATCTAATCGAAAGTAATTTTATCATAAATTTCTTATAAAGAAAGTTATGAAATATAATGATCTGATATGATTGTCGCAAGAATTATTAAGATTTATCATGATTTCAATGAATATAAGTAAAATTAAATAACTCTCAGATTTTAGACGAAATCAAAAAATACTTCCCTGAACATGTTGCGAATGTAAAAAACAAGGGTTGGTTGCTTTCTTATCTTAGATCTACATAATGAAGTTAATGAAGACATGCACACAAAACAAAATAGAAATAAGAAACAACCTTTGAAAGAAAAATAAGCAATAGATGACGATGAACCTCTAAACACATATCTGGAATAATTTTGATTGTAAGTTTACCTAATGAATATTTAAGTTCTCCCCAATTTTCTCAAAATTTTCATAAGTTCAACATCACCTTCTTATTTTAATCTAAAATGTTACGTAATGAATTTTTTGAAATTACATCTTTCCAAGATTTCATTAGAAGACAAGAGTGGTAAAAATGAGTTCATAGAATTACTTGTGAATAAAACATTATCAAGTAGTAGAAAATTCTTGGAATTTTTTCGAGTATGATCAATCTTATGAATTTTGAAAAACAAGAAAATTGAAGGCTTGAAAAATAAGTATGATCTGATAATTCAAGAGCTTCTAAAATGCTCTAGGCTGCTTTTCTATAATTGAAATAGGACGCCCAAAAGAAAATTGGATTCATTACTTGTTTTATTGAAAATATGAAATACTGAAATAAATGAAAATAGAAAAGAAAATTAATCTATTCCTATTTCTAACTCAATAAAGGAAACATGACTAGCTATAGTCATACTTCCAATGTAACCACCTTTTCATTTTAATTCATGCATGTATGTACATGTCAAACATTAGTAAAAATGCAAATATAATTAAACTAAATATGAAAGTATTGAAGCCTAGAAAATCTCTACTTCAAACATTGGGGAAAACCACCCGGTCGGGACCTTAGGAAAACTCCTTATCCATTTGGTATGGTGGCTCCGACTGGATTGAAAGGACCAGTTTCCTTATGACTAATGGGTTGGTAATGGGTTGATTTGGATGGATGAAATATGGAACTAAACGATTGAAATAAAACTATCTAATATAGTTTAATACTGATAAGGAAATTCTAAGACTAACTCGGGTATCATATGTGAATACAACTTAAAATTATTCCAATTTAACAATAACCATAAAAATGTATTAAAGTTTAATTGAAATGTCAAGCAACAAATAAAGATAACTCTGTTTAAGAATTTAAACAGAGTTATATTAGCATATTGTATTCATCATTGTATATCAGTTTACATACATTTATGAGAGGTGAATATTTATAATATAATAAAAAATGATATATAAAGAAATATTGTGAAAACGAAATATATATAAATGATAGCAAATTTAAAAGAGAATATCATATAACAAAAGAAATTAACAGTGAATAGATAAAAATACCTTATCCATCTTGAAAGTTTCAAATGAAATTCGATACTCTGATCCAGTAATTCCAATGCAAAATCAAATCCAAGGTACAGAAATGCAACTCTTTAAAAATAATTCCGCACAAAAATCACCAGATGTGATCCTTTATAAAATATAAGAGTCAATGGAGTACATAATTGTAATCTCCAAGTCAAAAATATTACAACTTCGGACCTCTTCTCTAATGCATGAGAGGGGTTTAAATATGACATTACATGAAAACAGAATCCCACTACTACTGCTACAATCTATTAACTTTAAAAACGGAAATGTTATCTTTTGTGGAACTGATTCATTGCTTTTGCTTCTCGTTCAATGTAGCCAGGTGGAAAATTTTCAGTATTTCCTGGACCTCCGATGGATGACTCATTTTGGAATGTAACTGTCCAGTGTATGTGGCATCGGAGAATTCTGGAATCAACAATCAACAGCATTTGATAGGAATTTAATAGCTAATTTTTTATTGTGTGGCTAAATTAGATAAGTCCACATATTGTCCCAAGATATTGTTTGAAGCTTGTTGATCTGTTGACTTTTATTCATTATTTCTTCTTTCCATCTACAATCGTTTTCTTTAACTTTAGGTAAACTGCATGGAACACAATCTGAAATGAGATTAATTGCATACAAGCTGTCATTGATAAATTGTGTTATATTACCCATCATGCTTCTAGCTCTTGATATAGCTCTCTCGGCTTTCATCAAATGTTGTTCCCACTCTGTAAACATGATCTCTTTATGTCTTTCTTCCATACTAGGAAGATTAGCTTTCCTTCCTTTTTCTGTATCTTGCCAAGTAAGAAATTCAGAAATCTTTTCATCGGCGTTATCAATTTCTTGCCTGAGAGTAATTATGTCCTGGATCAAAGATGATGTGATATCAAACAATGGTTCTGCTTGTGTCAATTTTGTACAAAAATTATTTAACTGCTGAGACAACAGTTTATTGGCTTGAAGAGCCTCTGATTTGAATTCATTTAATTTGGGGAAATCCTTGAACTTATCTAAAGCTGTTTGAAATTCTTTTTCTTGCATAATCTTTGTATTCTTCTCATTTTGTAACAAATTTTGTAGCTTTGAAATTTCTTGATTCAAATGTTGCTGTTTGCTCAAAGCCTGTTCATCAATTTTATTCTTTTCTATGGCAAGCTGCTCTTCTAGCTCTTTAGATCTGAGTTCTTGATCTTGTAATTGTTGTTCCAATTGAGCAATCTTCTGCTGATTTTCATTAGCTTGTTCTTCAAGTAAAGCTATATGTAGATCTTTCTGGGTCATTAACTGAGAAACTTCTGCATATTTATCTATTGTTGCAGCATTGTATGCTCCTGCATATTGGGATAGCTTAGTGAGATCCTCAGATGGATTCACTTTAGCATTCTTATAAACAATGTTAATGAATTCCTCCTGTGAAGCAGAAAACATGTCTTGATCAATTCTCCTCCTTTTTCTCTGTTTTTTCACAACAGCTTTATGTTTAGGACTATAGAATATATCCAGGGGATGAATTTCCTCAATATTCAATATAATTTGCCCCGTAGGATGTTTAGGAATGATTTCAACATCCTGATCTTTTGGCTCTTTCTCTTTGGGATCATTCTACAGTCCTAATTGATGTAAAAATTGATTATATTGTTTTAACAATTGTGAGGAAACATTAAGATCAACAGAGTCTACTATTTTCTCATTATTTTTGTTTCCTCCAAGTTGTGTATCTAATTTCTCTGTATTTGTTTCTTGTTCATTAGTTTTGCTGTCTGATCCTTCTTTTTGACTATGCACATTAGTATCAGTACTTGTGCATTCTTTCTCTGTTTGAGCTGTGGACTGCTGATCAGTATTTACATCGGGTTTGCCATCAGTATTTTCTTTCTGAACATTGGGTTTGCCATCAGTGCTCAACTTTTCAGTATGTACATGCACAATGGGCTGGCCAATAGATAATTGTGTAGTGACCTTACTGGTAGATGTTTCTCCTACTGTTTTTCTAGATGCATCCTCTATTTCTGACTTTTGCATAGGAACTCTTAATTGATCTATAGGAACTTTCAACAATATTTGTTTTCTGAACAGCATAAATTTATCCATCTCTTCTTTCTGGAATTTGGATTTGGCCAAATTATAAACTTGAGAAAAGTTATCTAATGAAACAAACAAATCATCAAATTCATCTGGTTCATGCTCGAATCGAGCAATCGAAACTGAAGAAGTAACATTAAAAGCTATCTTTTGTGGATCATATTGTCTCCCTGGGATTGTTGCAAATTTTAAGTCCTTTATTTTGACGACTTCCTTTTCTGCATGTTTGAATTCATTCAAAGTAAAATGACCACAATTGAATGGAAAAGAAGGCCACATTCTTTTCTTATTGTTGCTCAGAGATTTGGACATTCCTTCAACTGTCAATTGATAGGATATTTCCTGGGCTAGAAGCTTATCTAGAACAAAAAGAGGGAGAACATGGGGTTCCACAATACTCTCGAAAATCCTGACATACGTGAATTTTTCTTATCCAAACCAATCTCCTATTGAGGATAAGTCAGTTTTAGCTTTGTCGGAAAATCTAGGAGGGAAGCGATTGAAAATGGTTTGAAAGACTGGGATAAGGAAACCATGACATTCTATAAACATGATCTTTGAAATGAACTTTCCAAAGGATTTTATGATATATATGAATCGGAGTAGGGTATTTAGGAGTCCGTTTCCATCCTAATAAAGGAAACTCAGAATTGAAACAAAGGGTGTCTAGAATATAAGCATAGAAGAAAAAGGGAGTGGTATTTACAGCGTTTTTATCTTGTCTATATTCGAGTATCCTATTAGCTATCATATCAGAAAGAATGACAACCCAGTCCATAATTTTGGAATTGACAACAGGAAGGATTGAAGGAACCATTTGTATAGAAAACCTAGCAGAATTGTTATTACCAAATAATCTACACATCATGGCAGCCGCATAACAGTATGGGGGTAAGAGAGAATCTACTGAATACATACCAGATGACTCATTTTTGTGCTTTTCAGGATTTTTTCTCCATTCTTTGATAGGTTCAGATTGAACCTTATTACTGTCAGCAAATTCTTTGACAAATTCTTTGTTATAAACCTTCTGCGGATCAGGGAGATGATACATTGCCTTAATTTCTTCTGCTTTAAATGATCCAAAAGATGCTCCAGAAGCCGAAATAAACATTATGTTCTTTATTTCTACATTATTGATGACCCATCGAATCACATCATAATAAGGAATGATGTTTGCTCTGGCTGCAATTCAATGGAGGAATGAGTTTGCAAGTGTTCTGATAGTAAGCTCAGAGTCCGAATCTGAGTCATCTTCATCCAGAACTGATACCTTTGCTTCTGTGACTTTAGGTTTTTCACTCTCAATCAGATTATAAAATCCTTCCCATGTCATTTTTCCAAGCCCTTGACATGATGTATCCGTAACCAACTTCAGCTTTGATGGCTTTTCCTTTGAGACTGTAGGAATTTCAACGAACTTTGCGGCAATAGCAGCCCTCATTTTTCTTGTTCTTTTCGACATTTCAGTATCTGGTATTGTTTCCATCAGTCTGCGAATGAAAGGGTTTAGTGTTCTTTGATTCTGCAAGGCAATAAGCTATTAGTCGTGATAAACAAGCAAGTGAAAAGAACAATTATAAAAATTATGAACTCATGATTCATTATTTATTGATTCCGAATAACACTTAAATTTTTTCCTTGGGTCACACTCAAGTAGAATCATAAACCAATATTTTTTTTGATTTGCTATTCAATGTTGAACATACTATTGGAGATTTGGTGCTTGTGAAATAATATAAAATTACCTATTTTGAATTCTTCCAATGTGATGAGTGTATAGTGTATTGAATATCAATCGCATCGGAAGTATTCAAATGGTACATAGATATCACAATAAAGATTTCTCCGATTGCCAATTGCGATTACAAACTTCTTTGATTTTCGATTGTGATGGCGGTATATCCAATCAGGGAGTTTCAATCAAAAATAATTATCAAGGACCATCTCCGATTTCCGATTGCGATATAGTGGGGTCCATCACATAGGGAAAATTTACTTTTCCTTTGTAATGAGTTCTTATAATAAAGCGCATCGCATCGGGAATTTCTCAATTTGACTACAAAGAATTTAAAAAGTGCTCTGATTATGTGATTGTGATTGATCGCATCGCATCGAAAAATATGTAAATAAAATGTGTAACTTTAAATCCTTTGCGATTGGCAATTTGCGATTGAACTAATCGCATCGGAGTTTTGAGCATGTATGTAAAATTTTCCTTTAAATATTTCTCTGATTTCCGATTGCGATTACTATTCATGGGACTTTTTATAATTGACTTGTTTTATATGATAAAGTCTTTTATATTTGATCGAATCGGAAGTTTTAAATGTTGTATTTTGTTTGTACACACTTGGTCATAAAGATATGCAATGAGTTTTTCAAACAATGAATCTTTATTTCTAAGTCTTTTATTCCTATATTAAAACAAAAAGGGACCCTATTTCTAAATGAATTTTATTCTAAAATTTTGAAAAAGGGAGGGTTGTTGTACAGTACAACAATTGGCGATTCACTGGAAGAAAAAGTTATGTCTGAAAAAATAAAATGAACACTATATTTCTAGTAAGTAAAATTTTTTAAAGATAATGAAAACTATCTTAGGATAATTCAAATAAAATCTAACTATGAAAAAGAATAAGAATTACTTACAATTTCTTTCTAATTTCTTAAGAATAAAAACATTTTTGAGTTATCTCAAGCTTTGATTGGTTGTTAGTATTGAAGTAAGTGGATTTTACCAAGTTTGGTTTTTATAATATACTCTGTTGTCATAGGCATTGCCTCTGCTGCCTGCAAACATTCATAGTCTCGACAGGATTACCTTTTAACCATTAACTTATTCATTGTCCCATCCAACTAAAATTATGACTTTTTAAAAGATAAATTCATAAGACATTTTATCTTATGTTTTTGTCTTTTACTTATTTTTTATTTTTAAGAGTCATTGTTCTGGTTTGGTAGCCAGTTAATAACAATGCCATTCACTAGTTGTAATTAAACTGAACAAGCTGGCTCGTAATGAGACCCCTTGTCTTATATTTAAAAGCCATTACCCTGTTTTGATATGCAGTATTGGTAATGTCAGTTTTATTACTTCTTATGAACATGGTAAGCAGACTCGTGATGAGACCTCTTATCTCTTAAAATTTTCATATAATTTATTAGAATTACATTCTAAAAAATCACAACTTAAATGGATGGGGTGAAATAGTTTTATCCTTAAGAATTAATGGATGACAATTTTCAGAGCCTCTTGAGTACCAAGACTTAGAAAAAATATTTACTTTTATAGATAAACTTTCTCTGCTCAATAAACTTATAATGATTTACATTTTCCTCAAGTTTTCAAAAGATCATGCAAATGATTGGAATAACCTTTCAAAGTTTAACATCTTATTTTAAACTATCCAAAGACTGTGATCATCTCTTTAAAAATTCTTATTTACACAAAATAAATATTTATAATATTCATCTTAAGAAATTTTCTTAATAGTAAACAGTCAATTAGAGACTTATTAACAACCTTTATTTACAAAACAATCAAAAAAATTTGCAGAAAGGAATATGTACAAATAAGAAGGGGTTACCTCCTTATGAAAAGAATTTCTTCAAGACAAGCCCATTTACAGGAAGAGATTCTCTCTTTCCTGTTAAATCTTGGAGTATCAATATATTTGAGCCTATCTTTTCAGTAATCTGAAATGGTCCAAGCCACATTTTCTGAAACTTGGTATGCTTACCTTTTACTTCATGTGCTTTATCCCATTTCAAAACAAGATCACCAATTGACAAAATCTTTGAGCTGGTAGAACTTGCATCAAAAGAAGATTTTACAAGCTGTTGATGTTTTTCATGAATAATTTTTGCTTTATCTCTATCTTCTTCTAATTTAAGGATTTGATCATATCTCAATTGAATGGATAAAGAAGGATTTTCTTCAATGAATTGCACTAGAGCTAATGATGGGAGAGTAAGATTTGATGGTATTACAGCTTCTTTTCCATAAACCAAATTGAAAGGTGAAGTTCCTATTGAAGCTTTTTGAGTAATACGATCAGCCCATAGTGCAAATATTAAAGACTTGTGCCAATTCTTTTGATTTTGATCAATGGTCCTTTTAATAATTTTGATAAGATTTTTGTTAGTGGATTCAGCTAAACCATTACCTTGTGGATAATAATTTGCTGAATATTTTAGTTTGAAACCTCTTTTGATTGCAAATTCCATTATACTGTTTCAAGAAAAATAAGATGCATTATCAAAGACAAGAGCATTAGGTACACCAGACCTGGTTATGATGAATTGATCTATGAAATCAATAATTGCATCAGAATTGGCTACCTTCATAGGGATTTGAAAGAATGAGGTACTATCTCACCAATAATGTCAAGCCCCCATTGCTCAAATGGTTGCTCAATATTTACTGGCTGCAAAGGAAAAACAGGTTTCCTTTGTCTTCCACTAGCAGTTTGAAAAATTTTGCACTTCCTCACATAATCATGCGTATTTTTAAAAAGGGTAGACCAATAATGACCAGCATGGATTATTTTGTGAGCTCTGGTATCACCTCCAAAATGACCTCCTGCTGGTCCATCATGTAATTCCTGCAACACCTTTTCAACTTCAGTCTTTTCAAGACATCTTAATAGGATTGAGTCATAATTCTTTCTGAATAACACATTATCAATGATTTCATATTTAATAGCTTTCAATATTAAAGCATGTTTGTTCTTATAACTGATATTAGAAGGAGCATACCCATTTTTCAAGTAATAGATGAGATCAACATACTGAGATTCAGAATCTGTAACACTTATCTAACTTACTTGAATATCATTGTTTGGATCTTGATTTTCTAGTATGCTATGAGCTCCTGCCAATAATCTGCAAAAACCTTGTCCTCTAAAAATATTAGCTGGCCTAATATCAATATCATATTCTTCCAAATCTATTACCCAGTTAGCTCTCTTTTCTTCTACTTCCTTTTGAACTAATAATTGTCTCACAGCAGAGAATGGGACAATGATTTTTGTTTGTGTTTTCAAGAGAAAAGGTCTGAAATTTTTGATTGATTTAAACACGGAAAATGCTTGCTTTTCAACATCGGAATAATTAAGCTTAGCTCCTTGCAGATTTGAGCTAAAGAAAGAAATTGGTGCTTCGATTTTCTGATCATTGAGCTGTGTTAAAACAGTAGCATAGGATGTTTCGGTGGCCAAAGTATACAAAGTAAAATCCTTAGAAAAATCAGGGGTATTCAATGCTGGTGCGTTAATGATCGCTTGTTTGATTGCATCAAAGGCTTGTTTCTCTTTATGCCCCCATTTGAATATTGAATTTTTCTTGATCATATTTTTCATAGGTAAAACAATCTGAGAAAAATCAGGAATGAATCTTTTTACAAAATTGATTTTCCCAAAAAATGATTGCATGGATTTTTTATTATGAGGTAAAGAAATATCAGAAATTTCTTTTACTCTGTCTGGATCAATGTATATACCATCTTTTGACACAACAAATCCTAAGAGTTTTCCTTCATCAAGAGCAAAGAAAAATTTCTTTGGATTCAAGGAAATACCAAACCTTCTACATCTTTCAAATATTTTCTTTAAATCATGTAGATGATTGGCTCTCTTTTTTGAAAATAATGTTATGTCATCAAGATAAATAACAACTGATCTATTGATCAGACCTTTAAATGCTATGTCCATGGCTCTTTGGAAAGTTTCTCCTACATTTATTAGACCAAAAGGCATTTTCTGATAAGCATATGTTCCCCATTTGGTTCTGAAAGTGGTTTTCAACCTGTCCTCTGGATGAACTAAGATTTGATTATAGCCTGAGAAACCGTCAAGGAAGGACATGAGTTCAGAACCAGCTACTTTTTGAAGTATCTGTTCCATGGTTGGCAATGGGAAACTGTCTTTTAAACATGCCTTGTTTAAATTTCTAAAATCAATACAGATTCTTATATCACCATTTTTCTTGCTGACGGGAACCATATTAGAAACCCAATTGGAATGCCTTACAAGAAAAATGATTTTGGCTTTCAAAAGTTTATTAAGTTCTGATTTGATTTGAATTTTGAGATTTGGATGAATCTTTCTTAACTTCTGTTGAACAAGTTTAATATTAGGAAGCATTGGAATTGTGTGTTGAATAACAGAAGTGTCATACGTTTTTAAATCATCATAATTCCAAGAAAAAACATTTTTATATCTATTCAGAAGTTTGATGAAAGCATTTCTTTCATCTGGAGTTAAATTGAGTCCTAAATTAACATTTTGAGGATTAGAATCAGAGCCAAGATTTACTAATTCAAACTTTAAAGTGGAACTTTGAAATTTAGCATTAGTGACTTTCTTGAATCTTTCTTTAATATCATATAAGTCCTCCAATTTAACAATAGATTTCGGAATGGGATTTTCGTTACCTTTTGAGGAAATTTGCAGATCATGATCATCTTCATCAATAATTTGTTCATCATATGATTTCTCTGAAGTCATGAAATTCAAAATATCTTGATCATGGTATAATACTCTCCAATTTGTGATATTATTTGGAACAGATGGGCGAAAAATCAATTCTACTGAAAATCTATCAGGACTGCAATATTCAACAGGAAGGCGTTTGGATGCAACATTAGCTAACAAATCAGCTGATGTATTTTGATTCCTAGGAATAGAAGAAATATTGAATGCTAAAAAATGAGTGGTAAGATCTTTTACTAGTGTTTGATAGTGTTTGAGATGTCCTGAAAGGCAATGGATGGTATTTTTAACTTGTTTTATGACAATTTCAGAATCACCATAGACTTTCAAGTATTTAACATTTAACCCTATAGCTTTATAAAGACCTTGAATCAAGGCTTCATAATCTGCAGTATTGTTTGTACACTCAAATTATAACCTACATGATAGCATGGTCTTCTCTCCATCTCGATCAATTAAGATGCATCCTGCTCTAGCCCCATCACTAGATTTTGATCCATCAAAATATAATGACCAAAATAAAGATTTATCTATTGGTTTATCTATAATTGTATCAGAAATATTTACAATTCTAGAAGAATCAGACTGTGAAAAGTTTTCTATTTGAGAAACAAAAGTATTTACAGAAAAGGGTGATTGTGGTGCTTTGAAGTTCCCAAGGAATGACTCAGCAGAATAACCTCCAAGAATATTGTTATTGAAAGCTACAGGTTCATTTGATTGTTCAAATTCAGTGACAGTGTGTATCATATGTTTTTCTCGCTCAAATTTGATTTGATTTGGTTTTCCTTTGTAGGGAAGCCACATATGTGAATAATCAATAGTGATATAACCATTAAGTTTTGCAGACCAGTCTATGCTTAAGACTAATCCATAGAATTCAGGAATATCTGCAATCAAAATATCAATTCTTTGGACAATCCTAGGATTGGAAGCTAGTCTGATAGTAACTGAATTGATTTCCCCTACAACTTGAACTTTAGAGCGATCCAATTGAACTATGTGAACTGCCGATTTTTGTGGTTCAATATTCAATTTGGCACAAACTGAAGTAGGCATTATATTAGAGGATGCTCCAGAATCGATTAAGAAATTATGCAGATTCTTATTGTACATTTCATAAGTCAAAAGAAAAGGAGGAGTCTGAGAATTTGATCTTTCTCCAATGAGCACAGTATCAGTAGCATCTACTTTGTCTGGTGGCTTACCGGTCCCTTTAGCTGCTTTTGCAACTACACCACTTGGTAAAGGAGCAATTGGTGTAGCATTTAACTCTTTTAATACCAACTTCTACTAGTGTTTAAGTTTGCTGAGTTCATGTAAGGAAATGTTTGCTTTATTCTTTTTCATGTCTTCAACAATGTTATACTCCATAGGATCTGATATCACTAAAGTTTTTGATGTCGATGTAGGAGGATTAGAAGAAGATGACTGATTTTGAGTAGGTAATGGAGAAGTCTTCTTTGCAGGGGATTTGTCTTTGGTACTTGGAGTCGTGGTTTTCTTCTTAGGAACTGTTTGTACAGGTTCTGATGTAGATTTACTCCTAGTACTTACAGGCATAGCTTCTTGTTCTACCTCACTATTAGAATTAGGGAGAATAAAATCCCACATTCCATGCAATTCAGCTATTTCTTCATTCTCATCTTCCTCCTCTGATACTGGAGGAGTATCTTCTTCTTATTCCTCTTCTGATTCTACATTAGAGATTGAATTGGGAGGTTTAGATTCAAATTGAGTTCTTTTAAAATTTCGGAATGGTTTTTTGGTAGAGGTCTCTGCCACTTGCTTTTTAATTTCAACCATTTCATTAGACATGGTTTTAATAATTTTCTGTAAACCTTCCATGTCATATGGGTCTTTGGCTATCTTTTTTCTTGAATCATCTTTAAAGCTGACTTTCTTGGATTTTCTTTCCTCAATAGCATTTTTCTTATCTAGAGAAATAATTCGTTTCTCTACTGCAATAGCTTCTTTCATATTCTCAGCTAAAGTAGGTTTTGTAGCTCTATCTAAAAAAAATGCTATGTTTGAGGGCAAAGTAGTTATGTACCATTCACTTCTGACTTGTTCACTAGGCTTTGAATCTGTAGGGATTTTTTTCAAAAGTTTGTTGAATCTAGAGTTGAAATATTTAATGGGCTCCTTGGGTTCTGTCTTCAAATTTGAGAGACCGTTGATTAAAGTGGCTATTGATTTGTCATCTCCAAATTTGGTTAAAAAATGATCTGCAAAGATTTCCCAACTTGTTATGGATCCTGAAGGTAATGAAAAGTACCAAGATCCTGCTGCCCCTTGAAGAGTATAAGGGAATAGTCTGACTACAACATCTTCTTCTTCGACTCCATTCAAATTTACAGCCAGCATAAAGTTATTGATGTGTTCTTCAGCTTGAATGTTAAGCTCTGGACTGAACTTTGGAAGCCATTTTCCAGGATTATCAGGTAAATCATGTAATGGTGCAGGCATGTTGACAGCCCGTGGACTAGCCCATGGTCTCTGTGCCATTATTGTAACAACTGTCGAAGGAGTAGTAGAGACTGGTGGTGTTTGAACAGAAGTTGTTGGAATAGATGATGTTGGGATTGATGATGATTAAGCAGATGATGTGGAAACAACTGCACTTTGTTGAGTTGGGGTTTGGGAAATAGGTGATTGAATATGAGATGAAGAACTTATATCACTTTCTGATTCCGATTGAGTTCTTCTTGTCTTGAATCTACTAGGTAAAGGGAATTCTTTCGGAGAAATACCAAGTTTTTCACTTTGTAGCCTAGTAAGAGGTTTCGAAGAAAAAATTTTTGAGCTTACACTACCTTCAGATATTTTAGAATCATCTAGAGATAATGAAAATCATTTCAATTTATGGATTAAATCTTGTACTTCAGGAGACTCGGGAGGTTGTTTGTCTGATTGTTTTGAGACTTTGGTAGTGGGTGTCTGAATATTCTTCTCAATTCCTTTAGGATTTTGTAATTCAGAAGAAATTGAAGAAGTTAATGAGGTTGTTTTTCTCTCAGAATGGCCTGTGGATAAGGATTTACTTACCGTTCATAGCTCGTGCCCTCCTTCTAGCGCCAAAAATTTTGAAGCCTAGAAAATATCTGCTTCAAACATTGGGGAAAACCACCCGGTCGGGACCTTAGGACGGCTCCTTATCCGTTTGGTATGGTGGCTCCGACTAGATTGAAATGACCAGTTTCCTTATGACTAATGGGTTGGTAATGGGTTGATTTGGATGGATGAAATATGGAACTAAACGATTGAAATAAAACTATCTAATATAGTTTAATACTGATAAGGAAATTCTAAGACTAACTCGGGTATCATATGTGAATACAACTTAAAATTATTCCAATTTAACAATAACCATAAAAATGTATTAAAGTTTAATTGAAATGTCAAGCAACAAATAAATATAACTCTGTTTAAGAATTTAAACAGAGTTATATTAGCATATTGTATTCATCATTGTATATCAGTTTACATACATTTATGAGAGGTGAATATTTATAATATAATAAAAAATGATATATAAAGAAATATTGTGAAAACGAAATATATATAAATGATAGCAAATTTAAAAGAGAATATCATATAACAAAAGAAATTAACAGTGAATAGATAAAAATACCTTATCCATCTTGAAAGTTTCAAATGAAATCTGATACTCTGATCCAGTAATTCCAATGCAAAATCAAATCCAAGGTACAGAAATGCAACTCTTTAAAAATAATTCCGCACAAAAATCACCAGATGTGATCCTTTATAAAATATAAGAGTCAATGGAGTACATAATTGTAATCTCCAAGTCAAAAATATTACAACTTCGGACCTCTTCTCTAATGCATGAGAGGGGTTGAAATATGACATTACATGAAAACAGAATCCCACTACTACTGCTACAATCTATTAACTTTAAAAACGGAAATGTTATCTTTTGTGGAACTGATTCATTGCTTTTGCTTCTCGTTCAATGTAGCCAGGTGGAAAATTTTCAGCATTTCCTGGACCTCCGATGGATGACTCATTTTGGAATGTAACTGTACAGCGTATGTGGCATCGAAGAATTCTGGAATCAATAATCAACAACATTTGATAGGAATTTAATAGCTAATTGTTGATTGTGTGGCTAAATTAGATAAGTCCACATATTGTCCCAAGATATTGTTTGAAGCTTGTTGATCTGTTGACTTTATTAATTATTTCTTCTTTCCATCTGCAATCATTTTCTTTAACTTTAGGTAAACTACCTGGAACACAATATGAAATGAGATTAATTTCATACAAGTTGTCATTGATAAATTGTGTTATATTACCCATCATGCTTCTAGCTCTTGATATAGCTCTCTCGGCTTTCATTAACTGTTGTTCCCACTCTGTAAATAGGATCTCTTTATGTATTTCTTCTATCCTAGGAAGATTAGCTTTCCTTCCTTTTTCTGTATCTTGCCAAGTAAGAAATTCAGAAATCTTTTCATCGGCGTTATCAATTTCTTGCCTGAGAGTAATTATGTCCTGGATCAAAGATGATGTGATATCAAACAATGGTTCTGCTTGTGTCAATTTTGTACAAAAATTATTTAACTGCTGAGACAACAATTTATTGGCTTCAAGAGCCTCTGATTTGAATTCATTTAATTTGGGGAAATCCTTGAACTTATCTAAAGCTACTTGAAATTATTTTTCTTGCATAATCTTTGCATTCTTCTCATTTTGTAACAAATTTTGTAGCTTTGAAATTTCTTGATTCAAATGTTGATGTTTTCTCAAAGCCTGTTCATCAATTTTCTTCTTTTCTGTGGCAAGTTTCTCTTCTAGCACTTTAGATCTGAGTTCTTGATCTTGTAATTACTGTTACAAATGAGCAATCTTATGCTGATTTTCATTAGCTTGTTCTTCAAGTAAAGCTATATGTAGATCTTTCTGGGTCATTAAATGAGAAAATTCTGCAGCTTTATCTGTTTTTGCAGCACTGTATGCTCCTGCATATTGGGACAGCTTAGTGAGATCCTCAGATGGATTCACTTCAACATTCTTATAAACAATGTTCATGAATTCCTCCTGTGAAGCAGAAAACGTGTCTTGATCAATTCTCCTGCTTTTTCTCTGTTTTTTCACAACAAATTTATGTTTAGGACTGTAGAATATATCCAGGGGAGGAATTTCCTCAATCTTCAACATAATTTTCCCTATAGGATGTTCAGGAATGATTTCAACATCCTGATCTTTTGGCTCTTTCTCTTTGGGATCATCCTACAGTCCTAATTGATGATAAAATTGATTATATTTTTTTAACAATTGTGAGGAAACATTAAGATCAATAGAGTCTACTATTTTCTCATTAGTTTTGTTTCCTCCAAGTTGTGTATCTGATTTCTCTGTATTTGTTTCTTGTTCATTAGTTTTGCTGTCTGATCCTTCTTTTTGACTATGCACATTAGTATCAGTACTTGTGCATTCTTTCTCTGTTTGAGCTATGGACTGCTGATCAGTATTTACATCGGGTTTGCCATCAATATTTTCTTTCTGAACATTGGGTTTTCCATCAGTGATCACCTTTTCAGTATGTACATGCACAGTGGGCTGGCCAGTAGATAATTGTGTAGTGACCTTACTGGTAGATGTTTCTCCTACTGTTTTTCCAAATGCATCCTCTGTTTCTGAATTTTGCATAGGAACTCTTAATTGATCTAGAGGAACTTTCAACAATCTTTTTTTTCTGAACAACATAAATTTATTCATCTCTTCTTTCTGGAATTTGGATTTGGAAAAATTATAAACTTGAGAAAAGTTATCTAATGAAACAAAAAAATCATCAAATTCATCTGGTTCATGCTCGAATCGAGCAATCAAAACTGAAGAAGTAACATTAAAAGATATCTTTTGTGGATCATACTGTCTCCCTGGGATTGTTGCGAATTTTAAGTCCTTTATTTTGACGACTTCCTTTTCTGCATGTTTGAAGTCATTCAAAGTAAAATGTCCACAATTGAATGGAAAAGAAGGCCACATTATTTTCTTATTTTTGCTTAGAGATCTGGACATTCCTTCAACTGTCAATTGATAGGATATTTCCTGGGCTAGAAGCTTATCTGGAACAAAAAGAGGGAGAACATGGGGTTCCAAAATACTCCCGAAAATCCTGACATACGTGAATTTTTCTTCTCCAAACCAATCTCATATTGAGGATAAGTCAATTTTAGCTTTGTCGGAGAATCTAGGAGGGAAGCGATTGAAAATGGTTTGAAATACTGGGATAAGGAAACCATGACATATTCTATAAACCTGATCATTGAAATTAACTTTCCAAAGGAGTTTATGATATATATGAATCGGAGTAGGGTCTTTAGGATTCCATTTCCATCCTAATAAAGGAAACTCGGAATTGAAACAGAGGGCGTCTAGAATAGAAGCACAGAAGAAAAAGGGAGTGGTATTTCCAGCGTTTTTATCTTGTCTATATTTGAGTATCCTATTAGCTATCCTATCAGAAATAATGATAGCCCAGTCCATAATTTTGGAATTGACAACAGTAAGGATTAAAGGAACCATTTGTATATAAAACCTAGCAGAATTGTTATTACCAAATAATCTACACATCATGGCAGCCGGATAAAAGTATGGGGGTAAAATAGAATCTACTGAATACATACCGGATGACTCATTTTTGTGCTTTTCAGGATTTTTTCTCCATTCTTTGATAGGTTCAGATTGAACCTTATTACTGTCAGCAAATTCTTTGTTATAAACCTTCTGCGGATCAGGGAGATGATACATTGCCTTAATGTCTTCTGCTTTAAATGATCCAAAATATGCTCCAGAAGCCGAAATAAACATTCTGTTCTTTATTTCTACATTATCGATGACCCATTGAATCACATCATAATAAGGAATGATGTTTGCTCTGGCTGCAATTCGATGGAGGAATGAGTTTGCAAGTGTTCTGATAGTAAGCTCAGAGTACGAATCTGAGTCATCTTCATCCAAAACTGATACCTTTGCTTCTGTGACTTTAGGGTTTTCACTCTCAATCAGATTATAAACTCCTTCCCATGTCATTTTTCCAAGCCCTTGACATGATGTATCCATAACCAACTTTAGCTTTGTTGTCTTTTCCTTTGAGACTATAGGAATTTCAACAAACTTTGTGGCAATAGCAGCCTTCATTTTTCTTGTTCTTTTTGACATTTCAGTATCTGGTATTGTTTCCCTCAGTCTGCGAATGAAAGGGTTTAGTGTTATTTGATTCTGCAAGGTAATAAGCTATTAGTCGTGATAAACAAGCAAGTGAAAAGAACAATTATAAAAATTATGAACTCACGATTCATTATTTATTGATTCCGTATGACACTTAAATGTTTTCCTTGGGTCACACTCACATAGAATCATAAACCAATATTTGTTTTGATTTTCTATTCAATGTTGAACGTACTATTGGAGATTTGGTGCTTGTGAGATAATATAAAATTACTTATTTTGAATTCTTTCGATGTCATGAGTGTATAGTGTATTGAATATCAATCACATCAGAAGTATTCAAATGTTACATAGATATCACAATAAATATTTCTCCGATTGCCGATTGTGATTATAAACTTCTCCTATTTTCAATTGTGATGGCAGTATATCGCATCGGGGAGTTTCAATCAAAAATAATTATCAAGGACCATCTCCGATTTCCGATTGCAATATAGTGGGGTCCATCACTTGGGGAACATTTACTTTTCCTTTGTAATGAGTTCTTATAATAAAGCGCATCGCATTGGGAATTTCTCAATTTGACTACAAAGAATTTAAAAAGTGCTCCGATTATGCGATTGCGATTGATCACATCGCATCGAAAAATATGTAAATAAAATGTGTAACTTTAAATCCTTTGCGATTGGCGATTTGCGATTGAACTAATCGCATCGGAGTTTTGAGCATGTATGTAAAATTTTCCTTTAAATATTTCTCCAATTTCCGATTGCGATTACTGTTCATGGGACTTTTTATAATTGACTTGTTTTATATGATAAATTCTTTTATATTTGATCGGATCGGAAGTTTTAAATGTTGTATTTTGTTTGTACACACTTGGTCATAAAGATAAGCAATGAGTTTTTCAAACAATGAATCTTAATTTCTAAGTCTTTTATTCCTATATTAAAACAAAAAGGGACCCTATTTCTAAATGAATTTTATTCTAAAATTTTGAAAAAGGGAGGGTTGTTGTACAGTACAACAGAAACAAAAATGTATCTTTATTGTTAGTAGCTTATTCACCATTAAATTCTCTTGAAATGCCCTTTCCAACTTAATTGCAATTGGATAATAGAAATCTAGATGGATTTCTATTATTGAGTGGGAGAGGTTTAAAAGAGAAGATGACATGCCAGGTTGTAGAAATGATCTTTCAGAAACAATGGTTATGTGATTTTGTTAGTGTTCTTCTTAGGTGCTAAATTATTAACGATCTTCCATGAAGGAAAACCTTTCAAATGTCTTTTAAATGGATCAATGAAAAACAGATGGAAGTCTGATAAATCCAACAAAAGATTATTAATTGAATTATATTTTTGGTCATAAAGTTAAAATGTAATATCTTGTTTGGCACTATTATTGAGAAGAAGGAAGTAATTGATAAGAAATGAACATCGATTGAAAGTGGAGTTTTAATAATTCTTGATGTTCATACTTATAATTTGAAACTTCATTTTTCCATTGAGGTAATGCATTAATTGAGTGTTCAAAATTGAGTTTCTCAATATGCCAACACAGAGTATCTAAAAATCTAGGACTAAAAACAGAAAATAAATTTAAATTTAAAAATAAATGATGAAATAATAACAAAATTGAATCATGGTTTACACTAGTGTTACAATTATTGTTACAACACAATTGGGACAGACTTAAAACAATTTCTACTTCACAAGAATTGGCCAGAATAATGCAATTATAATGATTGTTTATACCCACTTGTGAATTCAAGAAATGGTTATGACTCTGAATGGGAATGCGAGCTTAATCATCATATAAATCATAGATTGAAAAGGTTTCTTGAATGCTGAAATCATGAATGTGATCAATTGTTTGAAAATTAGAATTATTTGAAACAATTACTGAATCAAATTTTTCTTCATTTTCACATGTGATTATACTTTGATTATGAGGATTAAATTGTAAAGAAGACAAATCAATATCTTCAATGTCAAAGTAGTTATCATATATGACCTTATAACATTAATTAGAATTCCCTTCGATATAATTCAATTTATCAAAGCAAGAAAGAATATTGAGCTCATGTTTGTTAATGCCAGAAGAATGATCATTAATTAATTCTCTATCCTGATAAAAAATAATCAAAAATTCATTTAGATCAACCTCACTATTTTCTGAAATGTATTTAATGTGAGGAGAAGGTAAATTTCCATTAGAAGAATTATCAGGATAAAGGGAAGAATATGAATCTGAAATAATGCATTTTTAAATGTCTGTATTTGAGAATTCTTGTGCATTTTTTTCATTGCAAATTTCAGATTTAAGATCATTTACTTGGGTAATTGTTCTTTCTTGAAGAATGTTTCTTTGTTGATATGAATTTGGAATTTACTCATCATGAAAGAATTCAGAAATTTGTATACCAGACTGCGTATTATTGGAAATTTTAATCGCTGCTGGTACTTGTCGGATTATGATCTAATTTTCTGATTCTAACTCATACCTATTTTTAGATTTTAAATCTTTATTTTATTCAACAGTGTTGCTAATATCTTCTTGCGGTTGATTAGTGAAATTTTCCAAGCTTTGTGACTTAGATTCATTGGCATTTGAAGGTGCACCTTACTTTTATCAATACTGTAGGAAATGTGCAGAAATGAAAGGAATTTTTTATACAAAATAGAGGCCACTTCAACATCATTTGTTTGTACCTACATATTGGAATTCTTACTTATGCCAATGAAATTAGAAGGAGATTGATCAAAGTTTGAAATAGTTACACTTGGATTATGAATGGAAGGAATAGAGAAAATATGTTCAAACCAATCTAATAATTATTCCTTCGAAGGCTTACCTTCAATTTTAAATTTTAAACAATTTAAATGAAACCTGATGACAAAATAAATTAAAGACTCACCTTCAAACCTTTGTATATCTTCAAAACTGTCACATAAATGTTCGTCGATATATCTATCAAATTTACAAAGGAAGATTGTAATAAATTATTCCCAAGTGTGGATTGAGGCAACTGGAAGTGATTGAAACCAGCTTCTTGATTTTTCCAAGAATGTAAGAGTAAAAATCCTGCATAAAATATCTTCATCAATATAAAAAAAAATAGAATCTGAAAAATTATGAATGAATTGTAAAGTACGATTAAATACAAAAGTATTTATCTTACCATTAAAATTTACCTGAGACAAGAGTCTTACTATTTCTGGTAGAGTATTGGAAGATGCACATCGAGAAATACAACTCCAAATTGGATGTTTTAGATGAGCCATTGTAATAAAAATAAAATCTTAGAATACAAAGTCTCCAAAGGAAAACCAGTCTTAGGCCCTCCTTCTAGCACCAAAATGTTGATGCCTCAAAATTCGCTCCAACAACATGGGGGATGACCACCCAGTGTGGACCTTAAAGAAGTTCCTTTTCCGTTTGGAACAGTGGCTCCGACTGGTTTAGCTAGGTCCAATTACCTTCTCTCAATTTTCATTGGCATAAAATATGACTTTTATCTACCAATGGGAAAGAGACATTAGATCATTTCTCTTGCTGATTGAACAAGAAAGTGATCCTTAAGCTAATTTTGGCTTAGCCAAGCGACAAGTAAAGTTTTGCCTATTTGGGAAGAGGAATTTTTAGGGATGTAGAATTTAATCTATATGAAAAAATGTTCTAAGATGCAAGAAAAAAGAACTATTTTAATCCTATCTCAATTAGGAAGATATAGATCTAACCCAACTGAGAGCAAGATAACTTTAAATAATTGGGATTTAAATATATCTGGCTTATAATGAATATCAAGTTAATGAAGTAGTTCAATTAACTGACATTAGGAATACCAAACAAATCCTATCTAGACTCTTAACTAAAACAATAAATCAACAACACTGAGGAAGAAATTTAGAAAATGATATTGATCATATACTCAGTAACTTAAATAATTAAACAATAATATGCGGAAATAGTTCACAACATCACTATTTAATAAATCAAATTTTTAAGGAAAATTTCTGAGTAAATAGTTACTTAGAAATCAGAATTCAACCCATAAGAGTAGAGATAAATAATAACATAAAATTGAGGAAAATTACTCATACCGACAAAAGTGCACAAATATGGATGTAAATTCACATATTCTCGTTATCATAAAATGAAACCATCATTTAAAATAATAATATTATAAATACCAATTTATTAAGTCCATTTCTCCAACTCCAGTCTCTAACAGTCTTTTACAATGCTTGAACTTCTGCTTTAAAAATAAGAGCTACAATAGTGCAAGACTCTATTCATTATACTTAACTTAGAATGTAAAAAAAAACCTTAATAATATCTAGATCTGATATTCCTCTCCTCCAACCTACAACTCTAAATTCCTATTATAGAAGTTCTTTTAGAATTTCAGAATTGTAGAGGAGAGAAGCCCATATTACATTTTACAATCTGTTATTTATAATATTTACAAAAAAATTCTCAATAGGAAAGTTTGTTGAAGAGTCGTTTTGCTCCATCAATTTTGATTGGTTCAAAATCACATTCTTCAATTGCTAGAGCATTCTCATTGATTGATATCTTCTTTTCCTCATCTCTTCAATTGATTTCCTACAAAAACAAATCAAAACAAAATTAAAATGAAAAAATAAAATAAAAATGTCAAATCTAAATTTAAAATAAATTCAATCAAACATTAATTAAATAGATAATTGAAAAGAAAATCGAAGCTTTCTATTGATGCATGTGATGATCTAATTGGTCAATATTATCATTTATGGATGGATATGCACTCAGAAGAAGTTGTGGGCAAATGAAAATGCAGAAAATAAAACTCAGAAAATTGATTTTGTTAAAAACTTTTGAGCATGAGCTTCTACTACATTTTAGACCTAATAAATGATAAAAATATGGAAATGAAACAACTTCAGAATTTTTCTCTATGATTGTATCATTCTAATGAGCCATCCAAGGTCTCATTTGGCCAAGTAAAACTCCATTTATGAGTCTTTAAAGTTGGTATACTAAAATTGCCAGAAATCTGAAATTTCTATTGCTTGCGCTAAAAATCAGAATTTTTAAATTAAATTCTAATCCTAAATTACATTATAATATTGAATTAATTAATACTAATTAATTTTAATTATATTATTAATCTTAATTAAGAATAAATTAATTGTAAACAGAATTAAACTAATTAAAATATGACCTATTGATTAATTAAATTATTATATTAATATTATAATTTAAATTATAATAAAAATATTACAACTAAAATATAATATTAATTATAATATTATATAATATAATTTCTTTTAATTACTAATTCAACAAATATATGATAATTCAAACCACGTGAGAGAGCAGGAGTGAAGTGAGAGAGTATGAGCAATAAAGAGTGTTAATGGAGGAGAGAGTTAGGTGGAGGAATAAGTGGAGGGTGAGGTGAGTATGCCGTAAGGGAGAGTGAAGTGGATGACGAGAGTCATAAGGAGAAGTGAAACTTTATATTAAAATCCTTTAACCCTTCACATATTTTCCAAATCATAGTTCGCATGGAAATTGTTTTCGGACTTTTTGAAACATGTATATTGTACAATGTTTGCAATAAAGCGAACAAGCAGATGTGATAATTTTTTTATGTTTTTTCATATATTTTAATTGAGATCCAGAATTTAGATAAGTTAAAAATGAAACAAACTGTGGACCGCTTAGGGTGATATTTTCTAATTCTAAACTACAGCCACTTGGTAATTAATAATTCTAACAAATGAAGTACAACCACTTTGCCATTATGAAATTTTGATTTTAGCATTTTGTTTTAAAAACGAAATTATGATAAATTACCAAAGTCTCAAAAAGCATGTTTTTTAAATGCTCTATAATTTTGCTGGGTCATTTAGTAGGATCATTCGTGAAAAATGAAAAATTAGTAAAAAATAACTAAAAATTAATATTTAGAATGAAGACTATTTTAATTAAGAAAATTGGAATATCATCAACTTTATACATTTTTTAACCCAAACGAGAAAATGATCAAAACTTCGAAGGAGTGTCATTTACAAGACAATTGACCAAATGAAGCTAAAAATTTATCACTGGAAAGCTTGTGAAGAAACAAATTCAATAAAACAATCAAAACAAAATTTCAAAGAAGATGAAAAAATGACAAAAATGTAGGATAATTAACTTAATGAAAATCCTAAAAGGTGTTTAGCCAAAGCGTTTATAGAAAGGGTCCCCATTATTTGAAGTACATAAGTAAAAAATGGGGGGGTTGTGTTTTACCACAACGATGGGGACATGTGGGAAAATAACGAATTATCTGTCATTAAAGATAATGAACTTAAATTTACCCAAAGGTTGAAAATAATGGAAATGACAAAATCCTCTAATAGTTAAAGATTTCCATAGCTTCGACATAAATAGATTAAGATATATGAGTTCGCAAAGATAAATACTTAAAACATACTCGAGTAAAAATGATGAATCCAAATTTAGGGAAATTTATTTTCTTAAACTTTTCTCATGTGAAAAATAGAAGAAGGTAGTGATAGGAGTTTTTGATAAATAATATATCTATTTTTTTATTGTCTCTGACATCATTTCGCTATTAGCAAGCTTGAACAATACGATGGTGAAGTTGTCTTTTATGCCATACAAGCCTAGTCACACTGCCAGCGAGCGTCCATAGCCCCGACGGGTTTACCTGTATTTCCCATGCTTCCTCTTTTAATCACTGTTTTAATAAACGCATTTGTAAGATTTTAGTTTATGATGTATTTGAGTGAAAGATGTGAGATGGAAAATAGAAATTTATGTTTAATGAACATAATATTTTTATAATGTTTACTCCAAATTATTTCCCTGTAACTATCAATCAGAGGCTTTTATGTGGAGGAGTGGGAGGGATTCATTGTGTTAAACTCAAATCAGTTTTTTCCTTGAAAAAGTAAATTCAATCACTTAGAAAGGATGTGTGTTCCTCCATGAAAAATATTTAAAGCAAGATGAATTTATTGTTCGATAAAGATATGCCCTTAATGATAAATTAAATTCATTGAAATAGATAGATTAAAACATTTCCCATGTATGTCAACAACCGTAAAGGTAAGAAAAATGTCTTTTACATAATTTATGACAAATTCACCAAAATCGAATAAAAAATGAAAGTAAAAAAAAAAAAAAAAATCCTAAACTAAAGTAAGAAAAGAAATCAACGAATAAAAATGAAGAAAGAAAAACTAAAAGAAAAAAAAACTTTAAAAGCTAAACTCTAAGAAGACTTCTTATATGAATATCTCAACAAAGGATTATAAAAGAAAATAAGAATATGTTCATTCATTCTTATTTTGAGATACAAAAAATTGTTTAACTTGGAAAGTTATAAGAAACGAGGCCCTCAAAATGTAGAGGGTGAAATAGCAATTATGGTAGATAATATGCTAAATGAGAATTTTCGGTCTGTTGAAAATTTTCCTTCTTCCAAAGAAAATTCCTGCAAAAAGCATATTAACTATTTTCTAATGAAAGTAATGCTTAAAGAAATAGACTAGAGGTTCAGAAACTCTCCAGTCTAACTGATTCGATGAGGCTCATTGTTGCTTTTCTTTTTCAAAAATATCAAAGAGAAAAAAGAAATTTTGAAACTGATTTGGTAGAGGTGTGAAAAGTTTATGAAGACCTAAAAAACAAAATTTAAGATCAGCAAAAAAACAAAAATGAAGGAATGAAAATAAATGAAAGTGGACATATGAAACTTACCATTGAGAACTACATTTAATCTTACCTGAAAAAGATGATTTTCTCCAATGCAAGTTAACTTCTTTCTTTAACTAAAATTAAAAGAATGAATAAGTTTTATCGACCCAAAATCATTATTTATTAAATCTAAAGTAAAACAAGCAGTAAACTAAAAGAAATCTATTCTTTAAGATCAAGGAATCAGAAATAAATTAAATCCATAAGAAATGAGGATGAAGTTATGCTTCTTTATGAATTGTTGCGATGAATGTTATTTTTTCTTCTTCTTTACAAAATTTATATCAGCCCCAAAGTATTGAAATTGATTCAGAACCTCGAATAATGTAACATTATATAAAGAGGATTTGAATATCTATATGATAAGTATGGAGAAAAATTCAGAATAAAATAAAATTAAAAATATGAATTACTCATCGGTACATTAACTTGCCGAATTTTTTTGTATCGCGTGATTTTTTTTCCATACATAACTTAAAATATGAGACTTCCACTTTTGTTAATATTCGATTGAGAATTTAATTAAAATATAATGATGGAAAGTTGAATATCGATGTTTATCACATCAAAATATCTTGAAGACAAAGCTTCATTTTAGTTTAGCAATGCGATATAATTATTGTGATGGAAATGTCGTGAGATTAGCGTGTGCGATGGGAAAATTCAAAGGCATGAATGTGATATCGAAGAATAGTCATATCAGAATATTAAATCTTGTGAATAAAATGAAACTCCAATATGAAAATGTGAAAAATTATTGATGCAGTGTGACTATAAATGCGAAAACATATGCGTGATTTTTTTTTTTTTCAACCCACACAAACAGTGACCAATCACTTATGGTTTCACTTCACACCTTTTATAACTTACCTTCCCGCAAGTTTCACAACTTAACGATTTTGAAATTTTTCGATTGCGTAATTCACAATGAACTCCACACTGCTCATCACAAATTTTAACGTTTAACAATAAATGTATTACTTATCTCGTGTGATATATGATATGTGTAGCATTTCATCGCAATCTCCTTACCTTATGTTTTATCACATCACAACTAATATAATTTACTAGGCGAGGTCTTAACGATTACCACTAAAAATACCGATATGCGAAACCTTGCTGGGTGCGATTTAAACTCCACCATTGATCTCACTCATATCTAACAGTCCTCATTGTTCCCTTAGTCTTCTGCTTCCTATCGCAATTCAAACAAATTATTATGTGTTGATATGTTGATTGAGAATGAACCTGATATTTTTATTATATGGATTTAATCTCATATTGGGTCCGGGACATCAGGACTTTTTAAACCTATGCCCCTACCATTATTACGATTGAATGGACGCGATATTTTTATGAACTTGATTGAAATTTTATATCAGGTCCAGAATTTTGTGGTCATCACAATATTTGGAGAAATCAACTATCAGATATATGAAATTTGAAATGTGTAGAAGTTTGTGAGAGAATGAGTGAAAAATAACATCAAAGGTATTGCATCAACAATTTTTATCAATACATGCTAAGAGCTGCTTCTGATGGAATATTGCGATACAAATAGTTGTGATATGGATGATAAAATATCAGACGGAAAGATCATCGGAGATCAAAGGGAATGAGAATATCTGGAGATCGAAGATATTTGGTGTATTCTCATTTCAGAGCCTCCGATATGTGAATTTACGATATATGATAAGGCATATGTGGGTCAGATGATTTCTTAAAGTATTCAATTTAAAAAAAAGAGATTGATTTAAATTTTATTTTTGAATAAACAACCCTTTAATATTTTAATTATATGTCAGAATATCTAATCGAAAGTAATTTTATCATATATTTCTTATAAAGAAACTTATGAAATATAATGATCTGATATGATTGTCCCGATAATTTATTAAGATTTCTCAGGATTTCAATGAATAGAATTAAAATTAAATAATTCTCAGATTTTAGATTAAATAAAAAAATACTTCCCTGAACATGTTGCGAATTTAAATAGCAAGGGTTGGCTGCTTCCTTATCTCAGATCTACATAATCAAGTTAATGAAGACCTGCACAAAAAACAAAATAGAAATAAGAAACAAATTTTGAAATAAAAGTAAACAATAGATGATGATGAACCTATAAACACATATCTGGAAGAATTTTGATTGCAAGTTTACCTCATGTATCTTTAAGTTCTCCCAAATTTTCTCAAAATTTGTATAAGTTCAACAACATCTTCTTATTTTAATCTACAATGCTAAGTAATGAATTTTTTGAAATTGCATCTTTCCAAAATTACATCAGAAGACAATAGTGGTAAAAATGAGTTCTTAGAATTACTTGTGAATAAAAAATTGTCAGGTGGTAGAAAATTGGAATTTCTTTGTGTATGATCAATCTTATGAATTTTGAAAAATAAGAAAATTAAAGGCTTGAAAAATAAGTATGGTCTGATAATTCAAGAGTTTCTAAAATTCTCTAGGTTGTTTTTCTATAATTGAAATATGATTCCCAAACGAAAATTGGATTCATTACTTGTTTTATTGAATAAATAAAATAATGAAATAAATGCAAACATAAAAGAAAATTAATCTATTTCTATTTCTAACTCAATGAAAGAAACATGAGTAAGTATAGTCATACTTCCAAACCACTTTCTCATTTTAATTCCTGCATGTATGTACATGTCAAACATTAGTAAAAATACAAATATAATTAAACTAAATCTGAAAGTAGAATGTATTTTTATTGTTAGTAGCTTATTCACCATTCAATTCTCTTGAAATTCCCTTTCCAACTGAATTTCAATTGGATCATAAAAATCTGGATGGATTTCTATTATTGAGTGGGAGAGGTTTAAAAGAGAAGATGACAAGCCAGGTTGTAGAAATGATATTTTGGAAAAAATGGCCTATGTGATTTTGTTAGTGTTATATTTAAGTGCTAAATTATTAACGATCCTCTGTGAAGGAAAAATTTCCATTTTTTTTTCAAATAGATCAGTGAGCAATAGATGGAAGTCCGATAGATCCAATAGAATATTATTAATTGAATTAGATTGTTGGTCATAAAGTGAAAATGCACTATCTTTTTAGCACTGCTCTTGAGAAGTAAGAAGTAATTGATAAGAAATGAAAATTGATTGAAATTGGAGTTTTAATAATTCTTGATGTTCACAATTATAATTTGAAACTTCATTTTTCCATTGAGGTAATGCATTAATTGAGTGTTCAAAATTGAGCTGCTCAATATGCCAGCACAAAGTATCTAAAAATCTAGGACTAAAAACAGAAAATAAATCTGAAGTTAAAAATAAATGATGAAATAATAACAAAATTGAATCATAGTTTACACTAGTTAGTGTTACAATTATTGTTACAACACTATTGGGACAGACTTAAAACAATTTTCTCTTCACAAGAATTTGGCAGAATAATGCAATTAGAATGATTGTTGATACCATCTTGTGAATTTGAGAAATGGTTATGACCATGAATGGGAATGTGAGCTTGATCATCATATAAATCATAGATTGAAAATGTTTATTGAATGCTGAAATCATGAATGTGATTAATTGTTTGAAAATTAGAATTATTTGAAACAATTTCTGAATCAGATTGTTCTTCATTTTCACATGTGATTAGACTTTTATTATGAGGATTAAATTGTAAAGAAGATAAATCAATATCCTCAATGTCAAAGTAGCTATCATATATGACCCTAGGACATTCATTAGAATTCCCTTCGATATCATTCAATGTTTCAAAACAAGAAGGATTTTTGAGCTCATGTTTGTTAATGCCAGAAGAATGATCATTAATTAATTCTCTATCGTGATAAAAACTAATTGGAAATTCATTTAGATCAGCGTCACTGTTTTTTGAAATATATTTAATGTGAGGATAAGGTAAATTTCTATTAGAAAAATTATCAAGATAAAGGGAAGAATATGAATCTGAAATAATGCATTTAAAAATGTCTCTATTTGAGAATTATTGTGCATTTTTTTCATTGCAAATTTCAGATTTAAGATCATTTACTTGGGTAATTGTGCCTTCTTGAAGAACTTTTTTTGTTGATCTGAAATTGGAATTCATTCATCATGAAAGAAATTAGAGATTTGTAGAGAAAATTGCATATTATTGGAAACTTTAATCGTTGCTGGTACTTGATGGATTGTGATCTGATTTTATGATTCTATCTCATACCTATTTTCATATTTTAAATCGGTATTTTCTTCAAGAGTGTTGCTAATATCTTCTTGCGGTTGATTAGTGAAATTTTCCAAGCTTTGTGATTGAGATTCATTGACATGTGAAGGTCACCTTTATTTTTATCAATACTGTAGGAAATGTGCAGAAATTGAAGGAATTGATTATACAAAATAGAGGTCACTTCATCATCATTTTTTTGTACCTCCAAATTGAAATTCTTACTTATGTCAATGAAATTAGAAGGATATTGATCAAATTTTGAAATAATTTCACATGGATTATGAATGGAAGAAAGAGAGAAAATATGTTCAAACCAATCTAATAATTCTTCTTTCGAAGGTTTACCTTCAATTTTAAATTTTAAACAATTTAAATGAAACCTCTATGGTAAAATCAATTAAAGACTCACCTTTAAACTTTCGTAGATCTTGAAAATCATCACATACCTATTCGTAGGTATATCCATCAAATTTACAAATGAAGATTGTAATAAATTGTTCCCAGGTGTGGATTGAGGCAACTGGAAGTGATTGAAACCAACTTCTGGATTTTGCCAAGAATGTAAGAGTAAAAATCCTGCATACAATATCTTCATCAATATCATAAAAAGTAGAACTTGAAAATTTATGAATGAATTGTATAGCATGATTAAATGCAGAAGTATTCCTCTTACCATTAAACTTTACCTGAGACAAGAGTTTTACTATTTATGGTGGAGTATTAGAAGATGCACATCCAGAAATACAACTCCAAATTGGAAGTTTTAGATGAGCCATTGTAATAAAAATAAAATTTTAGAATACAAAGTCTCCAAAGGAAAAGCAGTCTTAGGCCCTCCTTCTAGCGTCAAAATGTTGATGCCTCGAAATTTGCTGCAACAACATGGGGGATGACCACCTGGTTTGGACCTTAAAGCAGTTCCTTTTTCATTTGGAATAGTGGCTCTGAATGGTTTAACTAAGTCCAGTTACCTTCTCTCAATTTCCATTGGCTTAAAATATGACTTTTGTCTACCAATGGGAAAGAGATATCAGATCATTTCTCTTTCCGATTGGACAAGAAATTGATCCTTAACCTAATTTGGGCTTAGCCAAGACAGAATTAAAGTTTTTCCTCTTTGGGAAGAGGAATTTTTAAGGATGTAGAATTTAATCTATATACAAAATTATCCTAAGATGCAAGAAAAAGGAACTATTTTAATCCTATCTCAATTAGGAAGATATAGATCTAACCCAACTGAGAGCAAGATAATTTTAAATAATTGGGATTTAAATATTTCTAGCTTGTAATGAATATCAAGCTAATGAAGTAGTTCAATTAAATGACATTAGGAATACCAAACAAATCCTATCTAGAGACCTTTTAACTGAAATAATAAATCAACAACACTTAGGAAGAAGTTCTCAAAATGATATTGATCATTTACTCAGTAACTTAAATAATTAAACAATAATATGCGGAAACATTTCACAACATATCACTATTTAATAAATCAATTTTATAAGACAGATATCTGTGTAAATAGTTACTCAGAAATTAGAATTCATCCCATAAGAGTAGAGATAAATAATATCAATATTTTGAGGCAAATTACTCATATCGACAAAAGTGCACAAATATGGAAGTCAATTGACACATTCCTGTTATCATAAAATGGAGCCAGCATTTAAAATAATAGTATTATAAATACCAATTTATTAATTCCATTTCTCCAACTCCAGTCTCTAACAATCCTTTACAATGCCCGAACTTCTACTTTCAAAATTAGAGCTACAATAGTGCAAGAATCTATTAATTATACATAACTTAGAATGTAAAAGAAAAACCTCAATAATCTCCAGATATAAGATTTATCTCCTCCCACCTACAAATCTAAATTCCTATTACAAAATTTCTTTTAGAATTCCAGAATTGCAGAGGAGAGAAGCCCATATTACATTTTGCAATATGTTATTTATAATATTTACAACAGAATTCTCAATAAGAAAGTTTGTTCAAAAGTGGTTTTTCTCCTTCAATTTTCATTGGTTCAAATCATATTCTTCAATTGCTGGAGCATTCTTATTGATTTATATCTTATTTTCCTCATCTCTTTAATTGATTTCCTCCAAAAACAAATCATAACAAAATTAAAATGCAAAAATAAAATCAAAATGTCAAATCTGAAATTAAAATAAATTCAATCAAAACTTAATTAAATAGATAATCGAAAAGGAAATCTAAGCTTTCTATTGATGCATGTGATTATCTAATTAGTCAAGAATATCATTGACAGATGTATATGCACTCAGAAAAAGTTCTGGGCAAATGAAAATGCAGAAAATAAAACTCAGAAAATTGTTTTTGTTAAAAAAATTTGGAGTATGATCTTCTGTTGAATATTAGACCTAATGAATGATAAAATATGGAAATGAAATAATTTCAGAAATTTTCTCTATGATTTTATCTTTCTAATGAGCAATCTTGGGCCTCATTTAGCCAAGTAAAACTCCATTTATGAGCCTTTAAAGTTGGTATATTAAAATTGCAGAAATCTAGAATTTCTGTTGCTTGAGCTAAAAATCAGAATTTTTAAATTAAATTGTAATCCTAAATTAGATTATAGTATTTAATTAATTAATACTAATTAAGTGTAATTATATTATTAATCTTAATTAAGAATAAATTAATTGTAAACATAATTAAACTAATTAAATGATGACTTATTGATTAATTCAAATACTAAAATATTATATTAATATTATAATTTAAATTACATTAAAATTATAATAAAAATATTATAACTAAAATACAATATTAATTATAATATTATATAGTATAATTTCTTTTAATTAATAATTCAAAAAATATATGAGAATTCAAACCACGTGAGAGAGGAGGAGTGAAGTGAGAGAGTATGAGTAATAAGGAGTGTTAATGGAGGAGAGAGTTAGGTGGAGGAATAAGTTGAGGGTGAGGTGAGTATGACGTGAGGGAGAGTGAGGTGAAGCACAGGAGTCATCAGGAGAAGTGAAACTTTATATTAAAATCCTTTAACCTTTCATATATTTTCCAAATCGCAATTCGCATGAAAATTATTTTCGGACTTTTTGAAACATATACATTGTGTAATGTTTGTGATAAAGCACAGCAAGTGGATGCAATAATTATTTATGTTTTTTCATATATTTTAATTGACGTCCAGAATTTAGTTAAAGTTAAAAATGAAACAAAGTGTGGACCACTTAGGGTGAGATTTTCCAATTCTAAACTATAGCCACTTGGTAATTGATAATTCTAACAAATGAACTACAACCACTTTGCCATTATGAAATTTTCATTTTCACATTTAAAAAAAAAGGAAATTATGATAAATTTCCAAAATCCCGAAAAGCATGTTTTTTAAATGCTCTATAATTTGGCTGGGTCATTTAGTAGGATCATTCGTGAAAAATGAAAAATTAGTAAAAAGTTAACTAAAAATTAATATTTACAAAGAAGATTATTTTAATTGCGAAAATTGAAATACTATACACTTTATACATTTTTTAACCCAAGAGAGAAAATTATCAAAACTTCAAAAGAGTGTCATTTACATGTCAGTTGACCAAATGAAGCAAAACAAGTATTGTTGGAAAGCTTATGAAAAAGAGGATTCAATAAATAAATCAAAGAAAAATTTCGAGGAAGATGAAAAAATGACAAAAATGTAGGATAATTAACTTAATGAAAATCGTAAAAGGTGTTTAGCCAAAAAAATTGTAGAAAGGGTCTCCATTATTTGAAGCACATAAGTAAAAAATGGGGGGTTGTGTTTTACCACAACAGGTGGTGCTGGACACATTAACCAAGGAAACACATTTTCTTCCTGTACAATCCACTTTTGGGATAGCAAAAGTGGCCAATTTTTCATGAAAGAAATCTTTAAACTCTAAGGAATACCAAAGATGATTATCTTTGATAGGGATGAAAAGTTTACCTCAACAATTAGAAAACATTGTTTGGAGGAATGGGGACAAAACCGAACTTTAGTACAACTTACCATCCTCAAACAGATGGGCCGACAAAAATGACAAATCAGATATTAGAGGACATTATTCGCATGTATGTAATGGAAAAACCCACCAAGTGGGAAGTTTTTTGCATTTGGCAGAATTTTCTTACAATAACAATTACCAGGCCTCCCTTAAAATGAGTCCATTTGAATCTTTGTATGGAAAAAAATGACACACTCCACTTAGCTGGAGTCATCCGGAGGAAAAAGTGGTACTTGGACCTGATGCACTACATGAGATGGAACAAACAATAAAAACAATCCAACAGAACATCAAAGAAGGTCAAGACTGCCAGAATAGTTATGCAGATAAGAAAATAATTCGGAGAGAATTCAAAATTGAAGATCACGAGTACTTCATAATTAAACCTTACAAAAGTAATTTTCATACCAGTAGTTGTGCTAACTTAGCACCTCAATACTGCAGACCCTTTGAAATTTTTGAAAGAGTGGGCCCAATAGATTAAATATTGGCTCTACCTAGTCATGTTAAAGTTCATAATGTTTTTCATGTATTATTGTTAAAGAAATATGTACATGACCTTTCTCACATGGTTCACTGGATTTTGATACATGTGGAAATAGAAGGGTACTTTCTTCCAAAACCACTTCATATATTGGAATGGTAAGAAACCATGCTCTGGAATAGAACAATAGCTCGGGTGAAAGTGCAGTGGAAGAAATTTACACCTGAAGAAGCTACCTGGGAATGGGAAGAAATTATGAAAGAAACATATCGAGCGTTGTTCAAAGAATAAGCATAGACATCTGCAACACCGAGGACGGTGTTTTTATTTTTGGGGGGGACTATGTAATGCCCGTATTTACAAATGTGTAAATAAACCCAAGGTTCAGGTGGACCTAGGGAATAATTATGTATGAACATATTTATTTTTGAAGTAACAAATAATTATGAATTAAATATTAATGTGGTAAAGACAGAGTAATGGAGACCAGTAATTCTTATCCATGAGGATGGACTAGAATCCTAGAATTTCCCAACACTATCCAGAAAATCCTTGGAGAAAAATTAAATAAAAAATTTTATTAGATGGGAGAAAAATATCTATTAAAATCCTCAGTAAAGCGAACTATTGCTGAGAAGAGGTAGAAATAAAGTTGTGTTGATTAAGCTAGTTTTAAAAGAAGCTTTTGTGGAAAAAACAAAAGAAAAGCCCAAGATATGGGAAACAACATCCCATAATAATGGGACGACGTTATGGAAACATACTAAGGGAAAGAAGGCTTAAAAAATTCATCACTAGTGTGACAAAGCGTTGTCTACACTGGGGAAACATAGGTCTCTACTCGGGGGAGAGCTCAGAAGAAGCGTGTGGTTGGGAGGATAATTAGTCTTTAAACATTGGTATGTGCTTACTGTGATTTTATTATTAAGTTCCTAGTGTGAAATTCTAAATAAGTTCAAATATTATAGAAATTGTTGTAAGTTTTGGAACTAGTCTTAATTCATGGACATACCTCTTGTTGGAATATATAGTTTAATCTGTAGGTGTCTGTCAGGTTCTATTAGGAAATGTATACTTGTAAATGGTATTACAATGTTAAGTAAATAATTATATGACTATTTCACAATGTCCATATTTTCATGTGTATTGTATAGAGTCTCATATGTAAGTAATTACAGTGAAGTCTCTATTTCTGTTACACAGACTCAGAAACTTATAGTAGATAAACAGAAAAAATTTATAAACTCGAGGAGGGGTCCTATTCTAATGATTATTATGAAGTTTAATTGCATGAAACATTTCGTAAAATATTCTGTCAATAAGTAGTAAAGAGAAATAAGGTTTGTAGAAGTTCAAGACAGACTGATATATATACTTATATGATTATCTGTACAAGTAAAAGATAGAAACTACATTTTGTAGAAAGCTCGACAAAACTGATATAAATTACATCTTCCAATGAAAAACTGAAGTAAATTACATTTGATAGAAAATATATGATAAACTAAAATGTAACACAACTTAAAATAAGTATATGCCAAACATACATACATATATATTTATAAATCAGCATAGCATTAGATCTGAGATATTGTACAAAACAAAAAATATTGTAGTTCCAAATTTCATGTACATAAATTGTCAAAGTACAAGTTCTCTTGAAGAAATTGAGTACATTTCTGTTGCATGGATATATATAACTTTAGAAATTTACATGGAAAACAAAAAATAACCATATCCATATAAGTAGGTTCAAAGACCCGATATGGCCCTAATCACCTAAATACAAACATGTTGAACTAAGTGAGTGCCATAGAATCTTCAATGGTATGGAAACCACCTGAGAAGGAAATAATTCATCTTCCAGTTTGAAATTAAATGATGGTAGGTGCGACTCGTACATCAAGTAGATGATATGAAGGCAAACCTACAAAAAAGGAAGCTTCGACTTAGAGACCAATTTGACAATATAAATATATAAAACAAGAAAAGGTTATATGGTTAAGTGTACAGGTAGGGAGCGTTATGTTACCTGAGTACACTCTTCATGATATTTCTCATCCCATGTACCTACAGTTAGGGAATTTTTTAAGTAAAAGGTAACTTGAAATATAAACAAAATTTTTAAATAAGATGTCAATGTAAATTCAGGGATGAACCTGAATAGGGAAGCATATATGCAAGTTGGAATGCTGGTCCAATATCGAAAAAGGAAATTAACCTGGGTAGTGATTACTGATGTTAAAACTCAGGAAATTATATTGAATATAAACATAGAACATAGACGTAGGCATGTAATTGTTTATGATTTGTAAATCGAAACGAATACTGATATATGAAAAAAAAAAGTATATTCTATCAAACCTCTATCCAAAAGAAGTCACGTGTTAACAGCCTACATAACCCCTTGGTAGGTATGAATTTATTCTCAGAATTAAAATGAATAAGAAGAACATGCAAAAGGAATAATGCAGAAGTCTCAGTCCCATTCATAAGTGCAAGACACGTAACTGAGTATTAAAGGTAAATGCATATGAATCAATAGGATGAACATAACAGAAATAAAAAAATAACACAAGCATATGTAATACTCATAACTGAGGATCTTAAGATGAGTAATATATTGGATACATGATGCGCATAAGAAGAATAATATCATGAAAATCTGTAAGTTATATAAGATTTAACAGAATAAAATAGAGAAATTGTTTCTAGCTATCTGATTATCTAGATCATTACAAGATTGTAAATAAGAGATTCTGGAACAAGAATAATATAACGAGGAAAAAATCTGAAAAAAAAGAAAAGAAAGAATATTTTTATAGCTCACGATAAGACCAGTCTTACAATGGTTAAGCTGGATTTTAGAAATTAAGCATAATTAGACATCCAAGGAAAAAACCCTTGTAAATTGAACATTGTATGTGAAATAGAATATGAAAACACCACAAAGATGAGGTGGTTGTAAAAAATTATTGTGGACTGGAAGAAATATGCACAACGTAACTAAAATGCTGAGTTAAAAATGATAAGAAAAGAAAATAAACATGAAAATTATAGTGAACGGAAATAAAGAGAAATTTTGGCCAAATGGGAAAACCTTCAACCCATAATTTTAAACTAGAGTGCTACTCTATAGTAGATTATCTGAAATTAAATAAATTAACATTATGAAATCCATATAATGAATAAGACAATTCTGAAGATATGTAGAGATCAACTCTTAAGTTACGCAGAAACAAGAATGTATCACAGTCCAGAAGGAGTAGTCATATAGACTACATAATCTAAGCCCACGCAGGGGTTAAGACAAACAGGATCGAATTTTACAAGAAAAAATGAAATAGTGACTGATGCATTACGTAAAGGACACAAAATTTCATAATCAAAATTGGATTTTCAATATATCCATATAAATTTTATCATATACTAAAATAACACATGAAAACCACAAAACCAGACTTCTGGAAATTGAATGTACTTATAGTACCCATAAATTATTCATACAGAAGTATATGAATAGGGAAAACATGGTTTGAGACAGATGGACATGAAATTTCGAGAAAACAATTTTAAATATAAACACAGTGGCTATTATGAGAAAGGAAAGCTACCAATAGAAAAATACAGAACCAAAACACGAAGAAACTGAGTCGCTAAGAACAAATGTAAGAGGGTTTCAATGGAGGGTCTTACTTCTCTGTACGTTGGAGAGCATCTGAGCTTGATTTTGTAGCCACAATGTTGTCAGGGGAGGGCGTCCTAGCTCTTCATGCAATGGGAAAAATACCATCTCTACCAAGAAAACCACAGAGTCACTCACAACAAAAATGTACACAGTTAAATGCAAAAAAAAATTAAGGATAAAGGATTACCTGAAGGGGCATGGAGGGAATGTCGAATCCTTGTGAAATTTCTCCCACAAGCATGCAATTTCCTCTGCAAAAACCATCAGAATTGAATTAGGATAAAAACCATAAACAAATGAAAGGAAACATCATGAAACATATCGGTGAAATACACGCAGTTTCTTACCTCACAGAGCTTGGAAGTGAAACCCTCTGTTGGGGTCAATAATGTTGCAATATTCATAAAAGCACAGGAGAAATCACACATATTAGCGTGGAGGAGAAATCAACTGTCTTTTTCATATAATAGATATGAAAAGATGGCAAAACTAACAAGAGTGACAATATGAATAATAGAATAAAATAGTTTGAGATTTACCACAATGAAGTATATTTTTAATTTACTACATTCTTATTATTCACATTTGCTATCATTCAATATTATTACATTGTCACTTTACATTAAAAAAAAATATTTCATCATTTTTCATCATTAAAGTTATTTTACAATATTTATTACCTCAACAAACTGAGGTAACTAAGAAAATTTAAAATTAAAATGACTCAATAAATCTCAAAAATATTTAGCATATTTAAAATGGTTATATTAGTATTAGATGTATCTACATATTATTGATAAAATTAATCATATGTTGCTCAATAGAATTTTGTTGCCTGCACACGAATAAAACCAGCGTAGATCCATCTTAACTCTCGATCTATCAAGCGCCGAGAGGGATCAAATCTCTCGAGGTGAAAACCTTTCCTGAAGTTTTTCACTCAAAAAAGAGGTTTGAACATCGAGAGACTTGATCCCTCTCAGCCCTTGACAGATCTAGAGTTAACATGGATCTAGGCTAGTTTAATATTCTTTAAACTAAGGCCATGCTTGCTAGGAAGTACATAATTTGATACAAGATATTCCATTCACCTTTTCCCCTTCGAAGTAGCATCATATAAGAGGATGAATGCATTCCAACTGTGGTTTTATGTTTCTGTGTTGAAATATTTATAGGTGCATGTAATGTCATGAAAATAAACCATTATTGATTTTATTCATTGAACTGTGTCATAGTTTTTAGGTCAACCACTTCCTCATTGCTTGGTGTTTTTCTCACAGGGATGCATTTGAGGTGCATATGCAAGTGCATGAGAAACTTATTTGAACTGTAGTTAATTATTACCCCCATGTTTCCTTGAGGTAAATATTACTATTATTAATGTAGTCACCACACTATAGGTATGTAGATCTTCTTGTCTTAATTCTGAAGGGGCATTCTTAGGACGAACCTACAAACAAACATGCAAGAATAAGACATTTAGAAGAACATGTAACTAACTAATTATTTCCAAGCCTCTTCTTGATATCCATATATCCATTCTTATGTTTAAATCCATAGAAATCCTAATATCCATCGATCCATTCTTCTATTTAATTCAATGGAAACTTGTTTATAGCTAATAGGAAAGACTTGAAGACTAATTAAGTACCTCCTTGAAATGATGGGCGGTCGGGTGGAAATTTGAGTAGGACTAATCCAATAATTCCTTAGATCAATGTTTATTAAGGCCATTCTCTTAGTTCACCTTCAGTGATGGACCACAACTATTGGAAAATTAAAATTTTGTATTCTATAGGTAATTTAAAATAACCTACTATAAAAATGATAACAAAAGTTTTAGAATGCAATATACCCTAACTATCAAATGGATAGAAAAAGCTTTAGAATGCAATAGAAGGTAAGTGCAAAAATAAGAAAATACTATTGAGGTTAGAATGAATCATTTTAGCTATGATTTGGCCTTCAAAAGCCATGGCCATGACAAAATTTAATCAAGATTAGGGATGTAGATGGGGTTTCTTGCACAAATCGATTCCATGAAATAAGACAACACAATTAAATTAATGTATGAAAGTTTCTTGGAATAAATCAACTTATGACAAGAAAACACTATCAACACAATTAAATTAATGTATGAAGTTAGAATGAATCATTTTAGCTATAATTTGGCCTTAAAAATCCATGGCCATGACCAAATTTCATCAAGATTATCGATTTCGATGGGGTTTCTAGCACAAATAAATTCCATGAAATAAGAAAACACTATCAACAAAATTAAATTAATGTATGAAATAATGTTAAGAATTCATTTCCAAAGATTAAAATGATTACTGAAAAATTCTTGTGGAATACCAGTGAATACAATATGCCCACAACAACAAATTTCTTAAGATCGTGGAACGAAGGATTCAAACTTGCAATATTCGTGAAAAGAAGGATTTGAACATGCATGAAAAAGCCAAACTACTCGTATTCTAGTCTTGAGTTGAAGGTGGAGAGAGCTTAATCCAAGCGTTGGAGTAGCAAACCTCCTGAGATCAAATCTCCTGAGATGCATACCTCTTTTAAAGTGAAAAGGGATTTAATCCCTCTGCACTCTTGATAGATCTAAAGTTAAGATGGATCTACATTGGCTTAATAATTTTATTTTTTATTTTTTTATTAATTTCTCAATGTAATTGGAAGGAGTCAAATGTTTTAATTAATAATATAATTATAATTATAATTTATTTATTTAGTTTAATTTGACCAAGTCAAAATGTTTACATAACAACATGTAAAAACTATATGGTAAGATAGGAAAACATCTCTTCCATAGTAAACTAGAGAGCAATAACCAATTAATACCACATGCCCACAAAACCATATCTCATTTCATTTGATATGATATTTATATAGTATTTTTAATTAATTAATTTAATTAAAATAAAAAAATATTAAAGCTTTTTAATGGGTCACTAATAAGTTATATTTGAAATATTTAAAATACTCTATAAATTCAATCTCTATTATGGCCTAAACTGAAATAATAGGTTTGCCATCATCTTTTCCGACTTTAACAAGCAAAAACAGAAGCAGCAGGATCAAAGCAAGCAAATTCAAAGTGTAATGCTTTAAATAAATGCAAATAAGGTTAACGATGCCATAGTTTATTTTGGGCCTATTGTCAAGTCCTTGGACTTGCTTGAACATTTCATTTCACTTAATATATTGCGATCAGTTTTCAAATAAATAAGACTATCACCTCAATGTTACAGGTTAGAGCCTTGGTGTGTCAATTTCACAGTGCTGAAAGCAATCAATTTTCAAATAAATAAGACCATCACCTAAATGTTATAGGTTAGAGCCTTGGGTGTGTCAATTTCTCAATTCACCAGTCCTATTCAATATCAATTTGTATAGATGGTAGCAAGCTAATAAAACATAATCTTGATTAGAATAAACAGGAGTTAACTCTATACGTTTTTTAGACTGAAATTAATAATAGGAAATGCAACAAAAATGGAAACTTGAAAATTAAAAGACAAAAGATTCCCTCTTTTCATAGAAACCTATACCAGCTGAGATGAGCAGATAGATATTTACTTCTTGATAAATTAATTTATTAGGAGAAAGGTATATATAGATACAAATTTTCAAGAGTATTTTGGAATTTTGTATGAAATTTTATGTAGAGGAGAATAAAATGTCATTCATTATTCAATGTTATTTTCCATTTATTATTTTAAAATTTTGTTTCAGAAAAACTTTTAAATATCTTAATTTTTTTTTTTTTGTAAAAGATAAAAAATGTTTTTAAAAGTTAAAATTAAATGATAAATATTGGTCTATTATGAGTGATAATCCCGAATTATTGACTATTTATTTGTGTTTTTCTTTTTGGGAAGATTGTTTAGAAAGAGGTTTTGCCACTCCTAAAAATATAAAGTTGATGGTTTGGTGGTTTGGGCTCATAGATTTAGTTTGTATTTTTTTAAATTTCTATGGGTGTTTATGATGTGTAGTAATTTTTGTTTTCAGAAGAAAAAAACATTGTTCATATTAGTCGAAACATTACATGATCACTTTATAGTGAGTTATAGGCCTAAGTCACTAGACAGAAGGTCCTATAACTGCCATCATAGGTCCAGACCAATCCATGTAATTTCATATGTCATTCCACATCTTAATTTCACAATATAAACGATCATGAGGGAAAGAAATTTTCCCATCCATTACACAAAACAGCAGAAAGGGCGCACCTTTACCCAAGGTAAGATTTTTTACAAAACATGTCTATGTAGTCATTAAAAAACAAACCAAAAACCCCTCCTGATCAGACTACAGGTCAAAAAACCAGAGGATACAGACTTGCATAAAAGGATCAGACTCGATAAATAAAAATTAGGCTGGCATGACTGGCTCGCCTGATGAAGATTTAGGAGGCCGAGAACAACATATAACATAAATATCACATAATAACAACATATCAACCCCTGTCGATGGATATATACGATCTCTTATAGCAGCACGACTGTAAATAATCAGACTTACTTCACAGGCTCGCTTGAAGAAGTGTAACGTCTCTTCCTTTCCACCACAAATTTTTTTATTTTATTTTATTTTATTTCTATGCCTCTTGGCCACAGTTGTTTAGTTTTACTTTCAACTTCGTCAACTTATAATCTAACCTGGAATAGGGTTCCTATTCCTTTTAATACTCTTGTAAGGAAATTTTTATTGCTCTCCTTCTCACAATATTGGAGGCTTATGTTAACCACATATATTTTTATATGACCCTTAAACAATAATATTTTATTCCCTTATTATTGCTATATGGTCGCATTTATTCCAACATTTTTCTATCTATGAATATATCTACCCATACCATTCAATCTATTCAATACATTGAATTCAATCTATGAATATATCTACCCATACCATTCGATCTATTCAATACATTGAATTCAATAATGTTGTTCACATAACACTACCTACACGTTGATGTACAGTAGTAAACTCTTATGGGTTTTACATTGGTATATGATTTGTTGATCTTTAGCCTTTGTATCTTCCACGATTTAACTTTGTTTTTCATTTCACTTTACTCAACGCATCGAATGGTTATTTTTATTTACGACTTATGTCACGTATTTGAATTGGTTTTAGTTTTCCGGCCACTGTTCCAATGTGAATGAGAGTTACCATCATATCATAGATTTCTCACGTACAGTTCAATTTATGGTGATTTCACTGTGGAGATAGGCGTATTAACTTTCAATGCATGAATTTCATCTCGTTGGAAATTTTGGCTCAACGTAGTCGGCCACTTTAACCCCTATCAGACTTCCCACGTCATCTTTTTCAATGGTACTCGGTTGATTTATCCCATTGTTTTGGCATTCGTTGCATTCACACGCAGGATTGTATGCATCTATTCTTCACTTATAGACACCACGCCAGAGTACTCTTTCATTCATGCCGGCCCTACGACATTAGTGAAGGTACTGTGGAGTTAATTTCGTAGATCTATGTATTTATGTGTTGGATGGTAGGTATTAATTTCCAATATCACCCATTCGATCCGTGTATAGACCATTGATCTGGGGCCAATTGGACGATGGCGATCGATCCTGTCGATTAGGGTTTGTGAGTGTTTGGATTGGAGATAATTGTATAAATCTCTGTGTTATTGTCAAGTGGTTCTTTCGCTCCCAGTTGTTCTGGTTGTATTCCACTGTCGAGACCCTACACGTAGGAGAACGAGGCATCAGATCGCTCAGACCTCGGTTGTATCTATCTCAACATCGCATTTACAGTTCAGGTATGAGCTTCTACGCATGTTACTAACGTACTGTATGCTTACACCCTGAATACTATGTCTGGATATGTTTATTTTTCCATGGCGCTACGCTCTGTTAATAGGGCTAGAGCTGGGTTTAATTAGCTATAAACATTTTTTTTCATATACAGTCTCGTTTACTATCGAGAACTGATTTCGAGACTACTGGAGAAATTTCTCGTGGATATTTCTCAGTCCGGGTATATTAATTCTTTTGTTTATCCCAATCTCCCTTTTTACATTTCGTATAGTCTTCTAAGGATGTAAGACGTGAATACTCTATCGTTCTTGACAGGAGTTTACTCCTAATCGTCTTTGGTGAATTTACGCATGGCGTGTGAATGAGGGACATCTTGATTTTGTTCGTTTCTTCTACAGTAAGAAATTCATAACCCAGTCCAGAAATCGATTCGATTTTATCACTCGACTCCTGGCTTTCTCGTTCGTATTTGAGCTTCCTGGGTTTCAAATTTTTTTTAATATTGTTCAATTATCTCTGTTTTAGGTCGTTTTTATAAAAAGAGGGATTCCTCATCTGTCAGGTAATCCCTTTATTATTTTTGTTTGTATTATACTTCACCTCAATTAATCGATATGTATATTCACCGTGTTCTTGTTTTATACAGGTAATCTGAATTCCATACCAATTTCTTCTCAGGGATACCTTGACAGGGATGTCTCATTCATTTTAATTTTTCTTCACCTTTCCCTTTCAGGTCGGTATCAAAAGCATCTAGCTCGAAATGTAACCAGACTCGCATATCATTATTGTACATAGTTTTTGTCCAAACCATTCGGTCTTACCTTCATAATTTCTCTATTCGATATTGTAAAAGAATGATTTCATTGAACCGAGTCTTTGTTACTAAGACTCTGTTGATATGGTCACTGCGACCTCCTAAATTTAATAAGTTATCTGGGGACATGCTTATTATAATTCATTTTTGTTGTTTGCACAACTTTACCTATGGATTCCATATATATACATATATATTCTCTTCCTGTTTGATAAGGACATAGTTATGTTACTCTCTGGTGATTTCAGATATCTATTTTATATTGATACTCATGATGAGAATTTTATTCCTGTTACATCTGTCTGTTTCCCTTTGCTAGACAGAACTGATAATTTTACTAATCTTATATTGTATTTCTGCTTCCTGTACTAATTTCCTACAACATTAGGTAATTATTTATTTCACCAGGGTACTTACCTCTGAAATAAATTTTTGGGGCTTGACATCTGGCTTATGTAGTTATATGTATTTATCTACTCCATTAACATACCTTTTTCCCTGTCTCTTGACTTAAATTTTGCAGATATTACTTATTGGATAACTAATAATAGGTTCTCGAAATCTATTGTTTGATTTTCTCATATGTTCAGTAGGTTTTATTCTCTAGCTAATACTTCCACTAGCATTATTAATTGTCATTTTTTGATAGATCTGAGAAACTGTTAATTTCTACCTTTCCCAGCTTATATAGTTAGCAGGCCTTTATATAAATTTCCATGCAATTCTTATTTTTCCAATAAATATTCAATTTTGATCATTCCTTGGTAAAAGATGTTAGTCACAGTTTCATACATAACTCTCAGCTCACAATTATGTACAAGTTTGGCAATTGTGTTTAGCTCTATTTCATTGCTATTTAAAGATTTCCATGGTACTAAAGTATGTTTCCTTCCCTTCTGTCCTCATTATAGAATAGAAATTTATAAATAGTCATGCAATACTATTTTGGAAATCTATGTCTCTGTACCTCACTTAGATACTTCAGAAATCTATAGTTCTGCTCTGTATGTACTTAATTCCTCCTGCCCACAGGTTTATGGGTTTTCCATAGTGTTGACTAAATTAATTCTATTTTTCACAGAAACAGATTAAAGTTACATAATTATAAATTATGAGGTAACATAATCTCCAGATTTAAACCAGGAACTAGTTTAGAGTTTCTGGCTTATTTGTCCTCATTTTTCTGGTTCCTACAACCATGCAGTACTAATAGAATTTAGTTATTCTACCATTCTATAAATGTATGGAACACCATCACAACAAAAAAATTGCAAGAATTATACAGCTACAGTCATTAACCTTTACACTTAACAACAATTAATTTTAATCATTCATAGTACTGTGTGCATACCACTTTGGTACTTGACCAGTCCCCCCAACCGTAGAGTCCCTCTATCTCCCGGACTCACCCCCGAGCTGAGATCACTTCCATTCCAGACCAACCTCTAATCTGTTCAGGAATAGCTTAGTTAAGCTTTTCCTCCCCAAAGCGTGTTTCTAATTTTGCGTCCATAATATTAGGATGTTTTTCTTCCTATTTGCCTAGGCTTCCGTATTTAGGGACTTTTAAAGCTACTTTCTGCTTTTCCCAGCTTTTTACCTCTTCCCAACTACTTTCCACATCATTGGGGAAACTAGATTTTCCTCAAAATCTAATTTGGAAATAAATTCTTTCAAAAATTTTTGAAAGATATTTGGGGAAAGTATTTGCCTTTATCCATCCTCATGGATTTAGCAAGTGATCTCATAATTCTCATTTTGGTCAATCTGCACAGAATTATTTTATTCATTTTTTCAAAATTAAATATTTAATTACATCCACAAAATAATTATCCATTAGGGTCCACTCCCCTTTGGATTAAAGTTCAAATGTCTAACTTTGACAGAACATAAAACTAGGGGTGTTACATATTCCCCCTCTGAAAACAAACACCGTCCTTGGTGTTGATATTTAACTACTAGAGCTCATTTTTTTTCAAACAAAAATGGATATTTTTCCATCATTTCAGCTTCTCTTTCCCATGTAGCTTCTTTAGTAGTAAAGTGCATCCACTGCACCTTTACTCTTGCTACCATTCAATTCCTCAATTCAATTTCTTCCCGCTCTAATATTTGAAGCGGCTCTGGAAGGAACTCCCCTTCTGGTTCCACCTGTATCACATTCCAATCAACAATGTGAGAAGCATCATGTATATATCTTTTCAATAATGAAACATGAAACACATCATGAACTTTAACATGGGGCGGTAAGGCCAGCTTATAAGTCACTAGTCCCACCCTTTCTAACACTTCAAAAGGCCCACAATATCTAGGAGCTAATTTTTCACAACTCCCAGCATAAAGTGTGTTCTATTTTGGTTTAATACGCAAATACACATGCTCCCCCACTTTAAATTATCGATGTACCCTCTTCTTATCAGTATAGTTTTTCTGGCGATCTTGTGCTGACTTGATGTTTCTCTGTATTTGTTTAACAATTCTTTCTATCTCTTGTAAGGCATCTGGTCCCAACATTAGTTTATCCTCCGGTTGGCTCCAGCTCAAAGGGGTACGACATTTCCTTCCATAGAGTGCTTCAAACAGACTCATTTTGATGGAGGATTGATAGCTATTATTATAGGAAAATTTAGCTAAATGCAAGTAGTCTTCCCACTTTGATGGTCTAGCCATCACATACATTCTCAGCATATCTTCCAAGATCTGATTAGTTCTCTCTGTTTGACCATTTGTCTGAGGGTGATAGGCAGTGCTAAAATTCAACTTAGTACCCATCCCTCCAAACAGAACCTTCCAAAAGGCTGTGGTGAACTTAGCATCTCTGTCGGAAATAATCATCTTTGGGACCCCATGTAACCTTACTATCTCTTTTAGGAACACTTCTGCTACTTGGGTTGTCCCAAAAGCAGACTTTACAGGTATAAAGTGTGCAGCTTTTGTTAAAGTGTCTACTACTACCATAACTGAGTCATGCTGGTACTTGGTTCTGGGTAATCCTGTTATGAAATCCATAGAAACAGTATCCCATTTCCATTCTGCAATTGGCAAAGGATTTAGAAGACTAGCAGGATGTTGATGTTCAACTTTAAATAGTTGGCACTCCATGCATCTAGCCAAATATTTTGCTACATCTCTTTTCATTCCTGGCCAAAACAACTTCTTTTTCAAAGCTGTTAACATTTTCTGATATCCAGGATGCCCTGCATACAGCTATTTGTGACATTCATCTAGAATCTTTGTTTTCAAAGACTCCACATTGGGAACATATAATATGTTTTTATAGCAGATCAATCCTTTCTAGTTTTAAGTGTACTCAGCCATCTCCTTTTTTAGTGTTTTCACCTGTAGATTCTCATAATTGGGATCCTGGTCTGCTACCTGTTTCACTAGATCTTCTAACTCCAATTTTACACTACTTCCAATGCTGTTTATGTGTTGGCAAGAATTTCTGCTCAAAGCATCAGCAATTTTATTTTCTTTCCCTCTGATATGTTTTATGTCCATATCAAATTCACTCAGAAAAGATAGTCATCTGGCTTGTCAAGCATTCAAATCAGTTTGGGAAAAGAAGTATTTAAGACTAATATGATTAGTCATCAATGTAAATTTCTTTCCAAGGAGATAGTGTCGTCACATCTTCAAGGCATGAATTACAGTAGCCAACTCTAAATCATATGCACTATAGTTATGTTCATGTGTCTTAAGTTTCCTAGATTAATATGCAATCACTGAATTTTCCTACAAAAGGACTCCTCCCAACCCCTCTGTACAGGCATATATACATACAACAAATTCTTTATCAGGATCTGCAATCTTCAGTATAGGGGTTGTAGTGAGTTTTAGTTTTTATTGGTCAAAACTGTTTTGGCATTTTTCAGTCCACTAAAATTTGACACCCTTCTTTTGTAGTGATGTTATGGGATATGCTATGGCAGAAAATCTCTCCACAAATCTGAGATAATAACCTGTAATCCCCATGAATGATCTTATTGCTGAAACATCAGTTGGCATAGGCCATTCTTTAATAGCCTTTATCTTTTCAGGGTCAACAACCAACCCTTGTTCAGAAATAATATGTCCCAAGTATTGGATCTTGTCCTTATAAAGTTCACATTTGTTGAATTTTGCATACAATGGTTTTCTTTCAGAGTTTGCAACACTATCCTCAAGTGTTCTTTGTGCTCCTCCTCACTTTTTGAATAAAATAAAATATCATCTATGAACACAAGTACAAATTTATCCAAGTACTTGTTTAACACACTATTCATTAGGCACATAAAGGTGGCAGGGGCATTTGTCAAAATGAAAGGTAGGACTACAAATTCGTAGTGACCATACCTAGTTCGAAAAGCTATTTTACTAATGTCTTCCTCCTTAATTCTGAGCTGGTGATAACCAGTCCTTAAGTCAATCTTCGAAAATACTGAAGTTCCTCTCACTTGATCGAAAATATCATCAATTCTGGGCAGAGGGTATCTGTTTTTAATTGTCAGCTTATTCAGCTGACGATAATCAATGCACATTCTAAAGGTTCCATCCTTCTTTTTCAAAAATAGCACCGGTGCTCCCCTAGGATACACACTTGGTCAGATATAGCCTTTATCCAGCAATTCCTGCAATTGCATTTTCAGTTCCATGAGTTCGGGGGGGCTCATTCGATAAGGGCTCGGGAAATAGGTGTTGCTCCCAGCACAAAATCGATTGAAAAGTCAATCTCTCTTTTGGGGGGAAGATGGGGAATCTCATCTGGAAAGACTTCCTTAAACTCTCTCACTACTGGCAAAGTATCCAGCAGATTTTCTTCAGGTTGTTGTTCTAATTCTTCAACATGTACTGCATAAATTTGATATCCTTTCCTAGCTGTTCTTTTTAATTGCAGTGTTGATATTTGTCTTACAGAGATGGGTTTTGGTTTTCCCTTGAGCACAAAAGGTTTCCCTTGTTCATCTATGCAATGCAGAGTTTTATCCCAACAATTCATCATTGCCTTTCTCTTTTCCAGCCAGTCCATTCCTATCAGCAAGTCATACGAACCTAATGGCAGAATGTTTAGATTTACTTCTGTCTGAAAATCATTTAATTTAATTGTTGTTTGGGGTAATTTATGTGTTACCTTCCTCTTGGTTCCAGTGGCTAACTGGACCAGCCAAGACTGCTTAAATTTTTCAGTTTTGAGATTGCATTTTTCTACAATTTTTGGACTAATGTAACTCAAGGAAGCACCTGGATCAATTAAATCTGTAACAAATTTGTCAGCAATCTTACCTTCCATCTCAACCATGGTAGCTTGGTGTTCTGCTTGTCGATTTTCCAAGGCTACACAGATAGTGGGTATATTTCTTGCTATGTCATTTACTGTGGTAGCTTCTCAATCTCTCATAATCATCTGAATATTTCGGTGGGGACAATCCCTCAAGAGATGAGGTTCCCCACATCCCCAGCATTTCAAGGGTTCCCTCATTTTAATTGTGCTAGAGCAGTTTGACTTTCTTTGGGTTTGTTAAATTTCTTCCGCTGATGATCCCTGCCAAATTTCTTCAAATAAGCTGGTTTCTGTTTCTTCCCTTTGAATTCACTCTTATTTACCCAGCTTTTTCCGTGTTCATTTTTTCCTTTGAACTGCTGGTAACATAATCTAGCTTTTCTCACCGCTTCATCCATGGTTTTTGGATTGTCAAACTCTATTTTCTCCTTGTATACAACAGGTAAACAATTCAGAAACCTTTGCACCTTTGCCTTCTCTTCACGAATGTAAGGGACATATCTCAACAAATTTGTAAACTTAGTGACAAACTCATTAATAGTAAGTTGTCCCAGTCTAAGCTCATGAAATTCCGTTGCTTTATCATCATAATAACATTCATTAAAGTAATGGTTTTTAAACTTAACCTAGAAATCTTCCCAAGTAACTGTCTTTTCATCAATGGCATGAACCATTTTTGTGTCCTCCAACCACAAGGTAGCCTTACCTTGTAGCTAGTAGACATCTAATCTGGCTTTCAGATTGCTTTCATATTCATAAACTTGGAAATATTTAATCATGTTCAACAACCAGGCTTCAGCATCTTCCCCCTTCTCCCCATCATAGGAGGGAGGTTTGATCTTTCGAAATTCCCCCTTTAATTCCTTTTTATGCTTATATTGATACCTAACAACATCGTCTTCCTCAGACTCATCATTCTTCCTCTTTCCGGAACCTTCACCTTCTTGGCTGTTCCGCGAAGTTAGTTCTCTGATGAGATTTTCCTGCTCCTCACTGGCTAATGACAATCTGTCATTCTGGTTTCTTAACTCAACCATCTCTCATTGCAAACTGTGCAACATAGCCATCACTGGAGCATTGGGATCTGGTGTATTATCTTAATCACGTAGATCAGCATAAATTTCATCATTTCTAGCCATTGGAATTGTTTGTTTCAGCACCACACTGTACACTAAACAACATAGATCAGTAATAATAAGAATTTTTTTTATAAATAATAAACACAATGAGCACATAAAAATAGTGAGCACAACAACAACAGCCCAGTGTTATGTAACATGAGCTCTGATACCATTTGTAACGTCTCTTCCTTTCCACCACAAAATTTTTTATTTTATTTTATTTTATTTCTGTGCCTCTTGGCAACAGTTGTTTAGTTTTACTTTCAACTTCGTCAACTTATAATCTGACCTGGAATAGGGTTCCTATTCCTTTTAATACTCTTGTAAGGAAATTTTTATTGCTCTCCTTCTCACAATATTGGAGGCTTATGTTAACCACATATATTTTTATATGACCCTTATACAATAATATTTTATTCCCTTACCATTGCTATATGGTCGCATTTATTCCAACATTTTTCTATCTATGAATATATCTACCCATACCATTCGATCTATTCAATACATTGAATTCAATAATGTTGTTCACATAACACTACCTACACGTTGATGTACAATAGTAACCTCTTATGGGTTTTACGTTGGTATATGATTTTTTGATCTTTAGCCTTTGTATCTTCCACGATTTAACTTTGTTTGTCATTTCACTTTACTCAATGCATCGAATGGTTATTTTTATTTACGACTTATGTCACGTATTTGAATTGGTTTTAGTTTTGTGGCCACTATTCCAATGTGAATGAGAGTTACCATCATATCATAGATTTCTCACGTACAGTTCAATTTATGGTGATTTCACTGTGGAGATGGGTGTATTAACTTTCAATGCATGCATTTCATCTCGTTGGAAATTTTGGCTCAACGTAGTCAGCCACTTCAACCCCTATCAGACTTCCCACGTCATCTTTTTCAATGGTACTCGGTTGATTTATCCCATTGTTTTGGCTTTCATTGAATTCACATGCAGGATTGTATGCATCTATTCTTCACTTATAGATGTCACGCCAGAGTACTCTATCATTCATGTCAGCCCTACGACATTAGTGAAGGTACTGTGGAGTCGATTTCGTAGATCTATGTATTTATGTGTTGGACGATAGGTATTAATTTCCAATATCACCCATTCGATCCGTGTATAGACCATTGATCTGGGTCCACTTGGACGATGGAGATTGATCTTGTCCATTAGGGTTTGTTGGTTTTTGGATTGGAGATAATTGTATAAATCTTTGTGTTATTGTCAAGTGGTTCTTTCGCTCCCAGTTGTTCTGGTTGTATTCCAGTCTCGAGACCCTGCACATAGGAGAACGATGCATCGGCTCACTCAGAACTCGATTGTATCTATCTTGACATTGCATTTACGGTTCAGGTATGAGCTTCTATGCACGTCACTAACCTACTGTATGCTTACGCCTTTAATACTATGTCTGGATATGTTTATTTTTCCATGGCGCTACACTCTGTTCATAGGGCTAGAGCTAGGTTTAATTAGCTATAAACATTTTTTTTTCATATACAGTCTCGTTTACTGTCGAGAACTCATTTCAACACTACTGGACAAATCTCTCGCGAATATTTCTCAGTCCGGGTATATTAATTCTTTTTTTTATCCCAATCTCCCCTTTTACATTTTGTATAGTCTTCTGAGGATGTAAGACGTGAATACTTTATCGTTCTTGACAGGAGTTTACTCCTCATCGTCTTTGGTGAATTTACGCATGGCGTGCGAATGAGGGACGTCTTGATTTTGTTCATTTCTTCTACAGTAAGCAATTCATAACCCAGTCCAGAAATCGATTTGATTTTATCACTCGACTACTGGCTTTCTCATTCGTATTTGAGCTTCCTGGGTTTCAATTTTTTTTTAATATTGTTCAATTATCTCTGTTTCAGGTCATTTTTATAAAAATAGGGATTCCTCATCTGTCAAGTAATCCCTTTATTATTTTTGTTTGTATTATACTTCACCTCAATTAATCGATATGTATATTCACCATGTTCTTGTTTTATACAGGTAATCCGAATTCCATACCAATTTCTTCATTGGGATACCTTGACAGGGATGTCTCATTCGTTTTAATTTTGCTTCACCTTTCCCTTTCAGGTCGATGTCAAAAGCATCTGGCTCGAAATCTAACCAAACTCGCATATCATTATTGTACATAGTTTTTGTCCAAACCATTTGGTCTTACCTTCGTAATTTCTCTATTCGATATTGTAAAATAATGATTTCATTGAACTGGGTCTGTGTTACTAAGACTTTGTTGATAAGGTCACTGCGACCTCCTAAATTTAATAAGTTATCTGGGGACATGCTTATCATAATTTATTTTCGTTGTTTGCACAACTTTACCTATGGATTCCATATATATACATATATATTCTCTTCCTATTTGATAAGGACAGAGTTATGTTAATCTCTGTTGATTTCAGATATCTAGTTTATATTGATACTCATGACAAGAATTTTATTCCTGTTACATCTGTCTGTTTCCCTTTGCTAGACAAAACTGATAATTTTACTAATCTTATATTGTGTTACACTTCTGTGCCTAATTTATACATGAGTAGATAGTGTGTTATTTCACTGAAATTACTTACATAAAATCAATTTTTGGGGCTTGACATCTGGCTTATGTAGTTATATGTATTTATCTACTCCAGTAACATACCTTTTTCCCTGTCTCTTGACTTAAATTTTGCAGATGTTACTTATTGGATAACTAATAATAGGTTCTGGAAATCTATTGTTTGATTTTCTCATATGTTCAGTAGGTTTTATTCACTAGCTAATACTTCCATTAGCATTATTAATTCTCATTTTTTTTAATAGATTTGATAAACTGTTAATTTCTACCTTCCCCAGCTTATATAGTTAGTAGGCCTTTATATAAATTTCCATGCAATTCTTATTTTTCCAATAAGTATTCAGTTTTGATCATTTCTTGGTAAAGGATGTTAGTCACATTTTTATACATAACTCTCAGCTCACAATTATGTACAAGTCTGGCAATGGTGTTTAGTTCCATTTCATTGATATTTAAAGATTTCCATGGTACTAAAGTATGTTTCCTTCCATTTTGTCCTCATTATAGAATAGAAATTTATAAATAGTCATGCAATACTATTTTGGAAATCTATGTCTCTGTACCTCACTTAGTTACTTCATAAATCTATAGTTCTGCTCTGTATGTACTTAATTCCTCCTACCCACAGGTTTATGGGTTTTCCATAGTGTTGACTGAATTAATTCCATTTTTCATAGAAACAGATTAAAGTTACATAATTATAAATTATGAGGTAACATAATCTCTAGATTTAAACCAGGAAGTGGTTTAGAGTTTCTGGCTGATTTTTCCTCATATTTCTGGTTCCTACAACCATGCACGACTTATAGAATTTAATTATTATACCTTTCTGTAAATGTACGGAACACCAGAACAAACAAAACATTGCAAGAATTATACAGCTACAGTCATTAACCTTTACACTTAACAACAATTGATTTTAATCATTCATAATACTGTGTGCATACCACTTTGGTACTTGACCATTCCTTCCAACCGTAGAGTCCCTCTATCTCCAGAACTCACCCGCGAGCTGAGACCACCTCCAGAACAGACCAACCTCTGATCTTTTCAGGAGTAGCTTATTTAAGCTTTTGCTCCCCAAAGCCTGTTTCTAATTCTGCGTCTAGAATATCAGGATGTTTTTCTTCCTGTGTGCCTAGGCTTCCGTATTTAGGGAATTTTAAAGCTACTTTCTTCTTTTCCCAGCTTTTTACCTCTTCCCAACTACTTTCCACATCATTGGGGAAACTAGATTTTCCTCAAAATCTAATTTGGAAATAAATTCTTTCAAGGATTTTTGAAAGATTTTTGGGGAAAGTATTTGCCTTTATCCATCCTCATGGATTTAGTAATTGATCTCATAATTCTCATTTTGGTCAATCTACACAGAATTATTTTATTCATTTTTTCAAAATTAAATATTTAATTACATCCAAAAAATACTTATCCATTGGGGTCCACTCCCCTTTGGATTAAAGTTCAAATGTCTAACTTTGACAGAACATAAAACTATGGGTGTTACAAGAAGTGTTAGGAGTCATACACAGAAAGACCAAGTAGAGCATATAGAATCACCTAAACCATCTCCCATCACTAGAAAAAAAGGACCACATATTCCTGCAACAAAAGCGATCCTTTGTATCGAGTAATGTAGAAGTTTTCGGGAGAGACCATCAGCCCCTTCTTGGACAACATATGAGCACGCATACTGCACTCTCAATATATGTGATTTAAGGGAAGATTGTTGAGATTTGTGAGGAGAGTCTTAATTCTTTGAATCCACCCAAACAAACCTATCGGATGTAGGAGAGCCTGACCTGAAAGTCCATCCAAAACAACCTTGGAATCTCCATACACATTAACAAAAGGTAAATGTAAATTGAGAGACATCCATAAGCCACTCCATAAGGCAAGGAGTTCTCGCTTGACATTGGACCCATTATCCCTGTTCCAATGGATCTCGAATCTTTCCAAGTTATCAATCTTAATCCAGGCACCACATCCACACAATCGACCCTATTGTGCCCCATCAAAAAACACTGCAGGGAGTGATATAGGATGGGGTCTGATCCGGTGACAAAGATCCTTCACAATAGGGGACGAAACTCGTTGTGAATTTATGCAAGCCATGATGGCTCCATATATGTGTCCAATAATAACAAACCTATCTTCAAATATAGCACAATTCCAATCCAGCCAAACCTCCCAAATGAGGAAGAAAGGAGGAGCTTTCAAAATCTTTTTGAGTGCACCCCAAGTAGAAAAGGTGTTTATAAAAATATCCAGTCTCCATGCGGGATCAATAAGAAACTAAGAGAACAGTGCCCAAACTTTGAGCACCAATAGACATTCAAGAAATTAATAAAACGTTTCTCAAAAGAATGGACCAATATCTCTTACTAAGTGTTACTCATTTCATTTTGTCAAATATCAAATTTTGGATTGAGGGCTTTCTTCAACCTGCATACATGAGAGTCTCTCACGAGTCTCTATCCTATACTTCGAACCCCAGAGGTTGCTCCACATACACTTCTTCCTTTATCAAACCATGCAGAAAGGGAGTCTTCACATCCATTTTATGAAAATTTCATCCTTGCATAGCAGAAAAAGCTATAATAGATCGGATGGTGGTATATCAGGCCAAAGGTGCAAATATATCATCATAGTTTATGCCTTCCTTTTGAGAGAAGCCACGGGCAATTAATCTTGCCTTCAACTTTTCATCAATACCATCAAATCCATGCTTGATCTTATAGATCCATTTTCAGGTGACAACAAATTTTTCCTTCGATCTCGAAACCACATCCCATACATCATTCTTCATAATGGACTCGTACTCTTCATGCATAAAATCCTTCCAGACATGATGCTTTATGGCTTCTTCAAAAGTTCCATGCTCATATTATACGATTGTAATCATGGCTGCTAGATACCCTTGGTATCTATTCAACTTCTTTCTTTCACAGAATGTCCCCCTTGGGGCCATATGTCTCTCGGCATCTTCGAGAGTATCTTGGAGTCACGAGGGCATTCTCTTCATTGAAGGAGGTGGATCAATGGGGTCCATCGGTCCTTCAACATCGGGCATCATCTCATCCTTTGGTTCTTCATGATTCCCAAAACTTACTTCATTATCTTCCTCAGAGCTCGGTATATTTATCACTTTCCTAAGGGAAGTATCTTCATCAAAGGTAACATTGTGGTGAATCTCCACTTCTATTTGACTAGGCACATAGACTCTATAAGCCTTCGAAGTTTCACTGTAGCCCACAAACATTCCCTTCTTCCCAGAAGCATCCATCTTGCTTCTCTTCTCCTTCAAAACATGGAAATAAACGGGACAACCAAAAATTCTAAAATGAGAAACATCGGGTTCCTTACCAGAGAAAACCTCTTCGGGACTTTTGCAGTCCACAGCGGAATGCGGGCATCGATTTCGTGTGTACACAGTAGTGTTTGCAACTTCTTCCCACATAAAATTCAGAATACCCTGGTCACATAGCATGGCACGAGAATCTTCCACAATGGTCCTATTCTTTCTTTCAACAACGCCATTTTGCTCAGGAGTATATATGGTTTTGGTCTCCCTCTTGATGCCAGCGTCTCTGAAAACATTATTGAACTTGTTTGTCTCATATTCAGTGCCGTTATCGGTCCTAAAAATCTTGATCTTCTTCCTTGTTTTATTTTTCACCAAGGATTTGAAGGTACAAAACCACATGAAAGCTTCATCCTTCTTCTAGGTATTGTAAGAGAAGTCATCTATAAACATCATATAATAAGAACATCCTCCCAAAGATGTGACGGGAAGCATACTAGACAAACCATAATGTATCAATTGCAAGACATTATATGTCTTTGTGACACTTGAGGGGAAAGGTCCCCTTGTATGCTTTCCTTTGGCACAACCCTGACTTACACATTCATGAGCAATTTTGAATTCGGGCATCCTTGTCACCACCTTCCTTACTTTGGGAAGGGCTTTGTAATGAAGGTTTCCAAACCTCCTGTGCCATAGTTCGGTTTGAGGAATAATATCACATGTCATAGCCCCCAGTGGACTTCCTCCAACCTAGTAGAGCGTATCAAATCTAAACGCAATCATGAGAGCTTCCTTGAAACTCTTCTTCCATATGCGTACCTTTCCATCGATGAATTCCACCTTGAAACCTTTGTCTTCCATGGCCAAAATAGACACAAGGTTCTTCTTCAAATCAGGTACATATAGTACATCTTGCAAGTGGAGGACCTGACCTTGAGATAAGTGGAGGGTCATAGTCCCTATCCCTTTCATGGGATAGGTGGCATTATCTCCAACGATAATTTTCAAATTAGTATCCTTCTCAATAAAATTATAAAGTGCTTCTTTAAACCCAGCGAGGTGCCTTGTAGCCCCACTATCAATCAACTAAACATCCATGGTGTCAGGTGGAGATGCAGCAGAGAGGGTAAATACAAGAATGAATTCATTTTTCTTATCATCAACAACATTATATTCCTCATACCTGAAATTTCTTGACCTTTTGAAAGGTTTCCTATTTCCATTGCAGCCAGATGGAGCCTTCCTCTTTCCTTTGAACCCGTTATTCCTTTGATTTCCATTCTTTTTGTTGTTGTTGTCATCATCCCCATGATAATCCCTTTTATTAGGGAATTCTCTAGCATAGTGTCTAGTATTGTTACATGTGTAACATCTTCCTTTCTTTTCTTAGGACCATGCTCTTCCATGGTTCCTCGGACCACCATTGTTATTCTTCTTAGAACGAGCAGTGAAGGCATCATTACGTTAATTTTCATATTTCATCATTATTGTTTCCTCTTGAGTGCATCTGTACAATACTTCGTCAAGATCAGGAATCACATTATTATTGAGAATGGTAGTAATGGATACATGCCATTTGGAGGGATACCTCCAAGTGCGGTTATAATAATTTCTCGATCAACTATCGTTTCCCCAATGGAAAGAAGATTATTCCTAATCTCAGTTAACTTCAGAAAATAAGATTGAACGGATTCATCCCTACCTTTCTTGAGATTCTTCAATTGGTTCTTAAAGAAAAAAACTTGATTTGCATTGTTGGACTTGAACATATTGACCAACTTATCATACATATCCTTAGATGTACCGAGCTCAAAGATGTAGGCAACCAGACTTTTATGGATGGAATCCTCGATGATCAGCTTAGCTTTGATTTCTCATTTTTATACTTCATCTTGGTGGCAGCAGGTGGAGATGATGGAGGCTCTTTCATTTTACCCTGCCCATAGTCCATGACACCTTGATCTTCCAAGCATGAAAGTCAGACTTTCCAGTCAACTTGTCATCAACTTTGAAGCCATTATAATTTGAGGTACCCATGAATCCTTAACAAATACTACTTCTTCAATGATTGCTCTCAATACAAACTTGGGCTTTGTCTTCAACTTAGCTCTGATACCATGTAAATTTTCGTAGATGTTCTATGCTTTAGGCAACTTTACTTTAAACTTGATATCAAATAGCAATCACATAAACATAAAAGTAAAACGTTGATAGAACATACCAATATATCAACGAAAGACAAGCCAAAAATACACTTAACTTGATCAACAAAATATATGTGTGGTGCATTACGACAATTAATAGGATGCTTCAACCAAAAAAGTCTCATCATGATCAACCAACCATAATGTATCACACAACCCTCAAGACAGCTCTACAATAGTGAACCCAAAGTCAACAAAATTCAACGTTGTCAAATCAACGATCAACAGAGCACGATCAAAGGTCAATGTCCAGCCTCAGTTTTTGTGGCAGAAAATGACGACTGCAGAAATCGAAATTTTGGGAGAGTTTGTGGTCAATTTTACCTAGCGTTGACCAAAGTCAACGTTGGTCAAAGCTGCCCTAAAACCCTATATTAGAACAAAAAACCCTAGTTATTTTTTCCCACATGTGAGAGAAGAGAAGCCTCCAAATGTGAGATCGAAACAATGCGATGCAAGAGAGAAATGTGTGATGAGTGATGGTGAAAATGACCTCCAACGTTGACCAATATATATCCATCAGTGAGGGGGTGTGACACATCTGTTGGGGCTCCAAGCCTACATTACAATTCTATCCGACCTTGCACATAAGTGGAATTAAGTCAAAATAAATGTTCTACTCATCATATCATGATGATCTTTAGATTGATCTTGCACCTTTATGAAAGAGGAATCCAATAAAAATATCATCATCATCATCTGAGCATTACAACATGGAGTTTGGGCATAGTTTCCCAAAATTAACATGTATTCTATACCATGAGTTCATCATCAAACTGACCTTGGGGGCATATCCCAGGATGGGGCTCAAAGAGGCCTTTACCCACACAACCATATAAGCCTCACACATATCCAAAAATAACCATCTGCGAATCAAAGCCCTTTTCTGAAGGCTAGCCACCCTTACCCACAATCCTCATATTCTAAAATCACCTACTTAATATCTGGCACTAGCTTGTAAAACTTATTCCGAGTCATACCCTTTCAAGTAATGTTTTGTCTACTTACCCCATCAATACACTTTATGCCATCTGGAATATATGATAGTACTTTAACCACATCCCCCTCTTTGTAATAACTTCCATAATTAGAAGTCGTCATCCGAGAGGGGAAACAACCCAGCTTGGGCATTAGATAGGATTGACCCAGACCCAAAATCAAATGTTTTTAGAATGACAGAACCGTGACAGGGAAAGTTAGAGAATATAGAATTTTGTGAGGTAATGTCAAGGACATCAATAAGAAGTTATGGAAACGATAGAATTACGTGAGATCAAACCAATCTCGTTACCAACAAATGAACAAAGACCCAAGGTGGTAGCCTAAAAACGGTGGCCGGTAAAACTAGAGGGGCGAGTTCACACAGAGCCGAATTACAATTGACAACAACAACAACACCCAGCATAATGCCACCAGCGGAAACATAATTAAAACCCAAATTCTTTACAAGGTATGGAAATAATGAATGAATCTATCCATTTGTTCCAAAGGAAGATAAAACTCGATTGATTTAGTGGTAAGAGATACTTAGAGTTCTTAGATTATTCGTGAGTGGATAATCCAACCCCCTGTTTTACATTTGGATTATTATAGGAAGCTCCCCAATGAATATTCACGATGGCCTTCAATATAACCAGTGCATCGGACTCTAATAACCAAATATGTATAATGATAATATTAACCGTTGGAACCATAATGTTCACTCCATACACCCATCAATAAACACCTAACACCTACCGACGAAAAGCAAGACATCTACAGAGTGAAAGCCCTCGCTATCTAGAAGAACATGAGGCCAAAGACTGCTTCAAAGTCAACATACAGAAAACTATTCTATATAGATCTTCGCCATAAAAGCTTATCTGTTAAGGGGATCCTCATAAGCCGTCTGCCACCCCAGCTAGCAGAAATGCATGTGGCCAGTTCTTAAAATTATACCCCACCCTGGTACTGCCATAAACTAACACTATCACATAGGAAATGGCTACCCATATATCCTATAGGACCATCACATTTTCATTCCCTTTAAGACACAAGAGACACCAAACTCTAACCAGAGAGGAAAACAGAGACACTCTACCCTGACCAAAAAAAACCTAGTGATGTGTAGTATTTTTTTAGAGAGAAACACAATTATCTTTACGAATGATGTTGTATACTTGATAGTAATTGCACATAACTCCAGAGTAAGTTTAATTTAAAGTCTCTTAGTGGATTTAAATGCAGACGGTATGCAAGCCTTCCGATCGGTTGCATATTTTTGTAGAGTGGCATGATCATATTTCATTTTTTTTGTGAATTTGGAGCGGAATTTTAAGCAGCTAGTCGCTCAAAATATATCTGTTGTCCAGCCTCGAATACATCAGTTGTTGGTGAAGGTTTTAGAGGAAATAAAAAACTTTTCACTGGACTAACAAAAGGGCATGAGCTCTTGTATTTCTTGTATTCTTTGACAACGTTCTGTAAATCTTCATCGCTTGTGACTGATACCAAGACGTCCAGATCCAGTGTTGGCAACTTGCATTAACATCATTTCCCTTACACCGAATAAATCCTCCAGCTTTTTCATTAAATTTACAGTATAGTAATTTACAGGTGATTAATTAGGCTACCTATTGATTTAGAAAAAATAACGAGAATATACGTGCTAAGTAATTTTTTTGTTAGGGTTGTATCTAGTTAGCACACTGAGAAACAGAAGAATCTGATAGCAATGAAATATAAATAAATATACAGAGACATGAAAAGCACAAGGAGAGGAATAAATTTCATGAGACAAATTACCCTGGAAAGGGATGCTTCTATTGACAGTTACAAGTGTGGTGTCTCCTCGAACGTAGCGAAGAGGATGCTTGTCGCAACTTCTTGGAGCAAGCAGAATGATACCCCAAAGCTGCATAATAACTTAATATTATCGCTTGCAAAATCCTGGGATTTTGAGGAAGCGGTCATATCCTGTAAATTTTCCTAAGAGGCTTACCAATTTCAATTGAGGTCTGCAAATTTTATTTATTTTTTTAAATCAATTTTAAGACTAACATGTATATTCCATTTTTTGTTTTTTATCCTTCCTCTTTAAACAAGAAACTTCTACACATATATCACACTTGAAACAGTGTATCTTTTCAAAAAAACGTTCCATTCAGTTCTAGGAGATATAAAAATACAAAACACTATATGGATATTAAAAATAAATGTACATTTAAGTAAGTAATATGAGATTAAGAAAGAAAAGGGTTATAATTCAACACGTCAGATTAACTTTATTTTAAATAATTTTTAGTTTTTTTTAATTTTTTTCCCTCCTAATTTTATTCGACCTAAAAAAATATGGATAAAATTACATTTTGTAGATGTAGTAGATCATTAAATCATGGTAAAAGGATGAGTACAAAACTCAGAAAATAAACGTTTCTTAAAAAATAGGATGTCTGAGAAGTAGTTATAAAAAATTACATTTGGAGCTAAGTGTAAAACACAATTAACTAGCATTTCCTTCTTTTGTTTATTTTTACTTTCTCCAAAACTCCTTGACTATTAGCTACTTTATTCTGAGCTATATTTACAATTTCCAGTTGATTGTATTCTATAATTACCATTTTATTCTTTGCCATCTTCAACTAAGCCTCTTCTAGATGCATGAGGTCTTCTAATGCTACTCTCCTAGAGGTAGTTTCTTTGCTCTACTATAATGGAACTGAGGATCATTGTTCCCTTTTGCTCAATCTCTCAGTCCACAAATGTTCCTTGTGATTTCTGGTTATCCATAGGTTTTTCCATTATTCGATCCTCCTCTTTATCTCACGAAGGTTGCTCTTGAAACTACTGACCCTTTGGCTTTTGGAGTTTTCACATTTTTCTTTTCCCATGGACAAGAATTTTGTAGATGCCACGTGTGAAGACGTATATGACATATGATTAACATATTTTCAAAATCTAATAGTTGGGTCCATTGAAATTTTTTATGAAACAAGATGCTACAATCATGTAAACTCTTACTAAGGACTACTTCTACACATCCTAGCAAAAGTGAAAATTCTTTTTGAAGGTCTATCTAGATCCATCTTTACAAACTTTCCCACAATGTTTTTAATTCCGTCTAGAACTTGGCCGTGCCAAAAAGGAGGAAGAAGGTTGTGTACCTAGATAGACATTTTAGAAACGACCATGGTATTGGCATAAAACCCTCAAAACTATGAGGTTACAAAAGGACTCGTATTGCCTCAAAAAATGGGCCTTCATTTAGGTAAACTACACATCTTACAAGGAAATAAATTGTACAGCAAAAAATCCCTTGAACACAAGTGGATTTCACAAATTGAGGTCAATTTGTACATATCTGGTGATGTAGATCCTCTTCTTTTTACGAGAAACCATTAAATCTATAAATGACTGTTTGAGATTGGAGGATGGAGAACCATTTTGAAACTCATGGAAAATTTACTGCGATTGTGTGGACTTGATCTGTTTGTTCCACGATGTAAGGTCCAAAAATATAGGTATTTGGATCAAATTTAATCTGTGGCTCAACCTTTCTCTTCACTACATATTTAAAATATGTTGGACCCTTAGGTTATTGGGACCAACTCAAATTGATAATGATAGAAGAGTTTCTTTAAATGTCATAATCTTCTAGAAAAGAGTCATCTTGCATAGATCTACTTGCATAAATCAAATTTTGAAGCTTCATCATAAAACCCTCTATTTTTGATCTACTCCTTCACATCTTGCACTATATCTCCAACCTGAACTCTTATAAGAATCAATTTCCCATCAAGGGTTTTCACAAAAATTTTAAAAGATACCCTCCTTTCCCTTTAGCATTTGAGATTTGAAGGGGAGCTGAAAAAAATCATCCACATCTATAAATAGGGAACAATTTTCCTCCAGTTCTGGAATAGTAGATATCATATTAATGGAAGAATTTTTTTTTTTGCAATGGTTTTCCACCATGAAATCACAAAAGATGGACCCCACAATACATGCGTTTGGATCACCACAAGATGAAGACAAAGAAAAATACTACTGATTCTAGATGTGAGGCTCTCCAGATGAAACCCATAAAAGTAAAAAAATTCTCGATATGCGATCCTTCACAAAAACCCCGACCATGTCTAGAGAAAAAACACAATTTCAAAATCACAACTATTTTCTTAGTGGAAGAACACCGAACTTTTCTCAAAAAATTAGGGAAATATAACCCAACCAAAACCCACAAACATTGTTTCCCAATGCCTACATCATCACATAAGGAGTGATCTCCATATGCACCTGAAGTAAATTCACACTTCACATAGGTGGCCAAGGAGACACTGTAATCATCCAACGAAACCGTAACACTCCTCATGATGCCTCCTTTCAAGATCAAACTAAGATCTGACTTAGCTTAAATAATTTTTTTAATATTAACACACTTTATTCATAGATAAATTTAATTTTGAATATGGGTGTCATATATATCACAATTGAAGGCTCAACTGAAGAAATTTCTTATTTCATTAACATACGCTGCAATTTATGCATTGGTTGAGCCACAAATTCAATAGTGAATCAATCGACTAGAAAATACTCCTAAGGACTATTAATTATGAACCATATACTTCCCATTAGGGAACATTCATCTTGGACATATGAATATATTTCCCCATCATGACTGTTTCTAACACCTGCCCTTAATCATGACCTAAATGTTAACTTTCCGGCTAGTCTAAGTCTCACCTAGGCTTACAAACATGACTCAAATATTTATTTTTGAATTTATTTGCTACAGTGTATTGATGAAACTTTTTCTTGAACTTTTAGCTCCAAACTTATTTCTTCTTCTTCTTAATCTAGATCATGAACACTTGATATTGCTTCTTCTTATGACTAGGATGATGCCAATTCATTTCAACTCATTTTTCATCATGTCCACTTCCATCTTTGAGAGTTCTTAATCATTTTTTAATTGACATTACAATTGAGTTATATCTTCTTTTTTTGTTGCTTCTTCCTGCCTGCTACCAATACGTGCACACTGGTAAAAATTAATGAGATTTACAAAATCATCATAATTTTGGTTCTTTCCAAATTTATCTCTGTCTTCCTCTACCAAATCTTTATACTCAGTTTCATCTAGCTCATCCAATTTATTTTCAAGCAGTGTTGCTCTTCCAGTCATCAAATCATCCACAAGTCTCTTCTCCTACAACATTTGTAACCAATCTTCACTTGAAAATTTTTCATCATCATATAGTTTTACATAAGTTTTTGCACATTCATCATTAAATATTTCATCAAAGGGAGTTTCCTTACTATCACATGTTACTCTATTGTTAGCTACAAAAATACTTTCATGTCTTAATCCAAGTTATGATGCTTTCAACACAATCACTGATTTTAATAAAACTTTCATCAAATTCAAATTTCTCAATCCTCTCCATACTATACTTCATTTCAAAAATATCCCAAAATATTTTTTCACTACATACTTCACCAAATTCATGCAAAATACTAGACATGATGTATCCATCTTCTGTTGATATAATAAGAAGAAATAATACTACACCTCTACTCTTATCTTGGGGATTTATAGAAGTTTCTTGAACAAATTTCCATAAATCTACTGAACCAGGTAACGCTCCCATTTTCATTGCCCAAAGTTCAAAACTTTTACATGAGAATGATGGTAGCAGTGACATTAATTGTTTCAATATTGCACCAATTTCCTCAAATTCTTCATTGATCTGGTCTAGTTCTGTATATAGATCCTTAAGTGTGGGTTCTTTTTCCAGAAACATTTCATATTTTTCTGCAGCTTCTCCCCTTTGATTATTTCTCCTTAGTTGTTTGAGTTCTCTCTAGAAATATTTTATTCTCCTTTGTCGACCATCACCACTATGAATGCTCCTTTTCTCGTCTACAATTTCTTCGACCACAATTAACAAAAAATTTATGGCAATCAGCAATGACAACAAATTCCCTTCTTTTAACACTGCACAAGATCTAAACCAAATCTCCCCAATATTTCAAAGAACAAATAAATACCAACCAATGTCTCAAAATGAAATCACACCATCGCTTCGATTGCTTTGATTTTTTTTTTTAATAGTGAAATATCTCCCAAATATATTAACTAGCCTTTTAATAAACACACTCAAAACAAAGTCTTCAAAAAATTACATTTACTTTAATCCAAATACATTTTTTTTGTACTTTTTATACATAACTTAAAATATCTTTGAAATAAAAAGCTTTTAATTGTTATTTATAAAACCACCCATCCACGTAAAAGGATTTAATTTAAAATTTGTAAATGGTAAAAATTATAACTTGACCTCTCAAAACTGCATGACCTTGGATATTATAAGGGAGTAAGCTAACCATTTGACGAAATGCCCTTTTTTTTTGTGCCCCCAGTGATCGGCGAGTTCCTCCGGCGAACGCGGGTCCCACGGCCCCCTCCCCGTCTTTGTCCTACGACATTACTGTTTGATGGAGCCCGTTTAGGATTCGGTCACTGTTTCCATTTCCCCTCACCTACACATGGGGGAAACCATGAATGAAAATATTTTCCAGCGTTCCTCGAGTCGGATGAACAAGGACTTGCAAACCAGTCGACGGGAAGACACCAACCAGGGTGCCATGATCAATCGATCCTCCCCTGTAGCACCTGTAATAAAATATTCATGTCATTCCCTGTTACACACTAGCTGTATTGAAATCTATCACTCAACAAAAAATCGAAGGAGTTACTCACTCGACAAAGACCGGGTCTGTGGTGTCTGTTTTTTAAGTGACTATTTGCTTAGTTAAATTTCACTATTTGGTTTAAGTGGTAATTCTCAAATAAAGAAATATTTTCCTTTCTGTTACAAATCTTGATGGAATGAAAGCCCTCGCTGGACCACTACTGAAGGATTTATTCAGTCGATGGGAAAATCGATTTGTTTTGTTTAGTGAATGTCTGTTTTTAACTGACTGTCTATGTATTTTTAAGATAGAATCCACGAATAATTTGTTTAGCACAACCCATTTGATTTTTTTACTACAACCCATTTAATTTTTTTACCACAACCCAATTTATTCAGACCATTTTGTAAGGGAGAATAGGTCAACCATTTGGACAACCATTGTGCCAACTTGCTGGTCAACTGTTCCAACAACTCAATATTTAACTATTGCAACAATGGAATTAGGTTAGAAAAATGGTGAAGTAAGTGAAATGGGAGTAAATAATTTCCCTTCCAGTGAAAAACCCTAAAGAAAAACTCATCTTCTGTAGGTTGGAATTAGATTGGTCTCTTGTACAAGGAAAACACATGGACTCCTTTGATCGGATTGCAAAAATACCTTCAACTAGAATTGGAGACTTTATTAAAGGAGAGGAAATGAACCTCGATGCTCCATGTTCTTTCACTTGGGTACAAAAAAAATGCCCAGGCTCAAGGCCTACTTCTTCCTTTCTATATGAAGTGTAATTTTTTTTAGAAATCCTACGTATATATGTTGGTATTAATAGTGCTCCATAAGTTTTCATGGAATCATATGTATTGAGTTTTCAACTTTTTTATGCATCTATGCTTGTTCATATGGCCTTGATGAAAGAAGGGAACAAGATGAAATGAAGCGAAAATACTCATTTGTGAAAAAGAGGGAATGCTAATTCCATTTCATTGTAAAAATTATGGTTCAGATCCCTGAGGTTGCGATAATAACATATAACATGTATGAGCATGTAGATATCCAAGGATGGCCTTGTCATGGCCACTAGGACACCTCAGGTCCTTCTAGGGTGCTCGATCAGCCAAAGTTATCAAGGGACACCGTTTCCTATGTAGAGAGTTGTTTCCTCTTGGATGTGCTAGTTGACTCAGTTTGCAAAATGCATGTTAAAAAATATATTGACGTGGATGTTGCAACTCGAGATGGGGATTTATTTTTGTGTAGGAAAATTTTTGTTAACATATATCATCATCTAATGAAAGTAAATTATTAGTTGCATAAGAAGGATGAAATGAGTGTGAACCTTTGGTATAGGAAACTCCCAAAATATTTTTTCTTTTATCAAAAGCCCAATGGTGGAGATGTCATTTTTATAATTGGAATTCAAATGAAGTAGATGTTGGAGACCATGGTGAAGCTATCGAATAATAACCTAATAACCATGGATTCAACATTCATCATGAATAAGTATGGGGTAAGTGTTACACCAATTTTTGGTCATCTAACCTGTTACTATTAGATGGACTAAAGTACACCATGTAAGACCAATTTTACCATACTAAAATTTCTTTCACTATGAGAAATAGTTTAATAACCCATAGTTTAAATTATTTCTTGTCTAAAAAGGAAACCCTATGAGAAATAATTAACTAAATCCTTATTTGTTTGATTTTCCTCTAGGGATAATTAACTAAAACGTTGTTTAATTAATATTCCTAGTCATATTTAACCCAAAAAATGATAATTTATTAGATAAATTATTGTTTATCTTATTATTCTCTAGGAATTTTTTTTTAAATCATTACTTAATAATATTCTTTTTTAAATTTGACTAAATAATTTTTAAATAATTAAATAAATCATTATATATTTAATTATTTCTTGACCTCATCCTTGAAATAATAAACAAATATTTATTTATTTATTATTTATAAATAAATGGATTTAACCAATTCTAAATTCCTTTTTCGTCCACCAAAAATAATAAAGTATTCCAAGTAAGTTGGATCTAGATTTGGTTAATAATATTTTAATTATGCACAAATATCTAGACTAACTCAATATTTTGTTATAAATAGAAGGGGTTTTCCATTCATTCACTACCATTTTTATCACCTTTTGATCCATACTTTTGGTCTAACTTTGATCCTCCATCATTGTCATATTTTTTCTACTTTTTCTTGTGAGTTCCCTTTAAGTTATATTTTGTCTTGGTTTTCTGCACCATCAAGAGAGAGAGATCTTGGATCTGAAGCATTGAGGACATACAAGAACCCATCCCATTAAGGGGTACTGGTAACATCTTTCTGTGTTCCCTTCCGAGGTGTCATAATACAAAAAATTCTTTATAAATCCTTGTCTTGTTTATTGGATGTATGGAGAAAATCTTGTTTATTTTCGTTGTTTAATGTTTTTAACTTCATAGATCTAGATTTTTGTATCATTTATTCTAATCACCTATTGCAAATCTAAGGAAATTGACAGCCACATTTCATGTTAGGGTTGTTTGTTATGCACAACTAAAGAGAGATTTTTTCATACGCTTGCAATTATAATTCACTCTAACAGTGATTGTATTAAGAATGATTGATCTAGTACAATAATGTGATTAATAATGCTTGATGATATGAAGTTGACTTCATATGTATTTTGAATGTGATAGTATCAATTGTACACACTCGTGGCATTTGATCAACAACAAAGTGGGGTGTCAGTTGCATGGGTGGTGGCATCACGTAGTACATCATAGGACATTTCGATATGGTTGGAGTAGCTCATGCATAGGTGTCACCAAGTTGATCATAGTTGGAAAGTTAAAACTTTCATGGTTGATGATGAATTGGCTGAAATCGGTGCTTTAAGGTAACTTCAATATTCTTATTTTACAGTAAAACTTGTATTTATACATAAATAACATTCTTGAACTGAATTGAATGTGGTAGGAGAATCAAAAGGTGCAATGTTATCTTGTGTGTTTGTCGTGTACGTCGAGCGTAGCTAAAAAATGTGAATTGATTGGCTAGCAATCCAGAAATAGAAAAAGAAATGTTTAGTGATTTGGGTTTAATTATGAGTTATTGTTCCAATGTTGAAGTGAGCAATGAAATTAATGTTTTCTTCAATTAATTTTCGAATGAGGAAAAGTTCCTAGACTATTTCCACAAGAATTGGGTTGTTGGTGACAAGATTTGTAAGTTGAAAAACTCTTAAGTTACATTTCTCTTTGTGGTTTGAAAAATGGATGAAATATCTTCATTAACCCAAATTTTATGCAATTAGGGATGTGGGTCAAAGGTTGTTGAGATTTCCCCCATGCAAATCAGGAGACAAACAATGTTGTGGAATCATATCACTATTACTTAAAGACAAACCTTCTATATGATAGAATAAAGAAATGTTATCGTAGGATGGATTGGTTGATATATGTTCTTCTAACAGATGTTGAACCCTGTTATTAGTTTAAGGATATTCTAAAAAGGGAAGGATTTTTAAATAATTACAAGAAAGAGAAACAGTTGGAATCATCAATGGAAAAAGGAATAAATATTCCAAAAAGTGATTGCATCCCTCATGGGAAAATGTCTTTTTATTTTTGGGTGAGGAGTCAATCTAAACTTAATAAGCAATATCTTGTCACTTTTCATTGTACAAATTTCATAACTTGTGATTGCCCATGGTCTATTTGTGGAAGCATATGCAACCATGTCATAAAGGTGGGTTAGTTGTGTTCTAGTTCAATGGCTTCAAACCATTACAAAACCATCAAAGCGCAAATGAGTCATATAATGACCCTCCTAAGGTAAATGTAGAGGCGACATCCGATCTTCCGGAAGAAGCAAACACATCTGCCATGGATAGTCACAATGCTGATGTAAATATTGAACAAATTGAGATGGCCAAGGAGGAGTTATCTAGCTACTTAGACCTGGTTCAAAACAATCCTCCTGCTACTTTGACCAAGATTGAACAGTTGATTTATTTACTTAAAAAATTGTTGGATGATGCCAACAATATTCATATTATGGATTATGAATTCACGTGTGGATTTGGTGCTTTTGAGTTATCTTTGAAGAGGAAGAAGAGTTTCCTAAGCCCCAAAAAGAGAAGAAAAATAAGGAAACAAAATGCAAGATTGGAAATTGACTTGAATATCCCGACAGATGAAGATGAATTGTTTCAGTTTGAACAACTCAACAAGCGAGGTCGCCCTCGCTCCAACAATGAATGCTTTTCCAGGTTTCTTATGCACGATTTTGTTTTCAATTTGATTTTAATATTTATTCGTGTATTAGCTGTATTTGATGTATTAATGTTTTGTTGACTATGTCCATGTATGTTTGATAGGTGGTGAGGATATGTTTGGAGACTTCTCTAATTTGATGGAATTGTCATTTAAGGTGATTAAATAAATCCATTCATTTACACTATTTCTTTTAATACGTAGTTTTTTTTTGTAAGTCATGGAAGAAAGCTTTCAAGTGGTTTTTCATACTTGCATACATGCATATATTGGTGTCCAAATAATAATCTTGTATATAACTTCAAATAAAAAAAATGGAAATGTAACAAAATTATTAGAGGAACTGTAATGAAATTGTAATTAAACATGTAAAACAAAATTTTACCAGTTTTTTATAACTTCTCAACGTGACTGCTGATATATTAATATTATTGGAGAGTAATATATATTACAGCACAAAATATAATGTGTTAGTTGTCTATGAGTTGTTGCAACAGTGAGCCAGTGTGTCAGCAACGGTGATCCACTGTGTCAGCAATGGTGACCCAGTGTGTCAGAAATGATGAGCCAATGTGTTAGCAATGGTGAGCTAGTGTGTCAGCAACGGTGAGCCAGTGTGTCAGCAACTGTGAGCTAGTGTGTCAACAACGGTGAGCCAGTGTGTCAGCAACAGTGGGCCAGTCTGTCAATCTCAATCTTTGGATGAAGGGGGAAATTCATGAAGATTGTTGATAAAATAATCACTATATCATGCTTCATCAAGATGAAGATACCCTCCTGTCTCCATAGTTACATTCGAGCAATCAAACTCTTATTTTTTTTCAGCGTATATTTCTTTTTATATATCCTTTTTGGAGGCCAGATAATTGAATAGTGAAATCTATGACCTATGCAGTGATTCCCACATTGTCCCATAGCAATAATATACTAAGAAAACCTTGTTAAGGTTGTCTTTAAGTTTAGGTAGTTAAATGGGTCTTTATTTTGGTGTTGTTTTCCCGAGCTATCGAACCTTGCTTTACATCATGCATGTGCCTTAGTTTCCAATATCTGGCGTGCACAATATGCAATGGTCATCTCCCTGTTCTTGGAGATAACCTCTGCTACTTCTGGAGGGTTGATGGAATTTTTATGTTCTTCTATCATCTCCACAAGTTTGGGATGTTCTCCTCTAACCCACAGAAGGCTCTCAGAATTATGCACCTAAATTTTCACATCATCCAACCAACTGGCCTGATTTCTCAAATAAGATACAAAGGTTCTCAATTCAACATCTCCTGTAACATGGTTGGGATTCCATTTTTTATTATAAGGTAGCAAAAAATTATGTTGGTACAATTTACAAAGCAGGTCTCTATTTGGATCACAAATTGTCAAATATGCCCCCTTGAAACCATCACTGCTTTCAAACTTGAGAGGGATATTTTCGATGATAGCATTATTTTCAAATATCCGAAAATTTTTAGTTAAGTACATGTTGCATTTAGTTGAAGGAGCCCTACAACTAAGCACACCATCCATTATCTCTCCGAGTTCTTGCTTATCCTTCTCCAACTAAGTCACCATCCTTTCCAGCTCATCCACTGTTTTTTTTATGTCTTCGTAAAACTTTGTTTTTATATTCTTCACATATATTGCAAATGTCACAAAGTGAGTTTTTGTGCACATTTTAAGGTATTAGGTGTCCCTGATATGGGAATTTAGACAACTGTAATTTATCCTTTCATTCCTCATCATCTTTTTGCACACCAATGTCTTTGGTCAGTTTGATCTCTGGTTCCTCATCCTCTATTAGTTTCATATCTGGTTGTTGTTCCTCTGTGTCTGCACCCATTTCTTTTGTTAGCTTGATATGTAATTCCTATTCCTCTGTATTCACGGTTGTGATTTTGGTATGGTACTCTGTTTGCACAACAATTTCATCAATATGTTTTTTTTCCAAGGGGTATATCTTGTTGAACCCATGGATAAGGAATACCTATGACATCAATGGGTATGGACTATGAAACTTGGGCCAAGAAATATAATCTATCAAAATTTTCTTTTTGTTTGAGATCTTCTATTAGGGTTTTAACTTTGATTTGTAGTTGTTTGTTTTTCATCTAGAGAATCCTATTCTTCCTTAACAATGAAATATGCAAAGGAAGATGTTTACAGGTACTTACTTTTACAATGTGCTTCTTTGTGAATTCAGGTGGTTCAGTTGGTTGTTCCTCCTGATCACCCCCATAAAATTCTGGTTATGCAGTTGGTTGGTCCTCCTGATCATCCCCATACAAATCTGGTTGTGCAATTTGTTGGCCTTAGTCATTTTCCCTATAAAATTCTGGTGGTGCAGTTTTCTAGTACTCCTCATCATCTGCATACAAAATTTGAATTAAGACAAGGCCATCTGAGCCATACCATTCGTCTAGTCCCTCTATGTAATCATATTTAGAATGAGGAAAGGGAAGCTTATCAACTTGTTCTTCTGTGTCAGCAAGCTGGCTTAATCCTTCTTCCATGAATCCTTGTTCCATGCATCCTTGGTCCATGAATCCTTCAATAAATACATCTTGTGGATACTATTTCTCTTTCTCTTGTTATTGTTCTATTTTTGTCTCTTCTCGGAATTCTTCTGTAACAACGGAGGGGGGGGGTTCAGGAACTCAAGCATAATGATATCTCTTTCTCCTATTCTGCTTCTCTTCTGGCACTACTTCCAGGCGTTTCTGGTATCCTCTCAATCTTTTGGTCTCGTGTTTACTCCCCAATATTTTTACTTCATCGTCATCATATTGGCCATCTCCTTTATGTGAATATTTAGTAGTAGAAACCCTAGAAACCCTCCTAGTTTTAACATTGAGTGTCTCAGTTGCCATATGGAAAGGTTCTGTGGGAATTTCTACAGTTGGGAAGTCATAGGGTAGAGTTGCAGGTGTGAGGTCATGGGGCGGAGTTGAAGTTGGGTGGTCATGGGGCAAAGTTGCAGCTAGGAGGTCCTGGGGTGGAGTTGCAGCTGGGGGTCATGGGGGGGAGTTGTAGCTAGGATGTCATGGGGTGGAGTTGCAGCTTGGAGGTCATGGGGTGGAGTTGCAACTGGGGGGTAATGGGGCAAAGTTACAGCTAAGAGGTCACGGTGTGGAGTTGCAGCTTCAACATGCATGGAATGGCCTTTGAACTATTTCATCCCAACTTCTACCTTCCCTTTGCGGCATAGAAACCACTAAAATTTTAACAAGGCATTGGTGGGACAATATTTTGAGTGACCACTTTGATTTCTACAAAACTTGGGCCATTCGGTCTAGGTTTTTTTCAAGAAATAAAGGCATGTTAAGCAACCTGCCATAACACAGGTGGTCTAAAAAGTGGAGGTGCTCATAATAAATAATGACATGCCTTCCTTCACACATGAAAATCTCTAGACAAGGAATGCAGCATCCGAACAGGGTTGTGGTAATGACTTCCTCTCATATCCTGAGCCACTCCTGATCAGTTGTTCACTTCCCTCAAGGAAATGCCTCACAACATTAGGTTGGGGTTTTTAGGGTGCAAACCACTTTTCTCCCGTCTGGGGTAACCCTGACACTTCCACAATCCCTTCTTCTGTCGCATGCACCACTATCCCTGCTACCTTTCATCTACCCGCCCTGTAATGCATGGGAAATTCTAGGGCTATGTAATTTTCATACCCATGAAACCTATGAGTATAATCTATCCAGCTGCCCTGTTCAAATACTTGTTTAAGGGGTGAAAATATGTCTAGCAATTCTTCAACATTTTCTCTGCGTACTCTTGCACCTCCCATGTTTAGCCAGAGTTTGGAGTTGCTATGGTTTTGTTAGTTGTTTGCAAGATTTTGAATGTGGGATAATGGCGCAATGGAAGATTTTGGGTAATGGGTACAGTAATATAACAACCTGTCGTTTATGGCAGTGCAAGTATGCAGACATGTGTTGCCGAAAAATTTGCCTCCTATTTGACATCGAAAATTCATTGCTCTCGTGGTTAGGAGATATTTCCATTACCATTGTACAATGTCAAAGATTTCTCAAGATTTTTCGCATATTAAGTTAGGGTTTTTTTATACTGACTCCTTAAATAACTTGGTTTAAATAAGAATTAGGGTCTATACCACCCCTTCCATGTAACATTCATACTTGGGAAAGAATTTGTTAGCATTGAGGATAGTCTGACCTAGGCTAATGCAGAAAGGCTGGATAAGAAAGCCCCACTATACACTATCCCTTTTAGCATCACCCGCAGAGCAGGTGAAATCTCACAAGAGGCACCTATGTGGACTACAAGAACCAAGATGCTGCAATGGTGAAGGGAATCAAAATTGCATCCACAACAAACATTAAACATATTAAGCAACCATGACATAAACCATATAAATGGGGACAAACAAGCCATTAGCCATATTCTATTAATATAAAAGGGTGTTGAGCACAAAATAACATAATTACTACTTTACCTAGTTTGGATAACCAACCTAATCAAAACAACATTACAACAATCACACTCACAAATTTAACCCCAGAGTAATAAACAAAAAAAACTACACAACCAGAATCCTCTTGGATTCTATCTATTTATACATGATGGAGTGGTCCCAAGCCAAACTCATTACTATGGAAAATATCTATCATGGAAATTTACCATCAGTAGGTATACTACAAATGCTACTATTGACCCAATCAAAATAGGTCGAACAGATCTAATCAAAATTAATCACTTTTAATTTGACCAACTTTAGCATTGCTCCTTTCCATGCACTATTTCATTCTGTGACACTTGTGTGCACTGATACTTACACAAAAGTACTATGCCCTCATACTTGGTGTCATTTTTTTTCTTCACTTCTGTGAATTGATAAAGTGTTGGTTAGAGTTTATGGTTATCAAGTTAACTTCATTGATTTGCAAGTTTTTCATATTATTTTCTCGGTTTGTAGGCTAAGTTATTATTGTTGTCATGGATGTCAAAGTGTGCTTTAGTTAAAAACACCTAGCCTTGTGGCTGTAGCTGTTGATAATGGAGAAATTAACAACAATTGGATTGTTTGTTTGGATATTTACACATTCTTGCCCCTTAAATGAGGTTGGATCTATGGATTACAAAATTACAAGATGTCAAATTTGCATTTTTCATTTAACCATGTATGTACAAAGGGAAACTAATGATTGATATATAAGCTATCTTGGTTGGCTTGTAACCAAGGTTATCTCACATAATTTTTCAATGAAGAGACTTCTTTAAGAATTAGAGTTCACTATACTCAAATTAGAGGCTTGTATAAATTATGGGAGCATGTGCTGCTCAAGGATAATGAATGAATGGATGTTCCTAGAAGTTGGAATTGTGAAGGTGTATTGAAGGCATTATAATGAATAAATAATCTCATTTTGTATCATCTTTTGGAATACAATATTTGCTGATAAAACTATTTATTTTGCTGTTTATTTTGGGTTATGTTTAAAGTGATGTTAATTGATAAAATATCATTTGTAAAAGGAAATAGTAAGTATGTATGTTTTATATATATTAAGCATCCATCACATAATCTAATAACATAACTAAACTATAATAAAAAATTGACAACTGAATTATAATAACAATGTTTAATTAGTTGTCCAAGTGAGGTGATATAATTTCATGTAAAGTAATTAGAAGTAAAAATACAATTTAAACACTGATAAATACATGAGAACATTTTTTAAAATATATTAAATACATGACAACACTTCTGTACATGTGTCAGCGCAATTGAATCACATTGGAATAAATTGTAATAACAATGTAATTACATTAATAGTGTTATTGAAAAATATGTTTTCTACATACATGTGTTGAGATATAAAAAAAATCACCCAAAAATAGAGTGAGGCCATCTATAAAAAACATCTCATATAAATAAATACATAAAAAATATGGGCATCAGGTTGCTCCAATCTATCTCAAGAAGTAGGAACACCAGAATATGACTCCCCCCATAATAACCCCAATATCAATGATGAAAAAAATCCATTCATTAATAGGCCATGTATATCGATGAGTATTAATGATAATTGGTGGAGCACATGTTGGCTCCACATATCTCGCACATCCACGTCCATTGGATGCTGCTTCAATGAGTATCGAGTCAACAACCCTTTGGACATCAAATTTGTAAATAATCTCGAAGCATTGGAACTGCGCAGAAATGGTTCTTGCCTGCTCATGAAGGGGTTTTAAATAATGTCTTCTGACCTGGTAGGTACCTTTCTTTTGGCTTGTTATTAATGTCTTCTGACTTGACAATGTCACTTGCACCATAACTTCGTTCTATCATGAGGCCATCACTCAAAGCATGATAGTATTCTTTGTTGTTTGTACTAATTATTGGTATTTCTCTAATGTTTTGGTATACATGGATAAGGGCTTCATTATGAAGCACGAACCTTGTCTGTGAATGCCATGGGTTTCAGTGGCACCATATTTGGATGGCCAGAACCCATTTTTCAACCATCTGCAAAAGAAAAACATAATTTAATGAACTATTTTTACAATGTTAAAATGTAGTAGCGGCAACTCTATTGTAGTAGCGATAACAATGACTTTTCGCCATTGTAACAGTGAATTATTTCACTTTTACAGTGGCGACAAGTCACTGTTATCGCTACTGCAACAACGAGTTGTTGCTCTCTCTCTCTCTCTCACTCTCTCTCTCTCTCCCTGTAAATTTGAAAATAGAGAATTTGAAAATACAATGAAAATTTTAACTTTGAGATGAGTAGTTACAGTGGCAAAAATACACTATTACAGTTGTGGCAACTCATTGTTGCCGCTACTGCAACAACGATTTGCCGCTAATGCAACAACAAGTTTTCGTACTCTCTCTATCTCTTTAACTTTGTAGTATATTTGTAAATGATAAACGTAGTAAATAACTAAAAAAATAAGAGATAAACTAGAGAACTTTTTAACTAGATAAAGTTTTTAACCTTTAAATTATGAGATTAACTAGAGAAATTTTTAATATGAAATATATAAAATTTGAAAATATAAATAATTTTTTTAATTTTGAGCAGTGACAGAAATACACGGTTACAGTGGCAGAAACTCATTGTTGCTACACTGTACCCTTTATACCTTGTAGAATATTATTCCACCCTCTGTAGGTAGTTCTATTGCGTTCTCTATAGAGTGTAAGAAAAACTAAAACATTATGAGATAAAATACAGAAATTTTTAATATTAATTAAAGAAAATTTGAAAGATATAAATAAACTTTTAATTTTGAGCAGTGGTGGAAATACATTGTTACAGTGGCAGCAACTCGTTGTTGCTGCTCTCTCTCTATCTCTTTAAATTTGCAGTATATTCGTAAATGATAAACATAGTAAACAACTAAAACATTAAGAGATAAACTAGAGAAATTTTTAACTAGATAAAGTTTTTAAACTTTAAATTATGAAATTAACTAGAGAAATTTTTAATATAAAATAAAGAATATTTGAAAATATAAATAAAATTTTAATTTTGAGCATGGCAACAATACAATGTTATAGTGGCAACAACTTTCTTTTGTCGCTACTGCAATAGTGACTTTCCTCTCTCTATATCTTTAAAATTGCAGTATATAAAAAAGAAAAACACAAAAAATGGGAACTTACCTTTCATATTTCTCTTGCTAGTTCTCCCTGTCCACGCTTGGTAAATTGGTCCCTGGTTAAAATGGTCCTTGAAATTGGAAGCACAAAGCCAAAGAACCTCATTAAAAACTAGAAATAAAAAATGAAGTGCTTACAACTTGCAATTTTGTTAGTTTAAAGAAATCAAAGAGGTGGGAAGTAGCTACACTGTACCCTGTATACCTTGTAGAATATTATTCCACCCTCTGTAGGTAGTTCTATTGCGTTCTCTATAGAGTGGAAGAAAAACTGGAAATAGGAAATCAGTAAACAAACCAATTACATCAATGAAAAAACTCTATAAACAATTAAGGTCACTAAAATGAAAATTAGAGAATTAGATATTACGATTGCTGCTCATATATGGAAAATTTTCTTACCTCCAATCAAAAGAGGAATGGACATTGTTTTGGCGAGTTTTCTTAAGCTATCCAAAGACCCAGAAATAATTACCTCTGCTCTTGTTTAGAAATAAATACCTCTGCTCTTATTCAGGAACTTCTCCAGCTCTCAAACGTTAATCTCACACCGACAATAGATACAAAAAGAAACTAAAACAATATTCTAAAAAATTTCCAAATAACATGAGAAAAAACAGTTATTTTAGTTGCTAGTTGCCAAATTCGTGTCCTAATTGTTTCCAATCTCGGCTCTGTTGCTTAAACCATTGATATTTTCTTGAATTTTTCTCATCTAGATGCTGGAGGGTCCTCACGAAAAAGACAGAAAGAGGAGGACTCGACGTAATGAATCAAAATCCACTTTGACAGAATGAATAAGGAGCTCCAAATTCAAATTGTTGAGAGGATGTGTTTGGGCGGTAAAAGTAGAGCCATGGTAGATAGGAAGCCATTACTCCCATCTACTCAGTCGATTCAAATTCAAAATGGAAATGATAATCCTATCAATTCGGCTCTGGACTGGCTGTGTGAGGTAGCTAGATGGCTCGTGTGGTTGCATATGTGAGAGTGCAAACAGGGACGAAGCTCCCAAATGAAAAACTCATTTCCCGCGTTAACGAACGTTAACGTCCCTTTGGGATGGAGGGGATGAGGTCCCGGAAGGTTTTCGCCGATGACAAAGGGACACGAAACCTAAAGGGTGTTTCGTCGAATGGTTAGCCCACTCCTATTATAAGTATTCAACTCTTATGCTCAACAATTGGAAGGAAATTTGTTTTTTTTCTCCTAAAAAAAATCTCAACGATTGGAAACTGTCTATCGACATTCCACTTGACACAACCACTACGATTCTCAGTGGATGGCAGCTTATTCAAAACTATTGGGTATACAAACACTCATCCTTATGCAAAACTCCATTGTGCTTTCACAACTTCCTCTCACAACTCTACGCAACGCAAAAACACAAAAATGAGGTCACACCATTAGAAATTTCTTTGGGCCACTCTACGATCTACACCACCACACCATTATGATTTTTTTAATTTTAAAAACTTGATCAGAATGATAAAGTATTTGATGTTTGTTATGGATTGATTCCTATCAATATTACTAACCATTTAATTTAAATGGATGAATTAATTATTTGATGGATGTTAGAGATTTAAACACCATGGAATATATCTTAATATTCTTAGTGGTAGGCATAAATGAAAGGTTAAGATTTATCTGGAAGTTAGTTACTCTCTTCTAATTTATATATTTTAAATTAACTATTGGAAAACATGTATGTCATATTGGCATCTTATCTTGATAAAACATGGTATTGGCTCATAGTATTGTAACAAAAACTATTTACAAATTAAGAGAATATATAATTAAATAAGAGTGAATCTCTATAATTAATAATATTATTATATTTATTTTAAAAATATATTTGCTAAACTCATATATTAACTCTTTTTATAATTAATAACACTAATAATTTAATTTTTGTTACTCTAAGATGTATTATAGCTTAAGTGTTTTAATATTTATTGGATGAATGTTTATTATTATTTAATAGCTATTTAATTTATATAATTGTACGATTTAAATTTAATTTGAAATTTGGTTGTAGATTTTAGTTATGTTATATTAAAAATAATAATATATAACATAGATTTAAGATATAAAGAGATTATTCTATTAATTTAATTTTTATATGGATATTTATTAATACAATTAGACAAGATAAACCCAGACCCAAAATCCAACGTTTGCAGAATGACAGAACAGTGACAGGGGTAGCTAGAGAATAAAGAATCTTGTGAGATAATGTCAGGGACATCGATGAGAAGTTATGGAAACGACAGAATGAGGTGAGATCAAACCAATCTCGTCATCGACAAATGAACGGAGACCCACAGTGGTAGCCTAAAAACGGTGGCCGGTAAAATCAAAGGGGTGAGTTCACAGAGAGCCGAATTACAGTTGACAACAACAGCAGCACCCAGCATAGTGCCACCAGCGGAAACATAATTGAAACCCGAAGTCTTTATTAGGTCTGGAAATAATGAATGAATCTATCCATTTGTTCCAAAGGTAGATAAACCTTGACTGGTTCAGTGGTAAGGGATTGTTTGTGAGTGGATAAATTAACCCCGTGTTTAGCATTTGGATGATTATAGAAAGCTCCCCAATGAATCTCTACGAATGATGTTGTATACTCGATAGTAATTGCACATAACTCTAGAGTAAGTTTAATTTAAAGTCTCTTAGCGGATTTAAATGCAGACGGTATGCAAGCCTTCCGACCGGTTGCATATTTTTGTGGAGTGGCATGATCATATTTCATTTTTTTTGCGGAATTTGAAGCAGAATTCTGAGCAGCTAGTCGTTCAAAATATATCTGCTGTCGAGCCTGGAATTCATCAGCTGCTGGTGAAGGTTTTAGAGGAAATAAAAAACTTCTCACTCGACTACCAAAAGGGCATGAGCTCTTGTATTTCTTGTATTCTTCGACAACGTTCTGTAAATCTTCGTCGCTTGTGACTGATACCAAGACGTCCAGATCCAGTGTTGGCAACTTGCATTTTAACATCATTTCCCTTACACCGAATAAATCCTCCAGCTTTTCCATTAAATCTACAGTATAGTAATTTAGAGGTGATTATTTAGCTTACCAATTGATTTAGAAAAAATAACGAGATCATACGTGCTCAGTAATTTTTCTGTTAGGGTTATATCTGATTAGCACACAGAGAAACAGAAGAATCTGATAGCAGTGAAATATAAATAAATATACAAAGACATGAAAAGCACAAGGAGAGGAATAAATTTCATGAGACAAATTACCCCGGAAAGGGATGCTTCTATTGACCGTCACAAGTCTGGTGTCTCCTCCAACGTAGCGAAGAGGATTCCCGTCGCAACTTCTTGGAGCAGGCAGAATGATACCCCCAAAGCTGCATAATAACTTGATATTATGGCCTGCAAAAACCTTTGATTTTGAGGAAGCGGCCATATCTTGTAAATTTCCTCTTAACTCTGCAAATTTTTATTTCTCGTTAAGTCAATTTTATGACCATCACATATATTCCATTTTTTTTCTTTTTATCCTTCCTCTTTTAACAAGAAACTTCTACGTATATATCACACTTGGAACGGTGTATCTTTTCAAAAAAAAACGTTTCATTCGGTTGCGGGAGATATAAAAATACAAAACACTATATGCATATTAAAAATAAATGTACATTTAAGTAAGTGATATGATATTAAAAAAAGAAAAGGGTAATAATTCAATTGGTGATTAACATTGCTTTAACTAATTTTTATTCTATTTTTTCCCTCTTAATTTTATAGATGTCCTAGATCATTTGTAGATGTCCTAGATCATTCAATCATGGTAAAAAGATGAGCACAAAACTCCAAAGATAAACGTTTCTTAAAAAATAAGAGGTCTAGGAAGTAGCTAAAAAAAAATTAAGTTTGGAGAACACACTTAATTATCATTTCTTTTCTTTATGTGTCTCTACTCCCCCAAACTCCCAAACTCTTTGATTGTGAGCTAGTTTTTTCTGATCTACTTTTACAATTGCTAGTTGATTGTCTTCTATAATTACCATTTCATTATTTGTCATCTTCAACAAGGCCTTTTTATTGGAGTCTCAACTTTCTGATGTTTGAGGTCTTCTAATGCTACTCTCTTAGAGGTAGTTTCATTGTTCTGTTATGATGGAACTGAGGTTGTTAGTACAATCCTGCATCATTGTTCTCTTTTGCTCAACCCCACAGTACATAGATGTTCCTTGTGTTATATGGTTATCCATAGGGTTCTCCATTATTCCATCCTCCTCTTCATCACAGGAAGGTTGCTCTTGAAACTGCCAACCCTTTGGCTTTTGGGGTTTTCTCTTTTTTCTTTTTGGATCTTTCTTTGCCCATGGACACAAATTTTGTAGATGCCAAGTGTGAAAACATATATGACATAGGAATACCATATTTTCAAAATCTAATAGTAGGGTCCATTGAAATTTGTTATGAGTCAAGATGATACAATCACGTAAACCCTTACTAAAGTCTACTTCTATACATATCCTAGCAAAAGTGAAAATTCCTTTTGAAGGTCTATCTAGATCCATCTTTACAATTTTTCCCACGGTGTTTCTAATTCCTTCTAGAACTTGGTGGTGCCAAAAAGGAAGAATAAGTTTGTGTACCCATACTAAAATTTTGGAAACCACCATGGTATTGGCATCAAACCCTGAAAACCATGAGGTTGTAAAATGACCTATGCTACCTCAAAAATGGGACTTTATTTAGGAAAACTGCACATCATGCAATGAAGTAAATTGTAAAACAAAAAACCACTTGAACACAAGTGGATTTCACAATTTGAAGTCCAATTTATACATATCTAGTGATGCACATCCTGTGCTATTTACCACAAACCATTAAGTGTATAAATTACTGCTTGCTATTGTAGGATGGAGAGCCATTTTGAAACTTGTGGAACATTTATTGCAATTATCAAGACTTGATCTATTTGTTTCACAATATAAGGACCACAAATATTAGTATTTGGATCAAATTTAATATGTGGCTCAACCTTTCTCTTCACTTCATCTTTAAAAGATGTTGGACCCTTAGGTTATCGGGACCAACCCAAATTAATAATGATAAAGGAGTTTTTTTTTCGATGTCATAGTCTTGTAGCACAAAGTCATCATAAATCAAATTTTGAAGCTCCATCATAATACCCAATCTATTTTTGATCCTCTCCTTCACATCTTGCACTACCTCTTCCGCCTAAACCCTTATAAGAAGTCATTTCCCATCAAGGGTTTTCACAAAAATTTGAAAAGATACTCTCCTTTGCCTTAAACATTTGAGATTTGAAGGGGAGCTCAAAAACTCATCCAGATCTGTAAATAGGGAAACATTATCCTCCAGATCCGGAATAGTAGGTATCATATTCATGGAAGAAAGTCATTTTTGCAGTGGTGTACCTCCATGAAATCACAAAAAATGACCCCCGCAATACATGTTTTCAGTTGCATGACAAGATGAAGACAAAGAAAAATACTACCGGTTCTGACTGCGAGGCCGGCCAGAGGAAACCCATGATAGGAAAAAAATTCCCGGTCTACGATCCCTCACACCAACCCCGACCATGTCTAGGGAAAAGGTGCAATGTCAAACTCGCTAACTATTTTCTTAGTGGAAGAACCCCCAACTCTGCTCAAACATTTCGGGCAATATAACCCAACCAAAACCCACAAATGTTCTTTCCCAATGCCTAGACCGTCATAGAAGGAGCGATCTCCAGTTGCACCTATAGTAAATCTACACTTTGCAGAGGCTACCCAGCAAACCCTGCTATCATCGAACGAAATAGTAACGCTCTTCCTGATGCCTCCTTTCAAGATCCAACTAAGAAATGACTTAGATTAATTGAAATTTTTTATATTAACACACTTTCTTTATATATAAATTTAATTTTGAATATACTGTCAGAGTTGAAGACTCAACTTAATAGCTTTCTTATTTCATTACCATACATTGCAATTTATACACTGGTTGAGCCGCAGATTCAATAGTGAATCCGTTGACTAGTAACTACTCCTGCCGAGTAGTAATTATGAACAATTTACTGTCGATTAAGGAATAATTATCGCTGACCTATTAATCCGTTGACTAGCAACTACTCCTGCCGAGTAGTAATTATGAACAATTTACTGTGGACTATGGAATAATTATCGCTGACCTATGAATATATTTTTCATAGGAACAAGGTCGAGATTATTTCTAACACCTCATTCTCATTTTCTTTTAATCATGACCTAAATATTAACTTTTTCACTGGTCTAAGTTTCAGCGAGGCTTACAAACATAACTCAAATATTTTATTTTTACTTTCTTTGTTACAATATATTGATGAAATTTTTTCTTGAACTTATTGCTCCAAACTTATTTCTTCTTCTTCTTACTCTAGATCATGAAGAATGGATATTGTTCCTTGTTACAACTAGGATGATGCCAATTCATTTCAAATCTTTTTTCATCACATTCACTTCCATCATTGAGAGTTTTTAAGTATTGTTCAATTGACATTATAACTGAGTTATTTTGTTTTTTTTTTTATTGCTTCTTTTTGGCTGTTGCCAATACCTGCACACTGGTAAACATTCCGGAAATTTACAAAATAATCATAATTTAGGTTCTTTCCAACTTTATTTGTGGATTCCTCTACAAAATATTTATATTAAGTTTCATCTAGTTCACCCAATTTATTTGCAAGCAAATTTACTCTTCCACTTATAATATCATTCACAAGTTTCTTCTCCTGCAGTATTTGTAATTAATCTTCACTTCAAAAGTTTTCATGATCATATAGTTGTTCATAAGTTGTTGCGCATTCATCATTAAATACTGCATCACAAGAAGTTTCCTTACTATCACATGCTACTTTATTGTCAGCGACAAGCATATTTTCATGATCATATAGTTGTTCATAAGTTGTTGCACATTCATCATTAAATACTGCATCACAAGGAGTTTCCTTACTATCACATGCTACTTTATTGTCAACTACAAGCATACTTTCAGTCTTAATCCTAGTTATGATGTTTTCAACATAATCACTGATTTTAACAACACTTTCATCAACTTCAGCTTTCTCACCCTCTGCTTACTATACTTCATTTCAAGAATATCCCAAAATATTTTTTCATTACATACTTCACCAAATTGATGCAAAATACTAGACATGATGTATTCATAGAATATAATAAACAGTAATGCTACTGCACCTCTACTCTTATCTTGGAGATTTATAAAAGTTTCTTGAACAAATTTCCATATATCTATTAAACCAAGTAACTCTTCCATTTTCATTGCCCAAAATTTAAAATTTATACCTAAAAAAGATTGAAACATTCGCATTAATAGTTTCAATATTTCACCAGCTTTTTCAAATTCTTCATTGATCTCGCTGAGATATGTATTATGATCTTCAAATATGGGTTCTTCTGCTCGAAACATTTCATAATTTTCTGCGGCTTCTGCACTTTGATTTTTTTTCCTTAGTTGTTTCAGTTCTCTCTGGAACAACTTTATTCTCTTTTGCCGGCCCATGACCACTATGCATATTCCTTTTCTCTTTTACAATTTCTTTGACCACAATAATCTAAAAATTTACGACAATCAACAATCACCACAAATTCCCTTCCTTTAACACTACACAAGATATAAACCAAATCTCTGCAATATTTCAAATAACAAAGAGATACCAACCAGTGTCTCAAATGAAATCACACCACACTTCCGCTGCTCTTGTTTTCCCTTTTTTTTCTAAATAGTGAAATATCTCCCTAATGTATTAACTATCGTTTTAATAAACCCACTCAAAACAAATTCTCCAAAAATTTACCCGCACTTTAATCCAAATACATTTTTATTTTATTTTACTTTTTATACATAGCTTAAAATATCTCCAAAATAAAAAAATCTTCTAATCGCTAGTGATAAAACCACCCATCCACGTGAAATGATTTAATTTAAAAATTCTTAATTGTCAAACTTATAACTTTAAATCCCAAACCTGCACGGAATTCGAAATTAGAAGTATTCAACCCGTATGGTCAACGATTGGAAGGAACACTCTGTATTCTTTTATTCTGAGAAAAAAACTCAACGACTGGAAACTGTGGATCGACATTCCAGTTGACACACACCCACTGCGATTCTCAGTGGATGGTGGATTATTCAAAACTGATGGGTATACAAACACATCCTTATGCACAACTCCAATCTCCACATACGTTCTTTCACAACTTCCTCACACAGCTCCACGCCACGCAAAAACACGAACAGGGGGTCATATGCAAGTTTGACACGCTGATACAAGGGTTGGATTCATACGCTTCTTCTGTTGTCTCTGAGCAACACACTTCAATGCCAAGACATGCCTCTTTATTGGAGTCTGAACTTTCAGATGTACGACATCTTTTAATGTATCATTGTTCCCTTTTGCTCAACCCCTCAGTCCACATATGTTCCTTGTGTTTCCTGGGTATCCGTAGGGTTCTCCATTATTCCATCTTTTTTTTCATTTCACGAAGGTTGCTCTTGAAATTTCCAATTCTTTGACTTTTGAGGTTTTCTCTTTTTTCTTTTTGAATCTTTCTTTAGCCATGAACACTAATTTTGTAGATGCTAAGTGTGAAGACATATATGACATAAGAATACCATATTTTCAAAATCTAATAGTTGGGTCCATCAAAAGTTGTTATCTACTTCAACACATATCCTAGCAAAAGTGAAGATGCACTTTGAAAGTTTATCTAGATCCATCTTTACAAACTTCCCACAATGTTTCCAATTCCTTCCAGAACTTGGTGGTGCCAAAATGGAAGAAGAAGGTTGTGTACCCAAACTGGCATTTTGGAAACCACCATGGTATTGGCATTAAACCCTCGAAATGATGAGGTTATAAAAGGACGTGTGCTGCCTCAAAACAACAGGCCTTCATTTAGGAAAAGTACACATCGTGCAAGGAAGTAAATTGTAAGACAAAAAGATCCCTTGAACACAAGTGGATTTCACAATTTGAGGTCCAATTTGGACATATCCAGTGATGTAGATCCTCTTCTTTTACCAAAAACCATTACATCTATAAATGACTGCTTGATATTGGAGGATGGAGAACCATTTTGAAACTTGTGGAACATTTAGTGCCATTCTCGGGACTTGATCTGTTTGTTCCACGATGTAAGGTCCACAAATATTCATATTTGGATCAAATTTAATTTGTGGCTCAACATTTCTCTTCACTGCATCTTTAAAGGATGTTGGACCCTTAGTTTATTGGGACCAACTCAAATTGATAATGATAGAGGAGTTTCTTTCGATGTCTAAGGACCAACTCAAATTGATAATGATAGAGGAGTTTCTTTCGATGTCATAGTCTTGTAGTAGAGAGTCATCTTGTAGAGCTCTACCTGGATAAATCAAATTTTGAAGCTCCATCATAATACCCAATCTATTTTTGATCTACTCCTGTAATATTCCCAATTAGCGATAGCTAATTGGAAATATTAATTTTGACCAATTTTGCCTTATTATAGTCGGAGCATGAATAAAGTGAGTAAAATATTAATTAACTCACTTAGGATAAAACACTTTCCTAAAGTCCACATCAAAATTGAGGGAGTGAGGCCTAGTGGCCAAGTGGACAGTGTAGGAGAGGGACGCAGACCACGTGGGCAGCATGGGGCCTACTTCATGCAGATGAGAAGGACAGCGTGGGGCCAAGGAGCATGTGGAGATGGTGGGGCCTAGGGAGAGAGAGGCCCAACGTTATAAAAGGGAGGAGAGCCCCCTCATTTGATCATTCATGTTTATGCATTTTGAGCTAGTCATTTCGACTTGGAGCATGCTGGTTGTTTAGCTTGTCTGTAGTACTGTTTAGTACATCAGGTGTCTCTGTTCAGAGATCCCACCCTCAGCCCCGGGAGACTTCGAGTGCTTGCTCGAGTGAGGTATTTCCATTAGCATTTTGCAGGAGGATCGAGATTTGCATTCGTGGAGGAGTAGAGCATTTAGAGACTGCGGAGTCTTGAGAGGGAGGACGCAGTCCATCTTGGGGGAGCTCCGAATTGGCATCTTTTTGGAGGATTTAGGCCAAAGGATTGAGCAAGGAGCCAACCCTTGGCTATTGGAGGCATTTGGCAGAGTGGGAGGCCATATTTTGGAGAATTGCATTCAGTATCAGTGTGGCCCTTGGGAGGATAGCTTAGATCCTCAAGGGAGGAATTTTCAGTGGTTGACCATTTCAGAAATTCTCTTTGCATTTTTTTGGGTATTGTGAGTACAGGCCGATTCCAGAGTTTCAGCTTTTTCTGAGTAGGGGAGCAGCCCCAAATACTCATTTTGTTCCAGCAGTAGCAGCATCACGGGAGTTTTCCAATAGCTTGGATGCAGAGCAGAGAGCAGCCATTTCCATAGATATTTTGAGAGTATTCCTACACTTGCCTGGTGCAAGTCGAGGTGCCATCACTCCGATCACCTCTTTTACTCATTTCTATTTCTCAGTATAATAAAATGGCTTGGCATACTCTCTATTTCATGTGTATCTGCTTCATGATCTGTTTCTAGCATTTTATATCTTGTTGTATGCTTTGTATTACTGTCTATTTCCCTTTCCGGATATTACAGTGGTATCAGAGCTCATAGACCTCGCTCAACCTGTGGAGCAAGTTGTATATGACACCGGGAGAGAAGCCGTATATTTGCTACAGGGTAGGAAGTACCATGACAGAGAACGTAGGTTACAAATCACCTACGGAGAGGGTGACTGCATTTCAGTAGTGGACGCTGAATAGGAGGAACCAATGGCAGATGACAGTGATGCAAAGAAGTTTGGGGAAATGCTCCTCAAGTCAGTACATGATCTATCGAGGAAGATTGAGGTGATGGGGCAGAGATTCACTGTTGTAGAGGCTAGACAGCGTGAAACCCGAAGGGGTTTCCAGATTGGTGGGGGATTAGGCACATCCCACCATTTGCAGGAGCACGATGCCACTCACCACATGGCATCACATGCACCCACATGTTCCACCATGCCCACTTTTTTGGCTTCAGACACTGGGGCAGGAGCACAGCAAGAGTCAGAGCCCGGCCACATGGGTGATTAATTTGCTGAGTATTAGGCATATGGGCAGGAGTTCAGGGATGCCCTTTCATTTCGAGATTTTTTCCAGCTCCAGCGGGAGAGCAGATCCCGCGACCATCACATGGGACACCGGAATTACCACGAGGGAGACACTCAGCGTACGATGAGCAGGTTCCATTTTCCTATGTTTGATGGCTCATAAAACAGTTCGGCAAAGGCTTGGGTGGAGAAGCTGGACATATACTTCTAGCTCAACCAGATGGCAGAGACGGAGGCCATCAAGGTGGCAGCGCTCCATCTGGATGGCGAGGCCCAGGATTGGTGGTTCCACAGGATGATTACACTCGGGCATTCGACAGTGACCACATATGTCGAGTTCACCCGGAGGTTGATAGAGAGATTTGATCAGAGGGATCCGGAGGAGCACTTTGTTCAGCTGATGAGGCTCAAACTGACTGAGAGTCCGGATACATATATCTCAGATTTATTGAGACTTTCAATTATTGTGCCAGATCTATCTGCGGCATGGATGATTTACATGTTCATTGAGGGGTTAGCAGAGCCGCTTCGGGGATTGGTTAGATCCACTAGACCAACCACGCTCCATGACGCAGTTGGCAGGACCCGGGGCTTGCAGGATGCCTTACCCAGGACCAGAACACCTTACCCCCAGAGATAGGCTTTCTAGCCTAAGGGGAAGGATGTGAGGATTCCGCCTCCAAAGCAGGGAAAATTTTAAGAACCCCCCTAAATTTATATATATAATAAATGGGCGAATCCCCATGATACATAGGAAAAATGGAAGGCGATTTTATTAATAATCTAATATGTATATATAATTTTTTGGCGAATTTATCATGAGATTATATTATCTTGTAAAATCATGGCGAATCACCAATACAAATGGCGAATCACTACTACAAAATGGTGAATCGTTGTCTAGTGGAGTTCAGGGTGTTGGTTCCAATGAAGATATGGTAGTTGAACCAAGAGTAGAAGGAAGAGAACCACCAAGACCAAGCATGGCACATGGTGACTCGTAAGGGAAGTAGTTCTCATCCAGTTTGGAAAATGCGTTCTTCTAGTTCTGCTAAGCGTAGTGTTGTTGCTCATGCTACTACTAGCACTGATATTGAGGTTGGAGAGGAGTTTGAGGAGAAATGGACCACAATGGGAAGAAAATAAAACATGCTATTAAAAAAGTGTTGATAAACATTAGATCTGATCCAGGTGCCATGGTACAATAATAATATCGCAAAATACTTCAGATGTTCAACTATGGAAACATAATTTACATTACAACACCATCACGACTCTTACACAACCATATTTATGGAAATGATTTGATGCTGGGAATATCTTAAAGGAAGACCTAGCATGGTAACTATAATAAGGTGAACTGCTTCTCACTTCTTCAAAATATTATTCCTTCTCGTGCCTTCAAAATCTGGATATTGAAAGGAATATGTGCCAGTTGCAGCCACCCTGGTGAATCTATTAAAATTATAACCATTAACATGAAGAGAACCATTATAAAAACTCCATTCGGAATTCCCCATGTCATGCCCATGCCATGCCATGAATCTATTTGTAGCAGAATCCCACAAGTAGTAGCAGTGGCACCCTGTATTTACCTGATAGCTCCATTGATTGGAGAGGAGGTCCACTCTAGAACTTGCCAATGCTCTCCTAGTATTGTTGTACAAATGATGTCTTGTTTTAAATTTGTACAAGGAGAGATACATTTTCTGTATATGCATCTTTTCAAATCTGGTAGTTATAACTTAAGTCCAAATAAAATATAACCCAAAGAACCATCTTGTTCTATAGGCATGACAAATTTGGCCAGATATCAATTACTGGCAAGTTGTTCGTGGATGTGATGAAGTCAATTATGACTGAAACAATTTTCACCCTCGTTAATGCGTGCAACTGAAGCCCTTGCTCACTACATTTTCAACAATCAGTTATTCATCTAAGTATTTGCAGAGTTTTCATGGAAATTTAACATGGTATCAAAGTAGAGATCAGTCTAAAGACCAGCACCAAGTTGATCAATTAGGCTAGAGCACAAATCAATCAAGAAGGCTAGCGCTAGAGTTTCAGTCACATTTTTTCATGTATTTCTCATTTTTTGTGTAGCAGGGTCCGTCGAAAGTATGGAACATGAGTACTCCTTGGATGAGGAATTAAATTTTGCATCCAAAGAATACTTCCGCTTGAAATTTGAGTAAAAACTTGGGAGATAAGTTGAAAATGTAGTTTTATTATTTTATTACTTTTTAATCTTTTTATTTTTTTAGCCCCCATGGTTGACATCATCATCTTGAATCCTATTGGTTATTATAAAGTTTATTTTAGTTGTAAATTTTTCTTAGGAGGCCCATTTTAGACCTCAAAGGTTCTCTAATGATTAGCTGAGATTTGTGTGAGAAGCATAATGCTTTCTCAAGAGAGACATATTGCTTTGTAATAGATTCAATTGCTCCAAGTACAATCGATAAAATAGCCACATCAAGCAAAGCAGGTTTTCCCTGTTGGGTTTCCAGAGAAAAGTGTGTCAATTGTGTGATGTGTTTTTATCTCTGTGTCTTTTATTCCACTGCTTATAAGTTGCTAAAAGGCATTGTATCTTGGTGAAAGTTAACTAGTTTCAATTATCAGAGATTCATCTAAGTAGTTGTAAAGTTTCCATGGAAATTTAACAAGGTAACGTTGAATGTTGTTCCTACCTTGAATGTTGTTGCTAAAAGGCAAGCTACCTCGCAAGAAGAAACCCAAAACCAAAAATTCAATAACCTACCCTAGTATTTATTTGAGAACAAAAAGCAGCTTAGAACCTTCTAATACATCGAACATTGAGCAGCAGCCATAGTTTAGAACCTTTTAATACGACCAGAAGTTCCTTGGGCAATTTGATGTGATTCAAACAATTCTAAAAAAAAATTGGAGAACTTGGCCAAACAAAATTGAGACTTCAAATAAAGAAGGTAAAATGAAATGTATTAAGAGTTAAAACATAGAGGAGGAAGCTACAAAAGGAGCCCAAGTTAGATCTCTATTCACTTTGAGTTTTGGATAAGGTCGGTTGTTCTTGCAAAAGCCTTTACAGTGAAAGGCACTGGCAAACATTTCAACAATGGCAAAATTTGAAAATAATAGATACACAGGGCACGGGATAGGGGTGAAGTGTATTTATTGATTATCTTTTACTTATGCAGCAATCACCATAATACACGCATGCAACGAAAACAAATTCAATTTTCTCACGGGCAATAGTCCAATTAGTAGTGGCACCTACCGATGACAAAAAAGATGCCTTTACTGTGCACCCAGAAGAAATTAAATGATATGGCTATTGAATTTCCAGTAATGACTCTAGGAACGTGTTTAGCCATATTTTCTTGCCATTAAGACAAGAAAGATAATTCGAGTGCATTGAAGATAGCTTCTTCCTTGATGGGGTATGCAGACTATTCAAGGTCTTCACCAACCCTTTATGAATTGCTGCAAAGTGGACTAATGTGTATGACTTGGGCAAGATGATGTCACATTTCGTGAGGGCGATTGTTGCAATTGTTTCTCAAGTAATTAACTTGTAGGTGGGTTCTGATTTCAGGTAATTAACCTGTAGGTGGGTTTTGATTGCAAGAATTTAAAATGGACCTTTGACTGCTACATAGAGAAGTAGTGCTAGCAAGTAGCCTTTAGACCTTTTGTCTCTTATATTCAAGGGATCGTTTTGGTTATATATGTATTTGATAAGTTTGCCACTATTTTGCAATCTTGTTTTAAATTGAACAATATTTATATCTATAATAATAGTAGAGCCATATAAAACAGGCAATGAAAGAGAACAAATACATTTTGCAAAAGAAACCAAACAAGTGGAGTGAACTAGAACAGCTTCCAAGAGAAAGCATTATAAGATGGAAATGTGAATGAGCGGAGGCAGAGAAGCATTTATTGAAGGGCAGAGTCTACTAAAAGATAAAGCACTAAACACAAAACCAGACAATAACACATGCACAGAATGTAAGAGAGCTAAGCACAAAAACACCGAAATCCATAAATGTGCAAAACAACTTCTCTCCATAACTGCAAAAAAACAAATGAATGTTTTGTTAGTTAGAAAAGTAGCGGTAACAAGTAGAGCAATTTTGATTTCAAATTGAAGAATATACATATGTATAGTAATAGTAGAGCCATATAAAACAAGCAAGGAGAGAGTAAATACATCTTGCAAGAGAAAGCAAACAAATTGAGTGAACTAGAATTCCAAGGAAAAAGTGTTCTAAACTAGAACAGCTTCAAAGAGAAGCGCATTATAAGCTGGAAATGTGAACGAGCAGAGGCAGAGAAGCAAAAGCACTGAACACAAATCCAGACAATAACACAAAATCACAGAACGTAAGAATGCTAAATAAATAAGCACCGAAATCCATAAATGAATAAATCAAATCTCCTGAACTACAAAAAAAACATATCATCCATAGAATAATCATTCAATAGCAGATATTAAAATGAAAGCTGCATAAAATACTTCAACATTCCAACAACTAGAATGTGTAAGAAGGGATATGCATGTTCAATGTTGAAAGATGCGGTATGAAAACAGTAATAAAGTTAAGCAGCTTAGTCTGCAAGACTCGTCCATTTACAGTACACTGTACATATGCAACTGACTAGTCACATAATGCTTGATAAAGTTTCATTAAAAGCTCCAAAATATCTTCATAGTGGTCCATGCTTGCAATTTCAAATGCTTTCCAAATCATATTGGCAGATACAGACTAGATTCGTCACTACCATTAGAAATGGATTATTCAATCTTACTGATATACATAGATATGCCTCTCATCAACACATACCCCCTACATGGAAACACATCATAACTCTCTATCGATAAGCGTTTTCAACCACCTACATAGAAACACATCATCACTCTCTATTGATAAGAGTTTTCAACCAGAGATAAACTCTTAATTAGAAAAGAAGTTCCACTGAAGCAGGTCAATCCAAGTCTAGTAGGATTTTACGGACTTTCCAGCACATCTTTTAGTCACAAACAACTGTTAACCTGCTCCCAACAACTATGCTGCCACCAAACACAATTTATCACTACAATTAGAAACTGATTTTTTAGTCTTACTGATATACAAATATATGCCCTTTCATAAATCCATGCTCTTTCATAAATCCATTGTCATTCTATGGAGATAAATGCTTTCAACTAGAGATAAAATCTTAATTAGAGAAGCAGTTACACTGAATAGCTCAATCCAGGTCTAGTATAACTTTTGTAAATTTTTTGCCCGACTTTTACTCACAATCAATTGCCACCCTGCTTGTTCCCAACAACTATGTTGCCACCAAACACAATTTATAGATCTCCATCCCAAATAAAAAAAGCAACTGCTCCCATCCAAAAAAACCTTCAATATGTTTCAAAATAGATTCCAACATTTATGCACCAGTTACCATTTTCACCAAACAAAATTTATAGATTTCCATTACATGCCAAATAAAACACCCACCTGTTCCCATCCAAGAAACCTTGGACAAGTTTCAGAGTAGACTTCAAAATCCATCCACTAGTTACCATTTTCTCCACCATAAGTGTAACAACTATAAATGGAAGACTTTCGTCGCTAGGGATAAGGCCAGCCAAGAATAAATTTCAAGGAAGAAGGAATTATTACAAGCCATGAAAGAGATTGGGTATGATGATTATGAGATTCAAGACTCCTCTTCTATTCCTTCCACCAATGACCCCTTTCACTATGTTCCTCCTGCTTTTGGCCAACAATCTAAAGAAATAAAGAGAACAAACCTCCATAGTTATTTCTCATCCTCTACTACCACTACCTCTTCTAATCCCACTTCCTCCCAACCAAGTCATCAACCCACTTTGGATGAACATTAGAAAAAACAATGCAAATTTTTTTCTTATCAATACATTGCTAGATGGTGGTATGATGCAGATATCACATTTAATGTTGCTCGCTCACCTTATTACCAAGCTATGTTGGACGCTGTTATAGCTACATGAAAGGGATTCAAAGGCCCTACTATGTATGGCTTGAGGGGAGCTTTTTTTCAAAAAGAGATTTCTTCCATTGATGAGTATTTGGCTGAGTATAGAGAGTCACGGCTCAAAACAAGTTTTTCCATCATGTCAGATAGATGGATCAATGGAAAGAACCACACCATCATTAATTTCCTTATTTCTTTCCCTCAAGGAACCATGTTTTTGAGATTGGCTGATGCATATGATAAGGTGAAGGATAAAACCCTTCTATTTGAGTTTTTGGATGAGATTATTCAGGAAGTGGGGGAGTAGAATGTTGTGCAAGTCATCATAGATAATGTCTCAAACTATGTTTTTGCTGGAAAGATGCTTGAGTCCAAATATAAGACCATATTTTAGACTCTATGTGCTAAACATTGCATAGACCTCATGCTTGAGGACATAGGAAAAGTGGAGTGGGTAAAAAAAATTGTAGGGCATGACAATTGCATTGCAAATTACATCTACAACCAATCATGGGTATTAAGCCTAATGAAGAAAAAACATTGGGGGCAAAGAACTTGTTAGCCCTGCAATTATGAGATTTACAACTCACTTCCTCACATTGCAATGTCTCAATTATCAACAAAAAAACCTGTAGAAAATGTTTTCTTTTGATGATTGGATTGAATCTCGATGGGCTCATAGACAAGATGGAAAAGTCACAAAAAAAAAAGTTTGACAATTATTTTTCAAAAAAGTATGCAAATCTTGTGAAAATTACCGAGCCTCTTGTTAAGGTGCTAAGGACGGTGGATGGAGAAAAAATGACCATGGGCTACATTTATGAAGCTATGGATCAGGCAAAGGAGCAGATACGGTTAGCTTACAAGGATAAGTTAGCTAAATATGAACGTATATGGGAGATCATTGATAACAGATGGAACAATCAACTCCATCGTCCTATACATGTAGTTGGGTATTTTTTGAACCCAAAGTATCGTTATAAATCTCGGCTAGGATATCTGCAGGTTGTGGAGGTCCGAGATGGATTGATTAACTGTTTGGAGCACATGGTCCCTAACTATGCAGACCAATTGGAAATACATAAACAAATTACTCTTTTCAGTATGCTGGTATCTTTGACAAAAACTTGGCAAAGATGGCAAGAGATGTGTATCAACCAAGTAAGAAATTCCAATTTGTTTTTCTTTTCAAGTTGAATTGTTTACCAATTTACAATTCAAATTATCTATAAATACTTGTAATTTGTAAATAAGAAATGAAATGAACTAAGATACTAATTAATGTCTTTTTCTTTGCAGCACATTGGTGAGTCATTTGGCGGCCAATGTCTTCAATTGCAAAAGTTTACAATTAGATTCATCAACCAAACTTGCAATGCTTCAGGTTGTGAGCACAATTGGTCTGTCTTTTAGCGCATACACACAAAGAAGAAAAATCGCTTGGAACAAAATTGGTTAAATGATTTTGTCTTCGTGCAATACAACCTTTGACTAAGGCACAACCAAATGATGAACAAAAGACTTGATCTAGATCCCATTGTGTTGGAAGATATTGATGCAACATCAGAATGGGTGGCTCGGAGACTGAAGATCCTAAGTTTGATGTTGATTTTGATATTGACATGGCGTTAGGGGAGGATGAAGCAGATTTGGTAGCACCATTAGAACCAGGATTAGTAGTTGCATCAAGCAAAGGCATACAACCAATGGAAGACACTAGTCGTGTAGCTCAATCAACTCATGCTTCCATTAGGTCCACTTCTATTGTTATTGGTGGCAGTGTTACTACTAAGGTTGCAGATGAGGCGGAGGCATGCTCAGACTTTTATTTAGAAGATATCTATGTACCCATTGATGATCCTGTGTCTAGTAGTGGTGACGAATTCGATGATTGATCATGTGTAGACTTGTAGTCTTGTAGTAGGCAAATGGCTTCAATAACTTGTAGCATTGTTTTTGGACTTTATAAGTCATTTAGAGCGTCATTGCTTATGTATTTTGTTGACGATATGTATTGCACTTGGTTTCATTTTGATATATTCACCTTTACATAGTATATAGATGAGAAAACTTTGCATATTTTGTCTCTATTGGCTTGATATTATGGTTTTAAATTTTAAAAATATTTTTTTTCATTAAAAATTAGTTATTTAATGTATTTCTTTTTTTTTTAAATGGGTTCATTGATATTGACCAATGCTGATTTCAACCCCAGTTTATTAGATAAACCAATCCAGTAACCAATTCTATATTTTAAAACTATGAATTTTGCAAATATTATATTAATAATATATTGTTACCATTAATTAAAAAAATAAACTTTTCAGCCAAACAAATATATATATATATATATATATATATATTTCAAACTTTCGAAAACAAAAAAAAATTTCCTAATAATTTTTCAATAAATAAATGTAAAAATATTAAATAAAATAATCCTAAAATCTGAAACATGATGTTTTAATAATAAATCCAAATCCAAAGATCTGATTTCATCATAATATTTTGATAGTATATAATATTTTTCAAAATATCATGACATATTCAAAATTTGAAAAAAATTGATGTTCTTTTGTGGTCATAATATCGCTGAGCTAACAGATATGGCCATGTTGATGATACAAAACCAAAATTTTACATTGCACGTGAGGTTTTTGTCTTGGAGGGAAAGGATGGGTATGCCACACCTTACTTGAATATTGAAATCTATATCTTACATCTTGTTACTGTGAATTTGACAGCTATCAAGGCACTTGTTAGTCAGGATCTGACCTGGCAGCCTGCCTAACTCCATCTGTCAGGTTGGCACTTCCTCAGTATGTCCTGTAGTTCTGCCTCGGAAGACTTCTAAAAATAAAAAAATTCTTAAACCAATTGCAGCACATTCCTCTACTGGTCTTATTGTAGACCGAGTTCCTACTAGCTTGAATGGCATTGGTCCCAAAGATTCCCTTGCATTTTGAGGTCTCCACTCTGGTCTGCCTTCCCCGCCAACTGGAGGAGGTTGGGGCATTCTGTTCAATTGTTAGCTCTGTCATGCATCTTCTGCCCCTCTTGTTTGGTTGCATGCGACAAACAACTTGATAAATGCTCCCTCTCTTATTTGGTGGTAAAGAGGCGAAAATCAATGGCACACAAACCATTCAAGAAACACAAAAATTTAGTTGAACTTACACATAAATTTAGCTGATTTTTCTAAAACAATTTTTAAATTTCTTAATTATAGGAGGTTTTTTATATTGTAGAATAGAATAAGATCGGTAAGATTATGAAAAATTGTGGCAAATATTTTTGAAAATCTGGATTACAGTGGTTAAATTTCAGTATTTTGAGTGTTCTAGGGGTTTTTGATGGTGCTAAATCCATTTTCACCATAAAACATTCCAACTACCTGATTTAAATAATAATAAAAAATTACCAGATTTCAACAAAAACTGCCATCCAAACTACTCTGTTACGTAATTGACAACCCATTATAAAAATTAAAGTGAATTGTCATTCTAATTTATTAATTAGAAAAAATAATTGTTATTTTCCATCTAGATTCAAAAAGTGATATTGTGACATATTATATCAGTATAAAAAAATATCTTACCTTGAAATACAAGCTAAAGAGTGGATCCTTGATTACATAAGGGAAAAAAAATAATCTTGCCCTAACATACAAAATAGAGAGTGGATGCTTGATTGGGAAAAAAATTGAACTGAATTATTTTTTCTCAAAAAAGTGCTCCAATCGTCAATACCAATTGGCAATTAGTAAAGTTCTCTCCATCTGATAACATCTTAAATAGTATTAAATAATGCTGTAAAACCCAAGAAAAGGAATGATCCTTCACAAACAATATGCAACAATATGTTATTTGCAGACAGCTCCCGGGTCCCTGTGACTTCACTTGGCAAGTTCATAAAAAATTAAATGTGAATACAAGGTTTTATGTTCAAATCCTTCATTACGAAGTTATGGCTGTGTGTTATATGCAGGGAAAATCACTTAGAAGTTATAGTAAAAGTAGTTAGAATTAACCACCAATTACCAATTCCACTAATTTAAAAAAAATTGTAAGAGCTTAACATGAATATTGACCAAAAGTAATACAAAAGTTGAAGTATATTCCTGCCTTACGAGAAATTGGGCTTACAGACGTAAGAACCATATGCTTCTGTATTGAAAATCTGCTGAATTTTGAATA